>CM067843.1:776859481-777459481 GCA_034509565.1 Triticum monococcum | reverse complement strand
GTAGCTAAGAAAGAAATACTCCCTCCATTCCTAAATATTTGTCTTGAAATATCTAGAAAGACAAATATTTAGGAACGGAGGGAGTACAACGGTCGCAGGAATTCGAACCCAGGACCTCACACTATACCTCACGTGGTACAACAAATTGAGCTAGCAGTCGATACCAATTCTACAGCAGCGCGGAGCTTAAAGAACCAATCCCGCAGAGCAGATCCAAATTATATCTTGAATTTCAAAAGCATTTTTTATTGAAAAAACTAAGGGATCTATGACACACAAGCAAATTACTGATTTGCAAAAAAAAAACTGAAATATTTGCAAAAATGAGGAACTTTTTTTGAAATGGGAACAATTTTTTAAATTCCAAGACAGAATTTGAAAATGCGAACATATTTTCAAAAATGTGCAAACAAGAACATTTTTTTCAAAATTTGAAACTGAACAATTTCGAAACTCCTGAAAAAATGAAAACATGCACATTTTTTAAATTTGTGAATAATTTTTTAAAATGGGAAAATGTTTTGAACCACCCGAACATTTTTTGAAATTTGTGAACAAAAATTTAAAAATGCAAAATTTTGAAACTCCGGAAAAAATGAAAACATTGACATTTTTAAAAACAGGAACATGTTTTGAACCGCCCGAACATTTTCAAAAATTTGTGAACAAAATTTTGAAACTGAAGAATTTCGAAACTCAAAAATGAGGACGTGCACATTTTTGGAAATTTTCTCAAAAAGGGAACATTTTTTAAAATTCCTGAGCATTTTTTAATTCGTAAATAGATTTGAAATACACAAAAACGTTTTGAGTTTGAAAGAAAATTTTGAAACATGAATATGTTTAGAATTTTTGACCAAATTTTGAAAGCAGGAACATATTTCTTAATCCAAACTTTTTTAGTTTGTGAGCCAAATTTAAAAAGACAAACACTTTTTTAAATAAGTGAACAATTTTTGGAATTCTAATTTTTTTTAGAAATTTCTGATGAAAAATTTGAAAACAGAAACATTTTCTGAAAAAAGTAACAAAATCTGAAATTTTACTTTTTAGAAAAAATTCTGAAAACATTTGTTGAAAAAATAAAAAAAGGAAAAAGAAAAAGAGCAAGAAGAAAGAAAAAAGACAGAAAAAAGAAAGAACAAAAAAAGAAATAGGAAAAAATGAAAAATGAAAATAAATATAAAAAGAAAAACTGTTTCAGGAACACTCTAGAAGGTTTCCAAAATCGGAAAAATAAAACCAGCTTGGAACAGTCATAGAAGGTTCCCAAAACAGCTTGAACATTTTTTTTTTCATTTTTTTAAATGCTTGAATAACATTTTTTTAAGTACATTATCAACTTTTTCCATAATAACCTTGCGGGGAAATATTTGGAAAATGTTAAACAAGCATTTAAAAATGTCCAACTTTAGATTTCCCTCCCATCAAACAGTTGCATATGTTGATACAGATCTTCTGTACCATCAACTATAAATTTCTTACTTTACAATAATCCGAGTAAACTCGTTTCATCATTAGGTCTTGGGCCTATAGATGTGAAGATTTATTTAATAGGCGGTCCTAGAGTTTTATTGCCGCGGGTTGATACATATGTCCAAACTCGGTCATGGTTGCCTAGAACCTGTAAAATAACCTAGTGAATAAAATAAACAAAAGACCAAATGTGTTTAGCTCCTCAGCAATGGTGCCAGAAAAAAGCATGATGTCTCAAGTCTGCATGGTTGAGTTGTAGGCTTTTTGAAGTAATAGTATTGCTCACAAAGAGAGCTAGGAAACGGTCTTTGCTCCTTATAGAGGTTTATCCGGATGGGCCTATAAGTTAATTGTAATTCAAAACAAAAGTGATTCGTAAGTGAAAATTTTGCATGAGTGTTTGTGACGGGAACTAAAGTGCGTAAGAATGAAAGTAAAGAACAAGAGAGTAATGAAACCAATGAAACCTACAGTATGGCTAAGGCATTCTCAGAGAGTCCGGGATCACCTCTAGTGTGTATGCTACTTATTTATGCCATTGTACAATTCTGGGTTCAGATATAATCAACTTTATATGTTTTTATGTGTGGGTGAAGCCAGTACAGCTACGCACACACTACCATAACTCCGTATCACACCCTCCACCACTATTCCTCCCTAGCTAGATAGAGGCAACAATGATTAAGGTTCTCGCCGTGAACATGGCTAAGGCGGTCTCCATTACTCTCTTATCTAAGTTCCACTAAACAGAGAGGTAGCTTCTATCACTGCGATACCTTTGCTTCCCTGCTTCCCTTGGATAGTAAAATAGCACTACTTTCCAATTTAGTCTAAGGACTTCATATACTCCCTTCATTCCTAAATATAAGTCTTTTTAGAGATTTCAATATGTACTACATACGGATGTATATAGACGTAGTTTAGAGTGTAGATTCGCTCATTTTCCTCCGTATGAAATCTATATTGAAATCTCTAAAAAACACTTATATTTAGGAACGGAGGGAGTATTTATGTAAATTTCCATCATTATATTGTGAACAAATATTGAAAATCTATCATTAAATTGTAAACATAGAGAGGGCGCTGCAACGAGCACTGTCATGGTCTAGTAAAGTTAAATGGCAAGCACTATATCCATCAAGTTCCAATGCTCTTTTCTGATAAATGCTCCAAACAATATTCCTTATGTATAATCATGAAACCCCTCTAATGCAAATCTATCGAAAAATAATAATAAATGCAAAAAATCTTCTATTTACAAATTGGAGGCACCTTTCAAGTATTCTCATTAATCCACATCATCAGAATTAATTACACCGTTGGATTACAAAATTTACGTCCAGGATAAAAGAAAAACTTACGTAACATAGATTGTTCCGTACGTCCAAAAAAGGCATCTGACACGTCCAAGGTAGTTGTATACAAAAAACAAACTTTGATCTGTTGTCTCCAGAAAGAAAAATGAAAAAGGCTAACAAAAAGGGAAAGAAATCAACGTGGAAAACTGTATCTGACGAAACGTGGGGATGTTGGAATCTCACGTAATTATTCACAAATACAATCCCATAACTTACCCCTGAGATATCTCCATGAACTGCTCCCTCGATGACTCGACAACCAAAATCCCCATGCCCAGCCTCCGATTGCCTTTTTGTTCCAGCGAACATGCCCCGGCGCCGGCTACCCGGACGAGGGAGTTCTCTACGTGGGTGATTTCCTATTGGCCTAGGCTGATGAGGCTCACAAGATGGAGACTGAGAAGATGGGGCTGCGCTGGAGGCTGGAGGGAGAGTACCAACGGCCCTTCCTCGTGGAACCAAGGCGTACCGCATGCATCCTGCTGAAGTCTGGTGAGAGAGAGGTTGTCAAGATGGTGAAGAAGTAGGGAACGTGAGCACCAGGTTGCTACAGATAGATCAGGGACCATGTGCAGAGGTGCACTATGATGAGGGATTATATTTGTGTGCAGGAAGATGGTCATCATTGGGAATCAAGATGCCAGGGAGATCGCTGAGGGAGAGGTTTAGTTCCAAGACAAGCTTGACAATGTCGTTGAGGGGAACACCTACCTACAACATGGCCCTACCTAGCAGGTATACTGTGACGCCCCGAGACTGATGTGCCAGGTGTTCTCCAGTTTTTCGCCGTCGCCATGTCATTTGCTTGCGTGTTGCATCTTATCATGTCATCATGCCTTCATCTCATAAATCTTTTGCAACTCAACTAAATAAATTGCATGGATCTTCGGTCCATTTAAATCGAAGGAATTCACATGGTGATTCTCTTTATAACATATCCTCCCAATGTTAGGGAGCTAAATAAAAATATTCCATTCGCTTGAAGTTAAACGCAAACACACTTGCAAAATATCCCAATGCCTTTGTTATCTTAATTCTCGGTCTCCAACATGGCCATATATTTCTTTCATCATATTTCGGAGCTCTACCAAAAATCCGAACATTTTTGGACACATCTTTTTCCTAGCCCTTATTCAAACCATTTGAATTAAATTCAAATGACTTTGAATTAAATCCTTGCAATCTTTCCTCTCCTATTTTCGTGGACCGTGCACATTTTTTTACGAGTCCGTGATAATTATCCACGAGTCCAACATCGTGTCCTAACCCCCTCCCCCCCACTTTCTTTCTTTGTCTTCTCTTGTTTTTCTGATAAAGAAAATTATAAGAGAAGGAAGGGAGAGAGATATTTGGAGGGAGAGGTGGCCTGCACCACTGCCCACCTGGGCCTCCCAACGTCCAGCAGCCGCACCAGTGGCCCAAGGCCCAGCGGGCCCCTGCCTAGCTAACCCTAGCCGCCAGCTGAGCCCGATCGCTTCTCCCTCTTGTTCCCATCGCCGCCGCCAGAAGCCAGCTCCCCCGATCCCACTTCTCTCCTTGTTTCCCTCCTCCTCACACGCTCGCAACTGAGGTCGGGATCCCGATCCCGATCCCAGCATGCGCGAGCCAGTGCCGCCGCCTTCTCCACTCCGGTGAGGCCGCCGCCGCGCCATCTCGCCTCCTCCCCGTCTCCCGCGAGGGCCGCCGCGCCAAGTCCCTGGAGCCCCGCCGCCCGTTCGTCGCCCCACTGCTGCGTCCTGCGCGCCCGACGCCGCCTTCGTCACAGTGCCGCTGCCTTCCCCACTCCGGCATGGACGCCAGCCACCAGAGCCTCCCAGTCGGCGAGCCCCTTCCTCGTCGGGCCTCATCTTCTTCTCCTTGTGTGCGAGCTGCACCGCGCCGAGCCACCCGGAGCCCTGCACCACGCTCGACCCCAAGCTCTCCTCCTCGTCGTCCATCTCCAGCCCCGTCTCCGCCGTTGTCCAGGCCGCCGCTGGCCCTCCACGGCCACGGGATCCTCCCATGCCTCCTTGCCATGCCTTCCCTGCTCACCTTCATGGACGCCCCTGCCGCATGTTGCTCCACTTGCCCCGTCACAGCCGTCGTTTGCCTTCTCAAGCAGTGCCGTTCGCCTCGACTTCGAGTTCACCATGTATGGGCAGAACCCCACCAAGTTGTTGCCTCTTGCTCCTGCAATGTGTTGTGTGAATGCATTCGAAACCAGATTGGAACCTCAAGCATCAAGTACCCTGAAGACCCCGTCATCGTCAAGTTCCACTTGGACAAGTGTACCTCTACGTCCTGGACTGCCAAGTACATGTATACGCTAAGTCCCGCTTCGAACGTGTATGACTATACCCGGTGATGCAACAGGTACCCCGACAACGTGTACATCTACACCGCCAAGACCGGACCGACAAGTACCCCGACGTCGTGTGTACCACTACCGTCGCCCCGAGGACGTTGGATTCGTTAAGTACCTCTTCGCGAGTACCACTACCATCGCGTGGATCCGCCAAGACCGTGGAGTAAAACGCCAAGTACCCCTACGCGCGAAGGCGCCAAGACCGTTTCGGGATTCACCATGTACCACTACGGTGACATGAACATCTACGAAAACTCGGGCAACGATAAACATGTACCACTACCGTCACCGAGATCATGAGAACCTCTATCGCCGTCGCGAGAACGACTACTTCCTCTACTTTGCACCGAACAAGAACTGCCCCACTTGCACGCTGCGAAGGTATAACCTCGAGGCGACGTCAGTGAATGAATGCTTGTGATGTTTGAGATGCTCGGGTTTGCACCGTGTCCAAATTGTCACCCGTTTCCTTGTCGCCAACTCGTGGGACGCCCGGAATCCGGGAGCGCCCCACCATCTTTTGCACGCATCCGCACACTTCTCTTTGCATCGGTATCTCAATCGAGTTACCAGAACCGGAATGTTGCCGTGGCACCATTTCCGTTGTCGTTGCCGTGGCACCCCTTTAGTTTTCGCCACGATGACAAATGCCTCATATCTTATCATGTCAATGTTTTCATAAATATTGCATAAACTTGAACATGTCATCCGCATGATGTTAACAACTTTAAGATGGTTAAAATTTGTTGTTGCTTTAATTTGCTTATGCATATGGGGACTTACCGGATTTGTTATTTGTTATATCCGGCCCCATTTAAATTGTTTAGATGATATAGTTTTGTTATGCTTCACCTCTTGCCATGTTAACCAACATTTAATATTGTGGGGTACCTAACCGAGAGTGAACTAAATAAGTGATGTGGTGTTTCGTCAATATGCAACTCGTTGCATATTGAGCTCCACTTAATTTGTAAGATTGCTGGTGCACTTTTCCATTCCATGCTTCATTAAACCGGACATGCATCATACTTGTTTGTGCATCATGCCATGTCTATGTGGTGGTTGTTTACTATGTTGTTTGCTTCTTTCCGGTGTGCTTCTTCGGGTTGTTTCCGACAACGTCGTGTTTGTGAGGATCCGTTCGACTATATCCGTTTGTCTTCTTCATGGACTCGTTCTTCTTCCTTGCGGGATTTCAGGCAAGATGATCACACCCTCGAAATCACTTCTATCTTTGCTTGCTAGTTGCTCGCTCTTTTGCTATGCCGATGCTGCGATACCTTCCATTTGCTTATCATGCCTCCCATATTGTTGAACCAAGCCTCTAATCCACCTTGTCCTAGCAAACCATTCTTTGGCTATGTTACCGCTTTGCTCAGCCCCTCTTATAGCGTTGTTAGTTGCAGGTGAAGATTGAAGTTTGTTCCTTGTTGGAACATGGAGATACCGTTCCTTATTGGAACATGTTTACTTGTTGGGATATCACTATATATCTTATTTAATTAATGCATCTATATACTTGGTAAAGGGTGGAAGGCTCGGCCTTATGCCTGGTGTTTTGTTCCACTCTTGCCGCCTTAGTTTCCGTCATATCGGTGTTATGTTCCCGGATTTTGCGTTCCTTACGCGGTTGGGCTATTATGGGAACCCCTTGACAGTTCGTCTTAAGTAAAGCTCTTCCAGCAATGACCAACATTGGTTTTACCATTTGCCACCTAGCCTTTTCTTTCCCTTGGGTTCTGCAGACTCAAGGGTCATCATTATTTTAACCCCCCCGGGCCAGTGCTCCTCTGAGTGTTGGTCCAAACTGTCAGCCGCCGGTGGCCACCAGGGGCAACTCTGGGCTGGCCTACCGGAAGATTGGACAATCTGAGTGTGCCCTGAGAAAGAGATATGTGTAGCTCCTATCGGTATTTGTCGGCACATTCGGGCGGTGTTGCTGGTTTAGTTTTACCCTGTCGAAATGTCTTGTTGTACCGGGATACCGAGTCTGATCGGAATGTCTCGGGAGGAGGTCTATTCCTTCGTTGACCATGAGAGCTTGTGATGGTCTAAGTTGGGACACCCCTGCAGGGATTTGAACTTTCGAAAGCCGTGCCCGTGGTTATGGGCAGATGAGAATTTGTTAACGTCCGGTTGTAGAAAACCTGAAGTTGACCTTAATTAAAATGAATCAACCGCGTGTGTAACCGTGATGGTCTCTTTCTGGCGGAGTCCGGGAAGTGAATACGGTGTTGGAGTTATGCTTGGCGTAGGTTGTTTTAGGATCACTTCTTGATCATGCTTTTATCGACCGTGCTTTGCCTTCTCTTCTCGCTCTCATTTGCGTATGTTAGCCACCATATATGCTAGTCACTTGCTGCAGCTCCACCTCATACCTTTTACCTTACCCATAAGCTTAAATAGTCTTGATCGCGAGGGTGCGAGATTGCTGAGTGCCTGTGACTCACAGATACTTCCAAAACCAGTTTGCAGGTGCCGATGTTACCGAGCAGGTGATGCAACCAAGCTCAAGGAGGAGCTCGTTGAAGATCTTGTCCTTTGTGTTGTTTCGTTCTAGTTGATCAGTAGTGGAGCCCAGTTGGGGTCGATCGGGGACCTTTGTCGCACTTGGGGTTCTTCTTATTTTGGTTCCGTAGTCGGACCTTGATTGTATTTGGATGTTGTAATGCTTTATTCATGTATTGTGTGAAGTGGCGATTGTAAGCTAACTATGTATCTCTTTCCCTTATGTATTACATGGGTTGTGTGAAGATTACCTCACTTGCGACATTGCTTTCAATGCGGTTATGCCTCTAAGTCGTGCTTCGACACGTGGGAGATATAGCCGCATCGAGGGCGTTACAAGTTGGTAATCAGAGCCTTCCTCGACCTTAGGAGCCCCATTGCTTGATCCTTTTTAGCAGCCGCTGTTGAGTCATTTAGGAATTATATATCGAAGAGTTTAGGAATTCTTTTTACTTCCCAGCCTCCTCATCGCTCCGGTAAGGCATCCTGACGTAGAGTTTTGACTCTTCTCTTCTCAAATTTCACTAAAAAAATTTTTAGGATCACGCGGGTATCTTGGAATCATTCCGATGGTTTTGTGATGAGAACATTGTCTTGGTGCCTCATGTCAGGGGTTTAGTGGAAGTGTCCCGGGGAGTTGAGCTCTGAGGTGTTGTCATCATAATTTTATCGTTGCAATTCTGGAATACCTGAGTTTAGTACGCCGACATTGAAAATCTCTTTTATGCAGTTCGTTGGTGAGATAACCTCGACGCCACCCAGTACTGGGGCGGGAGTTCGGGAGTATTGCCATAACTTGTATAACGGATGCTTTTCGAAGGTTGAGGTAGATGATTTCCGAAGGTTTCATGGTTTTGTGTTGAAGGATGGATACAGCTGGATGTAGGATTTGTTAGTTTGGGTGAGATATTATGCTTCCCCTATATCCCCAACACATGATTGCATAACCGGAAAGGTTCGGGAGTTTATAAGTGGGAATTCAAGTAGCTCTTAGGATTTCTTTCCGACAGATGTATGATATGAAATTGGGGTTCGACGTCTAGTGGTCCGCCTATTCACGGTTGGTTTTACAGTGGTCTCATTGTGTCTTAAAGAGTCCTTGGCTATGCCGACTCGGGGACGCTTTGTATGTCATGTGCACTGCCTTGTACATGATGGTGCTGTACGATCGAGCCCGTGTAGGCCCCACCACGAAAACTTCGGACGAAATCTCTATCATATATTTGTTCCGGCTTATTCTGCGAGCTAATCCTTTGTTTTTGTTTTTGAGTTGTGGCATTCGAGTTGCTTTAAAGTCAAATGTTGATTCCATCCCTTGTCTAAATGGTGTTCTCATACTCCGATGTGAATACTAATCCTTCTTGATCATCAAGATTGTTTTGTCAATCCTTTTTAACCGGTGTGCTTCTCTTCAAGTGGATCTGATCATTTCAACATCCGCAAGATCAATTCTAAGTTTCTCAACGGTGTTCGTTTCATCTATTCCAAATTGTCTTTGTTTTTCCCACCCTCCCTCCCTTGTTTTTTTCAAGGACTCAGATTTCTTGATCAAGTATCCTTTTATTCATGTGAAGTCTCTTCTTTCTTTTCAATCAATGTTCTTATCCGGTGATTCTCATGAAGATTCTAACGGAGCCTCAAGTTCGTCATTCGTCATTCTTTTCTTCTCCGGTGGAACCAATTCAAGCTTTTGGTGTTGATCATATTCTTTTCCGTATTTCAATGTTTTCTCATGCCGGTGCAATTCTTAATCGTTCACCTCTCGCTATTCTATTATTCCGGAGTGCTCAAGATATCTCGAAGATTCATGTTTTCCACTCTGCATTCGTTCAAGATCTTTCGAGGTTGTTATCTCATTCTAGTCATTTAATCTTATCGGTGCATTCTCTCTTTTAAATCGTTCTACGGTGTTTCTTTTCAGTGGGCCCTAACCCACAGGTCTTTTCCCAGGATCTTCTTATTTCCCAGAGATATCCTTAAAGTTCTTGTCAAAGTTTGACGTAAGAATGATTTATCATCAGTCAAATGTTTTCTCCTAGATCTTTCACAATTCTTTTCATCGTTGGCTAAATCTATTCGCTTTGATTCTTCCAGAGTGTCTAAATAATTCTTGATAGTGTTTCTCATCGTCATTCTCTGCATTTGAAGACCGAAGAAGAGTTTTTTTCCTCCATATCTTATCAGTTCTCTCAGAGACTCGTGATTCTAGCTTGTTGCCATCCTCTTGTAATTGTTTTGATCATGAGAATTCTTTTACCCATCCGGTGCAATTCAGGAGTCTTTTCAGTTTGATTTTCCAGAGGCCATCTTTTCAAATATTATTCATTGCAACTCTCAGTTCGTTTTCTCCAATCTTACCGATGCATCGTTCAAGTGATCTCTAATCATTTCTTGATCTCTTCGTTCTCTTATATCTTAACCCTATCAAGCATCTTCGTGCATTTGATAATTCTTCCCGGTGATTCGTTATCTTTTATTCGTTCTTTTTCAATCCTGACGATGGTCCATTTAAGATTTCTCTTCCTTCTTTATCATACCAATTCATTCATTGTTTCGATCCTACCGGTGGTTCGTTGAAGACTTTCTCAAGTTTGCGCTATATCTCTCTTAATCCTTTCTACGAGAATAAGTAGTGTGCCAAATCCATTGTTTGCCATCAATTTAATTGATGAAGGACAAGCATAACATAATTCTTACTCTTGTTCATCCAAGTGATTAATTCTTTATTCCGGAGGCCCTTCAAATTCTCAGTTTCATTTGTTTCATCTTTTCTTTTCCCGGAGTTCCAACCTCTTTCACTTATATTATCATGGAGATCTCTATATAAATCATTGCGAGGCTTCAATCTTATTCTTTTCATCATTCAATTATTTCAGATCATTCTTTTGTTACCGGAGTACTTGATCAAGGTTCTACATGATGGTTCATCAAGGTTTTATACTCCTTCTCGAAGTGTTCATCGAGATTCTTTTCTAAGGAGCTCAAGCATTCTCATCTTGCAATCCGGAGTTCAATCTTTCTTCCGTATCTTTGGAGGTGGTATTATGTCATTCTTGATAATTTGAGTTCATGTTTCATGGTTCACAAGTTGTCCGGAATGACATATTTTAAACCCATCATTTTCAATTCGTTCATGAGTTCCTTGGTAACCCATCAATCTCTTCATTGGAGTTACCTTGGGTTATATTTCACCTAAAGCCTTCCCTAAGGATTGTTGCTATCTATGGTGTTTATAAACAACCCTAGTCTTCATTTATCCTCCCGGTGAGATAAGTTTCTCGTCTTCTTGTTCATATAAATCCAATCTTGTTTTTCGTGAGTGGCAGGTTGTCACCTCATAATTTGAGGTATCCCATAAGACCATATCAAGATTATTCTTTTCGTTGTTGGTTTTTCCAACAACTCCGTTCTAGCATTTGTTGTTATCATGCTCTCTCAAGATCTTGTTTCACTTCGTTCATTCCATTCCATTCTTACGTTTGTTCTGGAGGCATTGTGATGTTGCTCTCTTCAACCCATCTTCTTGTTTTGTCAGGATCATGTTCTTTTCTTGGTTTATCCATTTAACCGGACTGTTGTGTCCTGTGCTCAAGTCCTTTTTCATCCTATCAAGTCTTGCATCTCTTTTCTACCGGAGTGCTTTCAACTTCGTACATCTTCGTTGTATTCTTTCATTCAAATTTGTTCAACGTTTTCAGGGTTCTTTGTTTTCACTCGTTTGTCAAAGAAGCAATTTGTTTTACCTCTTCTCTTATCTCTTCCGCTTTCCCTCCGGTGCCATTCTAGATCTCGGGACGAGATCCTCTCGTAGTGGTGGAGTGTTGTGACGCCCCGAGACTGATGTGCCAGGTGTCCTCAAGTTTTTCGCCGTCGTTGCCATGTCATTTGCTTGCGTGTTGCATCTTATCATGTCATCATGCCTTCATCTCATAAATCTTTTGCAACTCAACTAAATAAATTGCATGGATCTTCGGTCCATTTAAATCGAGGGAATTCACATGGTGATTCTCTTTATAACATATCCTCCCAATGTTAGGGAGCTAAATAAAAATATGCCATTCGCTTGGAGTTAACGCAAACACACTTGCAAAATATCCCAATGCCTTTGTTATCTTAATTCTCGGTCTCCAACATGGCCATATCTTTCTTTCATCATATTTCGGAGCTCTACCAAAAATCCAAACATTTTTGGACACATCTTTTTCCTAGCCCTTGTTCAAACCATTTGAATTAAATTCAAATGACTTTGAATTAAATCCTTGCAATCTTGCCTCTCCTATTTTCGTGGACCGTGCACATTTTTTTTACGAGTCCGGATAATTATCCACGAGTCCAACTTCGTGTCCTAACCCCCCCCCCCACTTTCTTTCTTTGTCTTCTCTTGTTTTTCTGATAAAGAAAATTATAAGAGAAGGAAGGGAGAGAGATATTTGGAGGGAGAGGTGGCCTGCACCACTGCCTACCTGGGCCTCCCAACGTCCAGCAGCCGCACTAGTGGCCCAAGGCCCAGCCGGCCCCTGCCTAGCTAACCCTAGCCGCCAGCTGAGCCCGATCGCTTCTCCCTCTCATTCCCATCGCCGCCGCCAGAAGCCAACTCCCCCGATCCCACTTCTTCCCTTGTTTCCCTCCTCCTCACACGCTCGCAACTGAGGTCGGGATCCCGATCCCGATCCTAGCATGCGCGAGCCAGTGCCGCCGCCTTCTCCACTCCGGTGAGGCCGCCGCTGCGCCATCTCGCCTCCTCCCCGTCTCCCGCGAGGGCCGCCGCGCCAAGTCCCTGGAGCCCCGCCGCCCGTTCGTCGCCCCACTACTGCGTCCTACGCGCCCGACGCCGCCTTCGTCACAGTGCCGCCGCCTTCCCCACTCCGGCATGGACGGCAGCCACCAGAGCCCCCCAGTCGGCGAGCCCCTTCCTCGTCGGGCCTCATCTTCTTCTCGTCGTGTGCGAGCTGCATCGCGCCGAGCCACCCGGAGCCCTGCACCACGCTCGACCCCAAGCTCTCCTCCTCGTCGTCCATCTCCAGCCCCGTCTCCGCCGTTGTCCAGGCCGCCGCTGGCCCTCCACGGCCACGGGATCCTCCCATGCCTCCTTGCCATGCCTTCCCTGCTCACCTTCATGGACGCCCCTACCGCATGTTGCTCCACTTGCCCCGTCACAGCCGTCGTTTGCCTTCTCAAGCAGTGCCGTTCGCCTCGACTTCGAGTTCACCATGTATGGGCAGAACCCCACCAAGTTGTTGCCTCTTGCTCCTTCGATGTGTTGCGTGAATGCATTCGAAACCGGATTGGAACCTCAAGCATCAAGTACCCTGAAGACCCCGTCATCGTCAAGTTCTACTTGGACAAGTGTCCCTCTACGTCCTGGACTGCCAAGTACATGTATACGCTAAGTCCCGCTTCGAATGTGTACGACTACACCCGGTGATGCAACAGGTACCCCGACAACGTGTACATCTACACCGCCAAGACCGGACCGACAAGTACCCTGACGTCGTGTGTACCACTACCGTCGCCCCGAGGACGTTGGATTCGTTAAGTACCTCTTCGCGAGTACCACTACCATCGCGTGGATCCGCCAAGACCGTGGAGTAAAACGCCAAGTACCCCTACGCGCGAAGGCGCCACGACCGTTTCGGGATTCACCAAGTACCACTACGGTGACATGAACATCTACGAAAACTCGGGCAACGATAAACATGTACCACTACCGTCACCAAGATCGCGAGAACCTCTACCGCCGTCGCGAGAACGACTACTTCCTCTACTTTGCACCGAACAAGAACTGCCCCACTTGCACGCTGCGAAGGTATAACCTTGAGGCAACGTCAGTGAATGAATGCTTGTGATGTTTGAGATGCTCGGGTTTGCACCGTGTCCAAATTGTCACCCGTTTCCTTGTCGCCAACTCGTGGGACGCCCGGAATCCGGGAGCGCCCCACCATCTTTTGCACGCATCCGCACACTTTTCCTTTGCATCGGTATCTCAATCGAGTTACCGGAACCGGAATGTTGCCGTGGCACCATTTCCGTTGTCGTTGCCGTGGCACCCCTTTAGTTTTCACCACGATGACAAATGCCTCATATCTTATCATGTCAACATTTTCATAAATATTGCATAAACTTGAACATGTCATCCGCATCATGTTAACAACTTTAAGATGGTTAAAATTTGTTGTTGCTTTAATTTGCTTATGCATATGGGGACTTATCGGATTTGTTATTTGTTATATCCGGCCCCATTTAAATTGTTTAGATGATATAGTTTTGTTATGCTTCACCTCTTGCCATGTTAACCAACATTTAATATTGTGGGGTACCTAACCGAGAGTGAACTAAATAAGTGATGTGGTGTTTCGTCAATATGCAACTCGTTGCATATTGAGCTCCACTTAATTTGTAGGATTGCTTGTGCACTTTGCCATGCCATGCTTCATTAAACCGGACATGCATCATACTTGTTTGTGCATCATGCCATGTCTATGTGGCGGTTGTTTACTATGTTGTTTGCTTCTTTCCGGTGTGCTTCTTCGGGTTGTTTCCGACAACGTCGTGTTTGTGAGGATCCGTTCGACTACGTCCGTTTGTCTTCTTCATGGACTCGTTCTTCTTCCTTGCGGGATTTCAGGCAAGATGATCACACCCTCGAAATCACTTCCATCTTTGCTTGCTAGTTGCCCGCTCTTTTGCTATGCCCATGCTGCGATACCTTCTGTTAAATTGTGATCCAAATTCTAGTACCGTGTTTGGACTAGACGTAGTACAACTGGTGTGGGCTTTTGCGTTGGCGTCGACGCGTACGAGTACAACTCGTTTACTTGTCCTACAAGGACTCCTATATGTTGCCCCTCTTATATACCCCATGTAGTCGCACCTCAGACGGCGTGTCGTCTCGTGCTTGTAATACTCCTACTCATAGTGATTGCGCCTTCGTGCGTCCATGGTTTTCTACCGCAAGGGTTTCCACATAAAAATCCGTGTCTCTCGTGTCTCGTTTTATTCTCGTTATTATCTAACAAGTGGTATACAGAGCGAAGTTTGCAGATACGAGATTTGAGACGAGAGAATTAGGGTTACGACGTCCTGTGTGCCACCGCCGATGCGAGTTTGACTGGATTTCCACAAGTTGCCGCTGCTGCGTATATACGCTTGAAGCCCCGAGTACGCAGCGTTGCTGAGTAGCTGCTGCTGTTTCGTTCAAGTCCCGAGGCTGCTGCTGTTGCTTCGCATCACGTCAAGCATTGATCTGCTCGTACTACTTCAACTAGTACTAGTAATTGATTCGCACGGTGATCGAGAAAGCTACATCTCACGTGAAGCTTACCCAGTCGGCTAGTACTAGTCTGTACTAGTTTGGTTTATTGCTTTGTCATCGCTAATCGCTACATCTGTTCCGAAGCTACCAGGTGCTACTGTTTCTAGTTCTTTGCTCTGCGTAATTTAAATTCTCTCAAAAAAAATTCTATCGGCTTGTACTACTTTGTGTACACAAATTTATCGACTCATGGCATCCATGAAGTACGATCTTCCACTGTTGGATCGTGACACAAGGTTTACCCTATGGCAAGTCAAGATGCGGGCGTTGTTGGCACAGTCCGACTATGATGAAGCACTGGATAGTTTTGGGAAGCAAAGGATTCAGGACTGGACTGATGAGGAAAAAAGAATTGATTGTAAGGCTTTGTCACAAATTCAACTTCATTTGCATAGTAATATTTTGCAGGAAGTTTTGAGCGAGAAAACTGCCGCCGCTCTATGGTTAAAACTGGAAGGGATTTGCATGACTAAAGATCTCACCAGCAAGATGCATCTGAAGCAAAAATTATTCTTGCATAGGCTACCCGAGGGAGGTAATGTTTTGAATCATATTTCAGAATTTAAGAAGATTATATCCGATCTAGCTGCAATGGAGGTTAAGTATGAAGAGGAAGATACTGCTTTAATGTTACTTTGTTCACTGCCAAGTTTTTATACCAATTTTAGAGACACCATATTATACAGTCGTGATACTCTCACGCTTAATGAAGTTTATGAAGCTTTGAACTCTAAGGAGAAGATGAAATTAATGGTGTCTCATGACGGTTCAAGTTCATCCCAAGCAGAGGGATTATCTGTTCGTGGCAGGACAAAGGAGAAGAACTTCAATAATGGAAACAGAGGCAAAAGTAAAAACGGCTACAGGGGCCGGTCACAATCTAGAGACAAGAAATATTGCAGATATTGCAAGAGAGACGGGCATGACATCTCAGAGTGTTTCAAGTTGCAGAATAAAGAAAAGAGGAAAGGTAACAAACAAGGTGAAAATTCTGCTAACGTTGCTCGTGATGATAGTTCCGATGATGCTCTTGCCGTTATTGCTGGATGTGCTGAGACCAATGATGAGTGGGTACTTGATACTGCATGTACTTTTCATATATGCCCGCATAGAGATTGGTTTAATACTTTTGATTCCACTACTTCTGCTGGTTCCGTTTTGGGTTTTGATAATTCACCATGCAAGATTGAAGGCATAGGTTCTATTCGAATCAAGATATTTGATGGCATAATCAGAACTTTGACAGATGTTCGGTATATTCCGAAGATGAAGAGAAATCTTATTTCTATGAGTGCCCTTGATGCAAAGGGATACAAGTATTCAGGTGGAGATAGTGTTTTGAAGGTCACCAAAGGTTCCCTTGTTGTGATGAAAGGTGACTTAAGTTCGACCAATGGTCTTTATTACCTTCGAGGTCCTACCGTTTCAGGTAACGCTACTCCAGTTGTTTCAAAGAATTCTGACTGTGATGCTGCTAACCTTTGGCATATGCGTCTTCGACATATGAGTGAACTTGGTTTAGCAGAGTTAAATAAGAGAGGTCTTCTTGATGGATATGAACCTGGTAAATTGAAATTTTGTGAGCATTGTATCTTCGGCAAACACAAGAGGGTGAAGTTCAACACTTCGACTCATACAACTAAAGGTATTCTTGATTATGTGCATTCTGATTTATGGGGACCATCTCGCAGAAAGTCACTAGGTGGTGCTAGTTACATGCCGACAATTATTGATGATTATTCGAGAAAAGTTTGGCCTTATTTCTTGAAGCATAAATATGAAGCATTCTCAGCATTTAAGGAGTGGAAGATTATGATTGAAAGACAAACTGAAAAGAAGGTAAAGATACTTCGCACTGATAATGGTATGGAATTCTGTTCTAAGCAATTTAAGAATTATTGCAAGTCTGAAGGCATTGTCAGACATTACACCGTTCCTTATACTCCTCAACAAAACGGTGTTGCTGAGCGTATGAACAGGACCATTATTTCTAGAGCCCGTTGCATGTTGTCCAATGCAGGTTTGCATAGGCGTTTTTGGGCTGAGGCCGCTTCCACTGCTTGTTATCTCATTAATCGTTCACCATCTATTGCTCTTAATAAGAAAACTCCAATTGAGGTATGGTCTGGTTCACCTGGTGATTATTCACAGTTGAGAGTTTTTGGTTGCACTGCTTATGCTCATGTTGATAATGGAAAGTTGGAGCCTAGGGATGTTAAGTGCATCTTTCTTGGTTATAAGTCTGGTGTTAAAGGTTTTAAATTATGGAATCCTGAAACCCAGAAGGTTGTTATTAGGAGAAATGTTATCTTTAATGAATCTGGTATGTTACATGATGTTTCATCTACTAATGTTCCCGTTGAGAGTGAACAGCAGCCTATTGTTCAGGAGCCTACTGTTCAGGTGGAGCATGTTATTGATTCAGGTGATACAGCTGGTAATGAAATTGTTGATGCAGATGACGAACCCATCGTTAATGATGATAATGTCACTCCCACTCCAAATCAGCCTATTGTTCCACCCAGTTGGAATCTTGCACGTGACAGAGTTAGACGGGGTACTAACAAACCTGACAGGTTAATTGAAGAGTGCAATATTGTTTCTTTTGCTTTGTCTGTTGCAGAAGAAATTGAAGGTAATGCTGAGCCTTCTTCATATTCCGAGGCTATTATTTCTAGTGATAGTAATAAGTGGATGACCGCTATGCATGATGAGATGGAATCACTTGAAAAGAATGGCACTTGGGATTTAGTAAGATTACCTAGAGAGAAGAAACCTATTCGTTGCAAGTGGGTTTTCAAGAGGAAAGAAGGTGTTTCTCCAAATGATGAGACAAGATATAAAGCAAGGTTAGTTGCTCAAGGTTACAGTCAGATTCCAGGTATTGACTATAACGAAGTCTTTTCTCCTGTTGTGAAGCATAGCTCTATTCGCACTTTACTCAGTATTGTTGCCATGCATGATCTTGAGCTTGAACAATTGGATGTTAAAACTGCATTCTTACATGGAGAATTAGAAGAGGATATTTATATGGAACAACCTGAAGGTTTTGTTATTCCTAGAAAAGAAAAGCTTGTCTGTAAGTTAAAGAAATCTCTTTATGGATTGTAGCAATCCCCTAGACAGTGGTACAAGAGATTTGACACCTTTATGCTCTCTCAAGGTTTCAAAAGGTCTAACTATGATAGTTGTGTTTATTTGAAAACTGTCAAAGGTTCAACTATTTATTTGCTCCTTTATGTTGATGATATGCTAATTGCTGGAAAGAGTATGTCAGATATTGATGAACTAAAGAAGCAATTGAGTAATGAATTTGAAATGAAGGATTTGGGTGCAGCAAAGAAAATACTTGGCATGGAAATATCCAGAGATAGACCGTCTGGAAAAGTGTATCTAAGTCAGAAGGGATATATTGATAAAGTTCTTCGTCGTTTAAATATGCATAATGCCAAGCCAGTAAGTACTCCGTTAGCTGCACACTTCAAATTATCATCAGCCTTATGTCCCAAGTTAGATGCAGATATTGAGTACATGTCTAGAGTTCCCTATTCAAGTGCAGTTGGTTCACTTATGTATGCCATGGTTTGTTCTTGTCCGGATTTATCATATGCATTGAGTGTTGTTAGTAGATACATGGCTAATCCTAGAAAGGAACATTGGAAAGCAGTTCAGTGGATTTTCAGATACCTGCGAGGTACTTCTAATGCTTATTTACAGTTTGGGAAAACTAGAGATGGACTTGTTGGTTTTGTTGATTCTGATTTTTCTGGTGATTTGGATAAGAGAAGATCACTCATAGGTTATGTTTTCACCATTGGTGGTTGTGCTGTGAGTTGGAGAGCAACTTTGCAGTCTATTGTGGCTTGTTCCACTACTGATGCCGAGTATATGGCTATTTCTGAGGCATGCAAAGAAGCTATCTGGTTGAGAGGTTTGTACACTGAGCTTTGTGGAGACTCATCTTGCCCTACCGTATTTAGTGACAGTCAAAGTGCTATATATCTTACAAAGAATCCAATGTATCATGAGAGAACAAAGCACATTGATGTCAGATTTCATTATATTCGAGATGTTGTTGCTGAAGGTGATTTGAAGGTATGCAAGATAAGTACTCATGATAATCCAGCTGATATGATGACAAAGCCAGTTCCGACCAATAAGTTTGAGCTTTGCTCAGGCTTAGTTGGTATTTCTCACTAGTCCTATGGACTTTGACGCACAAGGTGTTTAAGCTGATTTGGATGGAGTTATTCACTTTCTTCGACTACTGGAGGGAATTTGGCTCAAGGTGGAGATTGTTAAATTGTGATCCAAATTCTAGTACCGGGTTTGGACTAGATGTAGTACAACTGGTGTGGGCTTTTGCATTGGCGTCGACTTGTACGAGTACAACTCGTTTACTTGTCCTACAAGGACTCCTATATGTTGCCACTCTTATATAACCCATGTAGTCGCACCTCAGACGGCCTGTCGTCTCGTGCTTGTAATACTCCTCCTCATAGTGATTGCGCCTTTGTGCGTCCGTGGTTTTCTACCGCAAGGGTTTCCACGTAAAAATCCATGTCTCCCGTGTCTCGTTTTATTCTCGTTATTATCTAACACCTTCCATTTGCTTATCATGCCTCCCATATTGTTGAACCAAGCCTCTAACCCACCTTGTCCTAGCAAACCATTGTTTGGCTATGTTACCGCTTTGCTCAGCCCCTCTTATAGCATTGTTAGTTGCAGGTGAAGATTGAAGTTTGTTCCTCGTTGGAACATGGAGATACCGTTCCTTATTGGAACATGTTTACTTGTTGGGATATCACTATATATCTTATTTAATTAATGCATCTATATACTTGGTAAAGGGTGGAAGGCTCGGCCTTATGCCTGGTGTTTTGTTCCACTCTTGCCGCCCTAGTTTCCGTCATATCGGTGTTATGTTCCCGGATTTTGCGTTCCTTACGCGGTTGGGCTATTATGGGAACCCCTTGACAGTTCGTCTTAAGTAAAGCTCTTCCAGCAATGCCCAACATTGGTTTTACCATTTGCTACCTAGCCTTTTCTTTCCCTTGGGTTCTACATACTCAAGGGTCATCATTATTTTAAGCCCCCCGGGCCAGTGCTCCTCTGAGTGTTGGTCCAAACTGTCAGCCGCCGGTGGCCACCAGGGGCAACTCTGGGCTGGCCTACCGGAAGTTTGAAAAATCTGAGTGTGCCCTGAGAAAGAGATATGTGCAGCTCCTATCGGGATTTGTCGGCACATTCGGGCGGTGTTGCTAGTTTAGTTTTACCCTGTCGAAATGTCTTATTGTACCGGGATACCGAGTCTAATCGGAATGTCTCGGGAGGAGGTCTATTCCTTCGTTGACCGTGAGAGCTTGTGATGGGCTAAGTTGGGACACCCCTGCAGGGATTTGAACTTTCGAAAGCCGTGCCCGCGGTTATGGGCAGATGGGAATTTGTTAACTCTGGTTGTAGAAAACCTGAAGTTGACCTTAATTAAAATGAATCAACCGCGTGTGTAACCATGATGGTCTCTTTCCGGCGGAGTCTGGGAAGTGAACACGGTGTTGGAGTTATGCTTGACGTAGGTTGTTTTAGGATCACTTCTTGATCATGCTTTTATCGACCGTGCTTTGCTTTCTCTTCTCGCTCTTATTTGCGTATGTTAGCCATCATATATGCTAGTCGCTTGCTGCAGCTCCACCTCATACCTTTTACCTTACCCATAAGCTTAAATAGTCTTGATCGCGAGGGTGCGAGATTGCTGAGTCCCTGTGACTCACATATACTTCCAAAACCAGTTTGCAGGTGCCGATGTTACCGAGCAGGTGACGCAACCAAGCTCAAGGAGGAGCTCGTTGAAGATCTTGTCCTTTGTGTTGTTTCGTTCTAGTTGATCAGTAGTGGAGCCCAGTTGGGGTCGATCGGGGACCTTTGTCGCACTTGGGGTTCTTCTTTTATTTTGGTTCCGTAGTCGGACCTTGATTGTATTTGGATGTTGTAATGCTTTATTCATGTATTGTGTGAAGTGGCGATTGTAAGCTAACTATGTATCTCTTTCCCTTATGTATTACATGGGTTGTGTGAAGATTACCTCACTTGAGACATTGCTTTCAATGCGGTTATGCCTCTAAGTCGTGCTTCGACACGTGGGAGATATAGCCGCATCGAGGGCGTTACATATACGTACTGGAACCAGAAACACTAATTTAGTAGCTACGTGAAACAAATATACAACATGCAGCTACCAGTTTAATTAGTTTGTGTTCAAACTCTGATTTTCTGCTTCTCGGTAGACGCAATAAAATTATGAATGCATTTGATATGATGCATCTAACTCAGATTTGTAATCTCAAGGATGATACGGTGTGGTGTGGATCAAGTTGTTTAATTTGCTTTCCTTTTACTAATTTCCTCTTGCAGGTGATTATTCACATGTGGTCTGCTAAATAATAAAGAATATTTGTGGATCTATGGAGTTCTCGCTATTCCATAAAATAGAATAAAAAGGAATATATATACCAGTAAATATCGACGAAAACATCTGTTGTGTTGTATTTTCAACACACAGATTCTGTTGTTTCTTTCAATTTCAAAGAATGTGTCTACCTGAAAATATCGTTCGGCTTATGTGTGTGACATGCACGCCAGCAGCAGAACTCCACAATAACTAACAAACTTATGCTGAGTTACAAGTTCACCCTTATTCGATTGGCAAAAAAAAAAATTTAGTTCTACATACTCACATTTAGGGCCACAAAGTTGTAGGTAACGTCTCCCTTTTTTTTGCGGGTACCCTTTTTTGCATGGATAAGGTAACACTACTCTGTCAATAAAATGGAAGTTAATATAGATCTTTCAATTGACAAATTCTTTAGGATACCTCTGAAGTTGGGACTTATATACACTAATTCTCCAATAATTCCGTAGTTACATGGTTTGCTTAATTTTTGAACTCCCAATACTTTATTAAGTGGTTGATGAAAATATGGGCTGTCATTTATATTAAAAGATGGGTTAATCTTATGGTATTTTTGTGGTGGACTAGCATTACCTCTCGCCTATTCATCCCATATTGCCACTGGCTGCATACTGCTATAAGGTATTTTACATTTGAACTGATCAGTTTTAATATATTTGCACAAGAATGACCAGTACTAGAAAATCATTCTACCCACTTGCTTATATGGGCGTGATTGTTATTGCAACTATCTTCTAATGTCACACATAATTTCATCTATTAGATGCATCTGAAACCAAACGATCCTCAACTTTCAGTTGTATCAATCTCATGATAATTTTTTGTTTCTGATTTATATTTTCTTATCTACAGCCGTTGGATAAGCTACTTTAAGAGTCCTAGGCTGTTGTCCCACATGTATCTCTTTAAGCCAAAAAAACTTGGCTGTTGTTCCATGTGCAACTCTTTTAGCAAATAAGGTAAACAAATTCCTTGCATTGCAGACTTCTTCCTCCGTCAATCCCGTCCGCCGAGCAACAGAACCCTAGCGCTCCTCTTCCTCCTCCTCCTCCTCCTCCTCCTCCTCCTCCTCAGCATATTTGCATCATCCATGCCATCCTAAACTTCTAAGCTCCATTGATGTTGGATTATGTGAAGAAAATCCATGACCCTCTCTCTTTCCCCACAAAAAAACAATATCCATCCAGCTTCTCCTAGATCACTTCCTCTCAAACCTTTGAATCTTGAAAGCTTCAAGTTCGTGCAGCACCTCCATGCATGGTTCATCCAAGCAGCAGCAGCAAGATGAGCTTAACCTCACCGTCTTAAGGATGTGTTCTTGAGAAAGTTCGCAAGATGTTCTCCTTTTTACTAATATTTTTTTAGTTACATGTATAAAACTGATTGATAGAATCTCGGCGTTTGAAAGAAGAAATCATTTTGTTTTGAGCAGGCCAAGTTAGTATTTGTAGGACTATATGAATCAATTGGTCATGGAATTTTGCCTTTCACTATGCCAGCGGCAAGGCTCTATCGTCCACTACATCAACCCCATTATTGCATGCATATACGTGCAATGTTAACCATGAGTTTAGATGCTTCTACATGAGCAAATGACTTCACACTGTTATTCTGGTGAGTAATTTCGTACTAAATTGTTTTGGTGTTTTTCCTGATAGATTAGAAATCAAAATGTATCCGAGAAGAAAAAAGGAAGCCAACTTAGTAAAAAAAATGAGTAGGTGTACACTTTATTCTATTTCTTGCCTTTATATGGGAATTATTATAATTGTATATACCTATTTTGTTAACAAAGTGATCCTTCCTTGCAAATATATATTAGCCTGATGGTATATATTCTTCATTTACGAATTGGAATGTAAAACTAAAGAAATAAGCAATGGAGCATTAAAACTCTGCGTATTAATCAATGGTTTGATTCAAATTCAGATAATGGTCACTATTTCAAATCTATTGAGATTTATTGTTCGTATTCCAAGTTTGATAAAAAAAACTTTGGTGCTGATATAAACGTCACTGTCTTTTCTATTTGAAGCAAAGAATCATGTGATACTGATGAGGGAAAAATATTGAAATATATGACACCTTAATATTTTGATTTCAAATGTTTGTTTCCGCACTATATATTCGGACAACACCATAATGTTGAAACTATGTAAAAATCCCTAGCCCGTGCAGATGCACGGGATGATGACTAGTATATTTAATTGCCATAGAAAATAACAAGCTTGTACTGATGCGCGGGTTGATGATTAGTTGTATTACAAATAATATGCGACAAAGGATCCCCTTGACATAGCCCTTTCCTAGATTGAAAAATTGTTCGGCATCGTCATTTACTTCAATGGAAACACTACCTTTCTAAACAAAGTTATCAAGCCAGCTCTCTCCAAATCAAAGAGAAATCCTTCATCTACCATGCTTGTTGTAGAACTGACCAACACACCTTATCGTTGGCTTTCTCAAAATCGAACTTGAAAATAACTCCATCCAACTTCTTATTACATAATTTGGGTGGTTTCATGCAGACAAAAAAACCTCCATAATACACTAGCCTCGCAAAAAAGCCGTTTGTGTTGGCTATACACTAGTAGAAAACAGGGCTTTGGTCCATGCCGGGTCAGCCCATTAGTCCTGGTTCAGTCTAGAACCGGGACCAATGGGGGCATTGGACCCGGTCCGTGAGCCCAGGGGGCCGGCCGGGCCACGTGGGCCATTGGTCCCGGTTCATTTGGACCTTTTGGTCCCGGTTGGTGGGACGAACCGGGACCAATGGACCTCGCTCCTGGCCCACCACCATTGGTCCCGGTTGGTGGCTTGAACCGGGACGAAATGCTCCCCTTTAGTCCCGGTTCATGCCACGAACCGGGACCAATGAGGTGCCTATATATACCCCCTCGCGTAAGAGCAGAGCACACTGCTCTATTTTTTTCTGGCCGAGGGGGAGAGGGCTTGGTGGTGCTCTAGCTCACCTCCTATGCACACAAGGTGTTCAATGGAATGCCCGAGCCACACTACTTAAGCTTTCTCCTCTCCAAGCTCGACCTCCGAGCTCCATTTTCCACAATATTTGTCTATGTTTAGCGGTCCATCACGCCCCGTCCCCGTCTTCACCGCCGTCGATCACCCGCGCCGAGCTCATCGCCGGCACCACCGTGGTGAGCCTCTTGTTCTTATCTTCTTTCTGAAAGGAAAAATATTCTTACTTGTATGTTTACATAGATACTTGTATTATTTTTTCTTACTTTTATTATTGCATCTTATATAGTGCGATGGTTTTGGTATCCGCCCCCGTCGGCCCTCGTCCTGTCTATGATTCGGATGTGGTATATATATTATCTTTATAACTATTGGTTCATTTATTGTTTATGAAAATTATGCCGACCAACGTGACATAGATTTTATTTATGTAGGATGTATGTGAATCAGAAATGCCAACCGACCCTATTGTCAAGAGGTTAAATTTAGTTGAAGAACAAAACAATTTGTTGAAGGAAAAAATAAAAAAAATTGAGGAGGAGAAGATGATATTGGAGTTGCATGTTACGGATGTCGTCGATGATCACAAGATCAAGATGGATGCAATGCGCTTGAAGATTAGAAAGATTAGAAAATATGCCATTCATACCGAGGCTTGGTATCATTATGCCATTGGATCAATTGTTACCTTGGTTGCGATTATGATCGCATTTGTTTTCGCATTGAAATGTTTTACATAGTTTCAATGTATGGTTTAATTAATTAGATGCTGTGGAGAGCTATATGTTGTTAGACGAGAACTATGTATGCACTTTGGTTTTAATGTGATGATGAACTTCTATTAATTTGGACACTTAATTATATATAATGCACGCAGATGAACCGGCAATGGATGTACGGTGACAGACACACCTGCGAGTACATTAAGGGCGTGCATGAGTTTCTCGATGCGGCTGAGGCAAACAAGCAGAATGGTTTTATGTGTTGTCCATGCACTGAATGTGGGAATACGAGGTCTTACTCTAACCGGAAAATCCTTCACTCCCACCTGCTTTACAAGGGTTTCATGCCACACTATAATGTTTGGACAAGGCACGGAGAAATAGGGGTTATGATGGAATACGGCGAAGAAGAAGAGTACGATGACAACTATGTGCCCCCTGAATACGGTGATACTGCAACGGGGGGAGCTGGTGAAGATCAAGAGGAACCAAACGATGTGCCCAATGATGCGGCAATGGGTGAAGCTACTGAAGATCAAGAGGAACCAGACGATGTGCCCGATGATGATGATCTCCGCCGGGTCATTATCGATGAAAGGACGCAATGCGAAAGTCAAAAGGAGAAGCTAAAGTTCGATCGCATGTTAGAGGATCACAAAAAAGGGTTGTACCCCAATTGCGAAGATGGCAACACAAAGCTCGGTACCGTACTGGAATTGCTGCAGTGGAAGGCAAAGAATGCTGTGGCTGACAAAGGATTTGAGAAGCTACTGAAAATATTGAAGAAGAAACTTCCAAAGGATAACGAATTGCCTGACAGTACATACGCAGCAAAGAAGGTCGTATGCCCTCTAGGATTGGAGGTGGAGATGGTACATGCATGCCCTAATGACTGCATCCTCTACCGTGGTGCATACAAGGATCTGAACGCATGCCCGGTATGCGGTGCATTGCGGTATAAGATCAGACGAGATGACCCTGGTGATGTTGACGGCGAGCCCCCCAGGAAGAGGGTTCCTGCGAAGGTGATGTGGTATGCTCCTATAATACCACAGTTGAAACGTGTGTTCAGAAACGAAGAGCATGCCAAGTTGATGCGATGGCACAGTGAGAACCGAAAGAAAGATGGGAAGTTGAGAGCACCCGCTGACGGGTCGCAGTGGATAAAAATCGAGAGAAAGTACTGGGATGAGTTTGCAAAGGACCCAAGGAATGTATGTTTTGCTTTAAGCACGGATGGCATTAATCCTTTCGGGGAGCAGAGCAGCAATCACAGCACCTGGCCCGTGACTCTATGTATGTATAACCTTCCTCGTTGGATGTGCATGAAGCGAAAGTTCATTATGATGCCAGTTCTCATCCAAGGCCCTAAGCAACCCGGCAACGACATTGATGTGTACCTAAGGCCATTAGTTGAAGAACTTTTACAGTTGTGGAATGGAAACGGTGTACGTACGTGGGATGAGCACAGACAGGAGGAATTTAACCTAAAGGCGTTGCTGTTCGTGACCATCAACGATTGGTCCGCTCTCAGTAACCTTTCAGGACAGACAAACAAAGGATACCATGCATGCACGCACTGTTTAGATGACACTGAAAGTATATACCTGGACAAATGCAGGAAGAATGTGTACCTGGGCCATCGTCGATTTCTTCCGACCAACCATCAATGTCGAAAGAAAGGCAAGCATTTCAAAGGCGAGGCAGATCACCGGAAGAAGCCCGCCATGCGTACCGGTGATCACGTACTTTCTATGGTCAATGATTTACACGTAATCTTTGGAAAGGGTCCTGGTGGACTAGCTATTCCGAATGACGCTGAGGGACACGCACCCATGTGGAAGAAGAAATCTATATTTTGGGACCTACCCTACTGGAAAGACCTAGAGGTCCACTCTTCAATCGACGTGATGCACGTGATGAAGAACCTTTGTGTGAACCTGCTAGGCTTCTTGGGCGTGTATGGGAAGACAAAAGATACAACTGAGGCACGGGAGGACCTGCAACGTTTGCACGAAAAAGATGGCATGCCTCTGAAGCAGTATAAAGGTCCTGCCAGCTATGCTCTTACGAAAGAAGAGAAAGAAATCTTCTTTGAATGCCTGCTCAGTATGAAGGTCACGACTGGCTTCTTGTCGAATATAAAGGGAATAATAAATATGCCAGAGAAAAAGTTTCAGAACCTAAAGTCTCATGACTGCCACGTGATTATGACGCAACTGCTTCCAGTTGCATTGAGGGGGCTTCTACCGGAAAACGTCCGATTAGCCATTGTGAAGCTATGTGCATTCCTCAATGCAATCTCTCAGAAGGTGATCGATCCAGAAATCGTACCAAGGCTAAGGATTTATGTGGCGCAATGTCTTGTCAGTTTCGAGCTGGTGTTCCCACCATCCTTCTTCAATATCATGACGCACGTCCTAGTTCATCTAGTCGATGAGATTGTCATCCTGGGTCCCGTATTTCTACACAATATGTTCCCCTTTGAGAGGTTCATGGGAGTCCTAAAGAAATATGTCCGTAACCGCGCTAGGCCAGAAGGAAGCATCTCCATGGGCCATCAAACAGAGGATGTTATCGGGTTTTGCGTTGACTTCATTCCTGGCCTTAAGAAGATAGGTCTCCCTAAATCGCGGTATGAGGGGAGACTGACTGGAAAAGGCACTCTTGGAAGTGACTCAATAATATATATGCAGGGACGGATATTCTTGGTCTCAACCACACTACACAGTTCTACAGAACTCTACCTTGGTGACCCCGTATGTTGATGAACACAAGAACAGTCTGCCCTCCAAACACCCGGAGCAGTGTGACGACTGGATTACATGTGAACACATCAGGACTTTCAGCAGTTGGTTGGAAACACGTCTCAGAGGTGACAACACTGTTTGTGATGAGTTGTACTTGTTGTCCAGGGGACCACCTTTGACTGTCTTGACTTACAAAGGATACGAGATAAATGGGAATACATTTTACACGATCGCCCAAGAGCAAAAGAGCACTAACCAAAATAGCGGTGTCTGCTTTGATGCAGCAACCGAGAGCGGAAAGGACACATATTATGGTTACATAGTGGACATATGGGAACTTGACTACAGATCTGATTTTAAGGTCTCTTTGTTTAAGTGCAAATGGGTCAATCTGTCAGGCGGCGGGGTACAGGTAGACCGACAGTACGAAACGACAACAGTGGATCTGAAAAATCTTGGGTACTCTGACGAACCGTTCGTCCTAGCCAATGATGTGGCACAGGTTATCTATGTGAAGGACATGTCTACCAAACCAAGAAAAAGAAAAGATAAGGAAGCGAATACATCATACGATGAGCCAAAGCACCACATAGTTCTATCAGGAAAAAGGGACATCCTGGGAGTGGACGGCAAGACAGACATGTCTGAAGATTATGAAAAGTTTCATGAAATTCCTCCCTTCAATGTCAAGGCTGACCCAAGCATCCTGATAAACGATGAAGATTATCCATGGTTACGGCGCAATAAGCAAATGACACAAGTGAAGAAAAAGTGAAGACTTTCTCTCGCAACTATTATGATGATACCATGCCAATTTTGTAACACACGAGTATGCTATCATTGTCCATTTTGTACATGCACATGCTATGTGGGTGAAATTATGATACCATGCCAACTTTCAACTTTTTCAGAGTTCATTTGAAATGCTTTAATGTCTTATGGTTCGGCCCTCGTAATACCATTATTCAAATTTTAACTATTCAAATTTGAAAACTAATGGCACTAACAGAGAGTTTATAATTTTTTCTAAAACTGATGGCACTAACAGAAAGTTTATAATTTTTCTGACCTAAAAGCAAAAAGAATTAAAAAATAAAGCAAAAAACAAAATAAAATAAATAATGCAAAAAACAAAACAAAAAAACAGGAAAACACTATTTTTATAGTAAAGTTAATCACAAACTTGTGATTCACACAAATTTCAAAGAATTCAAATTTTAACTATTCAAATTTGAAAACTAATGGCACTAACAGAAAGTTTATATTTTTTCTAAAACTAATGGCACTAACAGAAAGTTTATAATTTTGGTGACCTAAAAGCAAAAAGAATTAAAAAATGCAAAAAACAAAAGAAAATAAATAATGCAAAAAACAAAAAAACTGGAAAAAGTAAAGTTAATCACAAATTTGTGATTCAAACAAATTTCAAAGAATTCAAATTTTAACTATTCAAATTTGAAAACCAATGGCACTAACAGAAAATTTATAATTTTTCTAAAACTAATGGCACTAACAGAAAGTTTATAATTTTGCTCCTCGCCCCTGGCCCATGACCATTAGTCCCGGTTTGTGCCACAAACCGGGACTAAAGGCTTGGTCCTCGTTGCGGGCAGAGTTATTCCCACCTCGCCAACCGAAGGGGGCTCACACCGATTTATAAGCCCTTTCCTCTCTGCCTTGTTGAGCTCCTCTCAAAGTGAAAATAGATGTCCTAATAGAGAAAAGTTTAACCTAAATTCAGAGTGAATTTCTCTGAAATTCATAGAAATTTACTATGAATTTAGGTTGAATTTTCTCTATAAGCGCATCTATTCTCATTTTTAGTAAGTTAATTACAAACTTGTGATTCACACAAATTTCAAAGAATTCTAATTTTAACTATTCAAATTTGAAAACTAATGGCACTAACAGAAAGTTTATAATTTTTCTAAAACTAATGGCACTAATAGAAAGTTTATAATTTTGCTAACCTGAAAGCAAACAGAATTAAAAACTAAAGCAAAAAACAAAAGAAAATAAATAATGCAAAAAACAAATAAAAACAGGAAAAAAACTATTTTTATAGTAAAGTTAATCACAAAATAAAATAAATAAAGCAACAAAGAAAACAAAGAAACTAAAAAAGTGTTTTCAAATTTGAAAACTAATGGCACTAACAGAAAGTTTATGATTTTTCTAAAACTAAAAGCAAAAAGAATAAAAATAAAGCAAAAAATAAAAGAAAATAAATAATGCAGAAAACAAAACAAAAACACTGGAAAAAATAGCAACAATAAGTATTATGTTGTAAGTAGAAACAAAATAAAATAAATAAAGCAACAAAGAAAACAAAAAACAAAAAAAGTGTTTTCAAATTTGAAAACTAATGGCATTAACAAAAAGTTTATAATTTTTCTAAAACTAAAAGCATAAAGAATTAAAAAATAAAGCAAAAAGAAAAAGAAAATAAAATAAATAAAGCAACAAAAAACAAAAAAGTGCCACCTACTGGGTCCCCACGGCCTAAATACGACTAGAAACCCATCCAAGGGCCAGGATTCAGGCCCGCAGGAGGCCTAGTAGGCCCACAGGCATAACAGTGACAATTAGGCCCGTAAGCCTGCAATGGAGAGAAGCTCGAGAGGGGTGCGGCAGTGGGGCTTATAAACCACTGCGCACCCCTCTCAACTAGCAAGGTGGGACTAAACTTTCGACGCCGCAGCAGTACAAGGCCTTTGGTCCCGGTTGGTGGCACCAACCGGGACTAAAGGGGGCATTGGTCATGGTTGGTGCCACGAACCGTGAGCAATGCCCCCCTTTAGCCCCGGTTGGTGCTACCAATCGGGACCAAAAGGCCGCCGCTTCCCGCCCTTTGGGCTGCTGAAAAGAGGCCTTTGGTCCCAGTTGGTGGCACCAACAGGGACTAATGCCCAGCTTTAGTCCCGGTTGCTGCCATGAACCGGGACTAAAGGCTCTGCTATATAAGTCCACACCGGCCGCCCCCGACGACGCCGACGCCGCCCGCCTCGGCCCGCCCTCGTCGTCGTCGTCGCCGTCGCCCGCGCCCCTGCACCGACGCGCGCCCCCCTGGCCCGCCCCCGTCACCGTCGCCCGCGTCCCTGCCCTGACGCGCGCCGCCCCGGCCCGCCCCCGTCGCCGTCGCCCGCGTCCCTGCCCCAACGTGCGCCGCCCCGGCCCGCCCCCATCGCCATCGCCCGCGTCCCTGCCCCGACGCGCGCCGCCCCAGCCCGCCCTTGCCGTCGCCCGCGCCGGCCCCTTCCCCGACGCGCGCCACCCCGGCCCGCCGTCATCGTCGCCCGCGCCCCCTACCCCGAGCGCGCGCCCACTGCCCCGTCGCCATCCTCACCGCCGACCCCGCGGTCCTCCTGGTCCGGCCGGCGCCCTCCCTAGCTAGCATTTTTTTTCATATATATATATATGCTTTTTTCTTATATATGCTTGTTTTTTATATATATATGTATATATGTTCTCTGTGTATATATATGTTCATGTATATATGCAAAAGATAGTTTTTTAGACAAATTAGGATTTTTTTCTGTTCATAGATTTTTTTGGTGATATTAATTATTGTAAATATGCAAATGTTTGTATATTCATATGAACAATGAATTAGGCAATACTACTTCATGTATTTTTAAGAAGGAAGAAGAAGAAGAAAAAGAATGAGAGGAAAAAGGAAATAAGAAGAGGAAGAAAGGAGAAGAAGAGGGGAGAGCAAGACGAGGAGAAATAAATAAGAAGAAGACAAAAGAAGAAAAAGAAGAGGAGAAGAAGAAAGGAATAGAGGAGAAGAAGAGAAAAATAGAATTTTAATTCTATTTTTCTCTTCTTCTCCTCTATTCCTTTCTTCTTCTCCTCTTCTTTTTCTTCTTTTTTCTTCTTCGACACGTGGGGGGGGGGGTCGATATACCCCCTCCCGATAACTTCAACACGAGGAGGGGTCGATATACCCCCTCCCCGATAATATTATTTTCCCATGTACGTATGTCGTGTCGATATAAACTCCCGATAACTTCATAGCATTTTTTTGTTCATATTTTTTTCATAGCATTATTTCCATGTATATATGTATGTGGCTATGTATGTATAGATGGATAGCATTTTTTCCATGTATGTATGTCATTGTCGATATACCCCCTCCCTATTAACTTTGACATGAGGGGGGGGTCGATATAACCCTCCCCGATAACTTCGACATGAGGGGGGTCGATATACCCCCTCCCTGATAACTTCGACATGAGGGAGGGTCGAGAACTAGTTTAGGGGGTCGAGGGTTGAGAACTAGTTTAGGGGGTCGAGGGTTGAGAACTAGTTTAGGGGGTCAAGGGTCGAGAACGTCGGACATTCATGAGAGAGGCGAGGAAGAAGGGGAAGAAGAGGGAGAAGAAGAGGAGAGGAAGAAGAGGAAGTCTTCTCCTCTATTTTTTCTTCTCTTCTTTTTTCTTCTTCTTCCTATATGTATTAGTTTTTTTATTTGGGTTGTTAATTAGTAGATATTAATTTTGTTCATATATGTATGGATGCATGTGATATGTATGTATGTATGTATCGGGTATGTCATTGTCGATATACCCCCTACCCGATAACTTCGACATGAGGGGGTCGAGAGGGGGCTAGGGTCGCCGAGGGGTCGAGGGTCGTCGAACATGAGAGGAAGAAGAGGATAAAAAAAAGAGGAAGAAAAAAAAGAGGAGAAGAAAGAATAGAGGAGTAGAACTCCTCTATTCTTTCTTCTCCTCTTTTTTTTCTTCTTCTTCCTCTTTTTTTATCGGGAACGAGGGTCGTCGAGGGTCACCGAGCGATAGAGGAAACCCTAAATAGCAAGTATCGTCGGTGTGAGATACATGTGGCCATCGGTGTCGGACAGTACATCCACGTCCCACAAGTGACGCGGGCTTCCACGCCCACGTCACTTGTGGGACGTGGATGTACTGTCCGACACCGACGGCCACATGTATCTCACACCCACGATACTTGCTATTTAGGGTTTCCTCTACCGTTCGGCGACCCTCGACGACCCTCGTTCCCGATAAAATAAAGAGGAAGAAAAAAAGAGAGAAGAAGACAGATTTCTTCTTCTCTTTTTTTCTTCTTCTTCTTCCTCTTTATTTTATCGGGAACGAGGGTCGTCGAGGGTCAGGGTCGCCGAGCGGTAGAGGAAACCCTAAATAGCAAGTATCATCGATGTGAGATACATGTGGCCGTCGGTGTCGGACACTACATCCACGTCCCACAAGTGACGTGGGCGTCGAAGCCCGCGTCACTTGTGGGACGTGGATGTACTGTCCGACACCGACGGCCACATGTATCTCACACCCACGATACTTGCTATTTAGGGTTTCCTCTACCGCTCGGTGACCCTCGACGACCCTCGTTCCCGATAAAAAAAGGGGAAGAAGAAGAAAAAAAGAGAAGAAAGAATAGAGGAGTTCTTACTCCTCTATTATTTCTTCTCCTCTTTTTTTCTTCTTCCTCTTATTTTTTTATCCTTGAAGCGTTGTCGAGGCCACCCCAAACCCTAGAGAAGCAGCGTCGAGGCCACCCCAAACCCTAGAGAAGCAGCGTCGAGGCCAGTAATTAATATTAGTTCTATGTTTGCCACTAATATATCCATCTGTCATGTTTGAATAATAATTGCCATGTTGTCAATATTTGTAGAAACTAAGAACACCGCCCGAGATGAAGTACAAGAAGAGTTGTTGGGGGACATAATCGCACGAGGAAGTGATGCCGTCTGCTCGTTGTTTCTCAACGACACCGATGGTCTGGAAGCAGCTGGCTATGATTATGATGGCTTCGGTGACCTAATGCCGGTGCAAGATGGAGACTGTGAGGACGGCTCCGGTGACCCAATGCCGGTGCAAGAAGGAGACCGTGATGACGTCTCCGGTGACCGAACCGAGTCCGGCCAGGTATATATATTAGTTAAGCTTCAGCTGACTAGCTAATTGATGCATTCATTGTTTTGGTATGTACACATATTAATTAAGTCTTTGTTCTTTTTTCTAGCCCTCCGGATCAAGCACAACTTTGGTAAAGAGACGAGGCCCGAAGAAAAAGTTGAGCTCGGATGAAAAGTTTGAGATCATAGCAATCGCGCCCGACAGCCAACCGATTGAACCCCTTCGAACAAAGAGTGCATTTGTTGCTCAGTGCGGGGTTTTGGTTAGGGACAAGATCCCGATCAGCATCCAGCAATGGTTAAACCGGCTACACAAGACCTTGAGGTGTCTTATGTCAATGATATGCAGAAAAATGATCTTTGGACTGAGCTGAAGTCAAATTTCACCCTACCGCCAGAGGATGATCCGGAGAAGCCAGTTAAAGAGCAATTAATCAAGTCTTTTGCTCTTAAGAGGATGGCTGAACTATTCAGGAGGTGGAAGAAAGAGCTGAATAAGTTTGTCGAAAATAAAGAGACACCAGAATTCAAGGGCAGATATGAGAAGATCAGAGATCACTGGCCCACATTTGTGGCCCACAAGACATCAGAAAAGAGTAAGAAGATGTCGGTGACAAACAAGAAAAATGCTGCGAAGAAGAAGCATCACCATCGCACGGGGTCAGGTGGCTACCTCGTAGCCCGGCCTAAGTGGGCCAAGACTGAGAATGATCTGGTTGATAAAGGGATCGAACCAGAGACAATTAACTGGCCAGACCATTGCCGGACTTGGTTCTTCGGGGCTGGTGGAACCTTGGACCCTGTATCAGGGAAGTGCATTTGGACGAACAATCAAATGGACATACCAGTCAAGAAGCTTCAGCAGTATATCGAAGCAGCGCAGCAAGGGACGTTCTTTCCAGACAGAGAGAACGACGAGCTCACAATGGCCCTCGGGAATCGTGAGCACCCTGGACGGACACGAGGCACACCAGGCTCCATTCCGTGGAAGGTTGGGTTTCCGGACGCAGGCGGTTACAAATGCCAGGAGAGGAGGAAAAAAGTGCAGCAGACCCAAATGCAGGCGCTGCAAGCAAGGATACAAGCGATAGAGGAACGAGAAGCAAATCACAGCAAACGAACTGCCGAAGCTTCCCCCGAAGCTACCCCGCCATCTCAGCGGAGACGCGGCGTGGCTTCCACCGAGCTGCTTCAGCCGGAGCATGCCTTGACGGCTGCTGCCAGCTATCCCGTGGATGCTATCACGAAGTCTCAAAATTGCCACCTTATGACGCAATGGATGAATTTGAAGGTCAAGGTGGCTGTTGGCTCTGTTTATCCTACTGAACCCGACGCAACTTTTCACTGCCGGCCGATTCCAGAAGGATATGCTAGGGTGATGGTGGATGAAATAACGGAGGGATTTGAGGACCTCCAGCTTGACCACCCTACCGGTGAAGGGGAGACTAGGCTGGGTTCTGCTCTGAAGACTCCATGCCTATGGCGGAAGGAGCTCATCAACCTTCCGAACTGGACGCCTCCGCCTCCTCCTCCTCCTCCGGCAATTCAGGGCACTCCGCCTCCTCCATAGCCTCCTCCTCCGGCGAGTCAGGGCTCTCCGCCTCCTCCACCGCCTCCTCCTCCAACGAGTGACGATCAGGGCACTCGGCCGGCTCCTTCTCCGGCGCGTGGCGGCACTCCGCCTCCTTCTCCGCCTGCGCCGGCGCGCCCGAGCAGCCAGCCTCCTCCTTCTCCACCTCGTCAGCAAGGGCGGAAGAGACCTACCGCCGCTTCGACTGCTCCGGCGCGTCGTAGTCCTTCTCCTCCGCCTCGTAAGCAAGTAAAGAAGACAACCGCTCCGTCTGCTCTGCCGGCATCTAGCAGTACAACCAGAGGCGGGAGGACATACAGATTCGGTCCGTCTCTGAAGACTCCAGAGAAGTTACCATACGAGAGGACCCCGGAGGAGAATGCCGAGATCGCACGAGAAGAAGTGAGGAACTACTTTGAAGGGGCGAAAGCAAAGAAACATCCACCTCCGGAGGAGAAGGTAGATCCGGTGAAAGCGAAGCGCACTCTGGCTGCCCTGACAAAACCACCCAAGTCTCCGCCGAAAGGAAACTATGAGCGCATTATTGGAAATGAATTTGCCGAAGCGGAGTGGTCGGGAAGTACTGTTAGTGATCAAAGGCTGAAAGAACGACGAGCTGGGAAAAAAATTGCCCAGCTCGGCGAACAAGCGAAGCAATCGTGCCCCCCGCTTAAGGTGCCTAGCGACATCGTCGCTAATGATCTGAGGATGGTGCCCGGTTATAGCAATCTTGGCGATTACCTGCCCGATGATGTACATTATGATTTCATGGAGGTGCAGATACAAAGATACGAGTACGGGAAGCCTCTCGTCAAAGATGAAAGATCTCTATCAACGATGATGCGAAGATTGCATGATTGGTACTTGAAAATCTGCAGAGAGTCTGGGGGGAGGAGTACATTGTATGTGAGAGTTAAAAAGGAGCATGACCTCGTTGGAATTGAACTGTTGCCTGTTCCATTTGAGGAGTTCTTTCAGTTTTTCAATCAATTGGCCCTCGATAAAGCAACGATCACCTGCTACTGTTTGTAAGTAGTACTACTTTTGTCATTAAGTCTCTCTATATAGCTCAGCTCTTTCATTGCATGTATTTATAATCATCCTCACTATATTATGCAGATTGAAGATCACCGAATTGAAGAAAAGACAAGTCGGTGATATTGGGTTCATTAACACATATCTCATAGATGCAACTGAGGTTAAATTTCATGCCGCAAATACCGAGGCCAACTTGCTATGATCGTTGGTAATAAATGAAAACAAAGATATAATACTCTTTCCTTACAACTTCAAGTGAGTGTTACTGTCTTGTGCGTATTCGGTTTCCCTTATATATTAGTCAAGGTTATAGTAATGTAATTGATGAGTTATGCATGCGTGTGCAGTTTCCACTATATTCTCCTAGAGATTAAGCTTGAGCATGGACTAGTAACCGTCTTAGACTCAAGACGAAAAGATCCCCAGGACTATGCGGACATGACTCAAATGCTCGAGAAGTAAGTTAAATCGATCATTATCCACCATATCAGCAACTTTGTTCATTTCCTGATATATCAAGTAATTGTTTTCTTTGTCTGGCAGGGTTTGGAAAAAATTCACCAAAAAAGCTCCAGGACTCCCGAAGAAGCTGCAATTTAGACACCCGAAAGTAAGTACTATAGTAGCATGTTCCGCGCATCTCCTATTGATTCAAGCGCTAGTTTCATCAATACCATTTGGCATTCTTGCTTATCAGTTTGATTAACCTCTATTTCTTGTAAAGTGGTTGTGGCAGGAACAAGGGAATGATTTCTGTGGATACTACGTTTGCGAGTCCATCCGCCATACGACCTGTGAGCGGGGCTACACTGACGAACAATATGAAGTACGTAAATAACAACATTCACAATTTTATTTTATTACCATCATTTGTGTTGAGTTTCATTCATTCATATATATATGTATTGACCCCCTTCTTCAAATTAGATGTTTCGGAAGCGGGATGAACTCCTAGCACCAGCTCGCATGCGAGCAATTCAAGAGGAATTGGCGGCATTCTTTCTTGACCACATGATCGTTGAAGACGGGGAATACTATGTGGACCATGAGTCCGTATGATTATATTTGTAAGAGATAATTATTGTATATATGTAGCCGGTAGTGTCGGATAGATATACGAGAACTTGTTGTTCGACCAATCTCTCGGAGAAGGAGAGGTGGTCGATATCACTTCTCTCTGTATGCATATATGTTCATGACGATCTTCTGTTTCCTTCGTTTGCTTACTAGCTAGCTAGCGTGTCTAGTCCTCTCTATACGTATGTATAGTACGTAGCGTCGACCAAGCACGGACATAAGAGAGGACACTTCTCTCTATTAATTATAGCTAGCTAACACAATATATGAAACACCTAAATTAACCCCCAACCCCCCCCCCCTTTCAAAAAAAAAAACAAAAACCCCAGCCACAGAAATGCTGACGCGTGAATGCCTATTGATCCCGGTTGGTGCCACCAACCGGGACCAAAGGCCCTCCTGCCTGGGCTCCACGCACAGGTCACGTGGAGGCCCATCTGTCCCGGTTCTGGATTGAACCGAGACTAAAGGGACAGGACATTAGTACCGACCCTTTAGTCCCGGTTCAGGAACCGGGACAAAAGGCCCTTACGAACCGGGACAACAGGCCCTTTTTCTACCAGTGATATGATATTTAAGAGCCGGGTCAATAAACCAGTCAGAACTCCATATAGAGTACATACAAAGCAGAATTTAGGAATAGACATGGATCAGTTGTTCGTGCCACAGAATCATCTAAATGCATGACATTCCACTAATAGAATAACATAATTACAATAGAATAAATGATGAAACATGTTCATAAATAGATATAAGGTTTATATATCAATCATTTGATTTTTTGTGAAGATCCACCAAAAAAAATACGAGGTGCTCCTTCTTTGATGTCTAACTATTAGCGGATTCATTCATGAATAATGATTTTTATTCTAGGTGTAACTAAGTTTTTTTTTTCAATTTTACAGAAACAATATGCTGATTGATTAATGCGACTATACTATATGGTTTGATATGGGGGCTGGTGGATAGAGAGGAGGCTCAATTTATGTATACAAGCAATGTATGTTTATGTTTATAGTTAAGTTGGTCAACTAAACTATGACATGGATTTGTGGAACATGGCTCCACGGGAACCCTTTATGAATAGTAAATTCTTAAGAGAAAATACTACAAAATTAATATTAAAAAACTGAACTTTTTGGAACATACATGGTCGACTGGTATAATGCGTATTAAGTTTCACGAAGAAATGACATCAAGACAATTTCAGACAAAATCAAAGCAAAGCACTATTTGAAGGGATACTAAGATTCCCAGGTGGCATTCTTTCATTGAAACATACATAGTCAACTGGTCTACTCACATATGAAGTTTCTGAACTACCACATACCCCGGGTGACATTCCTTCACGAAACTTCGTGCGTGAGTAAAATGATCGACAAGTTTGATACCCCAAAATTTCATATTCTTTTTGTTTTTAGTATTTTTTGAATTTACTATCCACATGGGAGCGCGTGAAAATATGTTCACCTTTGTATTTTTGTTACTAGATATTGTAATTTATAGTTTCATACAAGCATACAGTATGGGAAAAAATGGTTAAAATATTTATTAAAAACCATATAAACATAAAAAAACGCATTTGTACTAGCATCAAGGAAATCTAGCCACTTTTCAATTGTGCGGGTCATCAGTTGATGCATACATCCGACTTTGTAGCACACGATTCTTATTCCCAATACATCCCGGCTTAATATGTATCCATTGAATATATTTATGGTATCAACTAAAAAAGAATACATGTATCTGGTATTACTTTGTTGATTTTTGGGCTAAATCCTGAACTACAAAGGCTATGGCAGCGAGAGTGTCACCGGTGCTAGGGGAACAATGTCCAATGTCAGCTCCTCCGATCGCAGGGCTTCCATGGTGTGGGTGATGGACGGTCGTATGCTCGGGTCCTGATGCACGCACAAGAGCCCGATGAGTAACATGTGCTCCATCTGTTGACGCGCGACATTGGACTCGCCGCTTATCAGCCTCTCATCTGCGGCGTCCAGGATGTCATTCCTATGGTACGAACTCCTTACCCATGATGACAATGGAGGCCTGTCATGGAGACACATTGTTGGATCCCTTCCAGAGACCATCTCTAGTAGGACAATGCCAAAACTGTATATGTCTGACTGCCTGTTCCGTTGGCAGGTGTCAAGGAACACAGGGTCTATATATCCATAAGTGCCTTGCAGAACATCTGTGGTCTGTGACCCAGTTTCATGGTGAACAAACCTTGCCAAGCCGAAGTCACCCAACTTCGCACCGTATGAAGACCCAAGGAGCACATTGCTGGACTTGATATCACCGTGTACGATACATTGTTGGCCTTGCTCACAATCTACGTGGAGGTATTGCAGTGCAGAGCCTAGGTCGAGGATGATCTCATACCTGCTTGTAAAAGCATGTAACCATTCATTATGTATCAAGAAAAAATGAAGTTGCATGCAATGATGTAAATTCTCTCGAGATGGAATTATAATGCGTACCTCTTGGACCATGGTAACCAACTTTTGCCCCTGTGTAGGTGTTGATCGAGGCTACCTTGTGGCAAAAGCTCATACACAAGAAAGAGACGTGTGTACCTGTCGTCCCACCACCAGCATATGAACTCAACCGGGTTCCTCTTGCGATTGTAGCACCAGCCTATCATCTGGACTAGGTGTCGGTGCCTCAGGCCACTGGCAATCCTGAGTTCATCCTCGAACGCCTTCCTCCCTTCGCCGGATGCTACTGGCCTGAATCTCTTTATCGCCACATCTCTATCTGTCAGTTGGCCCCGATAAACAGAGGCGGAACCTCCTTGCCCGAGCTTGTTCTCCTGTGAGAATTTGTTGGTTGCACGCGCCAGCTTATGGTAATCAAAATGTTCAAGGCCTCTGGCAAGAGCTCTGTAATGCTTCTTTCTCGTGCATAGCTGCCGTCGTCGGACGCCAACAAAGATGCACACAATCGCCGAAAAAACCATAACCGGTCCAGTTGCTTCTACTAGTAGTTTCCACTGAAACTTGGAGTTCTTCCGTGCAGGTGGCGGTTCCAAGGTGGAGTTGAATGACCAGGACATTATTTGGTGTAGCTCGACAGCCACACCAGTGGCACCCGAGAAGCCGATGGCCACCTCACTAGGCAAGAACTGCCTCAGGTCAAGACTTGTGTTGACACGGTATGTCGTGTCGCCGATCTGGAGAACGGCCGCTAGGATTGTTGTATCGCTACCGTAGCTGATGTGGCAAGTCATTGGGAGGCCGGACGTTAGGTTCCTGCCCTGGCACGGCCACATTGGTGTACTCCCGGGAAACGATGGAGTTGACGTCGATGCCCACGTGGCTACCGCTGTTGTCGACCCCAGCGTTAAAGTACGTGTCAAACTCAATCGCCACGACACCAGTCGCGACGCCATTGTTGAAGAGGCCAAGGCTACCGCCGACGCCGTCAAGTTTGCTCGTCGGAGGATAATGCCCGAGGAAGAATGTCAAGCCATCGCCAGTGTTTGCACTGATTACCTTTATTTGGAAGGTGAAGGAGGTGGTGAAGCGGACAAGCTCGCCGGTGACGTTATCCCACAATGGCATGGGCGTGGCGAGGAACACTCGGCCTACGCTGTTCTGGATGCTTGGACCCTCACCGTTTCTTGTCAGTTGGATCATCTGAGACTGGGAGTCATAGTATGCGTCGCCCTGGAAACTGAAGTCCCTGGCGTCGTAGCCGGGCTGGGAGAAGTTGGAGCTGAAAGAAAGGGAGGTAACACGAGGTAGGTGTAGAGACCATATGGAGTAGCAGAGGAGCATGAAGAGTATTCGGCGGGAAAAGCTCACAGCGGCCATTTGCTACGTTTTGTTTGGAAGCTCGTGAACAAACACACATCATATATAACTTCTGTCTTCTGACGTTGAAACCTACGACAAATATTTCGCGATGCACACGAACAACTAGCTTCGAAATCTTCCGACATTGCACGCCCATCCTGTTTACAGGTTGCAATGGCCTCTAGTAATGTCCGTTGAACAGAAAACTATAAGCCAAACGACAACGCCGCGACACCTTTCTGCGCGATCTCCTACGTAGATGAGAGCAAGGTATACTATATATGTGCTGTCTGACCAAATCTGCAGCATATGTTATTCCGTCAGCATGCTAGCATGTTTGTGGTGTTTGTTTCTTTTTTCAAATCAAAACAGCCTTTTGTCCCACTTGATAAATAAAGCAAACAGCCAAACAATACATTTTTTGGGGAAAGGACGGCCAAACAATACATGGAGTTGAGGAAGTCCTCAGAAGCTGTACGTGTTTGTTTCTTTGTTTGGGATTTTGCTGGTGTCGACCTCAATAATCATGTATGTGTCAAACTCAACCCCCACGGCTCAGTCATCGCCGGACGTGACCCTGCTGAAATTTTACTCTCTTTTTTGCGGGAATTTTACTTGAAGATGTTCTGGCTGTTGTCTGGTGATTGGAAATTCTCGTCGGAGGATAATGCCCGAGGAACAAAGTGAAATCAGCGCCACTGATTGCACGGTTTACCTTGATTAAGGTGAAAGGAGGTGGTGAATCGGGCGAGCTTGCCGGTGGCGACGCCCCACAGCGGCACGGGCTGCACGTGCACCGATCAGCCCATATCTGTTCTGGATGTTCGGACTCTCTCCTGCTTTTGTCAGATGGATCATCTGAGGCTGGGCGTCTATCGCCCTGAAAACTTTAAGTCTTGGACGTCATAGCCACCAGGTCCAGAGATTTTTTTTTTGAGAGAGAGAAGGTCCAGAGAAGTTGGAGCGGAAAGAAAGCAAGGCAGCACGAGGCAGGTGCAAAGACCATATCAAGTAGTAGAGGGGCATGAAGATATGTGTTATGTGGAAAAAGTTCACAACAGTTATTTGATGCTTCATTTTTGGAAGCTCGTCAACAAGCAGATATATAACTTCTGATCTCCAAGTCTTCGATATTAAATTAAACACATTAAGCTATACGCAAAGGGCGGCCAACCAGCTATGCCACGTGGCGCAAGCTGGTTGGCCGCGGTGAGAATTTTTTTAGATGAAGGTGTGGATTATTTTTTAAATGCGTTTTTTTTCTTTTTAGATGGAGGTGAGGACCTTCGGTATTTTTTAAATAGACGGTTATGCAAAGTGGCGTCTATTGGTAGGCTGCGGTGGTAATTTTTTTCTTTTTACTTCTGTTTTTAGATGAAGGTGATGATTTTTTTTGAGATGTTTTTTTAGACAGAGGCGATGACTCTATGTATTTTTTAAATGAAAATGTGCGCACAGCCTTCTCTTAAGCGGCGCCACAGGGTGGCACCCCAACTACTAGTAGATTTCATTATGCAAACCAACAACCAGCTATCGGGGGTTCAACCTCGATGGCACGTCGCACGCACATCCTGCGTACAGGCGAAATTAACAACAAGCTTCATATTTGCTCCATTCGAACATCTAAGAATAAACAGCCCATCATCAACTAGATGAGCGGTAAGACGTCTAATCTGACTACCTATGTTAATGAAGATACTTAACTTGCCAACCATTGTATTAAATATAATACGCAATAAAGTTATGGAAGATCCCCTTGATGTAACCCTTTCATAGATTGAAAAACTTGTTCAACACCATCGTTTACTTCAATGGAAGCACTACCTTTCTAAGCAAAGTTACAACCCAAGCTCTATAACACTACCAGAAAAACTTGCGATGCCGACAGCCCTCGTCGGCTTAGATGGGCATATCTCGACGGCCCAGCTAAGGCCGACGGTGCAGAAAGGCTGTCGGCGTATATCCATCTATGCCGACGGGCCCCGTCGGCAAAGATTAGCCGTCGGCGTCGCAAGAAATATGCCTACGGCGGCCGGCGGCATAGGGAAGGCCGTCGGCATATCACGTGGGCCCGACTATCCAGGCGGCGACGGCCGTTCGACGGCGCCAGGCTATGCCGATAGGCTAACGGTGGCCGTCGGCATAGATATGTCGACGTCATCGATCCGCGTCGCCTGCCACGTCGTGGATCCGCGTCGCTTGCCGGTCCCGTGGGGTGGCATATCTATGCCGACGGCCTTGCCGTCGGCATAGGCCTGGCCCATGGATCTTGCCACGTCATCGATCCCCGCCCTACGCCACGCCATCGATCCAGGGCTCTACCGTTTCATGGCCGTAGCTTTGCCGACGGCTTTGCCATAGGCATAGATTTCTAATAATATTTTAATATTCTATTTGTTTTCTCTTTTTTCCAAAACTAATTTCATTAACTTAAATGTGCCTTAAATGTACAGAAAACATATATCGATTGCCCCCCACACGGGCCTTGCTTCCGTCGTGTCACGGAGAGGTTAGATGGGACGGGGTACCTGTGGGAGGGGGGGTAGTAATGCCTCCAGGTGTTGCGGTGGGCCCTCCTACGGTTGTGGAAGCGTGGTGGCAGGCGCAGGCACCCGACACGCGGCTCCAGGGTGTGCCCCCCCCCCCTCACGGGCGTCGCTGCCGCCGTGTCCCGGAGGGGGGAAACGGCCACGTCGTGCCGATGCGGAGGGAATCTTGGGGTGGGTTGGGCCGAGACTGTGTTGGGGGTGTAGCTATGGGCTGGGCTATGAAAACCAGGTGAAAAGGTCCAACGGTCAAACTCCGTCCGGCAAAAGTCAAAGGGCTAGATCCGGCGGTCGTCTGTGTCAGGGTTAGACGGGACGGGGTACCTGGTGTTGGAAATATGCCCTAGAGGCAATAATAAAATGGTTATTATTATATTTCTTTGTTCATGATAATTGTCTATTGTTCATGCTATAATTGTGTTATCCGGAAATCGTAATATATGTGTGAATACATAGACCACAACACGTTCCTAGCGAGCCTCTAGTTGACTAGCTGGTTGATCAAAAGATAGTCATGGTTTCCTGACTATGGACATTGGATGTCATTGATAACGGGATCACATCATTAGGAGAATGATGTGATGGACAAGACCCAATCCGAAGCATAGCTCAAAGATCGTGTAGTTCGTTTGCTGTAGCTTTTCCGAATGTCAAGTATCATTTCCTTAGACCATGAGATTGTGCAACTCCCGGATACCGTAGGAGTGCTTTGGGTGTGCCAAACGTCACAACGTAACTGGGTGACTATAAAGGTACACTACAGGTATCTCCGAAAGTGTCTGTCGGGTTGGCACGAATCGAGACTGGGATTTGTCACTCCGTATGACGGAGAGATATCTCTGGGCCCACTCGGTAATGCATCATCATAATGAGCTCAATGTGACCAAGTGGTTGATCACGGGATCATGCATTACGACACGAGTAAAGTGACTTGCCGATAACGAGATTGAACGAGGTATTGGGATACCGACGATCAAGTCTCGGGCAAGTAACGTACCGATTGACAAAGGGAATTGTATACGGATTGATTGAATCCTCGACATCGTGGTTCATCCGATGAGATCATCGTGGAGCATGTTGGAGCCAACATGGGTATCCAGATCCCGCTGTTGGTTATTGACCGGAGAGGCATCTCGGTCATGTCTGTATGTCTCCTGAACCCGTAGGGTCTACACACTTAAGGTTCGGTGACGCTAGGGTTGTAGAGATATTAGTATGCAGTAACCCGAAAGTTGTTCGGAGTCCCGGATGAGATCCCGTACGTCACGAGGAGTTCCGGAATGGTCCGGAGGTAAATATTTATATATAGGAAGTCCAGTTTCGGCCATCGGGAAGGTTTCAGGGGTCGCCGGTATTGTACCGGGACCACCGGAAGGGTCCAGGGGGTCCACCGGGTGGGGCCACCTATCCCGGAGGGCCCCATGGGCTGAAGTGGGAGGGGAACCAGCCCCTGGTGGGCTGGTGCGCCCCCCCTTGGGCCTCCCCTGCGCCTAGGGTTGGGAAACCCTAGGGGTGGGGGCGCCCCCCACTTGGCTTGGGGGGGAAGCCACCCCTTGGCCGCCGCCCCCTTGGAGATTGCATCTCCTAGGGCCGGCGCCCCCCCCCAAGGCCCCTATATAAAGATGGGGGGAGGGAGGGCAGCCGCACCCTTGCTCTTGGAGCCTCCCTCTCCCTCCGTAACACCTCTCCTCCCCGCTTGCGCTTGGCGAAGCCCTGCCGGGATCCTGCTGCATCCACCACCACGCCGTCGTGCTGCTGGATCTTCATCAACCTCTCCTTCCCCTTGCTGGATCAAGAAGGAGGAGACGTCTTCCCAACCGTACGTGTGTTGAACGCGGAGGTGCTGTCCGTTCGGCACTTGGTCATCGGTGATTTGGATCACGGCGAGTACGACTCCATCAACCCCGTTCTCTTGAATGCTTCCGCGCGCGATCTACAAGGGTATGTAGATGTACTCCTCTCTCCCTCGTTGCTAGATGACTCCATAGATTGATCTTGGTGATGCGTAGAATTTTTTTAAATTCTGCTACGTTTCCCAACACCTGGGGGGTAGCAATGCCGCCAGGTGTTGCGGTGGGCCCTCCTATGGTTGTGGAAGCGTAGTGGCAGGCGCAGGCCGGATCCGTTTCCCCCTCTAGGCAAACCCACAGCAAGATCCCCTCCGTGTAGACCCAACACTTCCGTTTCCCCCTCGAGGTGCCGGCGGCGGCGCCGTCCGTGAGGGGGGGGGGCACACCTCGGAGACACGTGCCGGGCGTTTGCAACCGCCACAACACTTCTAGACTTGTGAGAGGCCACCTATGCAAGATTTGGCAGCATGCTAGCCCCCGGAGGCCACAGGCCACAGTCGTAGACATGCGAAGAGCAATCCGCGTAGAGGGAAGTGTTCAGATACTTCTCCATCACTAAAAAATTATGAAAAAAATACCATCAGTCCAATAGCACATGTGCCCACATCATGTAAAAAACTCATGATTTTATCGCCCTCCGAGTATTTAATAATATTCACGCCGCATCGTTACCGCAGAACGTCTACTACTGTGTCATCACCGTCAGTGAGGGGGGCCACACCCCGGAGACGCGTGCCGCCTCTTCAGACATGCCACCACACCGTACCACATGTATGAGGGCCCGGTGCGACGCTCTGGTGGCATTGCTACCCCCAGGGCACTGTCCCGCCTAACCCTGTAGCGTTTGACCACAAGATCTAGCCCTTTGACTTTATACAGACGGGCTTTGACCAGTGGAACTCTCCACCCGGTTGTGTTAGGTCAGCCCATAGGAACACTTTGGAGCAATATCCGGGCCAAACCCACGGCAAGATCCCATCCGGGTAGACCCGACGCGTTCGTTTCCCCCCTCCAGGTGCCGGCGGCGACGCCGTCCGTGAGGGGGCCACACCCCGGAGACGCGTGCCGCCTATACAGAGATGCCACCACACCACCCCGCATGTATGAGGGCCCGGTACGATGCTCCGGTGGCATTGCTACCCCCAGGGCCCCCGTCCCGCCTAACCCTGTAGCGTTTAACCATGGGATCTAGACCTTTGACTTTACACGGACGGGCTTTGACCAATGGAACTCTCCACCCGGTTGTGTTAGGTCAGCCCATAGGAACACTTTGGAGCAACATCCGATCCAAACTCACAGTAAGATCCCATCCGTGTAGACCCGACGCGTCCGTTTTTCCCCTCCAGGTGACGGCGGCGCCGCCGTCCATTAGGGGGGGCACACCCCGGAGACGCGTGCCGCCTCTTCAGACATGCCACCACACTACCCCACATGTATGAGGGCCCGGTGTGACGCTCCGGTGGCATTGCTACCCCCCAGGGCCCCCGTCCCGCCTAACCCTGTAGCGTTTGACCACGAGATATAGCCCTTTGACTTTGCACGGACGGGCTTTGACCAGTGGAGCTCTCCACCCGGTTGTGTTAGCTCAGCACATAGGAACACTTTGGAGCAACATCCGGGCCAAACCCACAACAAGATCCCATCCGTGTAGACCCGATGCGTCCGTTTCCCCCCTCTAGGTGCCGGTGGCGGTGCCCTCCGTGACGGGGGCCACACCCCGGAGACGCGTGCCGCCTCTTCAGACATGCCACCATACCACCCCGCATGTATGAGGGCCCGGTGCGACGCTCCGGTGGCATTGCTACCCCCCCCCAGGGCCCCGTCCCGCCTAAACCTGTAGCATTTGACCACGAGATCTAGCCCTTTGACTTTACACGGACGGGCTTCGACCAGTGGAACTCTCCACCCGGTTGTGTTAGGTCAGCCCATAGGAACACTTTGGAGCAACATCCGGGACAAACACACAGCAATATCCCATCCGTGTAGACCCGACGCATCCGTTTCCCCCCTCCAGGTGTCGGCGGCGGCGCCGTCCGTGAGGGGGGCCACACCCCGGAGACGTGTGCGACCTCTTTAGACATGCCAGCTGATACGTCTCCAACGTATCTACAATTTTTTGATTGCTCCATGCTATATTACCTACTATTTTGGACATTATTGGGCTTTATTATCCACTTTTATATTATTTTTGGGACTAACCTATTAACCGGATGCCCAGGCCAGAATTGCTGTTTTTGCCTATTTTAGGGTTTCGAAGAAAAGGAATATCAAACAGATTCCAAAGGGAATGAAACCTTCGGGAACGTGATTTTCTCACCGAACATGATCCAGGAGACTTGGACCCTACGTTAAGCAACCAACAGGGAAGCCACGAGGTAGGGGGCGCGCCTACCCCGCCCCCCCCAGGCGCGCCCTCCACCCACATGGCCCCCCTGTTGCTCCACCGACGTACTTCTTCCTCCTATATATACCTACGTACCACCAAAACGATCAGATACGGAGCCAAAAACCTAATTCCACCGCCGTAACTTCCTATATCCACGAGATCCCATCTTGGGGCCTGTTTTGGAGCTCCGCCAGAGGGGGCATCGATCATGGAGGGCTTCTACATGAACACCATAGCCTCTCCGATGAAGTGTGAGTAGTTTACCTCAGACCTTCGGGTCCATAGTGATTAGCTAGATGGCTTCTTCTATCTTTTTGGATCTCAATACAAAGTTCTCCCCCTCTCTTGTGGAGATCTATTCGATGTAATCTTCTTTTGCGGTGTGTTTCTTGAGACCGATGAATTGTGGGTTTATGATCAAGTTTATCTATGAACAATATTTGAATCTTCTCTGAATTCTTTTATGTATGATTGGTTATCTTTGCAAGTCTCTTCGAATTATCAATTTGGTTTGGCCTACTAGATTGATCTTTCTTGCAATGGGAGAAGTGCTTAGCTTTGGGTTCAATCTTGCGGTGTCCTTTCCCAGTGACAGTAGGGGCAGCAAGGCACATATTGTATAGTTGCCATCGAGGATAACAAGATGGGGTTTTTATCATATTGCATGAATGTATCCCTCTACATCATGTTGATACGTCTCCAACGTATCTATAATTTTTGATTGTTCCATGCTATTATATTATCAACCTTGGATGTTTTATATGCATTTATATGCTATTTTATATGATTTTTGGGACTAACCTATTAACCTAGAGCCCAGTGCCAGTTTCTGTTTTTCCTTGTTTTAGAGTATCATAGAAAAGGAAAATCAAACGGAGTCCAATTGACCTGAAACTTCACGGAACTTATTTTTGGACCAGAAGAAGCCCACGGAGTATCGGAGTTGGACCAGGAGAGTCCCGGGCTGCCCACGAGGGTGGGGGGTGCGCCCACCCCTTCTAGGCACGCCACCTGCCTCATGGATAGCCCAGAGGTCCACCGACGTACTTCTTCCTCCCATATATACCCATATACCCTAAAAACTTCTTGGAACACAATAGATCGGGAGTTCCGCCGCCAGAAGCCTCTGTAGCCACCGAAAACCAATCTAGACCCATTCCAGCACCCTGCCGGAGGGGGAATCCCTCTCCGGTGGCCATCTTCATCATCCCGGTGCTCTCCATGACGAGGAGGGAGTAGTTCTCCCTCGGGGCTCAGGGTATGTACCAGTAGCTATGTGTTTGATCTCTCTCTCTCTCTCTCTCTCTCGTGTTCTTGAGGTGATACGATCTTGATGTATCGCGAGCCTTGCTATTATATTTGGATCCTATGATGTTTCTCCCCCTCTAATCTCTTGTAATGGATTGAGTTTTCCCTTTGAAGTTATCTTATCAGATTGAGTCTATAAGTATTTGAGAACACTTGATGTATGTCTTGCGTGGGATACCCGTGGTGACAATGGGGTATTCTATTGATACACTTGATGTATGTTTTGGTGATCAACTTGCGGGTTCCGCCCATGAACCTATGCATAGGGGTTGGCACACGTTTTCGTCTTGACTCTCCCGTAGAAACTTTGGGGCACTCTTTGAAGTACTTTGTGTTGGTTTGAATAGATGAATATGAGATTGTGTGATGCATATCGTATAATCATACCCACGGATAATTGAGGTGACATTGGAGTATCTAGGTGACATTAGGGTTTTGGTTGATTTGTGTCTTAAGGTGTTATTCTAGTATGAACTCTAGGGCTGTTTGTGACACTTACAGGAATAGCCCAACGGATTGATTGGAAAGAATAACTTTGAGGTGGTTTCGTACCCTACCATAATCTCTTCGTTTGTTCTCCGCTATTAGTGACTTTGTAGTGACTCTTTGTTGCATGTTCAGGGATATTTATATGATACAATTATGTTATTATTGTTGAGGGAACTTGCACTAGTGAAAGTATGAACCCTAGGCCTTGTTTCAACGCATTGCAATACCGTTTGTGCTCACTTTTATCATTGGTTACCTTGTTGTTTTTATATTTTCAGATTACAAAAACCTTTATCTACCATCCATATACCACTTGTATCACCATCTCTTCGTCGAACTAGTGCACCTATACAATTTGCCATTGTATTGGGTGTGTTGGGGACACAAGAGGTTCTTTGTTATTTGGTTGCAGGGTTGTTTGAGAGAGACCATCTTCATCCTACGCCTCATACGGATTGATAAACCTTAGGTTATCCACTTGATGGAAATTTGCTACTGTCCTACAAACCTCTGCACTTGGAGGCCCAAAAACGTCTACAAGAAGAAGGTTGTGTAGTAGACATCAAGCTCTTTTCTGGCACCATTGCCGGGGAGGTGAGTGCTTGAAGGTATATCTTTAGATCTTGCAATCGAATCTTTTTGTTTCTTGTTTTATCACTAGTTTAGTTTATAAAAGAAAACTATAAAAAATGGAATTGAGTTTACTTCATACGCTTCATCTTTTTAATATCTTTCGTGAGTATGATGGGAAGGAAAATTGTGCTCAAGTGCTAGAAGAATAATGCATTAGAATGTTTGGCACTAATGATGAGCATGATTGCAATGTTGTTAGTATGAATTCCTTGAATATCCATGATGCTAATGATATGCAAAGCCACAAGCTTGGGGAAGCTATGTTTGATGAAGATGATATTTTTTGTCCCCCAAGTTTTGATGATAAAATTTATTATGATGAAAGAATGCCTCCTATTTATGATGATTATATTGATGAAAGTGGATTTGGAGAGGTCATGACTTTATTTTGTGATGAATCCACTATTTCGGAAGAGGTTCCAATTGATTATGAGAACAAAGTTGCTATCTATGATGATTATTGTGATGACTTGTATGCTATAAAGAATAATGATATCCATGAAACTTGTCATCATGATTTTAGTTTTCAATTGGATTATGCCTCACATGATAGTTATTTTGTTGAGTTTGCTCCCACTATTATTCCTGAGGAGAATTTTGCTTGTGTGGAGAGTAATAAAATTTCTATGCTTGTAGATCATGAAAAGAATGCTTTATGTGATAGTTATATTGTTGAATTCATTCATGATGCTACTGAAAATTATTATGAGGGAGGAACTTATTCTTGTAGGAATTGCAACAATATCAAGTTTCCTCTCTATGTGCTTAAAGTTTTGAAGTTATGCTTGTTTTACCTTCCTATGCAAGTTGATTATTGTTCCTACAAGTTGTTTTCTCACAAAATCCCTATGCATAGGAAGTGGGTTAGACTTAAATGTGTTAGTCATATTCCTCATGATGCTCTCTTTATGTTTCAATTCTTATCTTTTATGTGAGCATCATTGAAATCATCATGCCTAGCTAGGGGCGTTAAACGATAGCGCTTGTTGGGAGGCAACCCAACTTTATTTTTGTTCCTTGCCTTTTGTTCCTGTTTAGTAATAAATATTTAATATAGCCTCTGTTTAGATGTGGTTTTATGCTTTTAATTAGTGTTTGTGCCAAGTAGAACCTTTGGGAAGACTTGGGGAAAGTCTTTGCGATCTTGCTGTAAAAAAACAGAAACTTTAGCGCTCACGAGAATTGCTGCCATTTTTATTTGGAGAGTGATATTTAGTTAATGCTTTTTGCAGATGATCAATATATAAATTCCTCACGTCCAGAAATTTATTTTAGAATTTTTGTGGTTCCAGAAGTTTGCGTTAGCTACAGATTACTACAGACTGTTCTCTTTTTGACAGATTCTGTTTTTCGTGTGTTGTTTGCTTATTTTGATGAATCTATGGCTAGTAAAATAGTTTATAAACCATATAGAAGTTGGAATACAGTAGGTTTAACACCAATATAAATAAATAATGAGTTCATTACAGTACATTGAAGTGGTATTTTGCTTTCTTTCGCTAACGGAGCTCACGAGTTTTCTGTTAAGTTTTGTGTTGTGAAGTTTTCAAGTTTTGGGTAAAGATTCGATGGACTATGGAATAAGAAGTGGCAAGAGCCTAAGCTTGGGGATGCCTAAGGCACCCCAAGGTAATATTCAAGGACAACCAAGAGCCTAAGCTTGGGGATGCCCCGGAAGGCATCCCCTCTTTCGTCTTTGTTCATCGGTAACTTTACTTGGAGCTATATTTTTATTTACCACATGATATGTGTTTTGCTTGGAGCGTCAATTTATTTTGTTACGATTTGCTTGCTGTTTGAATAAAATACCAAGATCTGAAATTATTTAATGTTAGAGAGTCTTCATATAGTTGCATAATTATTTGACTACTCATTGATCTTCACTTATATCTTTCGGAGTAGTTTGTTGTTGCTCTAGTGCTTCACTTATATCTTTTTAGAGCATGGCGGTGCTTTTATTTTGAAGAAATAGATGAACTCTCATGCTTCACTTATATCATTTTGAGAGTCTCTAAACAACATGGTAATTTGCTTTGGTTATGAATTTAGTCCTAATATGATGGGCATTCAAGAGGGATATAATAAAAACTTTCATAGAAAGTGCATTGAATACTAAGAGAAGTTTGATACTTCATAATTGTTTTCAGATATGGAGATGGTGATATTAGAGTCATGCTGGTTGAGTAGTTGTGAATTTGAGAAATACTTGTGTTGAAGTTTGTGATTCCCGTAGCGTGCACGTATGGTGAACCGTTATGTGACGAAGTCGGAGCATGATTTATTTCTTGATTGTCTTCCTTATGAGTGGCGGTCGGGGACGAGCGATGGTCTTTTCCTACCAATCTATCCCCCTAGGAGCATGCGCGTAGTACTTTATTTCGATAACTAGATTTTTGCAATAAGTATGTGAGTTCTTTATGACTAATGCTGAGTCCATGGATTATACGCACTCTCACCCTTCCACCATTGCTAGCCTCTCTAGTACCGCGCACCTTTCGCCGATACCATAAACCCACCATATACCTTCCTCAAAACAGCCACCATACCTACCTATTATGGCATTTCCATAGCCATTCCGAGATATATTGCCATGCAACTTTCCACCATTCCATTTATTATGACACGCTCCATCATTGTCATATTGCTTTGCATGATCATGTAGTTGACATCGTATTTGTGGCAAAGCCACCGTTCATAATTCTTTCATACATGTCACTGTCGGAGGTGACTGATCCCCACGGACACCTATGGGACCGGGGCCCCTTTCGGTTCGGCAGGGGGCGGAGAGAGCACGAAGAGCAGATCGAGGCGAAACGCGCGAGCACATGCGATCAGTTTACCCAGGTTCGGGCCGCACGGATGCGTAAAACCCTACTCCTGCTTTGGTTTGTATTTGTGTTCTTGCTCGGGAGCGATGAATGCTACAGTACACTTGGGTGGCTAGCAAGACCGAGCGTGAGAATGATCGTCCTCCCCCCCTGTTGCGCATGGGCCTCCTTTTATATGTCAAATGGGGTCACCGACAGGTGGCAACAGAGATGAGGGTAAAAAGGTAAAAGAGGTGGTGGTTGGCGCCACCGCTTACTACAGTTGTATCATACCTAACCCTGACGGCAGGGGACAAAGGCATTAAATGCCTGTCTGCGTCGCCTAGACGGTGCAGAAAGGGACCGTCAGGGGCGCCACCGTTTGCCACGATGGCTATCTTGTCAGCGCCTGCTTGCCACCGCATGCCCCTGGCCGCACAGCCTCCCGCCACGTATGCCAGGAACGGTCCCAGAGCGACACGTTGGTGGGTGAGCTGGAGCGCGGGCTGGGGAGTAGTTGCTTGCCGCGGCAAGCGCCTTGCCGCGGATGTTGTCTCGCCGCGTCCGGGAGTTTGTCGCTCACCGGGTCTTGTCGCGTCCGGGAGCTTGTCGCTCACCGGGTCTTGCCGGGACGTATGTTGTGCTGCGGCAAGTTCCTTGAGGTGCCTTGGTGGGCCTCCCCGGCAAGCTCCTCTTGCCGGGGTCTTGTCTCCTTCCCAGCAAGCTCCTCTTGCCGGGGTCTTTGTGCTTCGAGTGGCCTTCCCGGCAAGCTCCTCTTGCCGGGGCCTTGCGCCTTGGCTTGAATACTTTGTTCTTGAATGGCTCCAATGGAACCACGGAGGACCTTGGCGGTCACCCGGCAAGCCTTGCCGCGGGGTGCTGCGACTGCCCGTGCACAAGTTCGGGATACTAAGGTACCCCTACTTTAGTACACCGACAGGAGCCCCCGGGCCTGGGCCATACACGGTGCCGAGCGCTGTTGGGCCAGGCCCAAAATAGTTCACGGGCACACGCGGCCTGGGTCACGCCGTATCTGACTCCGCATTCACCGCGCCCTCCCCGAGTGGCACGCGTCGAACGCGGCGTCGTGCGTGACGTGGGAGGCGTGCGCGGGGCTAAGCCCCGCGCGCATGCGTCACGTCGTGGTAAAGGGGGCGGTTTCTTTATTAGGAAAGGCGGAGCGTCCGCCACCTTCCCCTTTATAAGCAAAAGGAAGCAGGGGTAGTGCGCCCACTCGCCCCCATTCTGCTCCAATCTTGAAAAACTCCGCCCCGCCTCTGTCTTCCCAAAGCACCCAGAGCACAGTGCCCTGCCCCCCCTCCCCCATTGCCACCAGCACCACCAACGCCATCGACCTCCTCCACTGCTTCCACCATGGCTCCGAAAGCCGACAAGGCGAAGACCGTGAAGTCGACCGAGGCGCAGCGGCTCACGGCGATGCGGAGGGAGCGAGCCATCTTCCCCCCCAAGCTCGGCGCCAAGGAGCTGCGGGAGTATTATTACCTCTTTTGGGCGACGGAGACGCGAGCTCACCCGCGGACCAAGGTGCTCCCAGCCGCTGCTCACGTGACGGCTCCGGACGGGTACCCTTTCTTCGCTGTCTTCTTCTACTGCGGGCTTTGCCCGCCCTTTTCCGAGTTGTTTTGTGACATCATGAACACATACAATCTCTGCCTCCTTGACTTCACCCCCAACGCCGTCCTCACCATGGCTGTTTTCGCACACCTCTGCGAGAACTTTGTCGGAGTCCACCCTAGCGTAGCCCTTTTTCGCCATTTCTTCATTCCCCGGGTAGAGAGAGGAGAGCCCTTGTCCGGCGGAATTGCCTGGGTCTCTAGGACCGGCAAGAAAGATTCCTATTTGGAAGGCGAATTCCGCGGCAAGTGGGAGGAGTGGAGGGCTGATTGGTGTTGGATTGTCAAAGAGAGCCCGCAGCCATTCACCGCCCGACGCCAAGTAGCAGCAGTACGCGGCAGCGATTGGGGCGACGTGGCCCCGGAGGACAGCAGGCTGCAGATTGCCGTCACCAGGATCCAGCGCTTAAGGCTTGCCGGACTCACTGTGGGCGCCGTGGGCGCGGACTTCCTTCGCCGCCGCATCGCCCCCCTGCAGGAACGGGGGAGGCCTGCTTGGGAGTTCAAGAACGCGGCAGATATCATGAGGCTGCGCCCGGGCCTCAACTATAATTTCACTGTCCTTGAGCTCAACGGAATACTGCAGCAGCTCTTCAAGTACGATTCAGATCGCCCCGAGGTCTTCAGATTGCCGCAGGGCGTCGTCCCTTTATGCAACAATTCGGCGCTCGACCGCATCAGGGCGATGATGCCACTGTGTGATTCGCACGGAATCATGCCAACTTGGCAAGAGCCAGAAGACGAGGTTGTGCAGCAATTCTTCGACGACTTGGTGGAAGTGCCAATCCGCGCCGACGAGAAGGACGGCCTCACCCGCGACACCACCGAGGCGGAGTTGGAGTACATCGCCACCAGGTTGGAAGAGGCGGCAGCAGCTGCCGCGGCGGGCGAGTTCGGCTTTACCTTGGAGGAGGCAGCGGCAGCAGAGGCGGAGAACCGTGCCGAGCGAGAGGAAATCTCCGACAAGAAGGAGCTTTCCCGGCAAGAAGAGCTTGCCGGCAAGGAAGATCTTGTCGGGCGTGGTGCCGAGCAGAGCGAGCATGCCGAGGACGCGAGCGGGTCGTTGGAGATTGGCTCCTCCTCCTCCACTTCGTCCTCAGACAACACGTCGCCAGCAGCGTCTCCGTCCCCACCAAGAAGGCGTCTCCGCAAGGCCGGGAATGTAGCGAGGCGGCAGGCGGGCCGGTAGTCGCCGCGCCGCACGACGCGCTCCACCGCGGCAAGCACTATTGCCGCGGGAGCGCCCCATGCTGCTGCTTCGACAGGAGCGGGTTCTTCCCGGACTGCCGCTTCTGCTCCCGCCAAGCGACCAAGGGAGCCTACCCCTCCACCGTCCCGCGCCAGACGCGGGCCGGATTTTGACTTCTCCGCATTTAGCTCCGACGAGGAAGAAGAAGAGGAGTAAGTTCTTCTTATTGTACTTGCTACTCTTTGATTTTTGCTGTTTTTGTCTTGTCTTGTTTCTCACTTGCCTTTCCCTGTATCTGTTCCTTTCTAGGACTCTGGCGCAGAGAGCGGCAAAGAGAGCCAAGGTGCCGGTGATCGTCATCGAGGACGAGCCCACTTCATCAACAGGGGACGTGCCTGAGACGAACTTGTCGGACCCGGCGGCTGATCTTCAGGGCAGCCCCCAGCGTAAGTGTCTTGCTTACTTCCCGCTGTCGGGCGCGCATGAAGAGCTTTGCTTTGCTGATATTTGCTGACTTGTGCAGGAGCGGAGAAGCCTCAACAGGAGCGCCCGGAAGCCGCTCCCGAAGCGCCAAGGGAGAGTCCTCCGGCGAGAGAGAGATCTCCGGCAAGGGAGGAGACCCTGACAAGGGAGGAGCCCCCGGCAAGGGAGGAGACTTCGGCAAGGGAGGAGCCCCCGGCAAGGGAGGAGGCTCCGGCAAGGGAGGAGCCCCCGGCAAGGGAGGGGTCTCCGGCAAGGGACGACGTCAGCAATCCCCCGGCAACGGAGACCACAGCTGCAGGCCTTGGCACAGGTAACTTCCTTGCTTCCAAACTCCCCTTGGCTTCTTCGTCTTCTTGATCTTTCTCTTGGATTTTGCTCGAATTTTGCTTGAATTTTCTCCCCTCTTCTGGCCGTCAGATCCATCTGCCACAGAGCCGATGGAGACTGAAGTTGCCTCCGAGGAAGCAGGCGGCGCCGGCGAGGAGGCCGCCAGGGCTGCCGCCGCGGAGGCGGGCGGGGAGTCTGGTGGTCGTACTGACGACCCGGAGGCCGCAGGAGCGCCAGGCGCTGCTCCGACCACTGACTCCTCCGCCGCTGACACCACGCCAGGCTCCAAAGAGCCCCAGCCTGGCGTCTATTTGAAGGCCGGCGACAACATCTTCATCAACCTCCCCTGGGCGTCAAGCTCCAGGGCGCTGATCGAGGGGGAGATGCTGGACGGAGAGGTGCTTGCCTCCGCCGGGCTGAAGCTGGTCGACACGCCAAGCAACAGCATCGGCGAACCTGAAGAGGAACGCCTGCTGCGGAAGCTAGTGGCGCTCTACCGCGCCCGGCAGGCCAAGCTGGAGTCCCGCGAAGCGCTCGTCGCGAAGGCCGGCGCTGATACCCAGAAGCGCGCGGAGGAGCTCCGGGGCGTCAATCAGGAAGCTCTCCGCTCCCTGGCAAAGGAGCGGGAAGATCTTGCCGAAGCGCAGCAGGCCTTCCTCCTCGAGAAGGCCGACGTCGAAGAGCGCCAACGTCTTGCCGCGGAGAAGCTGTATTCGTAGGAGGGTGACTTGGTGCAGCGGAAGGTCAACCTCGACAGCCACGAGGAAGATCTTGCCGCGCGCGAGCGGGCAGTTGGCGGGGCCCTTAAACAAGCTGAAGACGCCGCCGCAGCTGCCGAGGCCACCAAGAACGAGCTGGAGCTGAAGGTGACGCAGCTGGAGGCGAGCCTTAAGGCGAACGGCGACGAGCTTGCCGCGCTCAAGCTCGAGCGGGAGAAGGACGCCAACAGTTATTCGGAGCTGCAGGCCCTTCTCGCCGAGAAGGGCAAGGAACTGGACGCCGCCAAGAACTCCAACGCTGATCTCGAAGCGAAGCTGGCGGCTCTGACCAAATCTCTGGACGGCGCCAAGGAGCGGGAGGCGGCCTTGAAGGAAGAATTCGAGGCCGGCAAGGTGCTGCTGGCGAACGCTGCTGCCGCCCAGAAGACCTTGTCGGAGAACGTGGAGCACTGGACGGAGGGTCTGGTGAACGTCGCCGCGGATGTCGACAAGGAGTTGGCGCAATTGGTGATGGTAGATCTCGGGTACTCCTCCGACGAGAATCTCCAACCCAGCGCCAAGCTGACTCTGTTCTTCAAGGGCGTGGCGACGGCGCTCCAGCGACTCCGGGAGCAGATTCCAAAGCAGCTTGCCGACGAGTCGCGCAAGATTTGCACGGGAGCTCTCCAGAAGGTGCTGATGAAGGTGGCCTTCCACAACCCAGGTCTCCGCCTCAACAACGGCCTCCGAAGCTTGCCGCCAGATGCTGATCTGGAGGAGCTCAAGGCCCTTGTCGCACCTATTGTGGACAGGGTGAGCGGAATCAGGCGGGTCGAGGGTGACCGCGTAGATTAGGCCATCCATCTTCTTCTTTCCTTGTCGCTGTTAATCATGTTATGAAAAACAGTCTGTTAGAGCTGCGACAAGTTATTTTGTAATATATTCTATCCTGGGTAGTAATTGCTATGTTATTTCCTTTACTTGACTCTTTCCTTTGTATGTTTTTACCCTATGCTTTTAGGGAACTTGCCGGCGCAGGCACCTTTGCCGCGAGTGCTGAGTGCGGAACGTCAGCAACCTGCAGACAGTGCTGCGGCCGACAAGAAACCTTGTCGCAGAGCTAGTCCCAGCTCACTTGAGTTGGTGAGCGGACTCGAAACAACAGTAAGGGCGCAACTAGCTACGAGTTGGTTCCTCCGCGCACAGGTTTTCCATACAAAGCACGGTCGTCCAAGGAAAATAACTTAAAAATTTAAAGGAAATTTGATTGCTCAGACTTTGGCAACTTATCTTTTCTGTTATTTGCTCCCGGCAAGGCAAAACCTTCTTGAACGACGCCTGGTCCATACCGTATCTTCTCCCTTCCCCCCGGCAAACTTGTACGCGAGGGAGCCTCCTTTTCCTTGCGAAAAAGAAAGAAGACGAGGTAATAGTATGGAGCCTTATGGCTCGTTATTGCTTACCGGGAGTAAGTGCTGCACAAAATGTCATATAATACATGCAAAATTTAAAAAGCATGAAATAGACAAGGTGTGCTGAGCACATAATCTTTATGCATGGGATCTGCGCCCGGCTTTGTACAAAGGATTACATGCAACAGCGGCAAGACTTGTACAAAAGGGTGGTTGCCGGACAGGGTCCGACAACCGCGCCTTACGAGTAAAACTTACGAAGATGCTCAATATTCCAGGAGTTGCTCACTGGTATGCCATCTTCGGTCTCAAGGCGGACAGCGCCAGGCCTTGTGACTCGTTTCACCCGGTAAGGGCCTTCCCACTTCGGCGTCAACTTGTTGGAATTCTTGGCGGACTGAATGCGCCGAAGAACAAGGTCGCCTTCCTCGAGACTTCTGGCGTTAACTTTGCGGCTATGGTAGCGGCGCAAAGCTTGCTGGTAGCGAGAGGCTCGCATAGCAGCCTGAAGACGGTCTTCCTCAAGGAGCAGCGCGTCATCTTGCGCAGCTGGTCTTGCTCAAGCTCATCGTAAGCGAGCACTCGAGGCGACCCGTATGCGAGTTCCGTGGGGAGAACTGCCTCCGCTCAATAGGCTAGAGCGAAGGGTGTCTGGCCAGTGGCTCAATTTGGCGTCATCCTGATCGACCAAAGAACCACCGGCAGCTCCTCGATATGCCGGAGTGGCGGGCGGCGGCGGCGAACGGTGCGAGGAGCGAGATATGCTCGGACTTCTAACTGCGTTAGAAGGAGCAGTACCTCGTCCAAGCGACCGTGCCCGGTTCGTGCCAGCATGTTGGCGCGCATGCTGGTCTTGAGCGCTCCGGGATCCGCCAGCTTGATCTTGGTCCAGCAAACGTATGGTATCGTGAGTACCATGACGCTGCTGGTCCCGCGCCTCCTGAGATGGGCGCGGTGCGTGTACGGACGCCGAGGTCTTGGAATGCACTCGGTCGTTGTGGGAGCCGACCGCGCCGCCGATGTGCAGCGCAGCCTTGTCCTTGGACCTGGCAGCACCAGGAGCCTCCTCGTTGGTGCCCGTTTTTCCGCCGGCGCCCACTCCACCAGCCGTTCACTCCAGCGATGGTGGGCTCGGCGCAGATGGAGCAGCTGCCTCCGAAATCTTCTTCTTCGGGGGCATGTTGATGAAGATGACGAAGATTCGGCTCGTGCGAACGCCGGATCAGATTCACACAACCTCGACGCACCCCCTACCTAGCGCGCCAAAGATGTCGGGGGTGACTGATCCCCACGGACACCTATGGGACTGCGGCGGACCGGGGCCCCTTTCGGTTCGGCAGGGGGCGGAGAGAGCACGAAGAGCAGATCGAGGCGAAACGCGCGAGCACAGGCGATCAGTTTACCCAGGTTCGGGCCGCACGGAGGCGTAAAACCCTAATCCTGCTTTGGTTTGTATTTGTGTTCTTGCTCGGGAGCGATGAATGCTACAGTACACTTGGGTGGCTAGCAAGACCGAGCGTGAGAATGATCGTCCTCCCCCCTGTTGCGCATGGGCCTCCTTTTATATGTCAAAGGGGTCACCGACAGGTGGCAACAGAGATGAGGGTAAAAAGGTAAAAGAGGTGGTGGTTGGCGCCACCGCTTACTACAGTTGTATCATACCTAACCCTGACGGCAGGGGACAAAGGCATTAAATGCCTGTCTGCGTCGCCTAGACGGTGCAGAAAGGGACCGTCAGGGGCGCCACCGTTTGCCACGATGGCTATCTTGTCAGCGCCTGCTTGCCACCGCATGCCCCTGGCTGCACAGCCTCCCGCCACGTATGCCAGGAACGGTCCCAGAGCGACACGTTGGTGGGTGAGCTAGAGAACGGGCTGCGGAGTAGTAGCTTGCCGCGGCAAGCGCCTTGCCGCGGATGTTGTCTTGCCGCGTCCGGGAGTTTGTCGCTCACCGGGTCTTGTCGCGTCCGGGAGCTTGTCGCTCACTGGGTCTTGCCGGGACGTATGCTGTGCTGCGGCAAGTTCCTTGAGGTGCCTTGGTGGGCCTCCCCGGCAAGCTCCTCTTGCCGGGGTCTTGTCTCCTTCCCGGCAAGCTCCTCTTGCCGGGGTCTTTGTGCTTCGAGTGGCCTTCCCGGCAAGCTCCTCTTGCCGGGGCCTTGCGCCTTGGCTCGAATACTTTGTTCTTGAATGGCACCAAAGGAACCACGGAGGACCTTGGCGGTCACCCGGCAAGCCTTGCCGCGGGGTGCTGCGACTGCCCGTGCACAAGTTCGGGATACTAAGGTACCCCTACTTTAGTACACCGACAGTCACTCATGAGTCATTGCACATCCCGGTACACCACTGGAGGCATTCATATAGAGTCATATTTTTTTCTAAGTATCGAGTTGTAATTCTTGAGTTGTAAGTAAATAAAAGTGTGATGATCATCATTATTAGAGCATTGTCCTAGTGAGGAAAGGATGATGGAGACTATGATTCCCCCATAAGCCGGGATGAGACTCCGGACGAAAAAAAGACAAAAAAAGAGGCCATAAAAAAGAGAAAATGCCCAAATGAAAAAAATAAATAAATAAAAAAATGAGAGAAAAAGAGAGAAGGGGCAATTCTACTATCCTTTTACCACACTTGTGCTTCAAAGTAGCACCATGATCTTCATGATAGAGAGTCTCCTATATTGTCACTTTCATATATTAGTGGGAATCTTTCATTATAAAACTTGGCTTGTATATTCCAATGATGGGCTTCCTCAAAATGCCCTAGGTCTTCATGAGCAAGCGAGTTGGGTGCACACCCACTAGTTTCTTTTGTTGAGCTTTCATACATTTATAGCTCTAGTGCATCCGTTGCATGGCAATCCCTACTCACTCACATTGATATCTATTAATGGGAATCTCCATAGCTCGTTGATACGCCTAGTTGATGTGAGATTATCTTCTCCTTTTTGTCTTCTCCACAACCACCATCCTATTCCACCTATAGTGCTATATCCACGGCTCACGCTCATATATTGCATGAAGATTGAAAAAGTTTTAGAACATCAAAAGTATGAAACAATTGCTTGGCTTGTCATCAGGCTTGTGCATGATTTGAATACGTTGTGTGGTGAAGATGGAGCATAGCCATACTATATGATTTTGTAGGGATAGCTTTCTTTGGCCATGTTATTTTGAGAAGACATGATTACTTGGTTAGTATGCTTGAAGTATTATTATTTTTATGTCAATATTAAACTTTTGTCTTGAATCTTATGGATCTGAATATTCTTACCACAATAAAGAGAACTACACGGATAAATATGTTAGGTAGCATTCCACATCAAAAATTCTGTTTTTATCATTTACCTACTCGAGGACGAGCAGTAATTAAGCTTGGCGATGCTGATACGTCTCCAACGTACCTATAATTTTTTATTGTTCCATGCTATTATATTATCAACCTTGGATGTTTTATATTCATTTATATGCTATTTTATATGATTTTTGGGACTAACCTATTAACCTAGAGCCCAGTGCCAGTTTCTGTTTTTTCCTTGTTTTAGAGTATCGCAGAAAAGGAAAATCAAATGGAGTCCAATTGACCTGAAACTTCACGGAACTTATTTTTGGACCAGAAGAAGCCCACGGAGTATCGGAGTTGGACCAGGAGAGTCCCGGGCTGCCCACGAGGGTGGGGGGGGGGCACGCCCACCCCTTCTGGGCACGCCCCCTGCCTCGTGGACAGCCCGGAGGTCCACCGACGTACTTCTTCCTCCCATATATACCCATATACCCTAAAAACTTCGGGGAACACAATAGTTCGGGAGTTCCGCCGCCAGATGCCTCCGTAGCCACCAAAAAGCAACCTAGACCCATTCCAACACCCTGCCAGAGGGGGAATCCCTCTCCGGTGGCCATCTTCATCATCCCGGTGCTCTCCATGACGACGAGGGAGTAGTTCTCCCTTGGGGCTCAGGATATGTACCAGTAGCTATGTGTTTGATCTATCTCTCGTGTTCTTGAGGTGATACGATCTTCATGTATCGCGAGCTTTGCTATTATATTGGGATCCTATGATGTTTCTCCCCCTCTACTCTCTTGTAATGGATTGAGTTTTCCCTTTGAAGTTATCTTATCGGATTGAGTCTTTAAGGATTCGAGAACACTTGATGCATGTCTTGCGTGGGATACCCGTGGTGACAATGGGGTATTCTATTTATCCACTTGATGTATGTTTTGGTGATCAACTTGCGGGTTCCGCCCATGAACCTACGCATAGGGGTTGGCACACGTTTTCGTCTTGACTCTCCCGTAGAAACTTTGGGGCACTCTTTGAAGTACTTTGTGTTGGTTTGAATAGATGAATCTGAGATTGTGTGATGCATATTGTATAATCATACCCACGGATACTTGAGGTGACATTGGAGTATCTAGGTGACATTAGGGTTTTGGTTGATTTGTGTCTTAAGGTGTTATTCTAGTACGAACTCTAGGGTTGTTTGTGACACTTATAGGAATAGCCCAACAGATTGATTGGAAATAATAACTTTGAGGTGGTTTCGTACCCTACCATAATCTCTTCATTTTTTCTCTGCTATTAGTGACTTTGTAGTGACTCTTTGTTGCATGTTGAGGGATATTTATATGATCCAATTATGTTATTATTGTTGAGGGAACTTGCACTAGTGAAAGTATGAACCCGATGCCTTGTTTCAACGCATTGCGATACCGTTTGTGCTCACTTTTATCATTAGTTACCTTGCTGTTTTTATATTTTCAGATTACAAAAACCTTTATCTACCATCCATATACCACTTGTATCACTATCTCTTCGCCGAACTAGTGCACCTATACGATTTACCATTGTATTGGGTGTGTTGGGGACACAAGAGACTCTTTGTTATTTGGTTGCGGGGTTGTTTGAGAGAGACCATCTTCATCCTACGCCTCCTACGGATTGATAAACCTTAGGTCATCCACTTGAGGGAAATTTGCTACTGTCCTACAAACCTCTGCACTTGGAGGCCCAACAATGTCTACAAGAAGAAGTTTGTGTAGTAGACATCACATGTCATCTTGCTTAAGGTGTTACTCTGTTCTTATGAACTTAATACTCTAGATGCATGCTGGATAGCGGTCGATGTGTGGAGTAATAGTAGTAGATGCAGGAAGGAGTCGGTCTACTTGTCTTGGACGTGATGCCTATATACATGATCATACCTAGATATTCTCATAATATGCTCAATTCTGTCAATTGCTCAACAGTAATTCATTCACCCACCGTAAAATATCTATGCTCTTGAGAGAAGCCACTAGTCAAACCTATGGCCCCCGGGTCTATCTTCATCAAATTAATCTTCCAATACTTAGTTATTTTCATTGCTTTTATTTTACTTTGCATCTTTATCATAAAAATACCAAAATATTATCTTATCATATCTCACTCTCGTAAGTGACCGTGTAGGGATTGACAACCCCTTATCGCATTGGTTGCGAGGATTTATTTGTTTTGTGTAGGTGCGAGGGATTCGCGCGTAGCCTCCTACTGGATTGATACCTTGGTTCTCAAAAACTGAGAAAATACTTATGCTACTTTGCTGCACCACCCTTTCCTCTTCAAGAGAAAACCAACGCAAGTGCTCAAGATGTAGCAAGAAGGATTTCTGGCGCCGTTGCCGGGGAGGTTCGTGCAAGTCAAGATTTGACTCCCGACAACGAGCCGTTTCTGGTGCCGTTGCCGGGGAGGTCTACGCAAAAGTCAACATACCAAGTACCCATCACATATCCTTATCTCCTACATTACATTATTTGCCATTTGCCTCTCGTTTTCCTCTCCCCCACTTCACCCTTGCCGTTTTATTTGCTCTCTCTCTCTCTCTATCCTCCCCGTCTTTCTCTATTTGCCTCTTTTTGCCCGTTTCTTGTTTGCTTGTGTGTTGGGTTGCTTGTTTGTCATGATGGCTCAAGATAATACTAAATTGTGTGACTTTACCAATACCAACAACAATGATTTTATTAGCACTCCGATTGCTCCTCTTACCAATGCTGAATCTTGTGAAATTAATGCTGCCTTGCTGAATCTTGTTATGAAAAATCCGTTTTCTGGCCTTCCTAGTGAAGATGCCGCTACCCATCTAAATAGCTCGTTGATTTGTGTGATATGCAAAAGAAGAAAGATGTGGATAATGATATTGTTAAATTGAAGCTATTTCCTTTTTCGCTTAGAGATCATGCTAAAGCTTGGTTTTCGTCTTTGCCTAAAAATAGTATTGATTCGTGGAATAAGTGCAAAGATGATATTATCTCTAAGTATTTTCCTCCCGCTAAGATCATCTCTCTTAGAAACGATATTATGAATTTTAAGCAACTTGATCATGAACATGTTGCACAAGCTTGGGAGAGGATGGAATTAATGATACGGTAATTGCCCTACTCATGGTTTAAATTTGTGGATGATTATACAAAACATTTATGCCGGATTGAATTTTGCTTCTAGAAATCTTTTAGATTCAGCCGCGGGAGGCACTTCTATGGAAATCACTTTAAGAGAAGCTACTAAACTCCTAGATAATATTATGGTTAATTATTCTCAATGGCATACTGAAAGATCTACTAATAAGAAAGTGCATGCGACAGAAGAAATTAATGTTTTGAGTGAAAAGATGGATGAACTTATGAAATTATTTGCTAATAAAAGTGTTTCTTATGATCCTAATGATATGCCTTTGTCTACTTTGATTGAGAATAATAATGAATCTATGGATGTGAATTTTGTTGGTAGGAATAGTTTTGGTAACAACGCGTATAGAGGAAACTTTAATCCTAGGCCGTATCCTAGTAATCCCTCTAATAACTATGGTAATTCCTACAACAATTCTTATGGAAATTATAATAAGATGCCCTCTGATTTTGAAACTAATATTAAAGAATTTATTACTTCACAAAAGAATTTCAATGATTTGATTGAAGAAACATTGCTTAAGATTGATGAGTTGGCTAGGAACGTTGATAGAATTTCTCTTGATGTTGATTCTTTGAAACTTAGATCTATTCCACCTAAGCATGATATCAATGAGTCTCCCAAAGCCATGAGAATTTCCATTGATGAATGCAAAGAAATAACCGCTAGGATTCATGCTAAGAAAGATTCCTTTATAAGAGCGTGCTCTTCTAGTTTCCATGATAATAAAGATGAAGATCTAAAAGTTATTGATGTGCCCCCTATTAAATCTTTGTTTTGCAATATGAATCTTGATAATGATGAGACTGAATATGATCCACCTTTATCTAGAAGACGTTTCAAGAATTCAATGGCTGCTCTGCTCCTCTCCTCCTCCTCCCACCTTCCCACCACACACCCCAACAATGGTGATCTCTAGGCGATCTGGATCTCCATGGCTAATCCCCTGCATTGGGATCTCAACCCGGGCCGCCAGGTGGCCAAACAGGTTCGTTCAAAGTTCGGATCTACGGTCCACTTTGCCAACTCTCCCCATGACAAGGAGTTTTTCTTGGTGGTCTCTTTCTCCTCTACCTCCTTCCCACTCACACCTGAATCTGTTGGCCTGGTTCTTCATTGTTGCATTGGTGGTTCTGCACTGGATTTCAACGTAAAACAAATTGGCATGAGGTCTTTTCGTTTTTCTGTTGCCTCTAATCATGTCGGGCATTTCATATATGGGCTCAGAGATCGAGTATGGCCAGATTTTGTGTGTCATTTCCATTTGTTCAAGCACATTGTTGATTATTCTCATTGGGATCATGGGTGGCATGCTGATGATGAGCTCGGTGACATTATGGCCAGAACTCCTATCGCCATCAAGTCTAATTTAGACTTTCTCAAGGCAAGCGCTGCACTTGATACACCTAGGAGCTGAATGCCTTCCCGAATACTCTATGATTAGTGAGCCCGTTAGTCATACAGCCCAAGATAATATAGAAACAGGCCAAAGCAGTATTGGTCACTTGGTTAACACCGAGTTGTGAGTTACCTGCTCGTCCACAGCCCACTCGTCCTTCGAGTGCCCGGCCCGTATGAGGTGCTCTGTTTGCGGCCTCCTTGGCCATAGATGGAATCAATGTGGCCGCCCAAAATTCATTCGTATGTTTTGGAAGAGTCAATGAGACAGGAAAGATTAACCCGGTAAATAGGCATATGGGGACTGCCTCGGATCGCTTGCTCAACTATAATCAGTCCAATAATGGCAATAAACAGACAAATCTTATTTGGAGGCCAAAATGTAGCAATCCGATCACCTCTTTTGGAAAAAAACACAAGTTACCAAAGGTTTCTAGGCACAATGAGATACAGCTCCCATCCAAAGGATTTTGGAGGATCAAATCGAATCATCTACAGAACCAAGACACGTGGCAGCTTCCTATTGAGGGTGACGGTCCAACTCCGCTACACCGCCTACCACCCTCGCTCGACCTCCACGCCCGCCAGTAGTAATCGCTCCCTGCCTGAGATACCACCCTGCTACACAGCTCCCCTCACACCACCGCTCTGTTGCCCGGCGACAGCAGTGTCTCCACCGATCGACCACCATGGCCAACTTCCCGGTCCTTCCATACCAGTTCATCCCCGGACCGCTCGCCATCTTCAACGGGCCTGACGACCGTCTGCAAAGGAACATGATGGTGGTTGGGGCGCCGTCGCTGCACCATGAAAACTATGCGATCGTCCTCACCAATCCGCCGACACCAGATCATCAGCGACCCGGGGCGCTAGCCGAGATCCTCGACATCCTCGTTCAAGACTTCAACGCCGAGGTGATATACTATGACATTTTTCACCTTGGGGTAGGACTGATTGGATTCAGAGTTGCTGTTGTTCGTGACTTTCTGATTACTACTGGACCACACCCAATTGATGAAGAGAGGACTTTTTTCTTTGCCCGCCATGATGAAGGGCCCAACATGCGAATTCCTGTGTTTGAAGCTGTTGCTTGGGCTGTGTTTTTAGGATTCCCCTTGGATTATCAGAATGATTATCATGTCAATAAGGCTGTGAGTTGCTTTGGTAGTTTTGAAATCTGGCAATAACCCTGGACAAGTTAAAACCCGCGTGTTGGTTCGTGTGCTTATTAACCAGTTTTCCAGTGTTTATCCCGAAGGAATAACCTCAAAGGACCCAAGAATGGGAAAAAGAGCGCTCATGTTTATCCCGAACACCCCAGCACTCGTGGCATGGGGGCAGAAGCCGACGACTCGCCATCTCTCAAATTTGATAAATAGCCGCACAGAAGGTAATATTTTAAATTCAAAAGCGTTGCTTAGCGCATATGAACAAGTTTTCAGCGTACAGGATCACAAATGCGAGTTTACTCGAAAATTACATCTTTGGAGGATTCATCCGCTATAAGGCGGGCACCCTTCAGGACACCCTCATAATACGGTTTCGGGACGCGATGCTCCTTGCCCGGCGGCGGCCCATCCTTCACCAGCTTCTCCGCATCCATCTTGCCCCAGTGCACTTTAGCACGGGCAAGCGCCCTACGAGCACCTTTCGATGCAGACGGAGCGCTTGATTACTTCAAGCCGTGGACAGGCATCCACCAGCCGCCTCACCAGCCCGAAGTAGCTCCCAGGCAGAGCCTCTCCAGGCCAAAGCCGAACTATGAGGCCCTTTATGGCCTGTTCGGCCACCTTGTGGAGCTCGACCATTTGCTTCAGCTGGTCGCTCAAAGGCACCAGGTGTCCGGCCTCAGCATACTGAGACCAGAACACCTTCTCCGTCGAGCTCCCCTCCTCGGCTCGAAAGTAGACGGCGGCATCAGACGCACTGCGGGGCAAATCTGGGAATGCTCCTGGAGAGCTCCGGACTCGGGTAAGTAACAAGTAATTCACTTTCACGTGCTTGCTTTGCATAATGAATGCCTTACCCGCCGCTATCTTCTTCATCGCTTCAATTTCTTGGAGGGCTTTCTGGGCTTCGGCCTTGGTAGGCTTCGCGCTTTCGAGGGCTGCCGCAAGCTTGGACGCTTGCGTCTTTGAGTCAAGCTCCAAACTCTCGTGTTTTTTCACGAGAGCCTAGAGCTCTTTCTGCACCTCCTCCACCCGCGCCTCCTGCTTCCCTCTCTCTGTGCGCTCCGCAGTCGCTCTATTTTTGGCCTCGGACAGCGCTTTCTTAAGGGTTGCCACCTCGATCGTGGCCCCTATAATAGCATGTTGATCCTGCTATTTTTTGCAACCACATCTTCTCTATATACTGGCGCAAGGTATTGCTTACCTTCCCTCTCCTCGAGTTGCCTCTTGGCATGGCCGAGCTCGTCCTCGAACCGCGCGAGGTTTTGCTTCAGCGTATCCACCTCCGCAGTCAGTGCGGCGGAGGCCAGCAGCGAAGCCTGCATACGCATATTGACTTGATTATGTTAGACTCCTGCGAATGTTATTAGATCCTCTATTCGGCTTTTCTTTCCGAACGCCGAACAGAGCATCAGGGGCTACTGTCTATGCGGTAATATTTTTACATATTCTTTACTTACCTCAAAGCCTGTTAGAAGGCTGGCACAGGCTTCAGTCAGTCTGCTCTTGGCGGACTGAACCTTCTGGATCACCGCACTCATAATAGTGCGGTGTTCCTCATCGATGGAGGCGCCGTTAAGCACCTCCAGCAGATTGTCTGGTGCCTCCGGTTGGATGGAGGTCACCAGCTCGGTAGGCTTGCTCCTCTTGGAAGGAGGCTGCCTACCGGAGTCCGGAACCGTTGAAGGTTCCGGCGCGGTGTCCGTCTCAAGGCCGGACTTGGAGCCCTTGGGGGTTCCATCCCCTTTATGCCTGGAGTCCGGGAGGTCGCCTTGCGGCGCCTCCAGGACCACCTCCTCCTGGCTTGGAACCTGTTGGGACGCCACCTCGGCGTCGTCCGTAGGATGGGGGGAGGTAGCCGTCGGAAGAGAATTCACATCCGACGAATCCAAGGAACCGCTCGACGACACGTCGAGCCGGTCTTTGGGTGGTCTGCATAAACATGTTCGACGTAAGGAAAAGTTGTGCAATGGAGGAATACTATGAATCACTCTAGTATCCGGATACTTACAATCTCGCCAGGGGCTTGGCCCTGTGTGGACACTCCTCTTCGCCGTCGTCAGCGTTGGTGGAGTAGTTCGGAGGAAGGGTTTTCCCCTTCTTGGACCCTTCGGGGGAGGCTTTCCTTTTCTTCCCTTCCCCCACTGGAGGGGGAGAGGTCTCTTCTTCCTCCTCCTCGTCTTCATGGGAGGAGTGCGTCTTGGAGTCGTCGGATGATGAATCCGACACCTCCTGGCGCCGGGCACTCTTTCGAGTCCCTGTGGCCTTCTTCTTGGCCTTCTTCTCCGGCACCACATAGGGTGCCGAAACCAGCAGCTTCGCCAAGCGAGCGTCCGCTGGGCCTTCGGGCAAAGGAGCCGGACAGTTGATCTGTCTGGACGTCTCCTACCAATCCTGTCAAAGGTAAGGGAGCTTAGATCCCGCATGGAGTCAAACTATGGAAAACTAATACCCTGTAAAAGGTAAAAATAGCTTACCGCCCTAGCGCGACGCTGCGTGCTGAATCCGCGATCCTCGGTAGCGGATGCGGGGGCCTCGGCGCCCTTGAAAAGCACCTTCCAGGCATCTTCGTACATCGTGTCGAAGAGCCTGCTCAGAGTTCGGTGTTGTGCCGGGTCAAACTCCCACAGGTTGAAAGCACGTTGTTGACACGGGAGGATTCGGCGGATGAGCATAACCTGGACTACGTTGACAAGTTTGAGCTTCTTGTCCACTAGGGTTTGGATGCATGTTTGGAGTCCGGTCAGCTCTCCTTTTTTACCCCACGACAGGCCCGTCACTTTCCAGGAGGTGAGCCGCGTAGGGGGTCCGGATCGGAACACGGGGGCTGCGACCCATTCAGGGTCGCGCGGCTTGGTGATGTAAAACCACCCCAATTGCCTCCCCTTTAGGGACTCCACGAAGGAGCCCTCGAGCCATAGGACATTGGTCATCTTGTCCACCATGGCGCCTCCGCACTCCACCTAGGTGCCGCGCACCACCTTCGGCTTGACATTGAAAGTCTTGAGCCATAGGCCGAAATGGGGGCGGATGCAGAGGAAAGCCTCGCACACGACGATAAACGCCGAGATATTGAGGACAAAGTTCGGGGCCAGATCGTGGAAATCCAGGCCATAGTAGAACATAAGCCCCTGGACAAATGGGTGGAGAGGGAAGCCCAGTCCGCGGAGGAAATGGGGGAGGAACACCACCCTCTCATGGGGCCTAGGGGTGGGGATGAGCTGCCCCTCTTCAGGAAGCCGGTGCGCAATGTCGTTAGACAAGTATCCGGCCTTCCTCAGTTTTTTTATGTGTCCCTCCATGTCGGAGGAGACCATCCACTTGCCTCCCGCTCCGGACATGGCTGGAGAAGGTTGAGGTGGGGTGTGCGGACTTGGGCGCTGGAGCTCGAGTGCGCGGAAATGGATAGGCAAAGGAGGAAGAAGGCGTGGATGAAAAGGTGGATCCTTATCCCCTTATATGGGCGGACGCGACTATGCGTCCCCACCAGCCTGGTAAAACTCGCGTATCTCCCCAGCGCCGTAATCAATGGCGCGGTTGGGTTACCCACGTCGTATTGATGAGAATCCCGGAATAAGGGGACACGATCTCTGCTTTAACAAGATGTGCCAAGGAAACCGCCTCGCTAAACGCGCTGAGGTGGGACAGTAAAATGATTCGAATAAAGACTTGGCCGTGGTGTGATGTCACGCTACGGAATACGTCAGCAGATTATATTTGTGTAAATATTATTCTCTCTATGGCAATATGTGGAAACTTATTTTGCAGAGCCGGACACTACCTTTGTGTTCAAAATCTTCTATGAAGTACTTGGAGGAGGAACCCGCCTTGCAATGTCGAAGACAATCTGCGCGCCGGACTCGTCGTCATTGAAGCCTGGTTCAGGGGCTATTGAGGGAGTCCTGGATTAGGGGGTGTCCGGATAGCCGGACTATACCTTCGGCCGGACTCCTGGACTATGAAGATACAAGATTGAAGACTTCGTCCCGTGTCCGGAAGGGACTTTCCTTGGCATGGAAGGCAAGCTTGGCGATACGGATATGTAGATCTCCTACCATTGTAACCGACTCTATGTAACCCTAGCCCTCTCCGGTGTCTATATAAACCGGAGGGTTTTAGTCCGTAGGGACAACAATGATACCCTAGGCTAGCTTCTAGGGTTTAGCCTCCTTGATCTCGTGGTAGATCTACTCTTGTACTACCCATATCATGAATATTAATCAAGAAGGACGTAGGGTTTTACCTCCATCGAGAGGGCCCGAACCTGGGTAAAACATCGTGTCCCCTGCCTCCTGTTACCATCCGCCTAGACGCATAGTTCGGGACCCCCTACCCGAGATCCGCCGGTTTTGACACCGACAAAGAGCCTAAGCTTGGGGTTGCCCATGGCACCCCCAAGATAATCTAAGGACACCTAATTAAAAGCAAAAGCTTGGGGATGCCCCGGAAGGCATCCCCTCTTTCATCTACTTCTATCGGTAACTTTACTTGGAGCTATATTTTTATTCACCACATGATATGTGTTTTTCTTGGAGCATCTTGTATGATATGAGTATTTATTTGTTAGTTTACCACAATCATCTTTGCTGTACACACCTTTTGAGAGAGACACACATGATTCAGAAATTATTAGAATACTTTATGTGCTTCACTTATATCTTTTGAGTTATATAGTTTTGCTCTAGTGCTTCACTTATATCTTTTAGAGCACGGTGGTGGATTTTTTTATAGAAACTATTGATCTCTCATGCCTCACTTAGATTATTTTGAGAGTCTTAAATAGCATGGTAATTTGCTTAAATAATCCTTATATGCTAGGTATACAAGATTAATAATAAAATTCTCTTATGAGTGTGTTGATAACTATGAGAAGTTTGATGCTTGATAATTGTTTTGAGATATGGAGATGGTGATATTAGAGTCATGCTAGTTGAGTAGTTGTGAATTTGAGAAATACTTGTGTTAAAGTTTGTGATTCCCGTAGCATGCACGTATGGTGAACCTTTATGTAATGAAGTCGGAGCATGATTTATTTATTGATTGTCTTCCTTATGAGTGGCGGTCGGGGACGAGCGATGGTCTTTTCCAACCAATCTATCCCCCTAGGAGCATGCGCGTAATACTTTGCTTTGATAAATTGTAGATTTTTGCAATAAGTATATGAGTTCTTTATGACTAATGTTGAGTCCATGGAACATACGCACTCTCACCCTTCCATCATTGCTAGCCTCTGTAATACCGCGCACCTTTCGCCGGTATCATACAACCACCATATACCTTCCTCAAAACAGCCACCATACCTACCTATCATGGCATTTCCATAGCCATTCCGAGATATATTGCCATGCAACTTTCCACCGTTCCGTTTATTATGAATCACTCCATCATTGTCATATTGCTTTGCATGATCATGTAGTTGACATCGTATTTGTGGCAAAGCCACCATTCATAATTCTTTCATACATGTCACTCATGAGTCATTGCATATCCTGGTATGCCGCCGGAGGCATTCACATAGGGTCATATCTTGTTCTAAGTATCGAGTTGTAATTCTTGAGTTGTAGGAAAATAAAAGTGTGATGATCATCATTATTAGAGCATTGTCCCAAGTAAGGAAAGGATGATGGAGACTATGATTCCCCCATAAGTCGGGATGAGACTCCGGACGAAATAAAAAGAGGCCATAAAAAAGAGAAAAGGCCCAAATAAAAGATCCCATCCGGACACGGGACGAAGTCTTCAATCTTGTATCTTCATAGTCCAGGAGTCCGGCTGAAGGTATAGTCCGGCTACCCGAACACCCCCTAATCCAGGACTCCCTCAGGGGGCACACCCCGGAGACGCGTGACGCCTCTTTAGACATGCCACCATACCACCCCGCATTTATGAGGGGCCGGTGCGACGCTACGGTGGCATTGCTACCCCCCCCCCCCCCAGGTCCCCGTCCCGCCTAACCCTGTAGCATTTGACCAGGAGATCTAGCCCTTTGACTTTACACGGACGGGCTTTGACCAGTGGAGCCCTCCACCCGGTTGTATTAGGTCAGCCCATAGGAACACTTTGGAGCAACATCCGGGCAAAACCCACAGCAATATCCCATCCGTGTAGACCCGAGCGTCCGTTTCCCCCCTCCAGGTACTGGCGCTGGCACCGTCCGTAAGGGGGGCCACACCCCGGAGACGTGTGCCGCCTCTTCAGACATGCCAGCTGATACGTCTCCAACGTATCTATAGTTTTTGATTGCTCCATGCTATATTATCTATTGTTTTGGACATTATTGGGCTTTATTATCCACTTTTATATTATTTTGGGGACTAACCTATTAACCGGAGGCCCAACCCAGATCAGATACGGAGCCAAAACACCAATTCCATCGTTGTAACTTTCTGTATCCACGAGATCCCATCTTGGGGCCTGTTCCAGAGCTCCGCCAGAGGGGGCATCGATCACGGAGGGCTTCTACATCAACACCATAGCCTCTCCGATGAAGTGTGAGTAGTTTACCTCAGACCCTCGGGTCCATAGTTATTAGCTAGATGGCTTCTTCTCTCTTTTTGGATCTCAATACAAAGTTCTCCCCCTCTCTTGTGGAGATCTATTCGATGTAATCTTCTTTTGCGGTGTGTTTGTTGAGACCGATGAATTGTGGGTTTATGATCAAGTTTATCTATGAACAATATTTGAATCTTCTCTGAATTCTTTTATGTATGATTGGCTATCTTTGCAAGTCTCTTCGAATTATCAGTTTGGTTTGGCCTACTAGATTGATCTTTCTTGCAATGGGAGAAGTGCTTAGCTTTGGGTTCAATCTTCCGGTGTCCTTTCCGAGTGATAGTAGGGGCAGCAAGGCACGTATTGTATTGTTGCCAACGAGTATAACAAGATGGGGTTTTTATCATATTGCATGAATTTATCCCTCTACATCATGTCATCTTGCTTAAGGCGTTACTCTGTTCTTATGAACTTAATACTCTAGGTGCATGTTGGATAGCGGTCGATGTGTGGAGTAATAGTAGTAGATGCAGGCAGGAGTCGGTATACTTGTCTTGGACGTGATGCCTATATACATGATCATACCTAGATATTCTCATAACTATGCTCAATTCTGTCAATTGCTCAACAGTAATTCGTTCACCCACCGTAAAATATCTATGCTCTTGAGAGAAGCCACTAGTGAAACCTATGGCCCCCGGGTCTATCTTCATCATATTAATCTTACAATACTTAGTTATTTCTTTTGCTTTTATTTTACTTTGCATCTTTATCATAAAAATACCAAAAATATTATCTTATCATATCTATCAGATCTCACTCTCGTATGTGACCGTGTAGGGATTGATAACCCCTTATCGCGTTGGTTGCGAGGATTTATTTGTTTTGTGTAGGTGCAAAGGACTCGCGCGTAGCCTCCTACTGGATTGATACCTTGGTTCTCAAAAACCGAGGGCAATACTTATGCTACTTTGCTGCACCACCCTTTCCTCTTGAAGGGAAAACCAATGCAAGTGCTCAAGAGGTAGCACCAGCACACCACCCCGCATGTATGAGGGACCGGTGCGACGCTCTGGTGGCATTGCTACCCCCAGGGGCCCCGTCCCGCCTAACCCTATAGAGTTTGACCCTGAGATCTAGCCCTTTGACTTTACACGGACGGGCTTTGACTAGTGGAACTCTCCACCCTGCTGTGTTAGGTCAGCCCATAGGAACACTTTGGAGCAACATCCGGGCTAAACCCACAGCAAGATCCCATCCGTGTAGACCCAACGCGTCTGTTTCCCCCATCCAGGTGCCGGCGGCGGCGCCGTCCATGAGGGGGGTGTCGGTGTCAAAACTGGCGGATCTCGGGTAGGGGGTCCCGAACTGTGCGTCTAGGCCGGATGGTAACAAGAGACTGGGGACACTTTGTTTTACCCAGGTTCGGGCCCTCTCGATGGAGGTAAAACCCTACTCCTGCTTGATTAATATTGATGATATGGGTAGTACAAGAGTAGATCTACCACGAGATCTTGGAGGCTAAACCCTAGAAGCTAGCCTATGGTATGATTGTGTATGGAGTTGATTCTGTCCTACGGACTACAACCCTCCGGTTTATATATACACCGAATAGGGTTAGGGTTACACAGAGTCGGGTACAATGGTAGGAGATCTTGAATATCCGCATCGCCAGGCTTGCCTTCCACGCCAAGGAAAGTCCCATTCGGACACGGGACGAAGTCTTCAATCTTGTATCTTCATAGTCCAGGAGTCCGGCTGAAGGTATAGTTCGGCTACCCGAACACCCCATAATCCAGGACTCCCTCAGTAGCCCCTGAACCAGGCTTCAATGACGACGAGTCCGGCGCGCAAATTGTCTTCGGCATTGCAAGGCGGGTTCCTCCTCCAAGTCCTTCATAGAAGATTGTAAACACCAAGAGTAGTGTCCGGCTCTGCAAAATAAGTTTCCACATATTGCCATAGAGAGAATAATATTAACACAAATCAAATCTGCTGACGTATTCTGCAGTGCGCCATCACACTACAGCCAAGTCCTTTACTTGAATCGTTTTTACTTTTCCACCTCAGCATGTTTTGCGAGGTGGTTTCCTTGGCACGTCTTGTCAAAGCAGAGATCGTGTACCCTTTTCACGGGATTCTCATCAGTACGGACGTGGGTAACCCAACCGCGCCATTTATCACGGCGCTCGGGAGGCAAGCGAGTTTTATTAGGCAGGTGGGGACGCATAACCGCATCCGCCTATATAAGGGGATAAGGATCCACCTTTTTGCCCACACCTTCTTCCTCCTTTGCCTATCCATCTTCCGCGCACTCGACCTCCAGCGCCCAAGCCCGCTTCCCAGCTCTAACGCCGGAATGTATCCGAGCTCCAACGCCGGACTGTGTCCAGGCTCCAACGCCGGACTATTTCCAGGCTCCAACGCCGGACTATATCCGAGGTGTCATATCACCTTGGTTCAAAAAGGTTGAAGGAGTTTAGCTGAGCTTAATGCCGGAAATGCCCTCTATGGAGCCAGCCACTAGCGCCCGAGCTTTATGCCGAACTGCTCCCGAGGTGGTGCACCACCCCGACTATGGGCCGATTTTTTGTCAATATTTTTTATTGGTGCAATTTATTCTCTGCCGAGATATATAGTCAGTAGCCCTCAAGGTGTGTATCAGTCTAAAACCCGAGATGCACATGAAGGATGACATAAGACCGCTGATCCCAGTAGCCGCTGAGACTCAGGTTGATTTGCAAAATCGGCCTGAGGATCAAGTCCTAGCTCGGCAGAATACTTCGGGACACAAAAGCGGCGTGCTCAGTCCTCAAGACTCAGGTTGGGTGCGGCCGACCAACCCGAGGATCAAAATCTCCTCGGAAACCATATTGCACATAAAATTTTCTGCATTGGACAAGCAATGCAGTAGCCCCCGGGACACTGGTCGGGTGGCAACACCAGATCAGGGGATCGATGTGCCCCTTTAATATTTGTAAATAATAAGCCCGAAGCCCAGTAGCCCCAGAGCCTTAATGCGGGCATGGGTGGCCGAATTAAGGATCAATATCCATAGTAAAATCACAAATTATGTGTAATGACTCTATGTATCCAAGTACTTTACGTCATTAATGCTTGGATCCACATTGTACAAAACTTTGTTGACCGACCATCGGCTTCCACCTCCTTGGCCAGTAGCCGAGGAGTGTTTGTCCTACTTTATAAAGCCTTTATGAGGGCAAAGATTTCGACAACCAAGGCAATCTGGCCATACGGTTTTATAAACAAAGGTACGCAGAGAGATATGTTATATTACGGTTTAACAGAAGAAATGTATTCCAAAGAAAATAGTACCGCTATCGGTTCCTTTCTTTGGGTTGTCATGCTAAGCATGATCATGAAACCTCAGCTCGAATGTAAGAGCAAAATATCAAGGATTTAGTTTGGGAGGCCAGTTAATAGCCCCCGGTAGTGTTCGGCGACAGTCGGGGTCAAGCCGTAAACACTTCGGCCAATGTTATGAACGGCCTGTTATTTAACATAGTCATCAAATCGCTGACCAGTTTATGCTTATTGTGACAGTCAGTTTTCGGCTTTCTCCACTGAGGTGCTTAACCATGTGAGCTGGAAGCACAATCGCAGTGGTTCTCCATTTGCACGCCTAGCCGAACAAAACGGAACGTAGGAAGCAAGTGCAGGAGCCGGGCAACCCAACTATTGACCGAAGACACGATTCGAAACCGATGCATATATAGTAATATCTAAGAATGTTTTTGCCGAATCCCTAAAGGTGTCCGGTGTTGCACTGCGAGACTAATGCTGAAAAAGCACAAATAGTTTAAAAGTGCCAAAAAGCTTGGAAAACCAAGAAACGTCAGTAAAAACATGACGTCCGAACAAGATCAAGTGTTCGGTGCCAATCCGAAAATTGGTCTTAGAAAAAAGAAGTGCTTCTGTCGTCCTTTAACATGACACATCCTATCTCAAGACTTCGAGCGGGTCAGCCTACGGCTTCAACCTCCTATCCTGAGGGCGGAGTGTTTCTCATCAGGCCAGTTTAGCAAACTAAACTCTAGCGGCTTTGAGAGAGAAATTAGGCTCCCCGGCTAGTGACCGCACACTCGTGTCGAAAAAGGGAGTGATAAATAATAATAAAACTTTGCAATGACTAAGAAGAAGAACACTTATTATAATACGGCTCAAATAAACTTAAGAGCCCCCAAGTGACTTGGGTAGAAGAATGATTGCATGTACCGAAGTACTTATATCATATCTATGTTCAACCGAACTTTAAACGCGTCTTAACCGACCGTCAGCTTCTCCCTCTTTGGTTAAGGACTGAAAAGTGTTATGTACTCCATCGGTCGAGAATATCGACGGTGTTTCCAATAACCAGGCAATCAGGCCATAAGGCTGTAACAGACAAAGCGCGCTCAGGGAACTTATCCTATATTACCATGAAGTGTAAGAAGCATCTTCGAAGAAAATAGTACCCCCACCGATACCTTTCTTCGGTTCTCATTGTTATTATGAGACTTGTGCAACAGATTTTTTGTACTCATGAGTTCCGTTGTGTGCCGACCATCATTGAATAACTATAAGAGCGCTAGCTTTCGGCTTCACCCAGTCTGAAGTCCGGCTCGGGCGACCCGATTGTGACAATCGCAGAGGTGCTCCCTTTACTCCCTAGCCGAACAATCGGGAACGTAGGGGTAAACACAGGAGCGAGGCAACCCAGCTTGCAAATCGCTGAAGTCAATGTGGTGCATATTGTGGCATAGTACACGAACAAGGAACGAAGCCGTTCAAGTATAATCATATGCAAGAGGAAAAGCTTCATAAATGAAACCCCCAAGTGAATTGGGTCCTTGAATTTGTGTGTCACAAACAAAGTTTGGACAAGGAAATTTTTTAGAAGCAACTTTTTTTCAAAAAAGTATAATGCTTGGTCGAACTGAACACAAGTTAGAAATTAAAACTTTGAGCATGAAAGCGACTTAACTGGTTAATGTGTTCGGTATTGATGACTCGGTCCGAGCTTGATGCGGGGCAAGGTTCCATCCCCCAAGCTGGTCCTGAGGTGGCGGAGCGGAGAGCTCGACACGCCGAAGTGGTGACATAGCACGGTCAATGCAGACCGGCAGAGTGACGCAGAAGTCCCCGGATCATTTTCCTGTGCACAAAAAATAGTGCAAACCGGAGATAGTAGTAATGATGATGATTTAAAAAAATCGTTGCATAATAAATAATTTATGCAAATCGAAGAATAGAAGAAATATGGCCTGGCGCCGAAGTCGATGTCAATGCAGGGCGTTGGCGCGATGTAGTAGAGGCGTGACAAAGCCTGAATTCACAAGTCGGTCCGAGCTCCGGTCTAGACCGGAATCACCGTTTGTGCTTTGGCGGGATTTAGAGCGGCGCTGCTAACGTCGGCGCTTTGGCTGTTTCTTGGGGGTGCCATCCCTCATTGTTCCATCGCCATCTCCGTCTTTTGGAGTATCCACCATGTATATGTCATATGACGAGGTGGCGTTCCAGCGCCCTACAGGTGCTGGTTCCTGTTCGTCTCCTATATCGTCGTCCATGCCGTCAATGTCTTCGGAGCTGAAGTCAAGCATGTCGGTTAAATCGTCTACAGTGGCTACCAAGTGGGTGGTGGGTGGGTTTTGAATTTCCTCACCGTCCGTATCCCATCCTTGCTGACCCTAGTTCGGCCAGGGCTCTCCTGATAAAGAGAGAGACTTAAGAGAACTCAGGATGTCGCTAAAAGGCGAATGCTGAAAGATGTCCGCGGCAGTGAACTCCATTACCGGCGCCCAATCGGATTCGATTGGCAGGGGTGCGGGAGGCTCGGAGTTCGGAGAGGAATCCGGCTCCTCTGAGTCACGGGCCACGCGGAGTGCGGAGCTGGAGTTCGGCTCGATTGCCTCTGAGATCGCAGCCCCTAAGGCAGCGTCCAACCGCTGATCCTCGATCGGCGCAGTAGGTTCCGAATCAATGGTCGAGACCGATCCGTGTGCGGCCTCCGAAACGCTGTTCGGCAGCAGAGCTATATCATGCCCGTCGAGACAGCGCGGCGCGCTTGGCTGTGGCTCGAATCCATCGAAGATCAAGTCCCAGCGGATGTCAGCCGTGTAGTTTAGGCTTCCAAACCTGACCTGACGGCCAGGGGCGTAGCTTTCGATCTGCTCAAGGTGGCCAAGCGAATTGGCCCGCGGTGCGAAGCCGCTAAAGACGAAGATCTGTCCGGGGAGAAAAGTCTCACCCTGGACCGCATCGTTGTTGAAGATCGAAGGAGCCATCGGGCCTAAAGGCGACGACATAGAGGAACTCTCAATGAAAGCACCAATGTCGGTGTCAAAACCGGCGGATCTCGGGTAGGGGGTCCCGAACTATGCGTCTAGGCTGGATGGTAACAGGAGACTGGGGACACTTTGTTTTACCCAGGTTCGGGCCCTCTCGATGGAGGTAAAACCCTACTCCTCCTTGATTAATATTGATGATATGGGTAGTACAAGAGTAGATCTACCACGAGATCAAGGAGGCTAAACCCTAGAAGCTAGCCTATGGTATGATTGTGTATGGAGTTGATTCTGTCCTACGGACTACAACCCTCCGGTTTATATAGACACCGGATAGGGTTAGGGTTACACAGAGTTGGTTACAATGGTAGGAGATCTTGAATATCTGCATCGCCAGGCTTGCCTTCCACGCCAAGGAAAGTCCCATCCGGACACGGGACGAAGTCTTCAATCTTGTATCTTCATAGTCCAGGAGTCCGGCTGAAGGTATAGTCCGGCTACCCGAACACCCCCTAATCCAGGACTCCCTCAGGGGGCACACCCCGGAGACGCGTGACGCCTCTTTAGACATGCCACCATACCACCCCGCATTTATGAGGGGCCGGTGCGACGCTACGGTGGCATTGCTACCCCCCCCCCCAGGTCCCCGTCCCGCCTAACCCTGTAGCATTTGACCAGGAGATCTAGCCCTTTGACTTTACACGGACGGGCTTTGACCAGTGGAACTCTCCACCCGGTTGTGTTAGGTTAGCCCATAGGAACACTTTGGAGCAACATCCGGGCAAAGCCCACAGCAATATCCCATCCTTGTAGACCCGACACGTCCGTTTCCCCCCTCCAGGTGCCGGCGGCGGCGCCGTCCGTGAGGGGGGCCACACCCCGGAGACGCGTGCCGCCTCTTCAGACATGCCACCACGCCACCGCACATGTATGAGGGCCCGGTGCGACGCTCCAGTGGCATTGCTACCCCCAAGGGCCCCGTCCTGCCTAACCCTGTAGCGTTTGACCACGAGATCTAGCCCTTTGGCTTTACACGAACGGACTTTGACCAGTGGAACTCTCCACCCGGTTGTGTTAGGTCAGTCCAGTAAACTAAAAATCTAAAAAATGTAATAATTGAATTTATTAAAAACTCCAGTATTCATCATGGAAAACGTACTATCACGGTGAAACCTTCAATGCCCGGGCACTGAAAGTTTTACCGTAATTGTCCGTTTCTTCATATAAGTTTAATGAATACTAGAGCTTATAATGTATGGATTAGTGAACTATTTAAAAAGGTCAAATTGGTTGCCCTGGGTGAGGTGGGACTATTTTTCAAAAAAAAAGTGGTTGCCATCTATGCCTACGGCCTGGCCGTCGGCATAGGCCTCCTATCTATGCCGACGGCTCGGCCGTCGGCATAGGGCCACCTTATCCACTCCGCTCGCTACCACTGACATATGGGCCTAGCCTATGCCGACGGCCAAGCCGTTGGCATAGGGCCACCTTATCCACTCGGCGGGCCTCCTCCTCCACTCATTTCTCTCCCTCTCCCCCCGACCGCACCCGACCCCGACCCCGGGCCGATCCAACCGCCGCCGCCACCCTCTCACCGCCGCCGTCCTCTCTGCCCGCTCTGAGCCCACCCCACTGCCTGCCCCGACCGCGCCGCCGCCCGCCCTGCGCTCGACGCCCCGACCCCGCACAAACCCCGCACCGCCCGCCCCGAGCCGGTCAGCGCCCGCCCCGAGCACGCCACCGCCTGCCCCGAGCCCGCCGCCACCCGCCCCGCACCGACCCTGCGCCGCCCCGCCCCGACCATGCGCCGGCCACCCTCACCTCGACACCGCGCCTCCCCGCCCCGACCCCGTGCCAGCCACCCCGAGCACGTCTCCATCCGCCCCCAACCCCGCGCCAGCCCCCGTTGCCCGGCCTGAGCTTGCGCTATCTGCCCCAACCCCGGCCGGCCAGCCCTCCTCGTCCTGCTCGGCAGCTGCTTCGGTCGGCATCCTCGGCTGCAGCTCCGGCCGTCATCAAGTGCTGCAGCTCACCGTCCCCTGCCCAGGCTCGATCTCTTCTTTGAAGGTGAAACTTTTATGTATTTTCTTTTAGTGTTTTTAGTAATTTGGTAGCTAGATGGTCAGATAGGTATTTAGATAGTTAGATAGATAGTCACATAGATAGTTAGATAGGTAGATAGTTAGATAGGTAGATAGGTAGTAAAAATATGGAACCGACATCCCCCTTTAGGCATTTTTCCTGTTTTTTATTAAATAGATAGTTATATAGGTGAATATCTTGCAAAAAAAATGGTTAGATGAGATGATATATGTTGCATGTCTTGCAAAAAAAATTGGTTCGATGAGATGAATCAATGATTATGACGAATAGATGATAATGATGATGATGAATATGTGATGATGATGATGAATATATTGTTAATGTTGTTAGTTTTTTGCCTACATGATGCAAAAATAAATGAATGCATGTTTAAATGTTTTAAATATGCTCTATGAGTTGTGATGTTCTAAATTTTTGTCGCGATGGAATTTGTAGGCTTTGTGGTGTCGCATTTCATCGGAGTGACCATTGTCTAACGCGTTGGTCCCCCTGAGCATCCCTCTTCTATTCAACTACTTCCTCTACAGTCGAGGGTGAGCTACAAGTCCATCTCCTCCATTTTTTCATGTCACTAGATTTCATTCTCAAGTCAACTCGCGTAACCTAGGCGTCTCCCGTTCGAAAGGGTTGCATCGATAAATATGCACTCAATTGCATATTTATCACCGCAGCTCTTTCGGATTATCCAGCGTTTTCCACGGACAGCCCGAGGATGTGTAGATTGGGTATGTTCTCCATGTTCTACCCTGTTCTGAGGCAGGATTTCGGCGACGCCTCCCCATTGTTTTCCAGAGCACATTCTCTCAGCTATTTGCCGAGACGTGTATCTGGAGAACAGCGGGGAGGTGCTGCCGAAATTTTGTCTGGGAACAGGGTAGAATGGAGAATGTACTCAATCTACACATCCTCGGGTGGTATTAGGACCCATCTTTACCTATTAGAGATGTAGGTGTGGATTCAACGCGGTAGAAAATGAAATTTTGATGTGATTAATTTAAGTCAATCCTTAATTATGTTGTGCGGCTTGCAAAAAAGTAGAGGATGGTAGATAATCAGTGGATGTACAATGGTTTTATCTGTCAGGATCGAGCAACATCAGAGTGGATTGCGAAAACCGATGTGTATTTGAAGGAGATATTTCGTCGTCCAATGAGAATTATCCCACCATGCCCCTGTGTGAGATGTGCCAGACGTCAGCGTAGAAATCAGAAGGACATGACTGAGCACCTTCGCACGCACAGATATATGCCAAACTTTGACACACCGCCGATAAACATAGCCGAGCAGGACCGTGGTAGAGAGGAGGTGATGCGACAACGCATCGATGGATATGAGGACGATGGGGTTAGGGACATGCTAGATGATGTCATTGTTGCAGAAACGGCAAATGCGACACCTTCAGAGATTGAACCGGAGGAGCCGGAGGCAACCACAAAGGCCTTCTTGGAGGTCTTGGCCTCGTCGAAGAAACCTCTTTATGCGGGTGCGAAAATATCTTAGCTGGATGCTATCTCACAACTGATTGCAGTCAAGGCTGAGTACGGCTGTAGCCAGAAATGCTTCGAAGCATTCCTGGGAGTATGGGCTAACAGCCTCCCTGAGGGTCATGAATTGCCGAAAAGCATGTACGATACAAAGAAAATCATGAAGGCACTCTCTATGGATTATGAGAAAATAGATGTTTGTCCGAAGAATTGCCTTTTGTTTAGGCACGAGTATGCGGATGACAAGTATTGTAGGGAGTGCGGTTCGTCTCGATACATTGAGGTGGTCGGTCAGGATGGTGAGAAAAAGCAGCTAGCCATCCCCGTTAAGGTTCTTCGGTATCTTGATTTTATAAAAAGACTGAAGCGCTGCCAAAATGATGAAGTGGCACAAGGAAGGTATAAGGTACGATCCAAAAAATCGTACATCCATCGAAAGGTGAAGCATGGAAGTCGTTTGATGAAGAATACCCCGAGGAAGCAGCCGAGGCTGGGAATGCCAGAATAGCCATATCAGGTGATGGGTTCAATCCATATGGTATGTCATCGAATCCATACAGCTGCTAGCCCGTGTTTGTAATTTCGCTCAATCTCCCTCCCGGTGCCCTAATGCAACGCAAGACCATGTTCTTGTCGCTCATCATTCCGGGGCCTGAATACCTGGGGAAGCAATTGGGTGTTTTTATGCAGCCACTGGTGGATGATTTGCACCATTCTTGGTACTTTCCGAGGTTGATATACCACTGGGATCTGCAGACAAATTTCTTGATGAAAGTTTGGTTGCACTGTTGCATGCATGACTTTCCCGGCTATGCTCTATTCTGCGGATGGTGTACAAGTGGGAAGATGCCATGCCCAGTGTGCATGCAGGCTTTGCGAATGATTTGGCTGAGTAAGGGTGGCAAGTATGTAGCCTTTGACCTGCATCGACAGTTCCTCCCTCCAGACCATCCTGACAGGGAAGACAAGAAGAACTTCACGAAAGGTCGGGTTGTTCATGAAGTAAACGGGATTCCAACATTTTTGGGGGAAGATGTTCTTGCTCAGCTAAAAGATCTCAATCCTAAAGGCAAAGTCAAAGCCAAAGCCAAAGCGAAGGCTTCGAGGGATATGGTGAGACTCACAACTGGACTCACATTAGCCCCTTCTCGCAGCTTCCCTATTTCAAGGACCTCAAACTTCCTTACAACATCGATGTGATGCACACCGAAAAGAATGTGGCAGAGTTCCTTTTCCACACGATCCTCAACATTCCTGATAAGACGAAGGATGACGTTAAAGCTAGAGCCGATCAACCGACAATTTGTGATAGACCACGTCTAAACATGAAGCCTTCCACAGGCGGTCGAAAAAACTGGTTCAAGCCAGATGCTGACTTTGTCCTTAAATCGCCAGAAAAAAGGAAGTACTTATCTGGGTGAAACACATTTTGAAGTTCACCGATGGTTATGCATCGAAAGTAAGGGAGTCAATCTTTCAACAGGCAAAGTGACCGACCTGAAGAGTCATGACTACCATGTATGGATTGAGCGGATAATGCCGGTGATGGTTCGAGGCTATGTCCCCGAGCATGTCTAGCGAGTGCTTGCCGAGCTAAGCCATTTCTTCTGCACGCTCTGTGCTAAAGAAGTAAGTAAAGACGTGATTGAAAAATTGCATAAGAAGGCACCGAAGTTGATAGTCAAGCTAGAGAAGATCTTTCCGCCAGGCTTCTTTACTCCGATGACACATCTCATTCTGCACCTCGCGAACGAGGTATTGTTTGGGGGCTGTGCAGAATCGCTGGCAGTACGGCCCTGAGAGATAGAACAAGCATCTCCGACAGAAATGTGGAAACAAAGCTAGGATTGAAGCTTCCAGAGGAGGTGTCAGACCTCAGGACATCATATTATCCAGACCACATTCCCCATCTGCATAACAAGGTGCCTCGATACAATATAGAAGAGCCCAAGTATCAACACAGGCTCCATGTATTCAACGTGCAAGGTGGGAGGGCTGGGGCCTCGAAATCTTATAACATGCCACGACAGGAGTGGGAGGACCTCATGTTCTATATCTTGCACAACATCAAGGAAGTTGAGGAAGTGTGGATGAGGTAATACCACTACACCATTCCTTTATGTCTTCCACAGCATCATGTTCTATGTTCACTTAGTCCCGGTCTAACACCACTTTTCTTCTTTTAGTGATTTCGTTCAAGAGGAATGGAAGGGAATGAATCCTCCTACTGAGGCAGAGGCACTTACTCTTCTCCGTCATGGAAACCCTGGATGTAAAAAATTTGTTGCTTGGTTCATGGAGAAAGTAATTTTCCACATTCCCCCATTAAATACCTAGTTCAACATTTATTAGTTAACCGAACTAATGCACCCAACAATTTCAATTATACTTGTAGGGAAAAGATCCGAACATATCTATGGATGATGAATTGAGATGGGTTTCCATGGGTTTTGACCCTGCCATCATGACATGTAAAAAGTATGATGTAAATGGGTAGCGCTTCCATATAGAGGAGCACCAGAACAGCCGGCCTGATCGCAAAACTATAAATATCGGAGTGTACACCCTAGGTCAAAATTTAGTAGACTACTATGGAATGGTACAAAATATATACGAGATTAAATTCCGTAAGGGGCGCGAGACCCTAAGTCTTCCTGTGTTCAAATGCCGATGGTTCGATCCGCGGGAGGGGGTAAAACATACGCCTTCCATTGGTTTAGTCGAAGTTAAACCATCAACCGTCTATGCCGGAGCCGATCTCTTCATTGCGGCTACCCAAGCTACACAAGTATATTATCTACCTTACCCATGCCAGAAAGAGTACCTAAAGGGTTGGGAAGTTGTGTTCAAGGTGTCGCCACATGGTAAGCTACCGGACCCGAATGAAGACGATTACTACAACATTAACCCCATGACATACGAGGGAGTGTTCTATCAAGAGCAACCTGATGATGACGATGATGATGATGTGGTTAGAAACGATGATGCTAGACCATTGGGTGATGATGATGTGGATCCAAATGACGACGATGCAAGGAATGATGGTGAGATCTCTTGGGGAACGTAGTAATTTCAAAAAAATTCCTACACACACGCAAGATCATGGTGATGCATAGCAACGAGGGGAGAGTGTGATCTACGTACCCTTGTAGATCGACAACGGAAGCGTTGATGCAACGTAGAGGAAGTAGTCGTACGTCTTCCCGATCCGACCGATCCAAGCACCGTTACTCCGGCACCTCCGAGTTCTTAGCACACGTACAGCTCGATGACGCTCCCCGGGCTCCGATCCAGCAAAGCTTCGGGGATGAGTTCCGTCAGCACAACGGCGTGGTGACGATCTTGATGTTCTACCGTCGCAGGGCTTCGCCTAAGAACTACAACAATATGACCGAGGTGGAATATGGTGGAAGGGGCACCGCACACGGCTAAGGAACGATCACGGTGATCAACTTGTGTGTCCTAGGGTGCCCCCTTGCCCCCGTATATAAAGGAGGGAGGGGGAGGTGCGGCCGGCCCCAAGGGGTGCGCCTGGAGGAGTCCTACTCCCACTAGGAGTAGGACTCCCCCCTCTTTTGCCTTGTTGAAGAAGGAAAGGGGGAAGGAGAAGAGGAAAGGGGGGCGCCCCCCCCCCCTTCCTTGTCCTATTCGGACTAGGGGGGAGGGGGTGCGCGGCCTGCCCTGGTCGGCCCCTCTCTTCTCCCTTATGGCCCATGAAGGCCCATTAACCCCCCGGGGGGTTTCGGTAACCCCTCGGTACTCCTGTAAAATGCCGATTTCACCTGGAACGATTCCGATGTCCAAATATAGGCTTCCAATATATCGATCTTTATGTCTCGACCATTTCGAGACTCTTCGTCATGTCCGTGATCACATCCGGGACTCCGAACTACCTTCGGTACATCAAAATGTATAAACTCATAATAACTGTCATGGTAACTTTAAGCGTGCGGACCCTACGGTTCGAGAACAATGTAGACATGACCGAGACACGTCTCTGGTCAATAACCAATAGCGGGACCTGGATGCCCATATTGGCTCCTACATATTCTACGAAGATCTTTATCGGTCAGACCGCATAACAACATACGTTGTTCCCTTTGTCATCGGCATGTTACTTGCCCGAGATTCGATCGTCGTTATCCAATACCTAGTTCAATCTCGTTACCGGCAAGTCTCTTTACTCGTTCTATAATACATCATCCCGCAACTAACTCATTAGTTGCAATGCTTGCAAGGCTTAAGTGATGTGCATTACCGAGAGGGCCCAGAGATACCTCTCCGACTATCGGAGTGACAAATCCTAATCTCGAAATACGTCAACCCAACATGTACCTTTGGAGACACCTGTAGAGCACCTTTATAATCACCCAGTTACGTTGTGACGTTTGGTAGCACACAAAGTGTTCTTCCGGCACACGGGAGTTACATAATCTCATAGTCATAGGAACATGTATAAGTCATGAAGAAAGCAATAGCAACATACTAAACGATCGGGTGATAAGCTAGTGGAATGGGTCATGTCAATCAGATCATTCAACTAATGATGTGATCCCGTTAATCAAATGACAACTCTTTGTCCATGGTTAGGAAACATAACCATCTTTGATTAACGAGCTAGTCAAGTAGAGGCATACTAGTGACACTCTGTGTGTCTATGTATTCACACATGTATCATGTTTCCGGTTAATACAATTCTAGCATGAATAATAAACATTTATCATGATATAAGGAAATAAATAATATCTTTAACATATTTCCTTCAAGATCATTGTCAATGAAAATGACATACTTATGCTAGAGAAGTTAAACGAAGACGCTGACAACGAGGAAGAGCCTCCACCTCCGTCGGACAACGAAGATGATATGATTGATAGTGATGATGAGACCGACCGAGAAAGAGGTTACAACAATGATGATTCGTATGGGTTCTAGCAGATGTACGTTTCAAGTCTTTTTCTATAGTTTAGGAATCTGCCTTTTTATGCATTTTTATTAATGTGTTTATTATTCCTTATTGTTATGCATTTTCTTTCATTTCATTAATTTACTAATTTCTTATTCTCTTTTCAATGCAGGTTCGTGGAACATGGGCAAGTGGAAGGCCGACGGCGTGGGTTTCCTACGCAACGTCGTCGGCCTGCCTAGTCGGAGTGGTCGAGCACGTAATCCTCCCACCCCTGGCTACTTGACGATGACTCCTCACAGGGAGGTCGAGGGAGAGGTGCCCCTAGAGGAGGAGGGGGCTGGCGGAGAGCCCCTACAGGGGGTCGCGGCCAGAAAGAGCGCACCCTCACCGACTTAGGGGTGTTGTCTTCGAGGCCCTCCTCTAGTGAGGTACCCTATGAATAGGAGGAGGAGGTTCAGGATGGGGCCGAGGAGGAGGTGGAGGAGGAGGTTGGGGAGGGGGATGAGGAGGAGGATGCAGGCGAGGAGGAGGGTGGTGGCGGGGATGATGGTGGTGGCGGGGAGGGGGTTGGCAACAAGGGGTGGCTGCGTGGTAACGCAAAGCTACCAAAGCAGATTCCTGCTACTGAGGAGCAGAAGTGGCTCATTGAGCCCACGGGGAAAGAGTAAGTGCCACTTTATAATAATTGCATTATTTTGCTTGTCACATGCTCATTCCGATAGTTATTTATTTTGCTTGTCACATGCTAATATTTCATTCTTTTGCAGCAACTGGATATATTCTAAAGGGGCCCGTATTCCCAACGGCCTCATCACTGTCTTGCTGAAGTTACACTGGACGGGGCTATACTGTTCAGATCCAGTCAGGCACCCAGACCGTTGGGTTTTGGCCACGAGCTGGGACCACTAGGAAGCGGCCCTCCACGCGGACCATGAGACCCATGCCAAGGCCATGATCACTACTTTCTTGGTGAGTTCTCTTCAGAAGCACAAGTCCATTCTAATTTCATGAATGATTTAACTCATGGCTTCTTCCATTCTTGTTTCATGCATGATTCTAGAAATTCTATCGAGTTCTTCCGGAGCACAAGGCCAGAGCCGACCAGATCATGTTGTGCCAATGCAAGAAGAAGGCCCGCCAGATGCAATATGAGGTGCGCTATGTGGCCATCTCGACATACTATCACGACGCTCTTGGTGTGAAGATGTCCAAGGAAGAAGCACGGAGGATGGGCATTACCTTGGAGAGGCACAAGTACTTGGCGGTAAGTATAAAAGATTTTTCATTCTGATGTTTGTGGTACATTTCACCGTTTCGTGTTGACATGCCATTATGCTTTCATTATGTAGGTGTGTCCAAATTGGTGTTATGGAAAAGATGAGTACTGGGCGGCATTGGTGGATCTTTGGTGTGATACGGATGGAGCCTGGGAGGCTACGAGCATAAAAAACAAGGCTAACCGAGGGAAGGAGGGAGTACATGCTCAGGGAAACCGAAACCACTTTCTCCACAAGACACTTAATGTATGACTAACCCCATTAAACATTCTTCGTCTTCTATTTATCGTCACTTCCTTATGTATGACTAACCTCTGTTTAGTGGTGCATGAGGAGAAACTGAAGCGGCCGTTCTCACACATGCAGGCCTGGGAGATTGCCCATACGCAGAAGGACTCCAAGCCCGGCGAGCCCATGTACTATGGCAAGAAGACCGTGCAGAGGAAGAAGGCCTACTCTGATGGGTATCTGATGCTACATCCTGACACACCTGACCCCATTGCGGTGGATCTGGACGAGAGGGTGGTGGTGGGCATGGGGCCCAAGGAGCACGGTCGGGAGGCGGTTCTCGATGTTGTGATCACTCCTACTATCTCCTACACACAGCTCTGTCGGATCGACTCGAGCTTGAGCCAGCGCACGAGCACGCCCATGACTAGTGCACAGTCGCTGTCCCTCTTTCAGGAGCGGCAATCTGTAAGTATTTTCCCTCTTATCTTCATTGCTCACTTTATTTTCCGCATTTAGTAGTTTTATGAGTTCCATCATGTCATATAGTAGGCCTACATGGAGTACACACGCCAGGAGACCATGGCGTGGCACGAGAGCCTTTATGCATACCATGAGCAGAACAATCGCCAGATGCAGTATGCTCTTCAGGAAATGGCGGCCGACGGGGTTCCTCGATTGCAACCAGCACCATCTCCTCCACCACAACCAAGGCTGCTTACCTTGAGGAGTTTGTGGCACAGAACGCTGGCCCCTCGCCGGTTAGTTCATCCCCAATCTATTCACCCAAAGCATATCATGCCTTTCAACACAGTCATATATCCCGTTAACATGTCTTTTCAACATCCAGGGAACGGGTGGATCAACCGTTGGTGGTGGTCTTCGCAGCACTCCCGGCTCACGGAGCCCGACCACTCTGGTCCACGGAGGCGGAGGCGGAGGTGGAGGCGGTCTTGGCAGTGACGACCTGGGCTTCGGCGAACTTGGCGGTGACAACCTCCGCGATGCTCGACGTCCTGGCGCTTAAGCCTTTGGGTTACTTGGGTGTGGTGATGATGATAAATTTGTGGTCTTTGATGGTCCTTTAGATGACTTGTGTGCTTCTTTATATGCTTATGCTTTGTGATGATGCTTATGCTTATGTTTATGTTGATTGTGATGATGCTTATGCATATATTGTTGTGACCGTGCCGGATGATACTTAGATGTGTTCTATATGTCTATTTCCATCATATATATCTGTTGATATCTGCTGTATATTTGAATTGCATTGATCTGAAAACAAACAAAAAAAGAAAAAAAAACTCAAATACAAACTATGTCGACGGCCTATGCCGACGACTAGCTGCCACGTGTCAGCCACTGGGTGCTCACGCCAGCAATATGCCTATAGCTAAGCCGTCGGCATAGCCGCCACGTGTCAGCCACTGGGCACTCCTGGGGCAGGGCTATGCCGACGGCAAGGCCGTCGGCATAGGTTAAAACTATGCCGCATAGGTTAAAACTACGCCGACGGCTAGGCTGTTGGCATAGCCCTGATCCAGGAGTAACAGCTGCGCGCCATGTGGCACGTCTATGCCGACGGTCTAGCCGTCGGCGTAGGTTTAACCTATGCCGACAACTAGACGTGCCACGTGGCACGCAGCCGTTGGTCAGCACTTGATGGCGGCCGCCGTTAGGCGTGGACGTTGCCGACGGCCGAGGCCGTCGGCATAGATGCAGACACCGTCGGGATAGGATCTATGCCGACGGCCTTTCTATGCCGACGGCCTCCCGGGCTACGCCGACGGATATTTTGCCGATGACCCTATGCCGACGGGGGCCGTCGGCATAGGACTGTCCCGACGGGAATCAGGGCTATGGCATAGGACTGTCCCGACGGCGGCCGTCGGCATAGGGATCGATTTCGGTAGTGTAAATCATAGAGAAACCCTTCATCTGCCAGGCTTGTTCTGGAAATGACCAACACACCTTGCCGTAGGCTTTCTCAAAATTAATCTTGAAAATAACTCCATCAAACTTCTTATTATATAATTTGTGGGTGATTTCATGCAGAATAATAAAGCCTCCATAATATACTGACCTAGCAAAAAAACTGTTTGTGTTGGCTATATAATACTTAAGAGCCACATCAATAACCTGGTTAGACCTCCATATAGAGTACAGATTACAAAGCAAAATTTCAGAATAGACTTAAATCAGTTGTCTGCGCCATAAAATCATCTAGATGCATGGCATTCCACTAACAGAATAAAGAATTACAGTACAAGCAATGTTCAAGCAGGTTGATAAATAGAATATAATGTTTATATATCAATCATTAATATTTGATTGGGGGGGGGGGGGGGGGGGGGGTGGCGGGGTGATCCTCCAAAAAATATACGACGTGTTCCTTCTTTGGTGGCTAACTATCAACGATGAAGTGTAGAAGCAAGCCATGGTTGGTGGCGAATGAGCCAAGTAAATGCAAAAAAAAGGCATGATTGGTGAATTCATTTCTAAATAATGCTTTTAATTAACCAAGCTGTAACTAAGATCTTCTTTTTCATTTTTACAGAAATACTATGCTGATTGATTAATGCAACAATACTATATGGTTTGATATGGGGGGTACTGGATAAAGAGGTGTCACAATTTATGTACAAGAATTGTATATTCATCTTTATAATTAAATTAGTCAACTAAAGTATCGTTATTATACCTGTTGCATATTTCCTTGTGATACTATCATTTATCATTCCAGACAAGCATATCAACTATAGTTTTATACAAGCATATAAAATGTGTATACTAGCATCGAAGAAATCTAGCCACTTCCCAAATGTGCAGGTCATCAGTTGATGCACATCCAGCTTTCTAGTACATGATTCCTATTCCCGATACATCTCAATTCAATTTGTATCCGTTGAATACATGTATGGCATGTCTATGTGATTTTTTGGACTACAAAGGTTGTGGCCGCTAGAGTTCCACCTGCGCTAGGGGGATGATGTCCGGTTTTAGCTCCTCTAATCGCAGGGTATCCATGGTGTGGGTGATGGGCGGCTGGCTGCCCGGATCCTAGTGCACGCACAAGAGCCCGACAAGTAGCACACGCTCCATTTCATGTCACCCAGTACTGGACCCGCCGCCGATCAACCTGCCACCCTCCAGGATCGCATTCCTGTGGTACAAACGCCTTACCCATGACAATAATGGAGGCCTATCAAGGAGACACACCATTGGGTCCCTTCAAGAGACCATATCTAGTAGGACAATGTTGAAACTGTAGATGACTGACTGCATATTTCGCTAGCTCATGTTGATGAACATAGGGTCTATGTACCTGTAAGTGCCCTGTAAGACATCTGTGGTATGTGACCCGGTTTCATGATCAACAAATCTTTGCACAAACTCATAAGTACTAAACCAATCTATATTACATCATATATGAAACGACCAGGCAGAATCAAGTATCCATTCATCATGACAAGAAATACAGACAGCAAAAACAACTAGAGCATCATCTGAATCAGACTTGCTACCAGATGTAACATTGAACTTACCATCACCTTCGGATTTGTTTTTAGATTTCCACGTACCGTTCATTTTCTCCTTATTTTCCAACTTCCAACAATCATCAATGAGGTGACCCTCTTTCTTACAGTAGCTGCAGAATTTGTCCTTCCGAGATCCTCTGGACTTCGAACTACCTCTGACATTCTTACTTTTATCTCTATTGTTATTGTTGTTGTTGTGTTTTTTTTTTTTTTTGCTCAGGCATGCCTCGTACCTGCAAAGCTACTCCTTTGGAGGAGGAATCCTCAGACGGGGTCATATCTTTCATCTTTTCCTTCTGTTGAAGGGCCTTATATACTTCCACAACTGTTAGTTCATCACGACTATATAATATGGTATCTCGGAGATTTGCGAAGGAACTGGGCAGCGAGCATAGAAGTAGAAGACCTAAATCTTCATCATCATACTTTACCTCCATAGCCTGTAAGTCAGCAATGATCCCCTTGAAGATCGATAAGTGGTTTAGCACCGAACCACCTTCTTGCAACTTGTGCGTGAACAACTTCATCTTCATGTGCATCTTACTGGTCAGATCCATAGACATGCAGATTGACTCCAGTTTGAGCCAGAGAGTTGCTGCAGTTTTTGTTAGATCGCCGGCCGGAGTACATACGCGAGCACGGTGGAGACAGATGAGAGAGGGAGGAAGACAAACACACAGGATTTTGCGAGGCGCAACTGCCGTCCTTTTTTCTTGTTTTCTTCTCTTATTCTTTCGGATAGCACGCACAACTGAACGTGGCCGATTACGATGCAAAGCCTCCGCATGATCCTTTTTATCCGCGCCATCCCACGGAGAATCGTTCGGGAGCTGACCAAACTAGCTACGACTTGATCTATACCTGTAGGTGCACATACGACGTGACAGGTCCTAGTTATTTGCTACATGTGAAACTAATTAAGCAGAAAGCCAATGCATGCACGCTACAAACACATGCACGTACCTATACTGAACTAATGCATAGAGTTGAAGTATAATCCAATATCTGACAGACCTTGTAACAAGATTAGCACCAACAATCACTTCCCTAATCTTGTTACTCCATTTATTTCTTTGCGTATCGAGCACCTTCATGCCGGCTCGACGTTTGCACGAATCGCATGCCATAACCCGTTGAACTGTTCCCTTTCCAGTGCCGAAAAAATCAGGGCCACATCCAACTATGGTTGCGCAGTCCCTGCTGGACCATGTGTGATGTCGCTGCGCTAGCTGGTCTCTACCTTGTTGAAGATCGAAGGTGCAATGTCTCACGACGATGCTCTCCTGATCCACCGATCCGTCCATAAGAGAAGTCTTGATCTGCTACCCACTGTGATTGCCACGAGAGTACGAGACTATTGAAGACCGGCACAGCTATCTCATCATGTATCATCTCTAGCCCTTGCAAGGGTCTGCTAGGCTGGGTACGTCGAAGCCACTCCCATAGCACTCTCAGTGCAATTGCCTGCAACCTCAACTCCTTGTTGCCAGGCCACTGAATTCCACTGGCCTCACTACCGTAGTCCACACAACGAGGCATTTGCCACCCTGAACAGCATCTGATCCCGCCTAGAAAAAAGAGCACATCCAGCTTTCCATAGCCTCAAAAACCCAGACTGGGGCGTCCAAGACCAACAGATGGTGCACCGGCCTCGCTGCAATTACCGCCTGCACCAACACCAATCTGCCAGACCTTTGTACTAGCATAGAAGAAATGTAGCCACTTCATCAGTTGATGTACAGGCAATGTATATTCATGTTTTCCTGCAAAAAAATGTATATTCATGTTTATACTTAAACTAGTCAACTTAAGTATTGTTATTATACCCGTTACGTGTTTTCATGTGATATTATCATTTATAGTTTCATACAACCATATCAATATGGGAAAACGGTTAAAATATGTATTGAAAATCATACAAAAATTAAAACAACATTTGTATTAGCATAGAAGAAATATAGCCGTTGATGTACACATCCAGCTTTCTAGTACATGATTGCTATTCTCGATATATCCCGACTCAATCTGTAACCCTTGAATACATGTATGATATTTCTTTGTGATTTTTCAGACTAGAAGCCTGAACTACAAAGGCTATGGCAACGAGAGCATCATCGACGGCGCCAGGGGAGTGATGTCCAATCTCATCTCATCTGATCGCAGGGCATCCATGGCGTCAGTGATGGACGGACGGCTGCTCAGGTCTCGGTGCACACACAAGAGCCCGACAAGTAGTGCACGCTCCATCTGTTGTCGCCCAGCAGTGGACTCGCTGCCTATCAGACTGCCATCTGCCGCCTCAAGGATCGCATTCCCGTGGTACAAACTCCTTACCCATGATGAGAGTGGAGGCCTATCAGGGAGACACGCAGTTGGGTCCCTTCCAGAGACCCTATCTGTCTTTCCTTAGAACTTCATTTACATGTCGAACTACACCGCCACGACTCAGGTCATCACTAGTCGTGTACATGTTAACAGGCTGAGGTTCCGGAAGTCCTCGAGGGGGTTGGGAATTCTCGTCGGAGGATAATGCCTGAGGAAGAAAGTGAAACTGTCGCCACTGATTGCACTGTTTACCTTGATTCGAAGGTGCAAGGAGGTGGTGAAGAGTGAGCTTGCCGGTGGCAACGTCCCACAGAGGCACGAGGCTGCACGTGCAACGATCAGCCTATATCTGTTCTGGAGGTTCGGTCCCTAATGAACCTGCAGCATACTATCAGTGTTACAAATGCTTGCCCCTAAATTGGAAGTGCCAGAGTGGTGGCCTTTGTTTTTTAGTTTTTGAAAAGAAAATCAGGCTTTCGGTCTCTACATCGGTTGATGCACACATCCAGATTTCTATTACATGATTCCTATTCCCGTTACATCTCGACTCAATCTGTGACCCTTGAATACATGTATGATATTTCTTTGTGATTTTCCCGACTAGAAGCCTGAACTACAATGGCTATGGCAGCGAGAGCATCAATGGGTCATCGGCGCTAGGGGAGTGATGTCCAATTTCAGCTCATCCGATCGCAGGGCATCCATGGCGTGGGTGATAGACGGACGGCTGCTCGGGTCTCGGTGCACACACAAGAGCCCAACAAGTAGCACCCGCTCCATCTGTTGTCTCCCAGCAGTGGACTCACCGCCTATCAGCCTGCTATCTGCGGCCTCCAAGATCGCATTCCCGTGGTACAAACTTCTTGCCCATGACGACAGTGGGGGCTTATCAGGGAGACGCACCGTTGGGTCCCTTCCAGAGACCATCTCTAATAGGACAATGCCGAAACTGTAGATGTCTGACTGCATATTCCGCTGGCTCGTATCGATGAACACAGGGTCTATGTACCCATAAGTGCCCTGTAAGACATCTGTGGTCTGTGATCCGGTTTCATGGTCAACAAATCTTGCCAATCCGAAGTCACCTAACTTGGCACCGTATGAAGTGTCAAGCAGTACGTTGCTCGACTTGATATCACCATGTACAATACCTGCTGTTGTTGCTCGCAATCTACATGGAGGTATTGCAGTGCAGAACCTAGGTCGAGGATGATCTCGTACCTGTTTGTCAAGGCATGTTACCATTACATCAAAAAGAAATTAAGTTTCATCAATGTAAATGCTCTGGAGATGGAACTACATACCTCTTGTCCCATGGTAACCAACTGTTGCCCCGGTGCAGGTGCTGATCAAGGCTACCTTGTGGCAAGAGCTCGTACACAAGAAAAAGACGTGTGTGCCTGTCGTTCCGCCACCAACATAGAAACTCAATTGGGTTCCTCTTGTCGTTGTAGCACCAACCTATCAATTCGACCAGGTTCCGGTGTCTCAGGCGACTGGCGATCCTGAGTTCATCCTCGAACGCCTGCCTCCCCTGCCCGGAGGCCGCCAGTTTGAATCTCTTTATTGCCACCGGTCTACTTGAGCTTGTCAGTTGGCCCCTATAAACAAAAGCGGAACCTCCTTGCCCGAGCCTGGTTTCATTGGCGAAATTGTTGGTCGCACGCGCCAGCTTATGATAATCAATATGTCCAAGGCCCCTGGCGAGTGCTCTGCATTGCTTCTTCCTCATGCATAGCTGCCATCGATGGAGGCCAACAAAGATGTACACGATTGCAATAACTCCAATAACTGGTCCAGTTACCTCTATTAGCAGCTTCCACAGGCGAACCTTGGAACTCTTGGGCGTAGGCGCCGGGATCTCGGGGCTCTTCGGCACAGGCGGTGGAATCTCGGAGATCTTCGGTGCAGGCGCTGGCGCAGGCCGCAGATCCAAGGTGGAGTTAAATGACCAGGACATTATTTGGTGTAACTCGACGGCAGCCCCGGTGGCACCCGAGAAACCGATGGCCACCACACTGGGCAAGAGCTGCCTCAGGTCAACACTCGTGTTGACATGGTAGGTCACGTCGCCGATTTGGAGAACGGCCGCTAGTATTTTTGTGTCGTTGCCGTAGCTGATCTGGCAACTCATCAGGAAGCCAGACGTTAGGTTCTTGCCAGGCACAGTCGCGTTGGTGTACACGTGCGAGACAATGGAATTGACATCGATGCCCATGTGGCTGCCACTGGGGTCGAAATTATCGTTGAAGAAGGTGTCAAACTCAACCGCCACGGCTCGGTCGTCGCCTGTCGCCACCGTGCCGGCGATTTTGTTGAAGAGGCCGAGGTTCCCTCCGCCCATATCGCGTATGACATTGGGAATGCTCGACGAAGGATAACGCCCGAGGAAGAATGTGAAGCCATCGCCAGCGTCTGTATTGCTTACCTTGATTTGGAAGGTGAAGGAGGTGGTGAAGCGGGCGAGCTCGCCGGTGACGGTATCCCACAACGGCATGGGCGTCGTAAGGAACGCTCGGCCTACGCTGTTATTGACGCTTGTACCATTGCCGTTTCTTGTCAGTTGGATCACGTGAGACTGGGCGTCGTAGTATGCGTCACCCTGGAAACTGAGGTCTTGGGCGTCGTAGTCGGGATCGGCGAAGTTGGAGATAAAAGAAAGCGCGATAGCAGGATGCAGATGCAGAGAAGACCATGTCAAGTAGCAGAGGAGGATGAAGATCTGTATTTGGTGGGAGAAGCTCACAGCGGCAGCCATTTGCTGCGGCGTGTGTTTGGAAGTGGGTGAACAGAACACACATCATATAGAACTTCTGACATCGAAATCTTCAATAAATATTTCGCGATGCAGACGAACAGCGAGCTTTCAAATCTTCTGACCTGGACGTCACATTGGACGCACATCCTGTGTACAGGTCACAATGGCCTCTGGTAATGTCCGTTGAACAGAAAGGTGTAAGCCAAACGACAACACGGGAACACCTTTCTGAGCTACCTCCTAGGTGAGAAAAGAAGGTATACTATATGCTGTCTGACCAAGTCTCAAGCATATGTTATTCTGACGATCAAGCATCGTCAGCATGCTAGCTATTACATTCGTCGTATGTATTTCGTTTTCCAATTCGATTCGAAACAGACTTTCGGTTGCTTTATAAGTACATGTTTGTTTTGGCACACGGCTAAACTATACATGGAGTTGAAGAAGTCTTCGGAAATTGTATGTGTTCGTTTCTTTGTTTGGGATTTTGCTCGTGTCGATCTCAATAATCATGCATGTGTCAAACTCAACCGCCACGGCTCAGTCATGTAGGACATGCTATTTACATCCTGGCATAGCATTACGAAGGCCCAACCCCATGGCCATCAGTGACAGCGCTGGAGAGGTTAGGCAGTGATTCTTTTTTTTTTTAATCTTGAAGTGGTCTCTACCGGACTCGCATAAGAGCAACTCTAGCAGATTCCTGCATCCGACCGGCCCACAAAACGTGTTTACAGTTCGCGAAAAAACGCATTTACGGGCCGGCATGGACGGCCACAGTTGCAGATCCCGCATAAAGAACCCGTAAAAAAGATATTTGCATAATATGCTCTTTTACCGGTCGGCTTTGCGGGGTCTAATCTGGCGCAACTCCTCCCAGCCGGCCGGAAAACCTAAATTTACACCTTAATTTAATCCAACATAATGCATTTCTTTGCTTTTTGAACAACATTGGATACATAAGACATCACCAAATCTTTGCTAGAATAGCAAGACCAAAAAAAACAAGAACCACAAGTATGCATTTAAGAAGATTTTCAACTTCCATAACTACTCCCACTAGTTCGACTAATATCTTCTCCATGCACTCATTGTTTATCTGCGAATTCTTGATTTTGCATTCTTATTCCTTCATCTTTGATTCGAAAGAAGTAGACGTTGCTTCCCCTCTAGTTGCACATGCAGCCGCATCATTACCTTCGATTCTTCTAAGGAGTGCATCAACGTCTATTAAGTTTTTTCCTATCAATAAATCAATATATTCACCTTCCCAAAATCAAAATGAGCATCCATCTTCCTACACACATGAATGAGCATGTTCGAAATGAGCTACCGCAATTGAACCAAAGAATGAGCTACCGAAGTGCACGTACTCCGTCGTTTTCGCATTTGAAGAACACCCATCCGGGTTGCTTCGGTGTGCTCGAAGTTAGCCGCAGCACTGTTCGCGTGCAGTCGTCGCACTATATGAGCAGCATCGGCGAGCCACAGAGTCGTTGCGCGAGCGCCGAGCCCGGTGGACAGCCGGACGAATCCATGCCCGCAAACCGTCGGCGGCGGCGGAAGGACGAACCCGTACCTGCATGCGGCGATGCGCCCTTGCCGGGGCTGCGGAAGAGGCTCCCCAACCACTCCATCGCTTGGCGCAGCCACCGGCGGCCAGAAAAGCCAAATCCGACGGCCCGCGATGAAGGGCCGCAGATCCGCAAATCTGGCGGCCCGCCGATGCAGGGGGAGGGAGCCCTCGTGTGTGTGGCGGCCTTTCGACGTGCTCCTGCCGGCTGCTTTCGCCGAAATCTTGGGCGGCGGCGCGATGGGGAGACAGGAGGTGGTTGGTGAGGAAAGCGCGGGCTGAAATGTCCCCCCACCAACCGCTTCCTCTTATATGCAGGGCACCGCAACGGCGAGGGAAAACCCGTGTATTCGTGGGTTGGGGCCGAGATTTTGCCGCGCCCCTTAAGAAATTTACGGGCCGGGACAGGATGCGGGATCTGATCGGGCAGGTTTTTTCGCCCCGACCCGTATTTTGACGATTATTTTGTGGATCGGGACGGGATGCGGGGTCTGCTAGAGATGCTCTAAGTTAGCAAAACCGAGACAGCCTGAATATTTAGCAAAAGAGTACAGCTGAGTCACTCTGTGCATTTAAAAACCGAACTGAAAAACCATACCGAAAATAAACCGAACCGAACCAATTTTATAATTTTTATGGTTTCTGGTTTCGGTATGGTATAAACTTTTCATACAGATTTGAACTTGGTTTTATGGTATATACCGGGAAATCGAACGGTTAACCGAATAAACTGAAGTAAAAAATAAATTTATATTTCTTGAGATGAACAACCATACAAGTTGTCATTTTTCTTGTACATGAGTCAAATGCACTCCTAAGCACGTAATTTTTTCTTGTAACAGTCATTTTTCTATTTTTAAAATGCTAAGCACGTCCATGACCATCAACAGATGAATCAATGCATGCATATATACTTATATATATAGTCATATACTATTTGTGTAGAATAATACGTGTTTTGAGTCATAAATTTGCTAATTATTATTACTTCATTTCCAAATTTGCGTCAACTTTAGTTTTTATGGTATATACCGAAATCATACCGAAATAATTTGGTATATACCGAAACCGAACCGTATTTTAATTTCATACCATATCTACCGAAATATTAATACCGTATAAACTGAAAAACCATATAAATCGGACCATATAAACCGAATAAACCGAACAGCACAGGGTGACAGCTGAGGCAACGTACGTCTCCGGCCTTCTAGCTCCTTTGCTACCTCCTTTCACCGGTGGCAGCGCATTTGTAACCCAACTTGGTGTCCTGGGGCTTAACCACAGAGCCTCGCCGGTGTCCTTGTGCTTGAAGTCGGGGGCTTTAGGTGACCTCTGAATTTCAAACGAGACAGAATAATAATCCTTGGGACCAGCTGAAGAGAGAAAGAAAGATAAATCTTCCCGCAAAAAGAAAGAAAGAAAGAAAGAAAAATCATGACGAAATGTCCCGGTCCCGAGACTCACCTTGTCTGCTGGGTTGTCCCACCAGCTTTGAGGACTGTGAACCAGATTCTGCCACACTTCCGCTGAAAGCAATAATATGGGAGTCATCAGCAAAGAGATGCTCACGGGTTGTAAAGCGCAAACTACCGACTAGAAGAATATGTAGGTTTCGGTAGAAAGATTGACCAAGAGTCCAAGACACATCAAGAAACATGGACATTGTAAGCCATATAACCTCTTTGATTCACATGATTTCCAAAACGCAAGATTAAAGTGTCATGTCATCTTGAATACCACATGGTCGAAAGATGTTTGATTGTGCATAGAAAAAACCTAGGATTATTTCCAACAGATTGGAGTGGATGAAGATTTCCTATGAAATCCAATGCAAATACTCCCTTCGTTCCTAAATATTTGTCTTTCTAAAGATTTTAACAAGTAACTACATACGGAACAAAATGAGTGAATCTACACTTTAAAATATGTTTATATACATCCGTATGTGGTAGTCCATTTGAAATCTCTAAAATGACAAATATTTAGGAACAGAGGGAGTAAATGCCAAGGAAAATCCCTATTACTTGCAATTCTATTAATCGAACAGGCTTGTAGGAAAAGTTTGTACAGATTAGAATCCTCCAAAAAAAAACTTTGGAAAACCTATATGTAGTTAAAGAACCAAGAGATGCACGAGGGTATTTACAACTTAAAGATGACAGATCACAAGAACATGATTTATATAGGAAAAGTTAGTTAGATCCTCATGCACAAGTGATCCCGTTGCAAAAAGAGGAAGGCAAACAGGCAAAGATGATATTTAAGCAAGTAGAGATAATGGGATGTATCCACAAGCCAGACAAAGATGGTATTTAAGCCACTTGCGCAAATACCAGGTACAGAAGCTTAGACGACGAGTAGAGATAAAGAAGATGTACTATTCCACAAGCCACTTGACTATTGATGGTAATGTAAAATGCACACACAGGAAATAAAAACAAATTTATATCTACCTTCTTTTTTTTTGTTTCTCAAGAGAGGCAGCTTGGCTTGTCTTGAATATACTCCAACCTGTATTCGTACCTCTTGTTTATACTGAATATTAGTATAAAAATTATAACAAAATGGGAGGATTTTATGTTTAAAGTTTTACCTTTCCCCATGCTAGAATTAAAAGGCTTATATGTTTTAGCCGCATTGTAGCCACTATTAAAGGTCAAACCATCCAACTTCTCTGGCACATATTGTGGTGCTGAGTCAAGCCACAGTACTGATATTATAGAGTATTTAATCAAAAACTACCACATTTTACGGAAACGTGACAGAAAACTACCACTTTACGATTTTGTGCGGAAAACTACCACTTTTGTCTTAATTCGTGGCAAAAAACTACCAAGTCTCGAAACCATCCGCTTCGCCCGTGCTAAGCACCCAATTGACCAGGGGTCCCATGTTACAGGTGCCACGATGGCCAACCGACGCCCGCCGCGCATTAACGGCCGTTAACGGCGCGTCCGCGGTCGGAAACAGTCAAGATCTGATCCATCCCCCTCTCGCGCTTCACTCTCTCCCTCCTCTCCCTCTGTCCTCTGTCTGACCTAGGTGGCGGCCACCATGGTGTCGGTGATTCTGGACGGGGGCGGCGGCGATATGGGTGGCGGCGAAGGCCGCGGCAACGACAGCGGTGACAGCGGCACAAGTTTGGACGCCGTGGGCTCGTTCTCTGAAGTGGATAATTGGTTGGGGAGCAGCAGCTACGCGACGCAGGCAGGGTTTCAGCAGCCGGAGGCACCGCTCGGCCAATCATCGCCGGCGCCTGGATGTTCTAAGGGTGGCAGGTATGGAGAATCTCTTGCTTAAATGCACATGTTTTCTTCAATATGGCAACTTAGTGAGACTTTGTTTCTGTTTGTTGACCATGTTTAGTAAACTTTATTGCAACTCTAGTTCTGTCAATTTTAATTCAATTGATGAGCACATATTTGTGCAGTTTGGCTGACCAGAAGTGGGAGATATGGTTTCATTTAGAAGGAAGAAACCCTTTGAAAAGGGGTATATATGAGTCAGATATTTCTTTTCTAACTCTACAATCACTCATTGCTAGTGAATGGTATGGGGAGAGTGATTACATGTACTATGTGAAGGAGGAGGAAATTGGATATGAAAGAGTGAAGTATTTAAGTAATGAAGCTAGTTTTCGTGAAATGTTGGAGTTTTTCATCATGTCAAGGTTGTGAACATAAAGGTTGTGAGAAATGTTGAACCTGGAGTTAGTACACATGCTAATGAGAATTACATGAACACTCAAGAGAGCTGCTATGTGAAAAAGGTTGTGGAGCAATCTGAGCTTCAGAATCAGATAGATGATAGAAAGGCTCAGCTTGAGAGGAGCGGGATTCAAAGAGAGGCAGATTTGAACCACTTTGAAGGAGACACTGAAGTGTCTGAATTTTGTTCTGATGATTCAGTTCATTCAGATGGGAGTGCCGAAGCAGTTCAAATGGAAATAGAGTGTGCCTGTGAAGAGGACAGAGCATTGGAAAGTACTGCTATTGTGAAACATGTGAAGAACCCTGGTCCAACTAGCAGATGTCACAATGAGTTAGAGAAAAAATGTTTTGAAGATTGATTTCCTGAAGCAGATGAGTTTTGTTTTGCTAGTGATGTAGGCATAAGTGATGAGGAAGAAGAAGATGAAGTTGAACCACCATACCTCATGAAGAAGCCAAAGACAAAGAGTAGTAAGAAAAAGATGAAGGAAAGGGTATATTTTGACCCCAAAATTCCCAATTCACACTTACTGTTGTGCAAGAGCTTGTGTTTTGACAGTGTTTACCAGTTCAGAGAAGCATTAACGGATTTTCATATAAGGACTTTGAGGTCTTTTCACTACCACAGGAACTCCCCAACAAGAATTATTGTTTGGTATTCACAGAGAGAACATGTATGTGAATTTTACATGTGTGCCTCCAGGATAGCTCATGAAAGAAATTTTTGCATTAAGAAGTGTAATATGGAGCACGCGTGTCCAGCATCAGCAGAGAACACAAAGGTTACTACTGAGTGGCTTTCAAAAGCAGTTGAGCCTTCTCTTAGAGCAGATCCTAGAGCACTTGTAGATGCACTTATTAAAAACAGCAAAGTCAAGTTTTCAGTTGATGTATCAAAGAGTGTGGCATATAGGGCAAGGAGGAAGGCTATGAAGGTTGTGCAAGGTGACCATAAGGAGCAGTACTATAGACTGAGGGACTACCTGCAAGCAGTTATTGAAACAAACCCTGATAGCAGGTGTATAGTTACAACATTTGAGGACCTAGAAAACCCTACACCAACTCCTAGATTTAAGTACATGTTCTACTGCTTGCGTGCATCAAAACAAGGATTTCTTAATGGTTGTAGGCCCTTTATAGGTAAATCTACAACTACATTTTGTTCAAAATATCTTGTTGATAAATTTATGGTAGCCAATTTGGATATGGATGCAGGGCTTGATGGTTGCTTCATCAAGCTAACCACCGGACAACAAATTCTTGCAGCCACAGGAAGAGATGGCAACAACAACATCTACCCCATAGCCTTTGGTGTGGTTGATAAGGAAGATTCAGAGAGTTGGACATGGTTCCTAACCCAGCTAAGATGTTGCATTGGAAGTGGAAGCAAATTTGGAACCTACACCATTATTTCTGACAGGCAAAAGGTATGCACCCTATCTTAGCCAGTAGTTCAGATATATATTGTTATTATTGGCTTTATTTATTTTTGTTCATGACCATGGTTATTAATTTATAATCAGGGTCTCCTTAAGGCTATAAATGAGGTGTTCCCTGATTCCCCTCAGAGATACTGCCTCAGGCACGTATATGCAAATTTTCAGTCAGCTAGTTTTAGAGGAGCAGAACTAAAGAAGCTAGTATATTAGGCTAGCTACTCATTCACCAAACATGGCCATGAATTAGCAATGGTTGATCTTAAAGCAGAGTGTGAGGATGCCTGGAAGTGGCTTAAAAAATTCCAAAGGAGACTTGGTGTAGGTCTGTAATGGATTACAATTGCAAAACTGATCTTGTTGTGAACAAACTTAGTGAGGTTTTCAACAAAATGGTCCTTGATGTTAGGGCCAAACCAATTAGAACTATGTTTGAAGGAATTAGGACTAAGCAGATGATCAAAAGTCAGAAGACTAGGGAAAAGACAGAGACCGGCAGGTGGATGATCACACCCAACTATTCAGAGAAACTGGAGGAGAATAAGAAGTATGCCAAATTTTATGAGGCACATAGGGCTGGTCCTGACATTTGGCAAGTGTCTAGTGGTGAAAATCAGTACTGTGTGAACATAGATACTAACTCATGTGACTACAGGAGGTGGGACATGACAGGTGTGTCATGCAGTCATGCAATAGCAGCAATGAGCAAGCTTCACATGCACCCAGAGGACTATGTGCATGAATTTTTCAAAAATCCACTATATATTGAAGCATACAAAGACATAGTGTACCTTGTCCCTGGTCCTGGATTTTGGCCTGACACCCATACTCGGGATATTGAGCTCCTGGTGTTCAAAGAAAAACCAGGGAAGAAACAGACAACTAGGAGAAAGGACCAGTTTGAGGTGCCTACACCAAAGGACACAAGCAGGATGGGAACAATTACATGCAGCAATTGTGGTCTACAAGGCCATAGATATACTAACTGTGGGAAAGCTCTAAAACCAAGTCTTCAGATGAGAAAGAACTTACACTAGGTCATTTAAAAATGTTGCATTCTTTGTTTAATTATTTTAGGTCTGGTCTATTTACTAACTGTTTTAATTCTGTCATGTAGGAGAATAGAGAAATTTTTAGGGGTTCCTCTAGTGCTACACATCCACCTCCACAACCACCACATCAACACCAAACTTCACAGATGTTAGCCTCATCTGCTCCACCTCCTAAAGCAATGAGGATCAGAAAAACAGCAGCAGATAAGAGAGGTTCAGCATCAACAGTTTCAGCAGGAGCAGCCAGGTCTTCACTGATACGTCCATTTTGCATCATGCTTTTATATCGATTTTATTGCATTATGGGTAGTTATTACACATTATGTCACAATACTTATGCCTATTCTCTCTTATTTTACAAGGTTTACATGAAGAGGGAGAATGCCGGTAGCTGGGATTCTGGGCTGGAAAAAGAGCAAATATTAGAGACCTATTATGCACAGCTCCAAAAGTCCTGAAACTTCACGGAAGTTATTTCCAAAATATATAGAAAATACTGAGCGCAAGAAGTACCAGAGGGGGACACCCACCAGCCATGAGGGTGGGGGTGCGCCCTACCCCCTGGGCGTGCCCCCTGCCTCGTGGGCCCCCTGGTGGCCCTCCGATGCCCATCTTCTGCTATATGAGGTCTTTCATCCGAGAAAAAAACAATAAGCAAGCTTACGGGACGAGACTCCGCTGCCATGAGGAGTAACCTTGGCGGAACCAATCTAGGGCTTCAGCAGAGCTGTTCTGCCGGGGACACTTCCCTCCGGGAGGGGGAAATCATCACCATCGTCATCACCAACGATCCTCTCATCAGGTGGGGGTCAATCTCCATCAACATCTTAAACAGCACCATCTCATCTCAAACCCTAGTTCATCTCTTGTATCCAATCTTTGTATCCAAACCTCAGATTTGTACGTGTGGGTTGCTAGTAGTGTTGATTACTCCTTGTAGTTGATGCTAGTTAGTTTACTTGGTGGAAGATCATATGTTCAGATCCATTATGCATATTAATACCCCTCTGATTATGAACATAAATATGCTTTTTGAGTAGTTATATTTGTTCCTGAGGACACAGGAGAAGTCTTGCTATTAGTAGTCATGTGAATTTGGTATTTGTTTGATATTTTGATGAGATGTATGTTGTCATCCCTCTAGTGGTGTCATGTGAACGTCGACTACATGACACTTCACCATTGTTTGGGCCTAGAGGGAGGCATTGGGAAGTAATAAGTAGATGATGGGTTGCTAGAGTGACAGAAGTTTAAACCCTAGTTTATGCGTTGCTTCGTAAGGGGCTGATTTGGATCCATATGTTTCATCTATGGTTAGGTTTACCTTAATACTTCTGTTGTAGTTGCGGATGCTTGCAATGGGGGTTAATCATAAGTGGGATGCTTTACCAAGTAAGGACAGCACCCAAGCACCGGTCCACCCACATATCAAATTATCAAAGTACCGAACGCGAATCATATGAACGTGATGAAAACTAGCTTGACGATAATTCCCATGTGTCCTCGAGAGCACTTTCCTTCATATAAGAGTTTGTCCAGGCTTGTCCTTTGCTACAAAAAGGATTGGGCCATCTTGCTGCACTTTATTTACACTTGTTACTTGTTACTCGTTACCAATTACCTTATCACAAAACTATCTGTTACCGATAATTACAGTGCTTGCAGAGCATACCTTGCTGAAAACCGCTTATCATTTTCTTCTGCTCCTCGTTGGGTTCGACACTCTTACTTATCGAAAGGACTACGATAGATCCCCTATACTTGTGGGTCATCAAGACTCTTTTCTGGCACCGTTGCCGGGGAGTGAAGTGCCTTTGGTAGGTGGAATTTGGTAAGGAAAAAATTATATAGTGTGCAGAAATTTACTGTCACTTGTTACTATGGAAAGTAACCCTTTGAGGGGCTTGTTCGGGGTATCTTCACCCCGACCGGTAGAGAAAATAGTTTCTCCTCAACCTACTGGACCTACTGAAAATGAAAATGTTTAATCCGAAATTCCTTCGGGTATCATAGAGAAACTACTAGCTAATCCTTTTGCAGGAGATGGAACATTGCATCCCGACTTACACTTAATCTATGTGGATGAAGTTTGTGGATTATTTAAGCTTGCAGGTATGCCCAATGATGTTATCAAGAAGAAGGCTTCCCTTTATCTTTGAAGGGAGATGCATTGACATGGTATAGGCTATGTGATGATATGGGATCATGAGACTATAAGCGATTGAAATTGGAATTTCACCAGAAGTTTTATCCTATGCATCTTGTTCACCGTGATCGTAATTATATATATATATATATATATATATATATATATATATATATATATATATATATATATTGGCCTCACGAAGGAGAAAGCATCGCTCAAGCTTGGGGAAGTCTTAAGTCAGTGTTATATTCATGCCCCAATCATGAGCTCTCAAGAGAAATGATTATTCAAAAAATTTATGCTCGGCTTTCTGACAACAATCGCTCCATGCTCGATACTTCTTATATTGGTTCCTTTATGATGAAGACTATTGAATTCAAATGGAATTTATTGGAGAGAATTAAACGCAACTCTGAAGATTGGGATCTCGACGAAGGTAAGGAGTCAGGTATAACACCTAAGTTTGATTGTGTTAAATCTTTTATGGATACCGATGTTTTTAGTAAATTTAGCACTAAATATGAACTTGACTCTAAGATAGTAGCTTCTTTCTATGAATCCTTTGCTACTCATGTTGATCTCCCTAAGGAGAAGTGGTTTAAATATAATCCTCCCATTGAAACAAAAGTAGTTGCACCAATTAAAGTTGAATAAAAAATTATCACTTATTATGATCCTGATGTTCCCACTGCTTATGTTGAGAAACCACCTTTCCCTGTTAGAATAAAGGATCATGCTAAAGCTTCAACTGTGGTTCTTAAAAGTAATATTAGAACTTATACACCTCCTAAGAAAGTTAAAGTTGAACCTAATATTTCTATTGTTAAAGATCTCTTGGCTGATAATATTGATGGGCATGTTATTTACTTTTGTGATGAGACTGCTAGAATTGCTAAACCTGGTGCTAAAGATAAACATAGACCTGTGGTAGGCATGCCTGTTATTTTTGTTAAAATAGGAGATCATTGTTATCATGGCTTGTGTGATATGGGTGCTAGTGCTAGTGCAATACCTATTTCCTTATACAAAGAAATTATGCCTGATATTGCACCAGCTGAGATAGAAGATATCGATGTTACCATTAAGCTTGCTAATAGAGATACTATTTCACCAATTGGGATTGTTAGAGATGTTGAAGTCTTGTGTGGGAAGGTTAAATATCCTGCTGATTTTCTTGTTCTTGGTTCCCCTCAAGATAGCTTTTGCCCCATTATATTTGGTAGACCCTTCTTGAATACTGTTAATGCTAGGATAGACTGCGAAAAGGATCTTGTTACTATTGGTTTGGGTGATATGTCTCATGAGTTTAACTTCTCTAAATTTCGTAGGCAACCCCGTGATGAAGAATTGCCTAGTAAAGATGAAATTATTGGTCTTGCTTCTATTGTCGTGCCTCCTACTGATCATTTAGAACAATATTTGCTAGACCATGAAAATGATATGTTTATGAATGAAAGAAGGGAAATAGATGAAGTATTCTTCAAATAAGGACCCATTCTGAAACACAATTTGCCTGTTGAAGTCCTAGGGGATCCTCCGCCACCCAAGGGTGATCCCGTGTTTGAGCTTAAACCATTACCTGATACTCTTAAATATGCTTATCTTGATGAAAAGAAGATATATCATGTTATTATTAGTGCTAACCTTTCAGAGCATGAAGAAGAAAAATTATTGAAAACTCTGAAGAAGCACCGTGGTGCTATTGGATATACTCTTGATGATCTTAAGGGCATTAGTCCCACTCTATGTCAACACAAAATAAATTTGGAGAAAGACGCCAAACCATTTATTGATCACCAACGACGGCTGAATCCTAAGATGAAAGAAGTGGTAAAAAAGGAAATATTAAAGCTCCTTGAGGCAGGTATAATTTATCACGTTGCTGATAGTCAGTGGGTAAGTACTGTCCATTGTGTCCCTAAGAAGGGAGGTATTATTGTTGTTCCTAATGATAAAGATGAATTGATTCCGCAAAGAATTAGTACAGGTTATAGGATGGTAATTGATTTCCGCAAATTAAATAAGGCTACTAAAAAAGATCATTACCCCTTACCTTTTATTGATCAAATGCTAGAAATATTATCCAAACATACATATTTTTGTTTTCTAGATGGTTACTCTGGTTTCTCTCAAATACCTGTGTCAGCTGATGATCAAGCAAAGACCACTTTTACTTGCCCATTCGGTACTTTTGCTTATAGACGTATGCCTTTTGGTTTATGTAATGCACCTGCTACCTTTCAAAGATGCATGATGGCTATATTTTCTGACTTTTGTGAAAAGATATGTGAGGTTTTCATGGACGATTTCTTCGTTTATGGATCCTCTTTTGATGATTGCTTGAGCAATCTTGATCGAGTTTTGTAGAGATGTGAAGACACTAATCTTGTTCTAAATTGGGAGAAATGCCACTTTATGGTTAATTAAGGTATTGTCTTGGGGCATAAAATTTCTGAAAGAGGCATTGAAATTGATAAAGCTAAAGTTGATGCTATTGAAAAGATGCCATGTCCCAAGGACATTAAAGGTATAAGAAGCTTCCTCGGTCACGCCGGTTTTTATAGGACGTTCATTAAGGACTTCTCAAAAATTTCTCGTCCTCTGACTAATCTATTACAAAAAGATATTCCTTTTATCTTTGATGATGATTGTGTAGAAGCATTTGAAATACTTAAGAAAGCATTAATTTCTGCACCTATTGTTCAGCCACCTGATTGGAATTTACCCTTTGAAATTATGTGTGATGCTAGTGATTATGCTGTAGGGGTTGTTCTAGGGCAAAGAGTTGATAAGAAATTAAATGTTATTCAATATGCTAGTAAAACTCTAGATAATGCCCAGAGAAATTATCCTACCACTGAAAAAGAATTTTTAGCAGTTGTTTTTGCTTGTGATAAGTTCAGACCTTATATTGTTGATTCTAAAATAACTATTCACACTGATCATGCTGCTACTAAATACCTTATGGAAAAGAAAGATGCTAAACCTAGACTTATTACATGGGTTCTCTTGCTACAAGAATTTGATTTGCATATTATTGATAGGAAGGGAGCTGAGAACCCCGTTGCAGACAACTTGTCTAGGTTAGAAAATGTTCTTGATGACCCACTACCTATTGATGATAGCTTTCCTGATGAACAATTAAATGTCATAAATTCTTCTCGAACTGCTCCATGGTATGTTCATTATGCTAATTATATTGTTGCTAAATTTATACCACCTAGTTTCACATACCAGCAAAAGAAAAAGTTCTTCTATGATTTAAGACATTACTTTTGGGATGACCCACATCTTTATAAAGAAGGAGTAGATGGTATTATTAGATGTTGTGTGCCCGAGCATGAAAAGGAACAGATCCTACGCAAGTGCCACTCCGAAGCCTATGGAGGGCACCATGCTGGATATAGAACTACACACAAGGTATTGTAATCCATTTTTTATTGGCCTACTCTCTTCAAGGATGCCCGTAAGTTTGTCTTGTCTTGTGATGAATGTCAAAGACTTGGTAATATTAGTATACGTCAAGAAATGCGTGTGAATTATTCACTTGTTATTGAACCATTTGATGTTTGGGGCTTTGATCATATGGGACATTTTCCTCTAATGGGTATACACATATTTTAGTTGTTGTTGATTACGTTACTAAGTGGGTAGAGGCTATTCCAACTAGTAGTGCTGATCATAACACCACTATTAAGATGCTTAAAGAAGTTATTTTCCCTAGGTTTGGAGTCCCTAGATATTTAATGATTGATGGTGGTTCACACTTTATTCATCGTGCCTTTCACAAAATGCTTGCTAAGTATGATGTTAATCATAGAATTGCATCTCCTTATCACCCACAGTCTAGTGGTCAAGTAGAATTGAGTAACAAAGAGCTCAAATTAATTTTGCAAAAGACTGTTAATAGATCTAGAAAGAATTGGTCCCAAGAAACTTGATGATGCATTATGGGCCTATAGAACTGCATATAAAAATCCTAGGGGTATGTCTCCGTATAAAATGCTTTATGGTAAAGCATGTCACTTACCTCTTGAATTAGAACATAAGGCATATTGGGCTATTAAGGAGCTCAACTATGACTTCAAACTTGCTGGTAAGAAGAGGCTTTTTGACATTAGCTCACTTGATGAATGGAGAACCCAGGCTTATGAAAATGCCAAGTGTAGGATCGAAAGTATGTCTAGAGGGGGGTGATTAGACTACTTGACCAAATAAAAACTTAACCTTTTCCCAATTTTAGTTCTTGGCAGATTTTAGCTATTTTAGGACAAGTCAAGCAATCATCACACAATTCAAGCAAGCATGCAAAGAGTATATTGGCAGCGGAAAGTAAAGCATGCAACTTGCAAGAATGTAAAGGGAAGGGTTTGGAGAATTCAAACGCAATTGGAGACACGGATGTTTTTTCCCGTGGTTCGGATAGGTGGTGCTACCCTACATCCACGTTGATGGAGACTTCAACCCACGAAGGGTAACGGTTGCGCAAGTCCACGGAGGGCTCCACCCACGAAGGGTCCACGAAGAAGCAACCTTGTCTATCCCACCATGGCCATCGCCCACGAAGGACTTGCCTCACTAGCGGTAGATCTTCACGAAGTAGGCGATCTCCTTGCCCTTACAAACTCCTTGGTTCAACTCCATAATCTTGTCGGAGGCTCCCAAGTGACACCTAGCCAATCTAGGAGACACCACTTTCCAAGTAGTAACAAATGGTGTGTTGATGATGAACTCCTTGCTCTTATGCTTCAAATGATTGTCTCCCCAACACTCAACTCTCTCTCATAGGATTTGGATCTGGTGAAAAGAAGATTTGAGTGGAAGGCAACTTGGGGAAGACTAGAGATCAAGATTCATATGGTAGGAATGGAATATCTTGGTCTCAACACATGAGTAGGTGGTTCTTTCTCAGAACATATGAGTTGGAAGTGTAGATGTGTTCTGATGGCTCTCTCCACGAATGAAGAGGAGGTGGAGGGGTATATATAGCCTCCACACAAAATCCAACCGTTACACACAGTTTTCCAATCTTTGTGGGACCGAATCACAAACTCGATCGGACCGAAAAGTAAACCTAGTGACCGTTAGAGATTTTTGGTGGGACTGACATGCAACTCGGTAGGACCGATTTTGTTAGGGTTAGGGCATAACGTAATCTCGGTGAGACCGATTACACAAACTCGGTGAGACCGATTTTGGTAATAATCTAACCAGAGAGTTGGTCAGGCACACTCGGTGGGACCGATTTGCTCTTTTGGTGAGACCGAAAAGTTACAAAAAGGAAACAGAGAGTTTACATTGCAATCTCGGTGGGACCGATTCACTCTTTCGGTGAGACCGAAAAGTTATGAAAGGGAAACAGAGAGTTTGCAATCCCATCTCGGTGAGACCGAGATCCCTATCGGTAGAACCGAAGTGCTAGGGTTTGGCAGTGGCTTATGACAAGTGAAACTCGGTGGCGCCGAATAGGAAGAATCGGTAGGACCGAGTTTGGCTTAGGGTTTAGGTCATATGTGGATATGGGAAAGTAGTTGAGGGGTTTTGGAGCATATCACTAAGCACATGAAGCAAGAGGCTCATTAAGCAACACCTCATCCCTCCTTGATAGTATTGGCTTTTCCTAAAGACTCAATGTGATCTTGGATCACTAAAATATAAAATGAAGAGTCTTGAGCTTTTGAGCTTGAGCCAATCCTTTGTCCTTGGCATTTTGAGGGTTCCACTTTCACCATCCATGCCATGCCAATCATTGAGCTTTCCTGAAATAATCATCTTGGAATAGCATTAGCTCAATGAGCTATATGTTGTTATGAATTACCAAAACCACCTAGGGATAGTTGCACTTTCAATACCTACATGGGTTAGTCCTAGATGGGTTACGTTACCTTGTCCCTTGTCTTACCAACAAGAGGGTTTGTGACTCCTTGAACTAGTGCAAGATGTGGAAGTTGATTGCACTTGTTCTTGCCAAAATGATAAGAGTGAAGTATGTTGGCGGAGTCACCCTCAAGAACTCTCTAGTTCTTCTTCTTTTGGATCCACACCATCTTGATGGGAATCCTTGGAGTTGTAGTCGTACTTGATGAAGTGGAACTTGAAGTAGTCTTGGGAATCCACTTGACTAAGGTCTTAGGAGCTTCTTCAAATGCATCAATTTCCTCTTGAAGCTTGTCCTTGCCTTTTTGCTTGTAGTCTTGTGGTGGAAGATCATCTTGAGCTTGTGTCCCCTTGAAGGAAGTATCATACTTCTCTTGTTGAGGAACAAACTTTGTCTTGGGGTATTGATCTTCTTCCCACTCAACTCCATTGGCATTGAACTTTCGTTCAAAACCAACACCTTGATTCTTCCGGTGCATTCCTTGCTTGCGCACAATTTCCTCGAATTGCTTACTCCCGGCAAGGCTTTTGTACACTCCTTTCTCTATAATTCCCTTCAATAAGCTATTTTCTTGCTCAAGTGTAACTTGGCTAAGAGAATCATTAGTGGAACCAAGAGAACTACTAGAAGCAACAATATTGGATTTAGCATGATCATTGTTACTACTAGAGGAAGAATCTTTCTTGTTCTTGTTACTAGACTTGACTTGAGGCATGTAAGTGGATGAGAGTAAACGCTTGGCAATGTAAGAAGAACTTTTCTTGCGGAGATCATCATTGATTGCCTTTAAAAACTCATGCTCTTGCTCAAGATTGAGCTTTTCAAAGCGTAACTTCTCATGAGCTCTTAAAAGTTCTCGATGATCTTCGAAGATAGTTTCATGAGCTAACTTAAGAGTGTTTAGTTCTTTAGTTAGAGCCTCAATCTTCTCCTTATCGTTGTCATTCGTTTTATCTTGATTAGCATGATTAATTGACATTTCATCATAGTATTCATCACTAGAGTTGTCAACAAGTAAATCATCATCACCTAACAAGTCATCTTCATCACTATTAAAATCAACATACTCGAGGTGTGTCACCTTAGGACCTTTGGCCATGAAGCATCTTCCAATTCCTTCATTTGGTGAGTCAAATATGTCGTAGGAGTTGGTTGACACAAGTGCTAGACCGGCAACACCTTCATCTCGAGTATAATCGGAATCGGAGTGATAACTTCTCTCGGAGTGGCTGTCGGAGTCGGAGCCGGATACCCATTCACCAACATGAGCTTGATGTCTTCGTTTTGTGTAGCTCCTTGATGATTTTTCCTTCCTTTCCGAATCCTTGCTTCTTCGTGAGTATCTTCGTTCATAACGATCATATCTACTCCTTCTCTCTCTTGGTGGTGATTCTTCTCTTTTGCTTCTTCTTTTTGGAGAGTCTTCTCTTGTAGGGAGCCATACACTCATTGGAATAGTGTCCGGGCCCTCCACAATTGTAGCAGTTTCGCTCTCGACTAGAAGATCTTTTGTCATTGTAGGACCCTGACTTGAAGCTTCTATCTTTGCTTCTACTCTTGTAGAACTTGTTGAAGTTCTTCACCATTAAGCTCAATTCTTCATTGAAGCTTTGTTTCTCACTTGATGATGTAGGGGCTTCACATTTGGCTTTGTAGGCACCACTGGATTTGTTGTGAAGTTCCTCTTTATCCTTAAGTGACATCTCATGAGCAACAATTCTTCCAATTACCTCCGTTGGCTTGAAATCTTTGTAATTGGGCATCATTTGGATCAATGTGCACACAGTATCATATTTTCCATCCAAGGCTCTTAGAATCTTCTTGATGATGAATCTATCGGTCATCTCTTCACTTCCTAAGCTGGCAATCTCATTTGTGATGAGAGCAAGCCTAGAGTACATTTCAGCGACACCTTCACCATCCTTCATTTTGAACTTGTCAAGTTGACTTTGTAGCACATCCAATTTGGATTCCTTAACGGAGTCGGTACCTTCGTGCATATCAATGAAAGTGTCCCAAATTTCCTTTGCATTCTCAAGATGGCTGATTTTGTTGAATTCTCCGGGGCACAATCCGTTGAAGAGAATATCACAAGCTTGAGCATTGTATTGCAACATCTTCAACTCATCCGCGGTAGCTTCACGGTTTGGTTCTCTCCCATCAAAGAAATCACCTTGCAAACCAACACACACAATATTCCAAATGGCGGGGTTATGTCCAAGAATATGCATTTTCATTTTATGCTTCCAACTAGCAAAATTAGTACCATCAAAGTAAGGACCTCTACGTTGATAATTTCCCTCGCTAGACGCCATACTCTCCTAGGTTGTGAAACCAAGGCTATGACCACCAAAAGCTATGGAAATCAAAGCAAATGGAGACCAAGGCTCTGATACCACTTGTAGGATCGAAAGTATGTCTAGAGAGGGGGTGATTAGACTACTTGACCAAATAAAAACTTAACCTTTTCCCAATTTTAGTTCTTGGCAGATTTTAGCTATTTTAGGACAAGTCAAGCAATCATCACACAATTCAAGAAAGCATGCAAAGAGTATATTGGCAGCGGATAGTAAAGCATGCAACTTGCAAGAATGTAAAGGGAAGGGTTTGGAGAATTCAAACGCAATTGGAGACACGGATGTTTTTCCCGTGGTTCGGATAGGTGGTGCTATCCTACATCCACGTTGATGGAGACTTCAACCCACAAAGGGTAACGGTTGCACGAGTCTACGGAGGGCTCCACCCACGAAGGGTCCACGAAGAAGAAACCTTGTCTATCCCACCATGGCCATCGCCCACGAAGGACTTGCCTCACTAGCGGTAGATCTTCACGACATAGGCGATCTCCTTGCCCTTACAAACTCCTTGGTTCAACCCCACAATCTTGTCGGAGGCTCCCAAGTGACACCTAGCCAATCTAGGAGACACCACTCTCCAAGAAGTAACAAATGGTGTGTTGATGATGAACTCCTTGCTCTTGTGCTTCAAATGATAGTCTCCCCAACACTCAACTCTCTCTCATAGGATTTGGATCTGGTGAAAAGAAGATTTGAGTGGAAAGCAACTTGGGGAAGACTAGAGACCAAGATTCATATGGTAGGAATGGAATATCTTGGTCTCAACACATGAGTAGGTGGTTCTTTCTCGGAACATATGAGTTGGAAGTGTAGATGTGTTCTGATGGCTCTCTCCACGAATGAAGAGGAGGTGGAGGGGTATATATAGCCTCCACACAAAATCCAACCGTTACACACAGTTTTCCAATCTCGGTGGGACCGAATCACAAACTCGGTCGGACCGAAAAGTAAACCTAGTGACCGTTAGAGATTTTCGGTGGGACTGACATGCAACTCGGTAGGACCGATTTTGTTAGGGTTAGGGCATAACGTAATCTCAGTGAGACCGATTACACAAACTCGGTGAGACCGATTTTGGTAATAATCTAACCAGAGAGTTGGTTAGGCACACTCGGTGGGACCGATTTGCTCTTTCGGTGAGACCGAAAAGTTACAAAAAGGAAACAGAGAGTTTACATTGCAATCTCGGTGGGACCGATTCGCTCTTTCGGTGAGACCGAAAAGTTACGAAAGGGAAACAGAGAGTTTGCAATCCCATCTCGGTGAGACCGAGATCCCTATCGGTAGAACCGAAGTGCTAGGGTTTGGCAGTTGCTTATGACAAGTGAAACTCGGTGGCGCCGGATAGGAAGAATCGGTAGGACCGAGTTTGGCTTAGGGTTTAGGTCATATGTGGATATGGGAAAGTAGTTGAGGGGTTTTGGAGCATATCACTAAGCACATGAAGCAAGAGGCTCATTAAGCAACACCTCATCCCTCCTTGATAGTATTGGCTTTTCCTAAAGACTCAATGTGATCTTGGATCACTAAAATATAAAATGAAGAGTCTTGAGCTTTTGAGCTTGAGCCAATCCTATGTCCTTAGCATTTTGAGGGTTCCACTTTCACCATCCATGCCATGCCAATCATTGAGCTTTCCTGAAATAATCATCTTGGAATAGCATTAGCTCAATGAGCTATATGTTGTTATGAATTACCAAAACCACCTAGGGATAGTTGCACTTTCACCAAGCTGTTTAAAGAAAACGTTAAAAGATGGCATCATAAAAGGATACAAAAGCGTGAGTTCAATGTAGGTGATTATGTATTGTTATACAACTCTCATTTAAGATTTTTTGCAGGCAAACTTCTCTCTAAATGGGAAGGTCCTTACGTTATCGAGGAGGTCTATCGTTCCGGTGCCATAAAAATCAACAACTTCGAAGGCACAAATCCGAAGGTGGTGAATTGTCAAAGAATTAAACATTATATCTCAGGTAATCCTATAAATGTTGAAACTAATATTATCGAAACCATAACCCCGGAGGAATACATAAGGGACACTTTCCAGAACGTTTGAGACCCCGAAAAGGAATAGGTATGTGCTACGGTAAGTAAACCGACTCCAAAACAGTTCTAATGGCAATTTTTCTCCGTTTTGGAATATTTAGAAACTTAGGAAAATAAGAAGCAGTCCGGGAAGGACACGAGGCTTCCACAAGGGTGGGAGGCGCGCCCTACCCCCTGGGCGCGCCCCCCAGCCTCGTGGGCACCTCGTGTGCTCTCCGGGCTCTGTTTTCTGGCACGATACTTCTTTTGGTCGGTAAAAATTCATTATATAATCTCCCGAAGGTTTTGACCACCGTACCATGCAAATATCCTCTATTCTTGTTTCGAGCTGTCTTTTGTCAGGGTTGTCAAGGCTAGGCATCATGTCGTCCCCCTCCTCCAGCAATGGTGACAACGATGCTTGGCTAATGAAGATAGAACTAAAGAGGGAAGAACCTATGGAGATCAACAAGGATGAAGGGATCAAGAAGGCCACGGAGGACCAAGTTCTGGCAGCAGAAGACATCCTTCAACTTGATCACAATCTTCTTACCCCAACTAAGATTGAAGCTTTCAAGATGATTGAGTTAGCTCGTATACAAAACAAGTATCTCACATGTGAAAATATTTTGTTAAAGGAGCATATCATCACACTCAAGGGCATTATCCGCAAGTTGGAGGGCCTCCTACGCTCGATGTGCGACTATCCATCATCACCTCCATCTCCTTCACCAGCAAAAGAGATATAATCACATGGGTATGGGCACTCCCCTTGGCAACTGCCAAGCTTGGGGGAGTGCCCCGGTATTGTATCACCATCACTTTTATCTTTACCATTTTTCGTAGTTCGGTCCTTTTGATAATATCTTGATCTAGTAGAATAAAGTTTTAGTATGATCTAGTTGTGAGTTTTGCTTTATGATCTTCTTATGTAATCGAGTCCACAAGCTATATATAATAAAGATTAGTGTTGAGTCAAGGGCTTGATTATTTTGCTATGATCTTGAGAGAATTAAATAAAATAAAAGAGAAGAAATAAAAAGAAACAAAGAGATCATATGGATCTTATGGAAAGTAATGAGCTCACATATAAAGAGTATGATGAATAAAAGTTGTTGAGAGTTGACAAACATAGTTTTGGTCATCGTTGCAATGAATAGGAAGTAATAAAGAAAGAGAGGTTCACATATAAATATATTATCTTGGACATCTTTTATGATTGTGAGCACTCATTAAAGTATGACATGCTAAGAGCTGACGTTGGACAAGGAAGACAACGTAATGAGTTATGTTTTCTTACATCTGAGATAAATTATATTGTCATGGATCATCCAACATGTTGAGCTTGCCTTTCCCTCTCATGCTAGCCAATTTCTTTGCACCAAGTAGAGATACTACTTGTAATTCCAAATATCCCTAAACCCAGTTTTACCATGAGAGTCCACCATATCTACCTATGGATTGAGTAAGATCCTTCAAGTAAGTCGTCATCGGTGCAAGCAATAAAAATTGCTCTCTAAATATGTATGACTTATTAATGTGGAGGAACTAAGCTTTATACGATCTTGTAATGTGGAAGAAATAAAAGCGACAGATTGCATAATAAAGGTCCATATCACAAGTGACAATATAAAGTGACGTTCTTTCACATTAAGATTTTGTGCATCCAACCCTGAAAGCGCATGACAACCTCTGCTTCCCTCTATGAAGGGCCTATCTTTTACTTTTATCTTCTACCTTATGCAAGAGTCATGGTGATCTTCACCTTTCCTTTTACATTTTATCTTTTGGCAAGCACAATGTGTTTGAAAGATCCTGATATATATAGCTAAGTGTATGTGAGTCTTCATGAACTATTATTGTTGACATTACCCTTGAGGTAAAACATTGGGAGGCAAAATTATAAGTCCCTATCTTTCTCTGTGTCCGATTAGAACTTCATACCCATAAATATTGCGTGAGCGTTAGCAATTGTGAAAGACTAAAAGATGGTTGAGTATGTGGACTTGCTGAAAAGCTCTTATATTGACTCTTTCCTATGTTATGATAAATTGCAATCGCCTTAATGACTGGGATTAGAGTTTGTTGGTTCTCAATGAAGTTTATGATTCATACTTGAAATTGTGATTGAATTATTACTTTAGCATAAGAGATCATATGACAATATAATATATATATATATGTTGTTGTTCTAAGAATGATCATGATGCCCTCATGTCCGTATTTTATTTTTATCGACACCTCTATCTCTAAACATGTGGACATATTTTTCGATTTCGGCTTTCGCTTGAGGACAAGCGAGGTCTAAGCTTGGGGGAGTTGATACGTCCATTTTGCATCATGCTTTTATATCAATATTTATTGCATTATGGGCTATTATTACACATTATGTCACAATATTTATGCCTATTCTCTCTTATTTTACAAGGTTTACATGAAGAGGGAGAATGCCGACAGCTGGGATTCTGGGCTGGAAAAGGAGCAAATATTAGATACCTATTCTGCATAGCTCCAAAAGTCATGAAACTTCACGGAAGTTATTTCTAGAATATAAAAAATACTGAGCGCAAGAAGTACCAGAGGGGGGCCACCCGCCAGCCACGAGGGTGGGGCGCGCCTACCCCTGGGCGCGCCCCCCAACCTCATGGCCCCCCTGGTGGCCCTCCAATGCCCATCTTCTGCTATATGAGGTCTTTCGTCCGAGAAAAAATAATAAGCAAGCTTACGGGACGAGACTCCACCGCCACGAGGCGGAACCTTGGCGGAACCAATCTAGGGCTCCGGCAGAGCTGTTCTGCCGAGGACACTTCCCTCTGGGAGGGGGAAATCATCACCATCGTCATCACCAACGATCCTCTCATCAGGAGGGGTCAATCTGCATCAACATCTTCACTAGCACCATCTCATCTCAAACCCTAGTTCATCTCTTGTATCCAATCTTTGTATCCAAACCTCAGATTGGTACCTGTGGGTTGCTAGTAGTGTTGATTACTCCTTGTAGTTGATGCTAGTTGGTTTACTTGGTGGAAGATTGTTGGGGAACGTAGTAATTTCAAAAAAAAATTCCTATGCACATGCAAGATCATGGTGATGCATAGCAACGAGAGGGGAGAGTGTGTCCACGTACCCTCGTAGACCGACAGCAGAAGCGTTAGCACAGCTCGGTTGATGTAGTCGTACGTCTTCACGATCTGACTGATCAAGTACCGAACGCACGGCACCTCCGAGTTCTGCACACGCTCAACTCGATGATGTCCCTCGAACTCTGATCCAGCCGAGTGTTGAGGGAGAGTTTCGTCAGCACGACGGCATGGTGACGATGATGATGTTCTACCGACGTAGGGCTTCACCTAAGCACTGCTACGATATGATCAAGGTGGATTATGATGGAGGGGGGCACCGCACACGGCTAAGAGATCAAGAGATCAGTTGTTGTGTCTATGGGGTGCCCCCCTCCTCCATATATAAAGGGGGAGGAGGAGAGGGCCGGCCAAGGGGGTGGTGCGCCCTAGGAAGGGGAAACCTACTCCAAGTAGGTTTACCCCTCCCTTTCCTAGTCCAAGAAGGAGGAAGGAAGGAGTGGGAGAGGGGAAAGGCAAGGGGGGCGCCCCCCCCCCCTTTCCTTGTCCTATTCGGACTCAAGGGGAGGGGCACGCCTCTTGCCCTGGCCGGCCCCTCTCTCTCTCTCTCCACTAAGGCCCAACAAGGCCCATTAGTTCCCAGGGGGTTCCGGTAACCCCCCGTACTCCGATAAATGTCTGAAACCTTCCGGAACCTTTCCGGTGTCCAAACATAGTCGTCCAATATATCGATATTTACGTATCGACCATTTCGAGACTCCTCGTCATGTCTGTGATCATATCCGGGACTCCGAACTACCTTTGGTACATAAACTCATAATATAACCGTCATCTAACTTTAAGCGTGCGGACCCTACGGGCTCAAGAACTATGTAGACATGACCGAGTCACGTCTCCGGTCAATAACCAATAGCGGAACCTGGATGCTCATGTTGGCTCCTACATATTCTACGAAGATCTTTATCGGTCAAACCGCATAACAACATATGTTTGTTCCCTTTGTCATCGGTATGTTACTTGCCCGAGATTCGATCATGGGTATGATCATAGCTAGTTCAACCTCGTTACGGGAAAGTCTCTTTACACGTTACGTCATGCAACATCCCGCAACTAACTCATTAGTCACATTGCTTGCAAGGCTTATAGTGATGTGCATTACCGAGAGGGCCCAGAGATACCTCTCCGACAATCGTATTGACAAATTCGAATCTCGATATATGCCAACTCAACAAACACCATCTGAAACACCTGTAGAGCATCTTTATAATCACCCAGTTTTGTTGTGACGTTTGATAGCACACTAAGTGTTCCTCCGGTATTCGGGAGTTGCATAATCTCATAGTCATAGGAACATGTATAAGTTATGGAGAAAGCAATAGCAATAAACTAAACGATCATAGTGCTAAGGTAACGGATGGGTCAAGTCAATCACATCATTCTCTAATTATGTGATCCCGTTCATCAAATGACAACTCATGTCTATGGCTAGAAAACTTAACCATCTTTGATTAACAAGCTAGTCAAGTAGAGGCATACTAGTGACACTCTTTGTCTATGTATTCACACAGGTATCATGTTTACGGTTAATACAATTCTAGCATGAATAATAAACATTTATCATGATATAAGGAAATAAATAATAACTTTATTATTGCCTCTAGGGAATATTTCCTTCAGTCTCCCACTTGCACTAGAGTCAATAATCGAGATTACACAGTAATGATTCTAACACCCATGGAGCCTTGGTGTTGATCATGTTTTGCTCGTGAAAGAGGCTTAGTCAACGGGTCTACAACATTTAGATCCGTATGTATCTTGCAAATCTCTATGTCTCCCACCTGGACTTGATCACGGATGGAGTTGAAGCATCTCTTGATGTGCTTAGTTCTCTTGTGAAAATCTGGATTCCTTTGCCAAAGCAATTGCACCAGTATTGTCACAAAAGATTTTCATTGGACCCGATGCACTAGGTATGACACCTGGATCGGATATGAACTCCTACATCTAGACTCCTTCATTTTCTACTTCCGAAGCAGCTATGTACTCCGCTTCACATGTAGATCCTACTACGACGCTTTGTTTAGAACTACACCAACTGACAGCCCCACCGTTTAATAAAAACACATATCCGGTTTGCGATTTAGAATCATCCGGATCAGTGTCAAAGCTTGCATCGACGTAACCATTTACGACGAGTTCTTTGTCACCTCCATAAATGAGAAACATATCCTTTGTCCTTTTCAGGTATTTCAGGATGTTCTTGACCGCTGTCCAGTGATCCACTCCTGGATTACTTTTTTACCTCCCTGCTAAACTAATAGCAAGGCACACATCAGGTCTGGTACACAGCATTACATACATGATAGAGCCTATGGCTGAAGCATAGGGAACATCTTTCATTTTCTCTCTATCTTCTACAGTGGTCGGGCATTGAGTCTTACTCAACTTCACACCTTGTAACACAGGCAAGAACCCTTTCTTTGCTTGATCTATTTTGAACTTCTTCAAAACTTTGTCAAGGTATGTGCTTTGTGAAAGTCCAATTAAGCGTCTCGATCTATCTCTATAGATCTTGATGCCCAATATATAAGCAGCTTCTCCGAGATCTTTCATTGAAAAACTCTTATTCAGATATCCTTTTGTGCTATCCAGAAATTCTATATCATTTCCAATCAACAATATGTCATCCACATATAATATCAGAAATTCTACAGAGCTCCCACTCACTTTCTTGTAGATACAGGCTTCTCCAAAAGTCTGTATGAAACCATAATCTTTGATCACACTATCAAAACGTTCATTCCAACTCCGAGAGGCTTGCACCAGTCCATAAATGGATTGCTGGAGCTTGCATACTTTGTTAGCTCCCTTTGGATCGACAAAACCTTCCGGTTGCATTATATACAACTCTTCTTCCAGAAAACCATTCAAGAATGCAGTTTTGACATCCATTTGCCAAATTTCATAATCATAAAATGCAGGAATTGCTAACATGATTCGGACAAACTTAAGCATCGCTACGGGTGAGAAAGTCTCATCGTAGTCAATCCCTTGAACTTGTCGAAAACCTTTTGCAACAAGTTGAGCTTTATAGATAGTAACATTACCGTCAGCGTCAGTCTTCTTCTTGAAGATCCATTTATTTTCAATGGCTTGCCGATCATCGGGTAAGTCAACCAAAGTCCACACTTTGTTCTCATACATGGATCCCATCTCGGATTTCATGGCCTCAAGCCATTTTGCGGAATCTGGGCTTACCATCGCTTCTTCATAGTTCGTAGGTTCGTCATGGTCTAGTAACATAACCTCCAGAACAGGATTACCGTACCACTCTGGTGCGGATCTTACTCTGGTTGACCTACGAGGTTCAGTAACAACTTGATCTGAAGTTTCATGATCATCGTCATTAACTTCCTCACTAATTGGTGTAGCTGTCACATGAACCGGTTTCTGTGATGAACTACTTTCCAATAAGGGAGCAGGTACAGTTACGTCATCAAGTTCTACTATCATCCCACTCACTTCTTTCGAGAGAAACTCCTTCTCTAGAAATATTCCAAATTTGGCAACAAAAGTCTTGCCTTCGGATCTGTGATAGAAGGTGTACCCAACAGTCTCTTTTGGGTATCGTTTGAAGACACATATCTCTAATTTGGGTTCGAGCTTATCAGGTTGAAGCTTTTTCACATAAGCATCGGAGCCCCAAACTTTAAGAAACGACAACTTTGGTTTCTTGCCAAACCATAGTTCATAAGGCGTCGTCTCAACGGATTTAGATGGTGCCCTATTTAACATGAATGCAGCTGTCTCTAGAGCATAACCCCAAAACGATAGCGGTAAATCAATAAGAGACATCATAGATCGCACCATATCCAGTAAAGTACGATTAATTATGACGTTCGGACACACCATTACGCTATGGTGTTCCGGGTGGCGTGAGTTGTGAAACTATTCTGCATTGTTTCAAATGAAGACCAAACTCGTAACTCAAATATTCTCCTCCACAATCAGATCGTAGAAACTTTATTTTCTTGTTACGATGATTTTCAACTTCACTCTGAAATTCTTTGAACTTTTCAAATATTTCAGACTTATGTTTCATTAAGTAGATATACCCATATCTGCTTAAATCATCTGTGAAGGTGAGAAAATAACGATACCCGCCGCGAGCCTAAATATTCATCGGACCACACACATCCGTATGTATGATTTCCAACAAATCTGTTGCTCGCTCCATAGTTTCGGAGAACGGCATTTTAGTCATCTTGCCCAAGAGGCACGGTTCGCAAGTACCAAGTGATTCATAATCAAGTGGTTCCAAAAGTCCATCAGTATGGAGTTTCTTCATGCGCTTTACACCGATATGACCTAAACGGCAGTGCCACAAATAAGTTGCACTATCATTATCAACTCTGCATCTTTTGGCTTCAATATTATGAATATGTTTATTACTACTATCAAGATTTAACAAAAATAGACCACTCTTCAAGGGTGCATGACCATAAAAGATATTACTCATATAAATATAACAACCATTATTCTTTGATTTAAATGAATAACTGTCTTGCATCAAACAAGATCTGGATATAATGTTCATGTTCAACGCTGGCACCAAATAACAATTATTCGGGTCTAAAACTAATCCCGAAGGTAGATGTAGAGGTAGTGTGCCGACCGCGATCACATCGACTTTGGAACCATTTCCCACGCGCATCGTCACCTCGTCCTTAGCCAATCTTCGCTTAATCTGTTGCCCCTGTTTCGAGTTGCAAATGTTAGCAACAGAACCAGTATCAAATACCCAGGTGCTACTACGAGCATTAGTAAGGTACACATTAATAACATGTATATCACATATACCTTTGTTCACCTTGCCATCCTTCTTATCCGCCAAATACTTGGGGCAGTTCCGCTTCCAGTGACCGGTCTGCTTGCAGTAGAAGCACTCAGTCTCAGGCTTAGGTCCAGACTTGGGTTTCTTCTCTTGAGCAGCAACTTGTTTGCCGTTCTTCTTGAAGTTCCCCTTCTTCTTCCCTTTGCCCTTTTTCTAGAAATTGGTGGTCTTGTTGACCATCAACACTTGATGCTCCTTCTTGATTTCTACCTCCGCAGTCTTTAGCATCGCAAAGAGCTCGGGAATTGTCTTATTCATCCCTTGCATATTATAGTTCATCACAAAGCTTTTGTAGCTTGGTGGCAGTGATTGAAGAACTCTGTCGATGACACTATCAATAGGGAGATTAACTCCCAGTTGAGTCAAGTGATTATGATACCCAGACATTTTGAGTATATGTTCACTGACAGAACTATTCTCCTCCACCTTGCAGCTATAGAACTTATTGGAGACTTCATATCTCTCAATCCGGGCATTTGCTTGAAATATTAACTTCAATTCCTGGAACATCTCATATGCTCCATGACGTTCGAAACATCGTTGAAGTCCCGGTTCTAAGCCGTAAAGCATGGCACACTGAACTATCGAGTAGTCATCAGCTTTACTCTGCCAAACGTTCTTAATGTTGTTAGCAGCATCTCCAGCAGGCCTGGCACCCAGCGGTGCTTCCAGGACGTAATTCTTCTGTGCAGCAATGGGGATAATCCTCAAGTTACGGACCCAGACCGTGTAATTGCTACCATCATCTTTCAACTTTGCTTTCTCAAGGAACGCATTAAAATTTAACGGAACAACAGCACGAGCCATCTATCTACAATCAACATAGACAAGCAAGAAACTATCAGGTACTAAGTTCATGATAAATTTAAGTTCAATTAATCATATTACTTAAAAACTCCCACTTAGATAGACATCCCTCTAATCTTCTAAGTGATCACGTGATCCAAATCAACTAAACCATGTCCGATCATCACGTGAGATGGAGTAGTTTCAATGGTGAACATCACTATGTTGATCATATCTATTATATGATTCACGCTCGACCTTTCGGTCTCAGTGTTCCGAGGCCATATCTGTTATATGCTAGGCTCGTCGAGTTTAACTTGAGTATTCCGCGTGTGCAACTGTTTTGCGCCCATTGTATTTGAATGTAGAGCCTATCACACCCGATCATCACGTGGTGTCTCAGCATGGAGAACTTTCGCAACGGTGCATACTCAGGGAGAACACTTATATCTTGATAATTTAGTGAGAGATCATCTTATAATGCTACCGTCAATCAAAGCAAGATAAGATGCATAAAAGATAAACATCACATGCAATCAATATAAGTGATATGATATGGCCATCATCATCTTGTGCTTGTGATCTCCATCTCCGAAGCACTGTCATGATCACCATCGTCACCGGCCCAACACCTTGATCTCCATTGTAGCATCATTGTCGTCTCGCCAACTTATGCTTCTACGACTATCGCTACCGCTTAGTGATAAAGTAAAGCATTACAGGGCGATTGCATTGCATACAATAAAGCGACAACCATATGGCTCCTGGCAGTTGCCGATAACTCGGTTACAAAACATGATCATCTCATACAATAAAATATAGCATCATGCCTTGGCCATATCACATCACAACATGCCCTACAAAAACAAGTTAGACGTCCTCTACTTTGTTGTTGCAAAGTTTTACGTGGCTGCTACGGGCTGAGCAAGAACCGTTCTTACCTACGCATCAAACCCACAATGATAGTTTGTGAAGTTAGTGTTGTTTTAACCTTCTCAAGGACCGGGCATAGCCACACTTGGTTCAACTAAAGTTGGAGAAACTGACACCCGCCAGCCACATGTGTGCAAAGCACGTCGGTAGAACCAGTCTTGCGTCATCCAACAATACCGCCGAAACAAAGTATGACATGCTGGTAAGCAGTATGACTTGTATCGCCCACAACTCACTTGTGTTCTACTCGTGCATATGACATCTACGCAAAAAACCAGGCTCGGATGCCACTGTTGGGGAACGTAGTAATTTCAAAAAAATTCCTACGCACACGCAAGATCATGGTGATGCATAGCAATGAGAGGGGAGAGTGTGTCCACGTACCCTCGTAGACCGAAAGTGGAAGCGTTAGCGCAACGCGGTTGATGTAGTCATACGTCTTCATGATCCGACCGATCAAGTACCGAACGCACAGCACCTCCGAGTTCTGCACACGCTCAACTCGATGACGTCCCTCGAACTCTGATCCAGCCGAGTGTTGAGGGAGAGTTTCATCAGCACGACGGCGTGGTGACGATGATGATGTTCTACCGACGCAGGGCTTTGCCTAAGCACTGCTACGATATGATCGAGGTGGATTATGGTGGAGGGGGGCACCGCACACGGCTAAGAGATCAAGAGATCAATTGTTGTGTCTATGGGGTTCCCCCTCCTCTGTATATAAAGGGGGGATGAGGAGAGGGCCGGCCAAGGGGGTGGTGCGCCCCAGGAAGGGGAAACCTACTCCAAGTAGGTTTGCCCCTCCCTTTCCTAGTCCAAGAAGGAGGGGGAGGAAGGAGTGGGAGAGGGGAAAGGCAAGGGGGGCGCCGCCCCCCTTTCCTTGTCCTATTCGGACTCAAGGGGAGGGGCCGCGCCTCTTGCCCTGGCCGGCCCCTCTCTCTCTCTCCACTAAGGCCCAACAAGGCCCATTAGTTCCCGGGGGGGTTTCGGTAACCCGTGGTACTCCGATAAATGTCTGAAACCTTCCGGAACCTTTTCGGTGTCCAAACATAGTCGTCCAATATATCGATCTTTACGTCTCGACCATTTCGAGACTCCTCGTCATGTCCGTGATCATATCCGGGACTCCGAACTACCTTCGGTACATAAACTCATAATATAACCGTCATCTAACTTTAAGCGTGCGGACCCTACGGGTTTGAGAACTATGTAGACATGACCGAGACAAGTCTCCGGTCAATAACCAATAGCGGAACCTGGATGCTCATGTAGGCTCCTACATATTCTACGAAGATCTTTATCGGTCAAACCGCATAGCCACATACGTTGTTCCCTTTGTCATGAGTATGTTACTTGTCCGAGATTCGATCGTCGGTATCTCAATACCTAGTTCAATCTCATTACCGGCAAGTCTCTTTACTCGTTCCGTAATACATAATCCCGCAAATAACTCATTAGTTGCATTGCTTGCAAGGCTTATAGTGATGTGCATTACCGAGTGGGCCCAGAGATACCTCTCCGACAATCGGAGTGACAAATCCTAATCTTGAAATACGCCAACCCAACAAGTACCTTTAGAGACACATGTAGACCACCTTTATAATCACCCAGTTACGTTGTGATGTTTGGTAGCACACAAAGTGTTCCTCCGGTAAACGGGAGTTGCATAATCTCATAGTCATAGGAACATGTATAAGTCATGAAGAAAGCAATAGCAATTACCTAAACGATCAAGTGCTAAGCTAACAGGATGGGTCAAGTCAATCACATCATTCTCCTAATGATCTGGTCCCGTTAATCAAATGACAACTCTTTGTCTATGGCTAGGAAACATAACCATCTTTGATTAACGAGCTAGTCAAGTAGAGGCATACTAGTGACACTCTATTTGTCTATGTATTCACACAAGTATCATGTTTCCGGTTAATACAATTCTAGCATGAATAATAAACATTTATCATGATATAAGGAAATAAATAATAACTTTATTATTGCCTCTAGGGCATATTTCCTTCAAAGATCATATGTTCAGATCCATTATGCATATTAATACCCCTCTGATTATGAACATGAATATGCTTTGTGAGTAGTTACGTTTGTTCCTTAGGACATGGGAGAAGTCTTGCTATTTGTAGTCATGTGAATTTGGTATTCGTTCGATATTTTGATGAGATGTATGTTGGCATCCCTCTAGTGGTGTCATCTGAACGTCGACTACATGACACTTCACCATTGTTTGGGCCTAGAGGGAGGCATTGGGAAGTAATAAGTAGATGATGGGTTGCTAGAGTGACATAAGCTTAAACCCTAGTTTATGCGTTGCTTCGTAAGGGGCTGACTTGGATCCATATGTTTCATGCTATGGTTAGGTTTACCTTAATACTTCTGTTTTAGTTGCGGATGCTTGCAATGGGGGTTAATCATAAGTGGGATGCTTTTCCAAGTAAGGACAGCACCCAAGCACCGGTCCACCCACATATCAAATTATCAAAGTACCGAACGTGAATCATATGAACGTGATGAAAACCAGCTTGACGATAATTCTCATGTGTCCTCGGGAGCGCTTTCCTTCATATAAGAGTTTGTCCAGGTTTGTCCTTTGCTACAAAAAGGATTGGGTCATCTTGTTGCACTTAATTTACACTTGTTACTTGTTACTCGTTACCAATTACCTTATTACAAAACTATCTGTGACCGATAATTTCAGTGATTGCAGAGAATACCTTGCTGAAAACCGCTTATCATTTCCTTCTGCTCCTCGTTGGGTTCGACACTCTTACTTATCAAAAGGACTACGATAGATCCCCTATACTTGTGGGTCATCATTCACCGGCACCTCCAAGAGGATCAACATCAACAAGAGCTCCAAGAGGATCCGTATCAACAAGAACATTCAATGCACCAAGAACATCCACTGGAGAACCTGGGATATTAGCAGGCAAGAGGAAGAGGAAACCTCCTAGCAAGTTTGCAGCCTATTTCAATGCTAGTGGAAACCATTGAAACTATGTATGCTACTAAGTTTGTGTTCTGCTACTAAGTTTGATTGTATGCTACTAAGTTTGTGTTCTCCTACTAGCCTGGTTAAATTCAGACATGTGAACTTGTGGAGAATGTTGACTATATGGTACTTAATTTGTTTAATTTGTTTCAATTTTCCATTTCTACAGTTCATTTTAATTTGTGATACTAGCCTGGTTAAATTCAGACATATGAACCAGAAGTTACAGACAAATTCATTTTAGACTCCCAAAAAAAACTTTGCACAAAAATAGTTTGGCCTGGGACTTGAACCAGGACCTTAGGGTTGTAAACATGCGTTCAATACCAATGGGCTAGTGCTAGTGATTTGTTTGACTAGCATAGGCCATCCTACTTATATTTAATTAGCCACGCCACGGCGTGTGCTCAACGTGCGTTGTGGCCGGCAGCGTGGTGAGCGTGCGTTGAGTAACACTAGTCGTTTTGGATTCTCAGCCTTTAATACGTGCCCATCCACCACACTCTCTGCCCACTCGCCGCTCGCACCGCCCACTCCACTTCCCCCTCTCTCCCGTCGAAATCGCCGTCGACAACCACCCCCACCGCTGTCGCCATGGACTGGCAGCGGGCCATCAAAGTTCTGGCCGGCAACAACCAGGAGATGCGCGCGTAGTACAGGGAGATCGTGCGTTGGTTCCTCGGTGTGGCGATGATGAGGAACCACGCTCGCGGCCTGGTGAAGGTGATGACAGCTGCTGAAAAGCAGCGTGCCTTCCCTGCCAGCTACATCGTCCCGCCGGCGACCATTCTCCTGTGGGTGATGCGCGAGGTGCAGCACTCCCCCGACCCCAGGCAGCGTGCCCGTTGGTGGATGTACCGCTCGTCCACCACACCGCCGGCCGCCGCGGATCACGTCACCGATGCCGTCCTTGCTCTCCCAGCCCCCATCAACAACGCCTACTGGGAGAGGCGCAATCCATGGGTTCTCGGGCCAGACAACGACTCCGACGACGAGTCCTCTGACGACGAGGTGGAGGAGGTCGTCGTACTCTCCGACGACGAGCCTGATGTGCAGCTGCTGGCTCCTGTCCTCGACGCGGTGGAGGGGGACAGGAACCTCCCAATCCACGTGGATGCGCTGCCGGAGGTGGCCAATCTCCCAGAGGTCGTCGTCGTGAAGCAAGAAGAAGATGGGGGCGGTGAAGATGTGGTGGAGCCCGCGCCGGGCAAGAAGAAGAGGGTGGCCGTGAAGATGACTACGGTGCGCCGCTCCTAGCGATTGAAGATGCTGAAGAAGGAGGACTGAGATGTTGCCTTCACTTTCGTCAGTGCAAAAAAAATCAGTTTCGTCAGTCCTAAACTTTCGTAAGTTCAGTAAGTTTAAATGTTCAGTTTGGTCAGCACTATGTTCAGTTTGATACCCTACTTGCTATCTATGTATGCCAGCAGTATGTCAGACTATGAATGCCAGTACTATCTATGTATGCAGGCACTATGTTTAGTTCTACTTGCTATCTATGTTCACTTCTACTTGGTATCTACTTGCTATCTATGTTCAGTTATTTGTCAAACTATCTAATTTTGATATGGGCAACACTGACTATGTATGTTATCAGTGTCAGTTAGCCACACATGTCAGTTAGCCACTACTGTTAGTAAAACAGCCTCATCATAGATAAAACATTCTTACTTACTTAACTTAGCATGAGTACTCACTTAGCATAGTAGGTCTTAACATATAAGTCATTACATCATAGATAAAACCACCTAGTTCTTAAACCATAACAGTACCCCCCCCCCTCATACCATCTTGATTCGGGTTCTGAAAGCACATGAAACTTTCCCAAAATATACACCTAACATGCATGACATTCCAAGGCTAGCTATATATATAGGCCTACTAATTACTTAACCCACACACCAAGCACTTCACTCATTCATAATTGCCTTGATCCTCTCCAGCTTATCTTTGCTGGCATGCCCAGCATTGAGCAGATCAGCAATCAGATACTCCAGCTTCTTCTTCTCTTGCTTAAGTAGGTCCCTGTCCCCCTCCACTTCCTTCATGGCCTTCCTCATGTTCTGAATGATATCTGCTTGGCTTTGAAGAATGCACCTTTGCTCCTTGGCAAGCTTCAGCTTTTCCATACTTATCTCAATCTTTGCCTGATCCTCAAGTTGTTTCTTCTTTGCATTTAGATCATTGATTGCCTAACTGGTATAGTCCATGCCATGAGACATCTTGCCATCTTGATAGTCAAAAATCTTGGATACATCTTCCACCAACTGGTTGTAGTTGTTTGACAGGAAATCAATTTCCTTCTTTAGCTTGGCCACCTCTTTCTCATGGGCTTGTTTGTCCTTCACCCTCCCCAAGTTCTGCTCATGGTACATGTGCCAAATCCTTGTTAGGCACCTTTGTAGAATCTCTAGCCAAGGACCATCCACCCACTCCACAACCCCATAGTTGACACCTACATCCTACAGAAGCAATTATTTTTAATTAAGCACAAAGCACTTAGTAACAAACTTAGTATAGATAACTCAAGTCATAAACTCAATTCATTTAACCAAAACCCTTTGTTTACATCAATGCTCTCTGAATTATGCAAACATAATTCTTTGATACTAAGCACACATCACCTTATTTTGCAGTAGAGATAAATGCATGTAACTCTGTTCTTTTCAGTTAACAGCTATATTCAGTTAACAGCTAACACATATATTCAGTTCATAGTTCATATTTAACAGGTGTTCTCAGGTTCAGTCATTTATTGAATTCAGTTAACTAAAGATCTACTTTCACATATAGGCTTTCCATATGTATGTCACTTTGAAGTTTCAGTTCAAAACTACAACACACATCTCTGCACAGCACACATCTCTGCACAACTTAATATGCTGGACCACATCTCTGCACACAAAATTCAGTTAACATGCTGCACCACACATCTCCAGCAGCAAAACACATCACACACCACACATCTCCACCAGCAACACAAGTAAGCGTGCAAGATTTAATACCTGCTGCACAAGACAACCCAGGAATCACCTCCCAGTCAAAGCACCTTCAAAAGCTACCATCTTCTTCGGACTCTGATGATGCATCATGCACATCGGCTCAGATCCAGTGTAAGAACCACAGAAAGATGGATCCACCACACTGTCAGGGGTTTCCTGCAAAGAAACTTGGAATCAAACCAAAAGCAACTTGGAATCTCCAATTTGGATGAACTAACCCTAACCCTAACTCTGTTCCACCATTATGCACTTACAAAGATCTGGGAATTCATTGAAACCATGCAGGTGTCCTCGTCCAAGTTCTCCTCATCATTCCAGGATGGCATCCTCAAGTTCTACCGGCAGCAATGGCCGCGGCGGCGACGGTGATATGCTCAGAGTACCAGGGAGAGGGAGAGGATGAGGAGGAGTGAGAGCGAGCGAGGAGGAAGAGGATGAGCGAGTGGCTGAGCTCGCTCTCACTTATTGTACCACTAACAGTCGTCGTTTCCGACCGCGGACGCGCCGTTAATGGCCGTTAACGCACAGCAGGCGTGGGTTGGCCATTGTGGGACCGCCTGGTCAGTTTGGTGCTTAGCACGGGCGAAGCGGCCGGTTTCGAGACTTGGTAGTTTTTTGCCACAGATTAGAACAAAAATGATAGTTTTCCGCATAAAATTATCTCTACTCCTAATGGACGAATTGGTTGAATAGTCCCCCCACTTTCAACCGGTTTATTTTCAACTGGTTTATTTTCAACCGGTTTTTCTTCGTCCCACCTCCCACCAGCCCCTCCCACCGGTTTTTCTCTTTTCTCATCTGACCGGCAATACCCAACGTATTTATGGTAATCAATCATAATTAATCCACATATAGTAATAAATCAATCCAGGTATGGTAAGGTCATAACTCAGGACATTTTGAATATGGTAATTATATGGTAATAAATTTAAATTACCCCAAAGGCTATCAATCCAGGTATGGTAAGGCTATAACTCGGGAAATATCGAATATGGTAATAAATTTAAATTACCACTAGGTATGGTAAGGCTATCGATCCAGGTATGGCACGCCCTCACCTGATCACCTATCACAATCTCCGGCCCCACGCACGCACCAACGTATTTATGGTAATCAATCATAATTAATCCACGTATAGTAATAAATCAATCCAGGTATGGTAAGGTCATAACTCAGGAAATTTTGAATATGGTAATTATATTGTAATAAATTTAAATTACCCCAAAGGCTATCAATCCAGGTATGGTAAGGCCATAACTCGGGAAATATCGAATATGGTAATAAATTTAAATTACCACCAGGTATGGTAAGGCTATCGATCCAGGTATGGCACGCCCTCACCTGATCACCTATCACAATCTCCAGCCCCACGCACGCACCAACGTATTTATGGTAATCAATCATAATTAATCCACGTATAGTAATAAATCAATCCAGGTATGGTAAGGTCATAACTCAGGAAATTTTGAATATGGTAATTATATGGTAATAAATTTAAATTACCCCAAAGGCTATCAATCCAGGTATGGTAAGGCCATAACTCGGGAAATATCGAATATGGTAATAAATTTAAATTACCGCCAGGTATGGTAAGGCTATCGATCCAGGTATGGCACGCCCTCACCTGATCACCTATCACAATCTCCAGCCCCACGCACGCACCAAAGAACCCACCCGGCCCCAAACGCAGCTCCTCTCGATCCCCTCGAGTAAACGCCGCCACCATCGTGCGATCTTCCTGACACAGACGTCGTCGCCGCCTCCTTCCCACCTACCGCGTCCCCCACGTCCATGGTGACGGCGCTCGCGTCCTACACTGACCCTCCGCCTCATATAGGTTGGTCGTTGATGGAGTGGGATGTGCCACTGCGGTTTGGGGAGGCGCAATCACGATCTGGTTGGGATCTCAGTGTGGACTCGTTCTCTGCGATGAAGGATGGCGCTGCTTCCCTGGCAAATGGGATCGGAGGAAGGGGCTCTACGTCGTGACTGTCGGCGAGGCAGCGGCCGAAGGCGAGCCCGACGGTGAGCACGGGTGTTCGTCCCATGAAATAGGCGGCCATGGAGGGCGGATCTGAGGCCACTCCAATCGCCGGTGGCCCTTCCTCCCATCGCTCATCGCCTTCATTCTCTCTCTCCTCTAAATCTTTGTCGCCCCTGCCTGATTCTGGCCGACGCCATCTGGCTCTCGCATCGACCACCACCAGCACGGCTGCGGACGAGGCGCAACCGCAGACGCCGCCGCCGCCATCCTCATCCACCTCCTCCACCATCCTTCCCAGCCGTCGTCGGGGGCACCCGCCATCTGCGCTCTAGCCCACCCGCTCCCTCCTATCCCCTCCCCCTGCCTGCCAGCCCCGTGATCCATCGCACAGATGGCAGGTACTACAGCGACCTCCTCCCCAGCGGATCCGGCCTCCTCCGATGGAGATCCATCCTGGGCACCGCCTTATTCTCATGCGTGCACGTCTATATCAACGTCTCATTCCACCTCACCTGAGCCTTTACCTTCCCACCTCTGCTTCAGATCCACATCACTTTGCAAGGTATGTGCTTGATTGTTCCGAACTGGATCGATGGATTGTGCAAGGTACTTTGGGTGTCGTCATTGACGGCAATTGTCACGCCATGCTACCATCGGAGGGGTCCCTCATCGATCATTAGGGTCTTCCGAACTGCACGAGCTCCATTGAGAAGGATGTTTTTAATTCTGGTTTTGCCTACATGCTTTCTTTGCCTGTATCTACTTAGCTAATGTCTTCTTATAGATAGTAGCTGCTGAAGTGGTGATCAAAGTTGTTTACTATAAGGAAACAACCATGATAACAAAAGTGTATATTCTCTGACCTTTGACCTGAAGTACTTTTTCATTAGAAACTTGCAACAGCCAGGCATTGAAATTAGCAACAGCTTCGTACGTACTGAACTAATTTGCAGCAACACGTACTGAACTAAGTTAGGTTATGCTCATCGTTCCAACATGCTTAGTGATAACCACCTAGCAAGCTGATCAAACATGAAAAAAATTGAAGTGCTACTGCTAATCGTACTATTCTGAATGTGAAAATCTATTTAATTGGCTCTTCTCTAATTGTACACTTGCATAAATCTCAGATCTTGCAAATTACAGTATAACCATAAAAGTCATGATTTGACTCCTATAGGGTCTTTTGCACTTTAATATGACTAATAATTTGCCTTAATATCATAGATTGTATTACTATCTTTCTAAGTGAATGACATTCAAGAAGGTCATTAAATAAAACCAAGAAATCCTTCTGGTATTGGAGTGTAGGAAAGTTGAGACTATAAAACCAAAAGGTTATATTTACGTTTATTAGAGAAGGTTCTTTACTTTTTATAGGAAAACACAAAATGTTGCGATGTAGAGTCTAGGTGGTGGGCCTCCTTGATCCACTTGGTGGATGAGGGCGACTCCGGTCCTGGCACCCATAGTGCCAGTGATCCAAAAATCATAGGGCCTGGATATAGCTCTAGCAGACGTATGCGGCTTGCGCATCGAGCTTGGTCGTCTCAAGCATGCAGATAGGCGAGTTGTAGACCAAGAGCTGGTACAGAGATAGGCGAGTTGTAGACAAGAGCTGGTGGGCAGCAAGAAACGCATGCACACCAAAGAACAAATCTGAATCACATGCCTACTTCTATTGGTTTCTACAAAGAGCGGCTAGCTTAGATCTTAGACCAGTCAATCACTGTCGAGGTCGCCAAGGTGATCTTACAGCACCGCCGTGGGGATTTCTCATGATTTTATGTAGGCAAGCCGCAAGCGGTGGTGGTGATTGGCTGGGTGGTGTCGCTGCCTTGGGAAGAGACGAAGTGATGGTAAAAGTAAGCAGGATCCGATGATTCTTCCGTGGAGATAGCCAAAGTCAAGATGTCGACTACAGACTCGTCGCAGACTTGCAGTGAACCTGGATGCGGCGAGCCTGATTTGTGGATCGATGGCGGGTCTTGACTTTGTTAGGCTGGGATTGGATGGTTGCGAAGGGTGGTGTGCTTGGTTGGGTTCCCATGGAAGAATGTGGCCTCCTCGTGCATCTGGTCATGCCCATCCTAGAGAACATTGTGTCCCTAGCTCCCTCGAGGAGCAAGGACAGTGCAAGCGGCAGCAGGTGGTAGGGGTAGATGTGGGGAGGGATGTCGGCGGCTGCTCGAGGTCATCATGATGAAACCCATGACGTCCCATCTTCATCAATGGAAGTGGAAGAGCACGAAGTCGAGATTGGATAGGAGTTTGAGTTCTTTTTGGCACCGATCGGTTCCCCACTTTAGAGATGTATTTTTTTTGCGTGCGAGCAAACAGTGGGTTGATTCTAAAAGGGATAGGCACTTTTCAACAGAAGTGCATGACGGACCAAAAATATGACCTCATTTTATTCGTTTGATAGATATCGTATTATTCGTTGTTGTTCGTTCGGTGAAATTTCCTAATATTTGATTGTTGTGTTTCTAATTAGAGCACCCCATAATCACCCAATATGAGGGGATGATAAATGAAAAATACTGATTATAAATTTTGAAGAGCCCATGGCAACGCACGGGCGTTATACTAGTAAAATGGTAGTTTTCTGTCACGTTTCTGTCAAATGTGGTAGTTTTTGTTAAATACTCGTTATTATACACGTTGCGTGTTTTCCTGTGATAGTATCATTTATAGTTTCATACAGCTATATCAATATGGAAAACCGGTTAAAATATGTATTCAAAATCGTACAAAAATTAAAACAACATTTGTACTAGCATGGAAGAAATATAGCCACTTCATCAGTTGATGTACACATCCAGCTTTCTAGTACATGATTGCTATTCTCAATATATCCCGACTCATTCTGTAACCCTTGAATGCATGTATGATATTTCTTTTTGAATTTTTCAGACTAGAAGCCTGAACTACAAAGGCTATGGCAATGAGAGCGTCCTCGATGGAGCCAAGGGAGTGATGTCCAATTTCATCTCATCTGATCGCAGGGCATCCATGGTGTCGGTGATAGACGGACGGCTGCTCGGGTCTCGGTGCACACACAAGAGCCCGACAAGTAGTGCACGCTCCATCTGTTGTCGCCCAGCAGTGGACTCGCTGCCTATTAGCCTGCCATCTGCCGCCTCCAGGATCGCATTACCGTGGTACAAACTCCTTGCCCATGACGAGAGTGGAGGCTTATCAGGGAGACACGCCGTTGGGTCTCTTCCAGAGATCATCTCTAATAGGACAATGCCGAAACTGTAGATGTCTGACTGCATATTCCGCTGGCTCGTATCGATGAACACAGGGTCTATGTACCCATAAGTGCCCTGTAAGACATCTGTGGTCTGTGATCCGGTTTCATGGTCAACAAATCTTGCCAATCCGAAGTCACCTAACTTGGCACCGTATGAAGTGTCAAGCAGTACGTTGCTCGACTTGATATCACCATGTACAATACCTGCTGTTGTTGCTCGCAATCTACATGGAGGTATTGCAGTGCAGAACCTAGGTCGAGGATGATCTCGTACCTGTTTGTCAAGGCATGTTACCATTACATCAAAAAGAAATTAAGTTTCATCAATGTAAATGCTCTGGAGATGGAACTACATACCTCTTGTCCCATGGTAACCAACTGTTGCCCCGGTGCAGGTGCTGATCAAGGCTACCTTGTGGCAAGAGCTCGTACACAAGAAAAAGACGTGTGTGCCTGTCGTTCCGCCACCAACATAGAAACTCAATTGGGTTCCTCTTGTCGTTGTAGCACCAACCTATCAATTCGACCAGGTTCCGGTGTCTCAGGCGACTGGCGATCCTGAGTTCATCCTCGAACGCCTGCCTCCCCTGCCCGGAGGCCGCCAGTTTGAATCTCTTTATTGCCACCGGTCTACTTGAGCTTGTCAGTTGGCCCCTATAAACAAAAGCGGAACCTCCTTGCCCGAGCCTGGTTTCATTGGCGAAATTGTTGGTCGCACGCGCCAGCTTATGATAATCAATATGTCCAAGGCCCCTGGCGAGTGCTCTGCATTGCTTCTTCCTCATGCATAGCTGCCATCGATGGAGGCCAACAAAGATGTACACGATTGCAATAACTCCAATAACTGGTCCAGTTACCTCTATTAGCAGCTTCCACAGGCGAACCTTGGAACTCTTGGGCGTAGGCGCCGGGATCTCGGGGCTCTTCGGCACAGGCGGTGGAATCTCGGAGATCTTCGGTGCAGGCGCTGGCGCAGGCCGCAGATCCAAGGTGGAGTTAAATGACCAGGACATTATTTGGTGTAACTCGACGGCAGCCCCGGTGGCACCCGAGAAACCGATGGCCACCACACTGGGCAAGAGCTGCCTCAGGTCAACACTCGTGTTGACATGGTAGGTCACGTCGCCGATTTGGAGAACGGCCGCTAGTATTTTTGTGTCGTTGCCGTAGCTGATCTGGCAACTCATCAGGAAGCCAGACGTTAGGTTCTTGCCAGGCACAGTCGCGTTGGTGTACACGTGCGAGACAATGGAATTGACATCGATGCCCATGTGGCTGCCACTGGGGTCGAAATTATCGTTGAAGAAGGTGTCAAACTCAACCGCCACGGCTCGGTCGTCGCCTGTCGCCACCGTGCCGGCGATTTTGTTGAAGAGGCCGAGGTTCCCTCCGCCCATATCGCGTATGACATTGGGAATGCTCGACGAAGGATAACGCCCGAGGAAGAATGTGAAGCCATCGCCAGCGTCTGTATTGCTTACCTTGATTTGGAAGGTGAAGGAGGTGGTGAAGCGGGCGAGCTCGCCGGTGACGGTATCCCACAACGGCATGGGCGTCGTAAGGAACGCTCGGCCTACGCTGTTATTGACGCTTGTACCATTGCCGTTTCTTGTCAGTTGGATCACGTGAGACTGGGCGTCGTAGTATGCGTCACCCTGGAAACTGAGGTCTTGGGCGTCGTAGTCGGGATCGGCGAAGTTGGAGATAAAAGAAAGCGCGATAGCAGGATGCAGATGCAGAGAAGACCATGTCAAGTAGCAGAGGAGGATGAAGATCTGTATTTGGTGGGAGAAGCTCACAGCGGCAGCCATTTGCTGCGGCGTGTGTTTGGAAGTGGGTGAACAGAACACACATCATATAGAACTTCTGACATCGAAATCTTCAATAAATATTTCGCGATGCAGACGAACAGCGAGCTTTCAAATCTTCTGACCTGGACGTCACATTGGACGCACATCCTGTGTACAGGTCACAATGGCCTCTGGTAATGTCCGTTGAACAGAAAGGTGTAAGCCAAACGACAACACGGGAACACCTTTCTGAGCTACCTCCTAGGTGAGAAAAGAAGGTATACTATATGCTGTCTGACCAAGTCTCAAGCATATGTTATTCTGACGATCAAGCATCGTCAGCATGCTAGCTATTACATTCGTCGTATGTATTTCGTTTTCCAATTCGATTCGAAACAGACTTTCGGTTGCTTTATAAGTACATGTTTGTTTTGGCACACGGCTAAACTATACATGGAGTTGAAGAAGTCTTCGGAAATTGTATGTGTTCGTTTCTTTGTTTGGGATTTTGCTCGTGTCGATCTCAATAATCATGCATGTGTCAAACTCAACCGCCACGGCTCAGTCATGTAGGACATGCTATTTACATCCTGGCATAGCATTACGAAGGCCCAACCCCATGGCCATCAGTGACAGCGCTGGAGAGGTTAGGCAGTGATTCTTTTTTTTTTTAATCTTGAAGTGGTCTCTACCGGACTCGCATAAGAGCAACTCTAGCAGATTCCTGCATCCGACCGGCCCACAAAACGTGTTTACAGTTCGCGAAAAAACGCATTTACGGGCCGGCATGGACGGCCACAGTTGCAGATCCCGCATAAAGAACCCGTAAAAAAGATATTTGCATAATATGCTCTTTTACCGGTCGGCTTTGCGGGGTCTAATCTGGCGCAACTCCTCCCAGCCGGCCGGAAAACCTAAATTTACACCTTAATTTAATCCAACATAATGCATTTCTTTGCTTTTTGAACAACATTGGATACATAAGACATCACCAAATCTTTGCTAGAATAGCAAGACCAAAAAAAACAAGAACCACAAGTATGCATTTAAGAAGATTTTCAACTTCCATAACTACTCCCACTAGTTCGACTAATATCTTCTCCATGCACTCATTGTTTATCTGCGAATTCTTGATTTTGCATTCTTATTCCTTCATCTTTGATTCGAAAGAAGTAGACGTTGCTTCCCCTCTAGTTGCACATGCAGCCGCATCATTACCTTCGATTCTTCTAAGGAGTGCATCAACGTCTATTAAGTTTTTTCCTATCAATAAATCAGTATATTCACCTTCCCAAAATCAAAATGAGCATCCATCTTCCTACACACATGAATGAGCATGTTCGAAATGAGCTACCGCAATTGAACCAAAGAATGAGCTACCGAAGTGCACGTACTCCGTCGTTTTCGCATTTGAAGAACACCCATCCGGGTTGCTTCGGTGTGCTCGAAGTTAGCCGCAGCACTGTTCGCGTGCAGTCGTCGCACTATATGAGCAGCATCGGCGAGCCACAGAGTCGTTGCGCGAGCGCCGAGCCCGGTGGACAGCCGGACGAATCCATGCCCGCAAACCGTCGGCGGCGGCGGAAGGACGAACCCGTACCTGCATGCGGCGATGCGCCCTTGCCGGGGCTGCGGAAGAGGCTCCCCAACCACTCCATCGCTTGGCGCAGCCACCGGCGGCCAGAAAAGCCAAATCCGACGGCCCGCGATGAAGGGCCGCAGATCCGCAAATCTGGCGGCCCGCCGATGCAGGGGGAGGGAGCCCTCGTGTGTGTGGCGGCCTTTCGACGTGCTCCTGCCGGCTGCTTTCGCCGGAATCTTGGGCGGCGGCGCGATGGGGAGACAGGAGGTGGTTGGTGAGGAAAGCGCGGGCTGAAATGTCCCCCCACCAACCGCTTCCTCTTATATGCAGGGCACCGCAACGGCGAGGGAAAACCCGTGTATTCGTGGGTTGGGGCCGAGATTTTGCCGCGCCCCTCAAGAAATTTACGGGCCGGGACAGGATGCGGGATCTGATCGGGCAGGTTTTTTCGCCCCGACCCGTATTTTGACGATTATTTTGTGGATCGGGACGGGATGCGGGGTCTGCTAGAGATGCTCTAAGTTAGCAAAACCGAGACAGCCTGAATATTTAGCAAAAGAGTACAGCTGAGTCACTCTGTGCATTTAAAAACCGAACTGAAAAACCATACCGAAAATAAACCGAACCGAACCAATTTTATAATTTTTATGGTTTCTGGTTTCGGTATGGTATAAACTTTTCATACAGATTTGAACTTGGTTTTATGGTATATACCGGGAAATCGAACGGTTAACCGAATAAACTGAAGTAAAAAATAAATTTATATTTCTTGAGATGAACAACCATACAAGTTGTCATTTTTCTTGTACATGAGTCAAATGCACTCCTAAGCACGTAATTTTTTCTTGTAACAGTCATTTTTCTATTTTTAAAATGCTAAGCACGTCCATGACCATCAACAGATGAATCAATGCATGCATATATACTTATATATATAGTCATATACTATTTGTGTAGAATAATACGTGTTTTGAGTCATAAATTTGCTAATTATTATTACTTCATTTCCAAATTTGCGTCAACTTTAGTTTTTATGGTATATACCGAAATCATACCGAAATAATTTGGTATATACCGAAACCGAACCGTATTTTAATTTCATACCATATCTACCGAAATATTAATACCGTATAAACTGAAAAACCATATAAATCGGACCATATAAACCGAATAAACCGAACAGCACAGGGTGACAGCTGAGGCAACGTACGTCTCCGGCCTTCTAGCTCCTTTGCTACCTCCTTTCACCGGTGGCAGCGCATTTGTAACCCAACTTGGTGTCCTGGGGCTTAACCACAGAGCCTCGCCGGTGTCCTTGTGCTTGAAGTCGGGGGCTTTAGGTGACCTCTGAATTTCAAACGAGACAGAATAATAATCCTTGGGACCAGCTGAAGAGAGAAAGAAAGATAAATCTTCCCGCAAAAAGAAAGAAAGAAAGAAAGAAAAATCATGACGAAATGTCCCGGTCCCGAGACTCACCTTGTCTGCTGGGTTGTCCCACCAGCTTTGAGGACTGTGAACCAGATTCTGCCACACTTCCGCTGAAAGCAATAATATGGGAGTCATCAGCAAAGAGATGCTCACGGGTTGTAAAGCGCAAACTACCGACTAGAAGAATATGTAGGTTTCGGTAGAAAGATTGACCAAGAGTCCAAGACACATCAAGAAACATGGACATTGTAAGCCATATAACCTCTTTGATTCACATGATTTCCAAAACGCAAGATTAAAGTGTCATGTCATCTTGAATACCACATGGTCGAAAGATGTTTGATTGTGCATAGAAAAAACCTAGGATTATTTCCAACAGATTGGAGTGGATGAAGATTTCCTATGAAATCCAATGCAAATACTCCCTTCGTTCCTAAATATTTGTCTTTCTAAAGATTTTAACAAGTAACTACATACGGAACAAAATGAGTGAATCTACACTTTAAAATATGTTTATATACATCCGTATGTGGTAGTCCATTTGAAATCTCTAAAATGACAAATATTTAGGAACAGAGGGAGTAAATGCCAAGGAAAATCCCTATTACTTGCAATTCTATTAATCGAACAGGCTTGTAGGAAAAGTTTGTACAGATTAGAATCCTCCAAAAAAAAACTTTGGAAAACCTATATGTAGTTAAAGAACCAAGAGATGCACGAGGGTATTTACAACTTAAAGATGACAGATCACAAGAACATGATTTATATAGGAAAAGTTAGTTAGATCCTCATGCACAAGTGATCCCGTTGCAAAAAGAGGAAGGCAAACAGGCAAAGATGATATTTAAGCAAGTAGAGATAATGGGATGTATCCACAAGCCAGACAAAGATGGTATTTAAGCCACTTGCGCAAATACCAGGTACAGAAGCTTAGACGACGAGTAGAGATAAAGAAGATGTACTATTCCACAAGCCACTTGACTATTGATGGTAATGTAAAATGCACACACAGGAAATAAAAACAAATTTATATCTACCTTCTTTTTTTTTGTTTCTCAAGAGAGGCAGCTTGGCTTGTCTTGAATATACTCCAACCTGTATTCGTACCTCTTGTTTATACTGAATATTAGTATAAAAATTATAACAAAATGGGAGGATTTTATGTTTAAAGTTTTACCTTTCCCCATGCTAGAATTAAAAGGCTTATATGTTTTAGCCGCATTGTAGCCACTATTAAAGGTCAAACCATCCAACTTCTCTGGCACATATTGTGGTGCTGAGTCAAGCCACAGTACTGATATTATAGAGTATTTAATCAAAAACTACCACATTTTACGGAAACGTGACAGAAAACTACCACTTTACGATTTTGTGCGGAAAACTACCACTTTTGTCTTAATTCGTGGCAAAAAACTACCAAGTCTCGAAACCATCCGCTTCGCCCGTGCTAAGCACCCAATTGACCAGGGGTCCCATGTTACAGGTGCCACGATGGCCAACCGACGCCCGCCGCGCATTAACGGCCGTTAACGGCGCGTCCGCGGTCGGAAACAGTCAAGATCTGATCCATCCCCCTCTCGCGCTTCACTCTCTCCCTCCTCTCCCTCTGTCCTCTGTCTGACCTAGGTGGCGGCCACCATGGTGTCGGTGATTCTGGACGGGGGCGGCGGCGATATGGGTGGCGGCGAAGGCCGCGGCAACGACAGCGGTGACAGCGGCACAAGTTTGGACGCCGTGGGCTCGTTCTCTGAAGTGGATAATTGGTTGGGGAGCAGCAGCTACGCGACGCAGGCAGGGTTTCAGCAGCCGGAGGCACCGCTCGGCCAATCATCGCCGGCGCCTGGATGTTCTAAGGGTGGCAGGTATGGAGAATCTCTTGCTTAAATGCACATGTTTTCTTCAATATGGCAACTTAGTGAGACTTTGTTTCTGTTTGTTGACCATGTTTAGTAAACTTTATTGCAACTCTAGTTCTGTCAATTTTAATTCAATTGATGAGCACATATTTGTGCAGTTTGGCTGACCAGAAGTGGGAGATATGGTTTCATTTAGAAGGAAGAAACCCTTTGAAAAGGGGTATATATGAGTCAGATATTTCTTTTCTAACTCTACAATCACTCATTGCTAGTGAATGGTATGGGGAGAGTGATTACATGTACTATGTGAAGGAGGAGGAAATTGGATATGAAAGAGTGAAGTATTTAAGTAATGAAGCTAGTTTTCGTGAAATGTTGGAGTTTTTCATCATGTCAAGGTTGTGAACATAAAGGTTGTGAGAAATGTTGAACCTGGAGTTAGTACACATGCTAATGAGAATTACATGAACACTCAAGAGAGCTGCTATGTGAAAAAGGTTGTGGAGCAATCTGAGCTTCAGAATCAGATAGATGATAGAAAGGCTCAGCTTGAGAGGAGCGGGATTCAAAGAGAGGCAGATTTGAACCACTTTGAAGGAGACACTGAAGTGTCTGAATTTTGTTCTGATGATTCAGTTCATTCAGATGGGAGTGCCGAAGCAGTTCAAATGGAAATAGAGTGTGCCTGTGAAGAGGACAGAGCATTGGAAAGTACTGCTATTGTGAAACATGTGAAGAACCCTGGTCCAACTAGCAGATGTCACAATGAGTTAGAGAAAAAATGTTTTGAAGATTGATTTCCTGAAGCAGATGAGTTTTGTTTTGCTAGTGATGTAGGCATAAGTGATGAGGAAGAAGAAGATGAAGTTGAACCACCATACCTCATGAAGAAGCCAAAGACAAAGAGTAGTAAGAAAAAGATGAAGGAAAGGGTATATTTTGACCCCAAAATTCCCAATTCACACTTACTGTTGTGCAAGAGCTTGTGTTTTGACAGTGTTTACCAGTTCAGAGAAGCATTAACGGATTTTCATATAAGGACTTTGAGGTCTTTTCACTACCACAGGAACTCCCCAACAAGAATTATTGTTTGGTATTCACAGAGAGAACATGTATGTGAATTTTACATGTGTGCCTCCAGGATAGCTCATGAAAGAAATTTTTGCATTAAGAAGTGTAATATGGAGCACGCGTGTCCAGCATCAGCAGAGAACACAAAGGTTACTACTGAGTGGCTTTCAAAAGCAGTTGAGCCTTCTCTTAGAGCAGATCCTAGAGCACTTGTAGATGCACTTATTAAAAACAGCAAAGTCAAGTTTTCAGTTGATGTATCAAAGAGTGTGGCATATAGGGCAAGGAGGAAGGCTATGAAGGTTGTGCAAGGTGACCATAAGGAGCAGTACTATAGACTGAGGGACTACCTGCAAGCAGTTATTGAAACAAACCCTGATAGCAGGTGTATAGTTACAACATTTGAGGACCTAGAAAACCCTACACCAACTCCTAGATTTAAGTACATGTTCTACTGCTTGCGTGCATCAAAACAAGGATTTCTTAATGGTTGTAGGCCCTTTATAGGTAAATCTACAACTACATTTTGTTCAAAATATCTTGTTGATAAATTTATGGTAGCCAATTTGGATATGGATGCAGGGCTTGATGGTTGCTTCATCAAGCTAACCACCGGACAACAAATTCTTGCAGCCACAGGAAGAGATGGCAACAACAACATCTACCCCATAGCCTTTGGTGTGGTTGATAAGGAAGATTCAGAGAGTTGGACATGGTTCCTAACCCAGCTAAGATGTTGCATTGGAAGTGGAAGCAAATTTGGAACCTACACCATTATTTCTGACAGGCAAAAGGTATGCACCCTATCTTAGCCAGTAGTTCAGATATATATTGTTATTATTGGCTTTATTTATTTTTGTTCATGACCATGGTTATTAATTTATAATCAGGGTCTCCTTAAGGCTATAAATGAGGTGTTCCCTGATTCCCCTCAGAGATACTGCCTCAGGCACGTATATGCAAATTTTCAGTCAGCTAGTTTTAGAGGAGCAGAACTAAAGAAGCTAGTATATTAGGCTAGCTACTCATTCACCAAACATGGCCATGAATTAGCAATGGTTGATCTTAAAGCAGAGTGTGAGGATGCCTGGAAGTGGCTTAAAAAATTCCAAAGGAGACTTGGTGTAGGTCTGTAATGGATTACAATTGCAAAACTGATCTTGTTGTGAACAAACTTAGTGAGGTTTTCAACAAAATGGTCCTTGATGTTAGGGCCAAACCAATTAGAACTATGTTTGAAGGAATTAGGACTAAGCAGATGATCAAAAGTCAGAAGACTAGGGAAAAGACAGAGACCGGCAGGTGGATGATCACACCCAACTATTCAGAGAAACTGGAGGAGAATAAGAAGTATGCCAAATTTTATGAGGCACATAGGGCTGGTCCTGACATTTGGCAAGTGTCTAGTGGTGAAAATCAGTACTGTGTGAACATAGATACTAACTCATGTGACTACAGGAGGTGGGACATGACAGGTGTGTCATGCAGTCATGCAATAGCAGCAATGAGCAAGCTTCACATGCACCCAGAGGACTATGTGCATGAATTTTTCAAAAATCCACTATATATTGAAGCATACAAAGACATAGTGTACCTTGTCCCTGGTCCTGGATTTTGGCCTGACACCCATACTCGGGATATTGAGCTCCTGGTGTTCAAAGAAAAACCAGGGAAGAAACAGACAACTAGGAGAAAGGACCAGTTTGAGGTGCCTACACCAAAGGACACAAGCAGGATGGGAACAATTACATGCAGCAATTGTGGTCTACAAGGCCATAGATATACTAACTGTGGGAAAGCTCTAAAACCAAGTCTTCAGATGAGAAAGAACTTACACTAGGTCATTTAAAAATGTTGCATTCTTTGTTTAATTATTTTAGGTCTGGTCTATTTACTAACTGTTTTAATTCTGTCATGTAGGAGAATAGAGAAATTTTTAGGGGTTCCTCTAGTGCTACACATCCACCTCCACAACCACCACATCAACACCAAACTTCACAGATGTTAGCCTCATCTGCTCCACCTCCTAAAGCAATGAGGATCAGAAAAACAGCAGCAGATAAGAGAGGTTCAGCATCAACAGTTTCAGCAGGAGCAGCCAGGTCTTCACTGATACGTCCATTTTGCATCATGCTTTTATATCGATTTTATTGCATTATGGGTAGTTATTACACATTATGTCACAATACTTATGCCTATTCTCTCTTATTTTACAAGGTTTACATGAAGAGGGAGAATGCCGGTAGCTGGGATTCTGGGCTGGAAAAAGAGCAAATATTAGAGACCTATTATGCACAGCTCCAAAAGTCCTGAAACTTCACGGAAGTTATTTCCAAAATATATAGAAAATACTGAGCGCAAGAAGTACCAGAGGGGGACACCCACCAGCCATGAGGGTGGGGGTGCGCCCTACCCCCTGGGCGTGCCCCCTGCCTCGTGGGCCCCCTGGTGGCCCTCCGATGCCCATCTTCTGCTATATGAGGTCTTTCATCCGAGAAAAAAACAATAAGCAAGCTTACGGGACGAGACTCCGCTGCCATGAGGAGTAACCTTGGCGGAACCAATCTAGGGCTTCAGCAGAGCTGTTCTGCCGGGGACACTTCCCTCCGGGAGGGGGAAATCATCACCATCGTCATCACCAACGATCCTCTCATCAGGTGGGGGTCAATCTCCATCAACATCTTAAACAGCACCATCTCATCTCAAACCCTAGTTCATCTCTTGTATCCAATCTTTGTATCCAAACCTCAGATTTGTACGTGTGGGTTGCTAGTAGTGTTGATTACTCCTTGTAGTTGATGCTAGTTAGTTTACTTGGTGGAAGATCATATGTTCAGATCCATTATGCATATTAATACCCCTCTGATTATGAACATAAATATGCTTTTTGAGTAGTTATATTTGTTCCTGAGGACACAGGAGAAGTCTTGCTATTAGTAGTCATGTGAATTTGGTATTTGTTTGATATTTTGATGAGATGTATGTTGTCATCCCTCTAGTGGTGTCATGTGAACGTCGACTACATGACACTTCACCATTGTTTGGGCCTAGAGGGAGGCATTGGGAAGTAATAAGTAGATGATGGGTTGCTAGAGTGACAGAAGTTTAAACCCTAGTTTATGCGTTGCTTCGTAAGGGGCTGATTTGGATCCATATGTTTCATCTATGGTTAGGTTTACCTTAATACTTCTGTTGTAGTTGCGGATGCTTGCAATGGGGGTTAATCATAAGTGGGATGCTTTACCAAGTAAGGACAGCACCCAAGCACCGGTCCACCCACATATCAAATTATCAAAGTACCGAACGCGAATCATATGAACGTGATGAAAACTAGCTTGACGATAATTCCCATGTGTCCTCGAGAGCACTTTCCTTCATATAAGAGTTTGTCCAGGCTTGTCCTTTGCTACAAAAAGGATTGGGCCATCTTGCTGCACTTTATTTACACTTGTTACTTGTTACTCGTTACCAATTACCTTATCACAAAACTATCTGTTACCGATAATTACAGTGCTTGCAGAGCATACCTTGCTGAAAACCGCTTATCATTTTCTTCTGCTCCTCGTTGGGTTCGACACTCTTACTTATCGAAAGGACTACGATAGATCCCCTATACTTGTGGGTCATCAAGACTCTTTTCTGGCACCGTTGCCGGGGAGTGAAGTGCCTTTGGTAGGTGGAATTTGGTAAGGAAAAAATTATATAGTGTGCAGAAATTTACTGTCACTTGTTACTATGGAAAGTAACCCTTTGAGGGGCTTGTTCGGGGTATCTTCACCCCGACCGGTAGAGAAAATAGTTTCTCCTCAACCTACTGGACCTACTGAAAATGAAAATGTTTAATCCGAAATTCCTTCGGGTATCATAGAGAAACTACTAGCTAATCCTTTTGCAGGAGATGGAACATTGCATCCCGACTTACACTTAATCTATGTGGATGAAGTTTGTGGATTATTTAAGCTTGCAGGTATGCCCAATGATGTTATCAAGAAGAAGGCTTCCCTTTATCTTTGAAGGGAGATGCATTGACATGGTATAGGCTATGTGATGATATGGGATCATGAGACTATAAGCGATTGAAATTGGAATTTCACCAGAAGTTTTATCCTATGCATCTTGTTCACCGTGATCGTAATTATATATATATATATATATATATATATATATATATATATATATATATATATATATATTGGCCTCACGAAGGAGAAAGCATCGCTCAAGCTTGGGGAAGTCTTAAGTCAGTGTTATATTCATGCCCCAATCATGAGCTCTCAAGAGAAATGATTATTCAAAAAATTTATGCTCGGCTTTCTGACAACAATCGCTCCATGCTCGATACTTCTTATATTGGTTCCTTTATGATGAAGACTATTGAATTCAAATGGAATTTATTGGAGAGAATTAAACGCAACTCTGAAGATTGGGATCTCGACGAAGGTAAGGAGTCAGGTATAACACCTAAGTTTGATTGTGTTAAATCTTTTATGGATACCGATGTTTTTAGTAAATTTAGCACTAAATATGAACTTGACTCTAAGATAGTAGCTTCTTTCTATGAATCCTTTGCTACTCATGTTGATCTCCCTAAGGAGAAGTGGTTTAAATATAATCCTCCCATTGAAACAAAAGTAGTTGCACCAATTAAAGTTGAATAAAAAATTATCACTTATTATGATCCTGATGTTCCCACTGCTTATGTTGAGAAACCACCTTTCCCTGTTAGAATAAAGGATCATGCTAAAGCTTCAACTGTGGTTCTTAAAAGTAATATTAGAACTTATACACCTCCTAAGAAAGTTAAAGTTGAACCTAATATTTCTATTGTTAAAGATCTCTTGGCTGATAATATTGATGGGCATGTTATTTACTTTTGTGATGAGACTGCTAGAATTGCTAAACCTGGTGCTAAAGATAAACATAGACCTGTGGTAGGCATGCCTGTTATTTTTGTTAAAATAGGAGATCATTGTTATCATGGCTTGTGTGATATGGGTGCTAGTGCTAGTGCAATACCTATTTCCTTATACAAAGAAATTATGCCTGATATTGCACCAGCTGAGATAGAAGATATCGATGTTACCATTAAGCTTGCTAATAGAGATACTATTTCACCAATTGGGATTGTTAGAGATGTTGAAGTCTTGTGTGGGAAGGTTAAATATCCTGCTGATTTTCTTGTTCTTGGTTCCCCTCAAGATAGCTTTTGCCCCATTATATTTGGTAGACCCTTCTTGAATACTGTTAATGCTAGGATAGACTGCGAAAAGGATCTTGTTACTATTGGTTTGGGTGATATGTCTCATGAGTTTAACTTCTCTAAATTTCGTAGGCAACCCCGTGATGAAGAATTGCCTAGTAAAGATGAAATTATTGGTCTTGCTTCTATTGTCGTGCCTCCTACTGATCATTTAGAACAATATTTGCTAGACCATGAAAATGATATGTTTATGAATGAAAGAAGGGAAATAGATGAAGTATTCTTCAAATAAGGACCCATTCTGAAACACAATTTGCCTGTTGAAGTCCTAGGGGATCCTCCGCCACCCAAGGGTGATCCCGTGTTTGAGCTTAAACCATTACCTGATACTCTTAAATATGCTTATCTTGATGAAAAGAAGATATATCATGTTATTATTAGTGCTAACCTTTCAGAGCATGAAGAAGAAAAATTATTGAAAACTCTGAAGAAGCACCGTGGTGCTATTGGATATACTCTTGATGATCTTAAGGGCATTAGTCCCACTCTATGTCAACACAAAATAAATTTGGAGAAAGACGCCAAACCATTTATTGATCACCAACGACGGCTGAATCCTAAGATGAAAGAAGTGGTAAAAAAGGAAATATTAAAGCTCCTTGAGGCAGGTATAATTTATCACGTTGCTGATAGTCAGTGGGTAAGTACTGTCCATTGTGTCCCTAAGAAGGGAGGTATTATTGTTGTTCCTAATGATAAAGATGAATTGATTCCGCAAAGAATTAGTACAGGTTATAGGATGGTAATTGATTTCCGCAAATTAAATAAGGCTACTAAAAAAGATCATTACCCCTTACCTTTTATTGATCAAATGCTAGAAATATTATCCAAACATACATATTTTTGTTTTCTAGATGGTTACTCTGGTTTCTCTCAAATACCTGTGTCAGCTGATGATCAAGCAAAGACCACTTTTACTTGCCCATTCGGTACTTTTGCTTATAGACGTATGCCTTTTGGTTTATGTAATGCACCTGCTACCTTTCAAAGATGCATGATGGCTATATTTTCTGACTTTTGTGAAAAGATATGTGAGGTTTTCATGGACGATTTCTTCGTTTATGGATCCTCTTTTGATGATTGCTTGAGCAATCTTGATCGAGTTTTGTAGAGATGTGAAGACACTAATCTTGTTCTAAATTGGGAGAAATGCCACTTTATGGTTAATTAAGGTATTGTCTTGGGGCATAAAATTTCTGAAAGAGGCATTGAAATTGATAAAGCTAAAGTTGATGCTATTGAAAAGATGCCATGTCCCAAGGACATTAAAGGTATAAGAAGCTTCCTCGGTCACGCCGGTTTTTATAGGACGTTCATTAAGGACTTCTCAAAAATTTCTCGTCCTCTGACTAATCTATTACAAAAAGATATTCCTTTTATCTTTGATGATGATTGTGTAGAAGCATTTGAAATACTTAAGAAAGCATTAATTTCTGCACCTATTGTTCAGCCACCTGATTGGAATTTACCCTTTGAAATTATGTGTGATGCTAGTGATTATGCTGTAGGGGTTGTTCTAGGGCAAAGAGTTGATAAGAAATTAAATGTTATTCAATATGCTAGTAAAACTCTAGATAATGCCCAGAGAAATTATCCTACCACTGAAAAAGAATTTTTAGCAGTTGTTTTTGCTTGTGATAAGTTCAGACCTTATATTGTTGATTCTAAAATAACTATTCACACTGATCATGCTGCTACTAAATACCTTATGGAAAAGAAAGATGCTAAACCTAGACTTATTACATGGGTTCTCTTGCTACAAGAATTTGATTTGCATATTATTGATAGGAAGGGAGCTGAGAACCCCGTTGCAGACAACTTGTCTAGGTTAGAAAATGTTCTTGATGACCCACTACCTATTGATGATAGCTTTCCTGATGAACAATTAAATGTCATAAATTCTTCTCGAACTGCTCCATGGTATGTTCATTATGCTAATTATATTGTTGCTAAATTTATACCACCTAGTTTCACATACCAGCAAAAGAAAAAGTTCTTCTATGATTTAAGACATTACTTTTGGGATGACCCACATCTTTATAAAGAAGGAGTAGATGGTATTATTAGATGTTGTGTGCCCGAGCATGAAAAGGAACAGATCCTACGCAAGTGCCACTCCGAAGCCTATGGAGGGCACCATGCTGGATATAGAACTACACACAAGGTATTGTAATCCATTTTTTATTGGCCTACTCTCTTCAAGGATGCCCGTAAGTTTGTCTTGTCTTGTGATGAATGTCAAAGACTTGGTAATATTAGTATACGTCAAGAAATGCGTGTGAATTATTCACTTGTTATTGAACCATTTGATGTTTGGGGCTTTGATCATATGGGACATTTTCCTCTAATGGGTATACACATATTTTAGTTGTTGTTGATTACGTTACTAAGTGGGTAGAGGCTATTCCAACTAGTAGTGCTGATCATAACACCACTATTAAGATGCTTAAAGAAGTTATTTTCCCTAGGTTTGGAGTCCCTAGATATTTAATGATTGATGGTGGTTCACACTTTATTCATCGTGCCTTTCACAAAATGCTTGCTAAGTATGATGTTAATCATAGAATTGCATCTCCTTATCACCCACAGTCTAGTGGTCAAGTAGAATTGAGTAACAAAGAGCTCAAATTAATTTTGCAAAAGACTGTTAATAGATCTAGAAAGAATTGGTCCCAAGAAACTTGATGATGCATTATGGGCCTATAGAACTGCATATAAAAATCCTAGGGGTATGTCTCCGTATAAAATGCTTTATGGTAAAGCATGTCACTTACCTCTTGAATTAGAACATAAGGCATATTGGGCTATTAAGGAGCTCAACTATGACTTCAAACTTGCTGGTAAGAAGAGGCTTTTTGACATTAGCTCACTTGATGAATGGAGAACCCAGGCTTATGAAAATGCCAAGTGTAGGATCGAAAGTATGTCTAGAGGGGGGTGATTAGACTACTTGACCAAATAAAAACTTAACCTTTTCCCAATTTTAGTTCTTGGCAGATTTTAGCTATTTTAGGACAAGTCAAGCAATCATCACACAATTCAAGCAAGCATGCAAAGAGTATATTGGCAGCGGAAAGTAAAGCATGCAACTTGCAAGAATGTAAAGGGAAGGGTTTGGAGAATTCAAACGCAATTGGAGACACGGATGTTTTTTCCCGTGGTTCGGATAGGTGGTGCTACCCTACATCCACGTTGATGGAGACTTCAACCCACGAAGGGTAACGGTTGCGCAAGTCCACGGAGGGCTCCACCCACGAAGGGTCCACGAAGAAGCAACCTTGTCTATCCCACCATGGCCATCGCCCACGAAGGACTTGCCTCACTAGCGGTAGATCTTCACGAAGTAGGCGATCTCCTTGCCCTTACAAACTCCTTGGTTCAACTCCATAATCTTGTCGGAGGCTCCCAAGTGACACCTAGCCAATCTAGGAGACACCACTTTCCAAGTAGTAACAAATGGTGTGTTGATGATGAACTCCTTGCTCTTATGCTTCAAATGATTGTCTCCCCAACACTCAACTCTCTCTCATAGGATTTGGATCTGGTGAAAAGAAGATTTGAGTGGAAGGCAACTTGGGGAAGACTAGAGATCAAGATTCATATGGTAGGAATGGAATATCTTGGTCTCAACACATGAGTAGGTGGTTCTTTCTCAGAACATATGAGTTGGAAGTGTAGATGTGTTCTGATGGCTCTCTCCACGAATGAAGAGGAGGTGGAGGGGTATATATAGCCTCCACACAAAATCCAACCGTTACACACAGTTTTCCAATCTTTGTGGGACCGAATCACAAACTCGATCGGACCGAAAAGTAAACCTAGTGACCGTTAGAGATTTTTGGTGGGACTGACATGCAACTCGGTAGGACCGATTTTGTTAGGGTTAGGGCATAACGTAATCTCGGTGAGACCGATTACACAAACTCGGTGAGACCGATTTTGGTAATAATCTAACCAGAGAGTTGGTCAGGCACACTCGGTGGGACCGATTTGCTCTTTTGGTGAGACCGAAAAGTTACAAAAAGGAAACAGAGAGTTTACATTGCAATCTCGGTGGGACCGATTCACTCTTTCGGTGAGACCGAAAAGTTATGAAAGGGAAACAGAGAGTTTGCAATCCCATCTCGGTGAGACCGAGATCCCTATCGGTAGAACCGAAGTGCTAGGGTTTGGCAGTGGCTTATGACAAGTGAAACTCGGTGGCGCCGAATAGGAAGAATCGGTAGGACCGAGTTTGGCTTAGGGTTTAGGTCATATGTGGATATGGGAAAGTAGTTGAGGGGTTTTGGAGCATATCACTAAGCACATGAAGCAAGAGGCTCATTAAGCAACACCTCATCCCTCCTTGATAGTATTGGCTTTTCCTAAAGACTCAATGTGATCTTGGATCACTAAAATATAAAATGAAGAGTCTTGAGCTTTTGAGCTTGAGCCAATCCTTTGTCCTTGGCATTTTGAGGGTTCCACTTTCACCATCCATGCCATGCCAATCATTGAGCTTTCCTGAAATAATCATCTTGGAATAGCATTAGCTCAATGAGCTATATGTTGTTATGAATTACCAAAACCACCTAGGGATAGTTGCACTTTCAATACCTACATGGGTTAGTCCTAGATGGGTTACGTTACCTTGTCCCTTGTCTTACCAACAAGAGGGTTTGTGACTCCTTGAACTAGTGCAAGATGTGGAAGTTGATTGCACTTGTTCTTGCCAAAATGATAAGAGTGAAGTATGTTGGCGGAGTCACCCTCAAGAACTCTCTAGTTCTTCTTCTTTTGGATCCACACCATCTTGATGGGAATCCTTGGAGTTGTAGTCGTACTTGATGAAGTGGAACTTGAAGTAGTCTTGGGAATCCACTTGACTAAGGTCTTAGGAGCTTCTTCAAATGCATCAATTTCCTCTTGAAGCTTGTCCTTGCCTTTTTGCTTGTAGTCTTGTGGTGGAAGATCATCTTGAGCTTGTGTCCCCTTGAAGGAAGTATCATACTTCTCTTGTTGAGGAACAAACTTTGTCTTGGGGTATTGATCTTCTTCCCACTCAACTCCATTGGCATTGAACTTTCGTTCAAAACCAACACCTTGATTCTTCCGGTGCATTCCTTGCTTGCGCACAATTTCCTCGAATTGCTTACTCCCGGCAAGGCTTTTGTACACTCCTTTCTCTATAATTCCCTTCAATAAGCTATTTTCTTGCTCAAGTGTAACTTGGCTAAGAGAATCATTAGTGGAACCAAGAGAACTACTAGAAGCAACAATATTGGATTTAGCATGATCATTGTTACTACTAGAGGAAGAATCTTTCTTGTTCTTGTTACTAGACTTGACTTGAGGCATGTAAGTGGATGAGAGTAAACGCTTGGCAATGTAAGAAGAACTTTTCTTGCGGAGATCATCATTGATTGCCTTTAAAAACTCATGCTCTTGCTCAAGATTGAGCTTTTCAAAGCGTAACTTCTCATGAGCTCTTAAAAGTTCTCGATGATCTTCGAAGATAGTTTCATGAGCTAACTTAAGAGTGTTTAGTTCTTTAGTTAGAGCCTCAATCTTCTCCTTATCGTTGTCATTCGTTTTATCTTGATTAGCATGATTAATTGACATTTCATCATAGTATTCATCACTAGAGTTGTCAACAAGTAAATCATCATCACCTAACAAGTCATCTTCATCACTATTAAAATCAACATACTCGAGGTGTGTCACCTTAGGACCTTTGGCCATGAAGCATCTTCCAATTCCTTCATTTGGTGAGTCAAATATGTCGTAGGAGTTGGTTGACACAAGTGCTAGACCGGCAACACCTTCATCTCGAGTATAATCGGAATCGGAGTGATAACTTCTCTCGGAGTGGCTGTCGGAGTCGGAGCCGGATACCCATTCACCAACATGAGCTTGATGTCTTCGTTTTGTGTAGCTCCTTGATGATTTTTCCTTCCTTTCCGAATCCTTGCTTCTTCGTGAGTATCTTCGTTCATAACGATCATATCTACTCCTTCTCTCTCTTGGTGGTGATTCTTCTCTTTTGCTTCTTCTTTTTGGAGAGTCTTCTCTTGTAGGGAGCCATACACTCATTGGAATAGTGTCCGGGCCCTCCACAATTGTAGCAGTTTCGCTCTCGACTAGAAGATCTTTTGTCATTGTAGGACCCTGACTTGAAGCTTCTATCTTTGCTTCTACTCTTGTAGAACTTGTTGAAGTTCTTCACCATTAAGCTCAATTCTTCATTGAAGCTTTGTTTCTCACTTGATGATGTAGGGGCTTCACATTTGGCTTTGTAGGCACCACTGGATTTGTTGTGAAGTTCCTCTTTATCCTTAAGTGACATCTCATGAGCAACAATTCTTCCAATTACCTCCGTTGGCTTGAAATCTTTGTAATTGGGCATCATTTGGATCAATGTGCACACAGTATCATATTTTCCATCCAAGGCTCTTAGAATCTTCTTGATGATGAATCTATCGGTCATCTCTTCACTTCCTAAGCTGGCAATCTCATTTGTGATGAGAGCAAGCCTAGAGTACATTTCAGCGACACCTTCACCATCCTTCATTTTGAACTTGTCAAGTTGACTTTGTAGCACATCCAATTTGGATTCCTTAACGGAGTCGGTACCTTCGTGCATATCAATGAAAGTGTCCCAAATTTCCTTTGCATTCTCAAGATGGCTGATTTTGTTGAATTCTCCGGGGCACAATCCGTTGAAGAGAATATCACAAGCTTGAGCATTGTATTGCAACATCTTCAACTCATCCGCGGTAGCTTCACGGTTTGGTTCTCTCCCATCAAAGAAATCACCTTGCAAACCAACACACACAATATTCCAAATGGCGGGGTTATGTCCAAGAATATGCATTTTCATTTTATGCTTCCAACTAGCAAAATTAGTACCATCAAAGTAAGGACCTCTACGTTGATAATTTCCCTCGCTAGACGCCATACTCTCCTAGGTTGTGAAACCAAGGCTATGACCACCAAAAGCTATGGAAATCAAAGCAAATGGAGACCAAGGCTCTGATACCACTTGTAGGATCGAAAGTATGTCTAGAGAGGGGGTGATTAGACTACTTGACCAAATAAAAACTTAACCTTTTCCCAATTTTAGTTCTTGGCAGATTTTAGCTATTTTAGGACAAGTCAAGCAATCATCACACAATTCAAGAAAGCATGCAAAGAGTATATTGGCAGCGGATAGTAAAGCATGCAACTTGCAAGAATGTAAAGGGAAGGGTTTGGAGAATTCAAACGCAATTGGAGACACGGATGTTTTTCCCGTGGTTCGGATAGGTGGTGCTATCCTACATCCACGTTGATGGAGACTTCAACCCACAAAGGGTAACGGTTGCACGAGTCTACGGAGGGCTCCACCCACGAAGGGTCCACGAAGAAGAAACCTTGTCTATCCCACCATGGCCATCGCCCACGAAGGACTTGCCTCACTAGCGGTAGATCTTCACGACATAGGCGATCTCCTTGCCCTTACAAACTCCTTGGTTCAACCCCACAATCTTGTCGGAGGCTCCCAAGTGACACCTAGCCAATCTAGGAGACACCACTCTCCAAGAAGTAACAAATGGTGTGTTGATGATGAACTCCTTGCTCTTGTGCTTCAAATGATAGTCTCCCCAACACTCAACTCTCTCTCATAGGATTTGGATCTGGTGAAAAGAAGATTTGAGTGGAAAGCAACTTGGGGAAGACTAGAGACCAAGATTCATATGGTAGGAATGGAATATCTTGGTCTCAACACATGAGTAGGTGGTTCTTTCTCGGAACATATGAGTTGGAAGTGTAGATGTGTTCTGATGGCTCTCTCCACGAATGAAGAGGAGGTGGAGGGGTATATATAGCCTCCACACAAAATCCAACCGTTACACACAGTTTTCCAATCTCGGTGGGACCGAATCACAAACTCGGTCGGACCGAAAAGTAAACCTAGTGACCGTTAGAGATTTTCGGTGGGACTGACATGCAACTCGGTAGGACCGATTTTGTTAGGGTTAGGGCATAACGTAATCTCAGTGAGACCGATTACACAAACTCGGTGAGACCGATTTTGGTAATAATCTAACCAGAGAGTTGGTTAGGCACACTCGGTGGGACCGATTTGCTCTTTCGGTGAGACCGAAAAGTTACAAAAAGGAAACAGAGAGTTTACATTGCAATCTCGGTGGGACCGATTCGCTCTTTCGGTGAGACCGAAAAGTTACGAAAGGGAAACAGAGAGTTTGCAATCCCATCTCGGTGAGACCGAGATCCCTATCGGTAGAACCGAAGTGCTAGGGTTTGGCAGTTGCTTATGACAAGTGAAACTCGGTGGCGCCGGATAGGAAGAATCGGTAGGACCGAGTTTGGCTTAGGGTTTAGGTCATATGTGGATATGGGAAAGTAGTTGAGGGGTTTTGGAGCATATCACTAAGCACATGAAGCAAGAGGCTCATTAAGCAACACCTCATCCCTCCTTGATAGTATTGGCTTTTCCTAAAGACTCAATGTGATCTTGGATCACTAAAATATAAAATGAAGAGTCTTGAGCTTTTGAGCTTGAGCCAATCCTATGTCCTTAGCATTTTGAGGGTTCCACTTTCACCATCCATGCCATGCCAATCATTGAGCTTTCCTGAAATAATCATCTTGGAATAGCATTAGCTCAATGAGCTATATGTTGTTATGAATTACCAAAACCACCTAGGGATAGTTGCACTTTCACCAAGCTGTTTAAAGAAAACGTTAAAAGATGGCATCATAAAAGGATACAAAAGCGTGAGTTCAATGTAGGTGATTATGTATTGTTATACAACTCTCATTTAAGATTTTTTGCAGGCAAACTTCTCTCTAAATGGGAAGGTCCTTACGTTATCGAGGAGGTCTATCGTTCCGGTGCCATAAAAATCAACAACTTCGAAGGCACAAATCCGAAGGTGGTGAATTGTCAAAGAATTAAACATTATATCTCAGGTAATCCTATAAATGTTGAAACTAATATTATCGAAACCATAACCCCGGAGGAATACATAAGGGACACTTTCCAGAACGTTTGAGACCCCGAAAAGGAATAGGTATGTGCTACGGTAAGTAAACCGACTCCAAAACAGTTCTAATGGCAATTTTTCTCCGTTTTGGAATATTTAGAAACTTAGGAAAATAAGAAGCAGTCCGGGAAGGACACGAGGCTTCCACAAGGGTGGGAGGCGCGCCCTACCCCCTGGGCGCGCCCCCCAGCCTCGTGGGCACCTCGTGTGCTCTCCGGGCTCTGTTTTCTGGCACGATACTTCTTTTGGTCGGTAAAAATTCATTATATAATCTCCCGAAGGTTTTGACCACCGTACCATGCAAATATCCTCTATTCTTGTTTCGAGCTGTCTTTTGTCAGGGTTGTCAAGGCTAGGCATCATGTCGTCCCCCTCCTCCAGCAATGGTGACAACGATGCTTGGCTAATGAAGATAGAACTAAAGAGGGAAGAACCTATGGAGATCAACAAGGATGAAGGGATCAAGAAGGCCACGGAGGACCAAGTTCTGGCAGCAGAAGACATCCTTCAACTTGATCACAATCTTCTTACCCCAACTAAGATTGAAGCTTTCAAGATGATTGAGTTAGCTCGTATACAAAACAAGTATCTCACATGTGAAAATATTTTGTTAAAGGAGCATATCATCACACTCAAGGGCATTATCCGCAAGTTGGAGGGCCTCCTACGCTCGATGTGCGACTATCCATCATCACCTCCATCTCCTTCACCAGCAAAAGAGATATAATCACATGGGTATGGGCACTCCCCTTGGCAACTGCCAAGCTTGGGGGAGTGCCCCGGTATTGTATCACCATCACTTTTATCTTTACCATTTTTCGTAGTTCGGTCCTTTTGATAATATCTTGATCTAGTAGAATAAAGTTTTAGTATGATCTAGTTGTGAGTTTTGCTTTATGATCTTCTTATGTAATCGAGTCCACAAGCTATATATAATAAAGATTAGTGTTGAGTCAAGGGCTTGATTATTTTGCTATGATCTTGAGAGAATTAAATAAAATAAAAGAGAAGAAATAAAAAGAAACAAAGAGATCATATGGATCTTATGGAAAGTAATGAGCTCACATATAAAGAGTATGATGAATAAAAGTTGTTGAGAGTTGACAAACATAGTTTTGGTCATCGTTGCAATGAATAGGAAGTAATAAAGAAAGAGAGGTTCACATATAAATATATTATCTTGGACATCTTTTATGATTGTGAGCACTCATTAAAGTATGACATGCTAAGAGCTGACGTTGGACAAGGAAGACAACGTAATGAGTTATGTTTTCTTACATCTGAGATAAATTATATTGTCATGGATCATCCAACATGTTGAGCTTGCCTTTCCCTCTCATGCTAGCCAATTTCTTTGCACCAAGTAGAGATACTACTTGTAATTCCAAATATCCCTAAACCCAGTTTTACCATGAGAGTCCACCATATCTACCTATGGATTGAGTAAGATCCTTCAAGTAAGTCGTCATCGGTGCAAGCAATAAAAATTGCTCTCTAAATATGTATGACTTATTAATGTGGAGGAACTAAGCTTTATACGATCTTGTAATGTGGAAGAAATAAAAGCGACAGATTGCATAATAAAGGTCCATATCACAAGTGACAATATAAAGTGACGTTCTTTCACATTAAGATTTTGTGCATCCAACCCTGAAAGCGCATGACAACCTCTGCTTCCCTCTACGAAGGGCCTATCTTTTACTTTTATCTTCTACCTTATGCAAGAGTCATGGTGATCTTCACCTTTCCTTTTACATTTTATCTTTTGGCAAGCACAATGTGTTTGAAAGATCCTGATATATATAGCTAAGTGTATGTGAGTCTTCATGAACTATTATTGTTGACATTACCCTTGAGGTAAAACATTGGGAGGCAAAATTATAAGTCCCTATCTTTCTCTGTGTCCGATTAGAACTTCATACCCATAAATATTGCGTGAGCGTTAGCAATTGTGAAAGACTAAAAGATGGTTGAGTATGTGGACTTGCTGAAAAGCTCTTATATTGACTCTTTCCTATGTTATGATAAATTGCAATCGCCTTAATGACTGGGATTAGAGTTTGTTGGTTCTCAATGAAGTTTATGATTCATACTTGAAATTGTGATTGAATTATTACTTTAGCATAAGAGATCATATGACAATATAATATATATATATATGTTGTTGTTCTAAGAATGATCATGATGCCCTCATGTCCGTATTTTATTTTTATCGACACCTCTATCTCTAAACATGTGGACATATTTTTCGATTTCGGCTTTCGCTTGAGGACAAGCGAGGTCTAAGCTTGGGGGAGTTGATACGTCCATTTTGCATCATGCTTTTATATCAATATTTATTGCATTATGGGCTATTATTACACATTATGTCACAATATTTATGCCTATTCTCTCTTATTTTACAAGGTTTACATGAAGAGGGAGAATGCCGACAGCTGGGATTCTGGGCTGGAAAAGGAGCAAATATTAGATACCTATTCTGCATAGCTCCAAAAGTCATGAAACTTCACGGAAGTTATTTCTAGAATATAAAAAATACTGAGCGCAAGAAGTACCAGAGGGGGGCCACCCGCCAGCCACGAGGGTGGGGCGCGCCTACCCCTGGGCGCGCCCCCCAACCTCATGGCCCCCCTGGTGGCCCTCCAATGCCCATCTTCTGCTATATGAGGTCTTTCGTCCGAGAAAAAATAATAAGCAAGCTTACGGGACGAGACTCCACCGCCACGAGGCGGAACCTTGGCGGAACCAATCTAGGGCTCCGGCAGAGCTGTTCTGCCGAGGACACTTCCCTCTGGGAGGGGGAAATCATCACCATCGTCATCACCAACGATCCTCTCATCAGGAGGGGTCAATCTGCATCAACATCTTCACTAGCACCATCTCATCTCAAACCCTAGTTCATCTCTTGTATCCAATCTTTGTATCCAAACCTCAGATTGGTACCTGTGGGTTGCTAGTAGTGTTGATTACTCCTTGTAGTTGATGCTAGTTGGTTTACTTGGTGGAAGATTGTTGGGGAACGTAGTAATTTCAAAAAAAAATTCCTATGCACATGCAAGATCATGGTGATGCATAGCAACGAGAGGGGAGAGTGTGTCCACGTACCCTCGTAGACCGACAGCAGAAGCGTTAGCACAGCTCGGTTGATGTAGTCGTACGTCTTCACGATCTGACTGATCAAGTACCGAACGCACGGCACCTCCGAGTTCTGCACACGCTCAACTCGATGATGTCCCTCGAACTCTGATCCAGCCGAGTGTTGAGGGAGAGTTTCGTCAGCACGACGGCATGGTGACGATGATGATGTTCTACCGACGTAGGGCTTCACCTAAGCACTGCTACGATATGATCAAGGTGGATTATGATGGAGGGGGGCACCGCACACGGCTAAGAGATCAAGAGATCAGTTGTTGTGTCTATGGGGTGCCCCCCTCCTCCATATATAAAGGGGGAGGAGGAGAGGGCCGGCCAAGGGGGTGGTGCGCCCTAGGAAGGGGAAACCTACTCCAAGTAGGTTTACCCCTCCCTTTCCTAGTCCAAGAAGGAGGAAGGAAGGAGTGGGAGAGGGGAAAGGCAAGGGGGGCGCCCCCCCCCCCTTTCCTTGTCCTATTCGGACTCAAGGGGAGGGGCACGCCTCTTGCCCTGGCCGGCCCCTCTCTCTCTCTCTCCACTAAGGCCCAACAAGGCCCATTAGTTCCCAGGGGGTTCCGGTAACCCCCCGTACTCCGATAAATGTCTGAAACCTTCCGGAACCTTTCCGGTGTCCAAACATAGTCGTCCAATATATCGATATTTACGTATCGACCATTTCGAGACTCCTCGTCATGTCTGTGATCATATCCGGGACTCCGAACTACCTTTGGTACATAAACTCATAATATAACCGTCATCTAACTTTAAGCGTGCGGACCCTACGGGCTCAAGAACTATGTAGACATGACCGAGTCACGTCTCCGGTCAATAACCAATAGCGGAACCTGGATGCTCATGTTGGCTCCTACATATTCTACGAAGATCTTTATCGGTCAAACCGCATAACAACATATGTTTGTTCCCTTTGTCATCGGTATGTTACTTGCCCGAGATTCGATCATGGGTATGATCATAGCTAGTTCAACCTCGTTACGGGAAAGTCTCTTTACACGTTACGTCATGCAACATCCCGCAACTAACTCATTAGTCACATTGCTTGCAAGGCTTATAGTGATGTGCATTACCGAGAGGGCCCAGAGATACCTCTCCGACAATCGTATTGACAAATTCGAATCTCGATATATGCCAACTCAACAAACACCATCTGAAACACCTGTAGAGCATCTTTATAATCACCCAGTTTTGTTGTGACGTTTGATAGCACACTAAGTGTTCCTCCGGTATTCGGGAGTTGCATAATCTCATAGTCATAGGAACATGTATAAGTTATGGAGAAAGCAATAGCAATAAACTAAACGATCATAGTGCTAAGGTAACGGATGGGTCAAGTCAATCACATCATTCTCTAATTATGTGATCCCGTTCATCAAATGACAACTCATGTCTATGGCTAGAAAACTTAACCATCTTTGATTAACAAGCTAGTCAAGTAGAGGCATACTAGTGACACTCTTTGTCTATGTATTCACACAGGTATCATGTTTACGGTTAATACAATTCTAGCATGAATAATAAACATTTATCATGATATAAGGAAATAAATAATAACTTTATTATTGCCTCTAGGGAATATTTCCTTCAGTCTCCCACTTGCACTAGAGTCAATAATCGAGATTACACAGTAATGATTCTAACACCCATGGAGCCTTGGTGTTGATCATGTTTTGCTCGTGAAAGAGGCTTAGTCAACGGGTCTACAACATTTAGATCCGTATGTATCTTGCAAATCTCTATGTCTCCCACCTGGACTTGATCACGGATGGAGTTGAAGCATCTCTTGATGTGCTTAGTTCTCTTGTGAAAATCTGGATTCCTTTGCCAAAGCAATTGCACCAGTATTGTCACAAAAGATTTTCATTGGACCCGATGCACTAGGTATGACACCTGGATCGGATATGAACTCCTACATCTAGACTCCTTCATTTTCTACTTCCGAAGCAGCTATGTACTCCGCTTCACATGTAGATCCTACTACGACGCTTTGTTTAGAACTACACCAACTGACAGCCCCACCGTTTAATAAAAACACATATCCGGTTTGCGATTTAGAATCATCCGGATCAGTGTCAAAGCTTGCATCGACGTAACCATTTACGACGAGTTCTTTGTCACCTCCATAAATGAGAAACATATCCTTTGTCCTTTTCAGGTATTTCAGGATGTTCTTGACCGCTGTCCAGTGATCCACTCCTGGATTACTTTTTTACCTCCCTGCTAAACTAATAGCAAGGCACACATCAGGTCTGGTACACAGCATTACATACATGATAGAGCCTATGGCTGAAGCATAGGGAACATCTTTCATTTTCTCTCTATCTTCTACAGTGGTCGGGCATTGAGTCTTACTCAACTTCACACCTTGTAACACAGGCAAGAACCCTTTCTTTGCTTGATCTATTTTGAACTTCTTCAAAACTTTGTCAAGGTATGTGCTTTGTGAAAGTCCAATTAAGCGTCTCGATCTATCTCTATAGATCTTGATGCCCAATATATAAGCAGCTTCTCCGAGATCTTTCATTGAAAAACTCTTATTCAGATATCCTTTTGTGCTATCCAGAAATTCTATATCATTTCCAATCAACAATATGTCATCCACATATAATATCAGAAATTCTACAGAGCTCCCACTCACTTTCTTGTAGATACAGGCTTCTCCAAAAGTCTGTATGAAACCATAATCTTTGATCACACTATCAAAACGTTCATTCCAACTCCGAGAGGCTTGCACCAGTCCATAAATGGATTGCTGGAGCTTGCATACTTTGTTAGCTCCCTTTGGATCGACAAAACCTTCCGGTTGCATTATATACAACTCTTCTTCCAGAAAACCATTCAAGAATGCAGTTTTGACATCCATTTGCCAAATTTCATAATCATAAAATGCAGGAATTGCTAACATGATTCGGACAAACTTAAGCATCGCTACGGGTGAGAAAGTCTCATCGTAGTCAATCCCTTGAACTTGTCGAAAACCTTTTGCAACAAGTTGAGCTTTATAGATAGTAACATTACCGTCAGCGTCAGTCTTCTTCTTGAAGATCCATTTATTTTCAATGGCTTGCCGATCATCGGGTAAGTCAACCAAAGTCCACACTTTGTTCTCATACATGGATCCCATCTCGGATTTCATGGCCTCAAGCCATTTTGCGGAATCTGGGCTTACCATCGCTTCTTCATAGTTCGTAGGTTCGTCATGGTCTAGTAACATAACCTCCAGAACAGGATTACCGTACCACTCTGGTGCGGATCTTACTCTGGTTGACCTACGAGGTTCAGTAACAACTTGATCTGAAGTTTCATGATCATCGTCATTAACTTCCTCACTAATTGGTGTAGCTGTCACATGAACCGGTTTCTGTGATGAACTACTTTCCAATAAGGGAGCAGGTACAGTTACGTCATCAAGTTCTACTATCATCCCACTCACTTCTTTCGAGAGAAACTCCTTCTCTAGAAATATTCCAAATTTGGCAACAAAAGTCTTGCCTTCGGATCTGTGATAGAAGGTGTACCCAACAGTCTCTTTTGGGTATCGTTTGAAGACACATATCTCTAATTTGGGTTCGAGCTTATCAGGTTGAAGCTTTTTCACATAAGCATCGGAGCCCCAAACTTTAAGAAACGACAACTTTGGTTTCTTGCCAAACCATAGTTCATAAGGCGTCGTCTCAACGGATTTAGATGGTGCCCTATTTAACATGAATGCAGCTGTCTCTAGAGCATAACCCCAAAACGATAGCGGTAAATCAATAAGAGACATCATAGATCGCACCATATCCAGTAAAGTACGATTAATTATGACGTTCGGACACACCATTACGCTATGGTGTTCCGGGTGGCGTGAGTTGTGAAACTATTCTGCATTGTTTCAAATGAAGACCAAACTCGTAACTCAAATATTCTCCTCCACAATCAGATCGTAGAAACTTTATTTTCTTGTTACGATGATTTTCAACTTCACTCTGAAATTCTTTGAACTTTTCAAATATTTCAGACTTATGTTTCATTAAGTAGATATACCCATATCTGCTTAAATCATCTGTGAAGGTGAGAAAATAACGATACCCGCCGCGAGCCTAAATATTCATCGGACCACACACATCCGTATGTATGATTTCCAACAAATCTGTTGCTCGCTCCATAGTTTCGGAGAACGGCATTTTAGTCATCTTGCCCAAGAGGCACGGTTCGCAAGTACCAAGTGATTCATAATCAAGTGGTTCCAAAAGTCCATCAGTATGGAGTTTCTTCATGCGCTTTACACCGATATGACCTAAACGGCAGTGCCACAAATAAGTTGCACTATCATTATCAACTCTGCATCTTTTGGCTTCAATATTATGAATATGTTTATTACTACTATCAAGATTTAACAAAAATAGACCACTCTTCAAGGGTGCATGACCATAAAAGATATTACTCATATAAATATAACAACCATTATTCTTTGATTTAAATGAATAACTGTCTTGCATCAAACAAGATCTGGATATAATGTTCATGTTCAACGCTGGCACCAAATAACAATTATTCGGGTCTAAAACTAATCCCGAAGGTAGATGTAGAGGTAGTGTGCCGACCGCGATCACATCGACTTTGGAACCATTTCCCACGCGCATCGTCACCTCGTCCTTAGCCAATCTTCGCTTAATCTGTTGCCCCTGTTTCGAGTTGCAAATGTTAGCAACAGAACCAGTATCAAATACCCAGGTGCTACTACGAGCATTAGTAAGGTACACATTAATAACATGTATATCACATATACCTTTGTTCACCTTGCCATCCTTCTTATCCGCCAAATACTTGGGGCAGTTCCGCTTCCAGTGACCGGTCTGCTTGCAGTAGAAGCACTCAGTCTCAGGCTTAGGTCCAGACTTGGGTTTCTTCTCTTGAGCAGCAACTTGTTTGCCGTTCTTCTTGAAGTTCCCCTTCTTCTTCCCTTTGCCCTTTTTCTAGAAATTGGTGGTCTTGTTGACCATCAACACTTGATGCTCCTTCTTGATTTCTACCTCCGCAGTCTTTAGCATCGCAAAGAGCTCGGGAATTGTCTTATTCATCCCTTGCATATTATAGTTCATCACAAAGCTTTTGTAGCTTGGTGGCAGTGATTGAAGAACTCTGTCGATGACACTATCAATAGGGAGATTAACTCCCAGTTGAGTCAAGTGATTATGATACCCAGACATTTTGAGTATATGTTCACTGACAGAACTATTCTCCTCCACCTTGCAGCTATAGAACTTATTGGAGACTTCATATCTCTCAATCCGGGCATTTGCTTGAAATATTAACTTCAATTCCTGGAACATCTCATATGCTCCATGACGTTCGAAACATCGTTGAAGTCCCGGTTCTAAGCCGTAAAGCATGGCACACTGAACTATCGAGTAGTCATCAGCTTTACTCTGCCAAACGTTCTTAATGTTGTTAGCAGCATCTCCAGCAGGCCTGGCACCCAGCGGTGCTTCCAGGACGTAATTCTTCTGTGCAGCAATGGGGATAATCCTCAAGTTACGGACCCAGACCGTGTAATTGCTACCATCATCTTTCAACTTTGCTTTCTCAAGGAACGCATTAAAATTTAACGGAACAACAGCACGAGCCATCTATCTACAATCAACATAGACAAGCAAGAAACTATCAGGTACTAAGTTCATGATAAATTTAAGTTCAATTAATCATATTACTTAAAAACTCCCACTTAGATAGACATCCCTCTAATCTTCTAAGTGATCACGTGATCCAAATCAACTAAACCATGTCCGATCATCACGTGAGATGGAGTAGTTTCAATGGTGAACATCACTATGTTGATCATATCTATTATATGATTCACGCTCGACCTTTCGGTCTCAGTGTTCCGAGGCCATATCTGTTATATGCTAGGCTCGTCGAGTTTAACTTGAGTATTCCGCGTGTGCAACTGTTTTGCGCCCATTGTATTTGAATGTAGAGCCTATCACACCCGATCATCACGTGGTGTCTCAGCATGGAGAACTTTCGCAACGGTGCATACTCAGGGAGAACACTTATATCTTGATAATTTAGTGAGAGATCATCTTATAATGCTACCGTCAATCAAAGCAAGATAAGATGCATAAAAGATAAACATCACATGCAATCAATATAAGTGATATGATATGGCCATCATCATCTTGTGCTTGTGATCTCCATCTCCGAAGCACTGTCATGATCACCATCGTCACCGGCCCAACACCTTGATCTCCATTGTAGCATCATTGTCGTCTCGCCAACTTATGCTTCTACGACTATCGCTACCGCTTAGTGATAAAGTAAAGCATTACAGGGCGATTGCATTGCATACAATAAAGCGACAACCATATGGCTCCTGGCAGTTGCCGATAACTCGGTTACAAAACATGATCATCTCATACAATAAAATATAGCATCATGCCTTGGCCATATCACATCACAACATGCCCTACAAAAACAAGTTAGACGTCCTCTACTTTGTTGTTGCAAAGTTTTACGTGGCTGCTACGGGCTGAGCAAGAACCGTTCTTACCTACGCATCAAACCCACAATGATAGTTTGTGAAGTTAGTGTTGTTTTAACCTTCTCAAGGACCGGGCATAGCCACACTTGGTTCAACTAAAGTTGGAGAAACTGACACCCGCCAGCCACATGTGTGCAAAGCACGTCGGTAGAACCAGTCTTGCGTCATCCAACAATACCGCCGAAACAAAGTATGACATGCTGGTAAGCAGTATGACTTGTATCGCCCACAACTCACTTGTGTTCTACTCGTGCATATGACATCTACGCAAAAAACCAGGCTCGGATGCCACTGTTGGGGAACGTAGTAATTTCAAAAAAATTCCTACGCACACGCAAGATCATGGTGATGCATAGCAATGAGAGGGGAGAGTGTGTCCACGTACCCTCGTAGACCGAAAGTGGAAGCGTTAGCGCAACGCGGTTGATGTAGTCATACGTCTTCATGATCCGACCGATCAAGTACCGAACGCACAGCACCTCCGAGTTCTGCACACGCTCAACTCGATGACGTCCCTCGAACTCTGATCCAGCCGAGTGTTGAGGGAGAGTTTCATCAGCACGACGGCGTGGTGACGATGATGATGTTCTACCGACGCAGGGCTTTGCCTAAGCACTGCTACGATATGATCGAGGTGGATTATGGTGGAGGGGGGCACCGCACACGGCTAAGAGATCAAGAGATCAATTGTTGTGTCTATGGGGTTCCCCCTCCTCTGTATATAAAGGGGGGATGAGGAGAGGGCCGGCCAAGGGGGTGGTGCGCCCCAGGAAGGGGAAACCTACTCCAAGTAGGTTTGCCCCTCCCTTTCCTAGTCCAAGAAGGAGGGGGAGGAAGGAGTGGGAGAGGGGAAAGGCAAGGGGGGCGCCGCCCCCCTTTCCTTGTCCTATTCGGACTCAAGGGGAGGGGCCGCGCCTCTTGCCCTGGCCGGCCCCTCTCTCTCTCTCCACTAAGGCCCAACAAGGCCCATTAGTTCCCGGGGGGGTTTCGGTAACCCGCGGTACTCCGATAAATGTCTGAAACCTTCCAGAACCTTTTCGGTGTCCAAACATAGTCGTCCAATATATCGATCTTTACGTCTCGACCATTTCGAGACTCCTCGTCATGTCCGTGATCATATCCGGGACTCCGAACTACCTTCGGTACATAAACTCATAATATAACCGTCATCTAACTTTAAGCGTGCGGACCCTACGGGTTTGAGAACTATGTAGACATGACCGAGACAAGTCTCCGGTCAATAACCAATAGCGGAACCTGGATGCTCATGTAGGCTCCTACATATTCTACGAAGATCTTTATCGGTCAAACCGCATAGCCACATACGTTGTTCCCTTTGTCATGAGTATGTTACTTGTCCGAGATTCGATCGTCGGTATCTCAATACCTAGTTCAATCTCATTACCGGCAAGTCTCTTTACTCGTTCCGTAATACATAATCCCGCAAATAACTCATTAGTTGCATTGCTTGCAAGGCTTATAGTGATGTGCATTACCGAGTGGGCCCAGAGATACCTCTCCGACAATCGGAGTGACAAATCCTAATCTTGAAATACGCCAACCCAACAAGTACCTTTAGAGACACATGTAGACCACCTTTATAATCACCCAGTTACGTTGTGATGTTTGGTAGCACACAAAGTGTTCCTCCGGTAAACGGGAGTTGCATAATCTCATAGTCATAGGAACATGTATAAGTCATGAAGAAAGCAATAGCAATTACCTAAACGATCAAGTGCTAAGCTAACAGGATGGGTCAAGTCAATCACATCATTCTCCTAATGATCTGGTCCCGTTAATCAAATGACAACTCTTTGTCTATGGCTAGGAAACATAACCATCTTTGATTAACGAGCTAGTCAAGTAGAGGCATACTAGTGACACTCTATTTGTCTATGTATTCACACAAGTATCATGTTTCCGGTTAATACAATTCTAGCATGAATAATAAACATTTATCATGATATAAGGAAATAAATAATAACTTTATTATTGCCTCTAGGGCATATTTCCTTCAAAGATCATATGTTCAGATCCATTATGCATATTAATACCCCTCTGATTATGAACATGAATATGCTTTGTGAGTAGTTACGTTTGTTCCTTAGGACATGGGAGAAGTCTTGCTATTTGTAGTCATGTGAATTTGGTATTCGTTCGATATTTTGATGAGATGTATGTTGGCATCCCTCTAGTGGTGTCATCTGAACGTCGACTACATGACACTTCACCATTGTTTGGGCCTAGAGGGAGGCATTGGGAAGTAATAAGTAGATGATGGGTTGCTAGAGTGACATAAGCTTAAACCCTAGTTTATGCGTTGCTTCGTAAGGGGCTGACTTGGATCCATATGTTTCATGCTATGGTTAGGTTTACCTTAATACTTCTGTTTTAGTTGCGGATGCTTGCAATGGGGGTTAATCATAAGTGGGATGCTTTTCCAAGTAAGGACAGCACCCAAGCACCGGTCCACCCACATATCAAATTATCAAAGTACCGAACGTGAATCATATGAACGTGATGAAAACCAGCTTGACGATAATTCTCATGTGTCCTCGGGAGCGCTTTCCTTCATATAAGAGTTTGTCCAGGTTTGTCCTTTGCTACAAAAAGGATTGGGTCATCTTGTTGCACTTAATTTACACTTGTTACTTGTTACTCGTTACCAATTACCTTATTACAAAACTATCTGTGACCGATAATTTCAGTGATTGCAGAGAATACCTTGCTGAAAACCGCTTATCATTTCCTTCTGCTCCTCGTTGGGTTCGACACTCTTACTTATCAAAAGGACTACGATAGATCCCCTATACTTGTGGGTCATCATTCACCGGCACCTCCAAGAGGATCAACATCAACAAGAGCTCCAAGAGGATCCGTATCAACAAGAACATTCAATGCACCAAGAACATCCACTGGAGAACCTGGGATATTAGCAGGCAAGAGGAAGAGGAAACCTCCTAGCAAGTTTGCAGCCTATTTCAATGCTAGTGGAAACCATTGAAACTATGTATGCTACTAAGTTTGTGTTCTGCTACTAAGTTTGATTGTATGCTACTAAGTTTGTGTTCTCCTACTAGCCTGGTTAAATTCAGACATGTGAACTTGTGGAGAATGTTGACTATATGGTACTTAATTTGTTTAATTTGTTTCAATTTTCCATTTCTACAGTTCATTTTAATTTGTGATACTAGCCTGGTTAAATTCAGACATATGAACCAGAAGTTACAGACAAATTCATTTTAGACTCCCAAAAAAAACTTTGCACAAAAATAGTTTGGCCTGGGACTTGAACCAGGACCTTAGGGTTGTAAACATGCGTTCAATACCAATGGGCTAGTGCTAGTGATTTGTTTGACTAGCATAGGCCATCCTACTTATATTTAATTAGCCACGCCACGGCGTGTGCTCAACGTGCGTTGTGGCCGGCAGCGTGGTGAGCGTGCGTTGAGTAACACTAGTCGTTTTGGATTCTCAGCCTTTAATACGTGCCCATCCACCACACTCTCTGCCCACTCGCCGCTCGCACCGCCCACTCCACTTCCCCCTCTCTCCCGTCGAAATCGCCGTCGACAACCACCCCCACCGCTGTCGCCATGGACTGGCAGCGGGCCATCAAAGTTCTGGCCGGCAACAACCAGGAGATGCGCGCGTAGTACAGGGAGATCGTGCGTTGGTTCCTCGGTGTGGCGATGATGAGGAACCACGCTCGCGGCCTGGTGAAGGTGATGACAGCTGCTGAAAAGCAGCGTGCCTTCCCTGCCAGCTACATCGTCCCGCCGGCGACCATTCTCCTGTGGGTGATGCGCGAGGTGCAGCACTCCCCCGACCCCAGGCAGCGTGCCCGTTGGTGGATGTACCGCTCGTCCACCACACCGCCGGCCGCCGCGGATCACGTCACCGATGCCGTCCTTGCTCTCCCAGCCCCCATCAACAACGCCTACTGGGAGAGGCGCAATCCATGGGTTCTCGGGCCAGACAACGACTCCGACGACGAGTCCTCTGACGACGAGGTGGAGGAGGTCGTCGTACTCTCCGACGACGAGCCTGATGTGCAGCTGCTGGCTCCTGTCCTCGACGCGGTGGAGGGGGACAGGAACCTCCCAATCCACGTGGATGCGCTGCCGGAGGTGGCCAATCTCCCAGAGGTCGTCGTCGTGAAGCAAGAAGAAGATGGGGGCGGTGAAGATGTGGTGGAGCCCGCGCCGGGCAAGAAGAAGAGGGTGGCCGTGAAGATGACTACGGTGCGCCGCTCCTAGCGATTGAAGATGCTGAAGAAGGAGGACTGAGATGTTGCCTTCACTTTCGTCAGTGCAAAAAAAATCAGTTTCGTCAGTCCTAAACTTTCGTAAGTTCAGTAAGTTTAAATGTTCAGTTTGGTCAGCACTATGTTCAGTTTGATACCCTACTTGCTATCTATGTATGCCAGCAGTATGTCAGACTATGAATGCCAGTACTATCTATGTATGCAGGCACTATGTTTAGTTCTACTTGCTATCTATGTTCACTTCTACTTGGTATCTACTTGCTATCTATGTTCAGTTATTTGTCAAACTATCTAATTTTGATATGGGCAACACTGACTATGTATGTTATCAGTGTCAGTTAGCCACACATGTCAGTTAGCCACTACTGTTAGTAAAACAGCCTCATCATAGATAAAACATTCTTACTTACTTAACTTAGCATGAGTACTCACTTAGCATAGTAGGTCTTAACATATAAGTCATTACATCATAGATAAAACCACCTAGTTCTTAAACCATAACAGTACCCCCCCCCCTCATACCATCTTGATTCGGGTTCTGAAAGCACATGAAACTTTCCCAAAATATACACCTAACATGCATGACATTCCAAGGCTAGCTATATATATAGGCCTACTAATTACTTAACCCACACACCAAGCACTTCACTCATTCATAATTGCCTTGATCCTCTCCAGCTTATCTTTGCTGGCATGCCCAGCATTGAGCAGATCAGCAATCAGATACTCCAGCTTCTTCTTCTCTTGCTTAAGTAGGTCCCTGTCCCCCTCCACTTCCTTCATGGCCTTCCTCATGTTCTGAATGATATCTGCTTGGCTTTGAAGAATGCACCTTTGCTCCTTGGCAAGCTTCAGCTTTTCCATACTTATCTCAATCTTTGCCTGATCCTCAAGTTGTTTCTTCTTTGCATTTAGATCATTGATTGCCTAACTGGTATAGTCCATGCCATGAGACATCTTGCCATCTTGATAGTCAAAAATCTTGGATACATCTTCCACCAACTGGTTGTAGTTGTTTGACAGGAAATCAATTTCCTTCTTTAGCTTGGCCACCTCTTTCTCATGGGCTTGTTTGTCCTTCACCCTCCCCAAGTTCTGCTCATGGTACATGTGCCAAATCCTTGTTAGGCACCTTTGTAGAATCTCTAGCCAAGGACCATCCACCCACTCCACAACCCCATAGTTGACACCTACATCCTACAGAAGCAATTATTTTTAATTAAGCACAAAGCACTTAGTAACAAACTTAGTATAGATAACTCAAGTCATAAACTCAATTCATTTAACCAAAACCCTTTGTTTACATCAATGCTCTCTGAATTATGCAAACATAATTCTTTGATACTAAGCACACATCACCTTATTTTGCAGTAGAGATAAATGCATGTAACTCTGTTCTTTTCAGTTAACAGCTATATTCAGTTAACAGCTAACACATATATTCAGTTCATAGTTCATATTTAACAGGTGTTCTCAGGTTCAGTCATTTATTGAATTCAGTTAACTAAAGATCTACTTTCACATATAGGCTTTCCATATGTATGTCACTTTGAAGTTTCAGTTCAAAACTACAACACACATCTCTGCACAGCACACATCTCTGCACAACTTAATATGCTGGACCACATCTCTGCACACAAAATTCAGTTAACATGCTGCACCACACATCTCCAGCAGCAAAACACATCACACACCACACATCTCCACCAGCAACACAAGTAAGCGTGCAAGATTTAATACCTGCTGCACAAGACAACCCAGGAATCACCTCCCAGTCAAAGCACCTTCAAAAGCTACCATCTTCTTCGGACTCTGATGATGCATCATGCACATCGGCTCAGATCCAGTGTAAGAACCACAGAAAGATGGATCCACCACACTGTCAGGGGTTTCCTGCAAAGAAACTTGGAATCAAACCAAAAGCAACTTGGAATCTCCAATTTGGATGAACTAACCCTAACCCTAACTCTGTTCCACCATTATGCACTTACAAAGATCTGGGAATTCATTGAAACCATGCAGGTGTCCTCGTCCAAGTTCTCCTCATCATTCCAGGATGGCATCCTCAAGTTCTACCGGCAGCAATGGCCGCGGCGGCGACGGTGATATGCTCAGAGTACCAGGGAGAGGGAGAGGATGAGGAGGAGTGAGAGCGAGCGAGGAGGAAGAGGATGAGCGAGTGGCTGAGCTCGCTCTCACTTATTGTACCACTAACAGTCGTCGTTTCCGACCGCGGACGCGCCGTTAATGGCCGTTAACGCACAGCAGGCGTGGGTTGGCCATTGTGGGACCGCCTGGTCAGTTTGGTGCTTAGCACGGGCGAAGCGGCCGGTTTCGAGACTTGGTAGTTTTTTGCCACAGATTAGAACAAAAATGATAGTTTTCCGCATAAAATTATCTCTACTCCTAATGGACGAATTGGTTGAATAGTCCCCCCACTTTCAACCGGTTTATTTTCAACTGGTTTATTTTCAACCGGTTTTTCTTCGTCCCACCTCCCACCAGCCCCTCCCACCGGTTTTTCTCTTTTCTCATCTGACCGGCAATACCCAACGTATTTATGGTAATCAATCATAATTAATCCACATATAGTAATAAATCAATCCAGGTATGGTAAGGTCATAACTCAGGACATTTTGAATATGGTAATTATATGGTAATAAATTTAAATTACCCCAAAGGCTATCAATCCAGGTATGGTAAGGCTATAACTCGGGAAATATCGAATATGGTAATAAATTTAAATTACCACTAGGTATGGTAAGGCTATCGATCCAGGTATGGCACGCCCTCACCTGATCACCTATCACAATCTCCGGCCCCACGCACGCACCAACGTATTTATGGTAATCAATCATAATTAATCCACGTATAGTAATAAATCAATCCAGGTATGGTAAGGTCATAACTCAGGAAATTTTGAATATGGTAATTATATTGTAATAAATTTAAATTACCCCAAAGGCTATCAATCCAGGTATGGTAAGGCCATAACTCGGGAAATATCGAATATGGTAATAAATTTAAATTACCACCAGGTATGGTAAGGCTATCGATCCAGGTATGGCACGCCCTCACCTGATCACCTATCACAATCTCCAGCCCCACGCACGCACCAACGTATTTATGGTAATCAATCATAATTAATCCACGTATAGTAATAAATCAATCCAGGTATGGTAAGGTCATAACTCAGGAAATTTTGAATATGGTAATTATATGGTAATAAATTTAAATTACCCCAAAGGCTATCAATCCAGGTATGGTAAGGCCATAACTCGGGAAATATCGAATATGGTAATAAATTTAAATTACCGCCAGGTATGGTAAGGCTATCGATCCAGGTATGGCACGCCCTCACCTGATCACCTATCACAATCTCCAGCCCCACGCACGCACCAAAGAACCCACCCGGCCCCAAACGCAGCTCCTCTCGATCCCCTCGAGTAAACGCCGCCACCATCGTGCGATCTTCCTGACACAGACGTCGTCGCCGCCTCCTTCCCACCTACCGCGTCCCCCACGTCCATGGTGACGGCGCTCGCGTCCTACACTGACCCTCCGCCTCATATAGGTTGGTCGTTGATGGAGTGGGATGTGCCACTGCGGTTTGGGGAGGCGCAATCACGATCTGGTTGGGATCTCAGTGTGGACTCGTTCTCTGCGATGAAGGATGGCGCTGCTTCCCTGGCAAATGGGATCGGAGGAAGGGGCTCTACGTCGTGACTGTCGGCGAGGCAGCGGCCGAAGGCGAGCCCGACGGTGAGCACGGGTGTTCGTCCCATGAAATAGGCGGCCATGGAGGGCGGATCTGAGGCCACTCCAATCGCCGGTGGCCCTTCCTCCCATCGCTCATCGCCTTCATTCTCTCTCTCCTCTAAATCTTTGTCGCCCCTGCCTGATTCTGGCCGACGCCATCTGGCTCTCGCATCGACCACCACCAGCACGGCTGCGGACGAGGCGCAACCGCAGACGCCGCCGCCGCCATCCTCATCCACCTCCTCCACCATCCTTCCCAGCCGTCGTCGGGGGCACCCGCCATCTGCGCTCTAGCCCACCCGCTCCCTCCTATCCCCTCCCCCTGCCTGCCAGCCCCGTGATCCATCGCACAGATGGCAGGTACTACAGCGACCTCCTCCCCAGCGGATCCGGCCTCCTCCGATGGAGATCCATCCTGGGCACCGCCTTATTCTCATGCGTGCACGTCTATATCAACGTCTCATTCCACCTCACCTGAGCCTTTACCTTCCCACCTCTGCTTCAGATCCACATCACTTTGCAAGGTATGTGCTTGATTGTTCCGAACTGGATCGATGGATTGTGCAAGGTACTTTGGGTGTCGTCATTGACGGCAATTGTCACGCCATGCTACCATCGGAGGGGTCCCTCATCGATCATTAGGGTCTTCCGAACTGCACGAGCTCCATTGAGAAGGATGTTTTTAATTCTGGTTTTGCCTACATGCTTTCTTTGCCTGTATCTACTTAGCTAATGTCTTCTTATAGATAGTAGCTGCTGAAGTGGTGATCAAAGTTGTTTACTATAAGGAAACAACCATGATAACAAAAGTGTATATTCTCTGACCTTTGACCTGAAGTACTTTTTCATTAGAAACTTGCAACAGCCAGGCATTGAAATTAGCAACAGCTTCGTACGTACTGAACTAATTTGCAGCAACACGTACTGAACTAAGTTAGGTTATGCTCATCGTTCCAACATGCTTAGTGATAACCACCTAGCAAGCTGATCAAACATGAAAAAAATTGAAGTGCTACTGCTAATCGTACTATTCTGAATGTGAAAATCTATTTAATTGGCTCTTCTCTAATTGTACACTTGCATAAATCTCAGATCTTGCAAATTACAGTATAACCATAAAAGTCATGATTTGACTCCTATAGGGTCTTTTGCACTTTAATATGACTAATAATTTGCCTTAATATCATAGATTGTATTACTATCTTTCTAAGTGAATGACATTCAAGAAGGTCATTAAATAAAACCAAGAAATCCTTCTGGTATTGGAGTGTAGGAAAGTTGAGACTATAAAACCAAAAGGTTATATTTACGTTTATTAGAGAAGGTTCTTTACTTTTTATAGGAAAACACAAAATGTTGCGATGTAGAGTCTAGGTGGTGGGCCTCCTTGATCCACTTGGTGGATGAGGGCGACTCCGGTCCTGGCACCCATAGTGCCAGTGATCCAAAAATCATAGGGCCTGGATATAGCTCTAGCAGACGTATGCGGCTTGCGCATCGAGCTTGGTCGTCTCAAGCATGCAGATAGGCGAGTTGTAGACCAAGAGCTGGTACAGAGATAGGCGAGTTGTAGACAAGAGCTGGTGGGCAGCAAGAAACGCATGCACACCAAAGAACAAATCTGAATCACATGCCTACTTCTATTGGTTTCTACAAAGAGCGGCTAGCTTAGATCTTAGACCAGTCAATCACTGTCGAGGTCGCCAAGGTGATCTTACAGCACCGCCGTGGGGATTTCTCATGATTTTATGTAGGCAAGCCGCAAGCGGTGGTGGTGATTGGCTGGGTGGTGTCGCTGCCTTGGGAAGAGACGAAGTGATGGTAAAAGTAAGCAGGATCCGATGATTCTTCCGTGGAGATAGCCAAAGTCAAGATGTCGACTACAGACTCGTCGCAGACTTGCAGTGAACCTGGATGCGGCGAGCCTGATTTGTGGATCGATGGCGGGTCTTGACTTTGTTAGGCTGGGATTGGATGGTTGCGAAGGGTGGTGTGCTTGGTTGGGTTCCCATGGAAGAATGTGGCCTCCTCGTGCATCTGGTCATGCCCATCCTAGAGAACATTGTGTCCCTAGCTCCCTCGAGGAGCAAGGACAGTGCAAGCGGCAGCAGGTGGTAGGGGTAGATGTGGGGAGGGATGTCGGCGGCTGCTCGAGGTCATCATGATGAAACCCATGACGTCCCATCTTCATCAATGGAAGTGGAAGAGCACGAAGTCGAGATTGGATAGGAGTTTGAGTTCTTTTTGGCACCGATCGGTTCCCCACTTTAGAGATGTATTTTTTTTGCGTGCGAGCAAACAGTGGGTTGATTCTAAAAGGGATAGGCACTTTTCAACAGAAGTGCATGACGGACCAAAAATATGACCTCATTTTATTCGTTTGATAGATATCGTATTATTCGTTGTTGTTCGTTCGGTGAAATTTCCTAATATTTGATTGTTGTGTTTCTAATTAGAGCACCCCATAATCACCCAATATGAGGGGATGATAAATGAAAAATACTGATTATAAATTTTGAAGAGCCCATGGCAACGCACGGGCGTTATACTAGTAAAATGGTAGTTTTCTGTCACGTTTCTGTCAAATGTGGTAGTTTTTGTTAAATACTCGTTATTATACACGTTGCGTGTTTTCCTGTGATAGTATCATTTATAGTTTCATACAGCTATATCAATATGGAAAACCGGTTAAAATATGTATTCAAAATCGTACAAAAATTAAAACAACATTTGTACTAGCATGGAAGAAATATAGCCACTTCATCAGTTGATGTACACATCCAGCTTTCTAGTACATGATTGCTATTCTCAATATATCCCGACTCATTCTGTAACCCTTGAATGCATGTATGATATTTCTTTTTGAATTTTTCAGACTAGAAGCCTGAACTACAAAGGCTATGGCAATGAGAGCGTCCTCGATGGAGCCAAGGGAGTGATGTCCAATTTCATCTCATCTGATCGCAGAGCATCCATGGTGTCGGTGATAGACGGACGGCTGCTCGGGTCTCGGTGCACACACAAGAGCCCGACAAGTAGTGCACGCTCCATCTGTTGTCGCCCAGCAGTGGACTCGCTGCCTATTAGCCTGCCATCTGCCGCCTCCAGGATCGCATTACCGTGGTACAAACTCCTTGCCCATGACGAGAGTGGAGGCTTATCAGGGAGACACGCCGTTGGGTCTCTTCCAGAGATCATCTCTAATAGGACAATGCCGAAACTATAGATGTCTGACTGCATATTCCGCTGGCTCGTGTCGATGAACACAGGGTCTATGTACCCATAAGTGCCTTGCACGATATCTGTGGTCTGTGATCCGGTTTCGTGGTGAACAAATCTTGCCAATCCGAAGTCACCTGACTTCGCACCGTACGAAGTGTCAAGCAGCACATTGCTCGACTTGATATCACCATGTACGATACATTGTTGGTGTTGCTCACAATCTACATGGAGGTATTGCAGTGCAGAACCTAGATCGAGGATGATCTCGTACCTGTTTGTCAAATCATGTTACCATTACATCAAAAAGAAATTAAGTTGCATCGATGTAAATGCTCTAGAGATGGAACTACATACCTCTTGGAGTAAATTGCATAAAACCACCACTTTGAGGGCTAGGTTTGCGAAAAATACTAGGATACAGTTTCTCTGCAGAAAGCACCACGTCTTGCGTAATTCTTTTGCAAAAATCACTGATCGGCGGATCGGGCCGCGTTAAGTGAGTTTATGACAGTTGGGGCCCATTTTTCACCTACGTGGCATAACAATTTAGGTTTCATGCAAAAAAGCCCCCCAAATTTCTCTCCTTGCCAAAAAATTTGTCGCAGGCTCATCCCGACCGCGACCACCGTCGCCCCTCACGACCCCGGCCACCACCCGTTGCAACCTCGGCGGCTCCCATCCCGACCCCGACCGCCGTCGCCCCTCCCGACCACGGCCACCACTCGTTCCAACCTTGGGAGCCCCCATCCTGACCCCAGACGAGGCAGAGGCCGCCGTCGCCGTTGCTGCACCGAGGCAGAGGACGAGGCAGAGGACGCCTCCCGTGGCCCTCCCCTCGCCGCCTGCTGGCCGAGGAGCAGTTCGACCTCGACGCCGGCGAGGTTCATCTGCCGCCCCAAGCCTCCATGGGCGCGGCCCCAGAACAGGACGATGGATCGGGTCGTCGCTTTCCTCGATCCAGAACAGGACGAGGCAGAGGAGGCCACAGGCGGCGGCCGATGTAGGAGAGGTAGCAGGGAGGGGGCTCTACCAACGGGATCCGGCCAGGAACGAGCAAGGGCGGCGGAGGACGGCCGGATCTGGTGGCGTCAGGGTCCTCGTGGTCATCGTCGTTGGCTCGCTGAAGCTCTGATGGTGAGGCACTTGCGGCCGAGCGCGAGGAAGCAGGGAGGCGGGATGGAGGGCCGGCGTCGGGGTTGATGCGCCTGTGGAGGGGATGGCGGTGAGGCATGGTCGTCGTCGCTCGCCGCGAGCGCGAGAAGGCGCAGGAGGGGGGGAGGGCCGGCGTCGGGGTTGATGCACCAGGGGAGGGGATTGCGTTCATGTTTTTTTATTTAAGGGTGTCTGTGTAAAATCTAAGGACTCGTTTGTAAATTTGGAATAACACTGATCTGGCACGAAATGTTATGCCACGTAGGCAAAAAATGGGCCCCAATTGTCATAAACTCACTTAACGCGGCCCGATCCGCCGATCAGTGGTTTTTGCAAAAGAATTACGCAAGAAGTGATGCTTTCTGCAGAGAAACTGCATCCTAGTGTTTTTCGCAAACCTAGCCCTCAAAGTGGTGGTTTTATGCAATTTACTCTACCTCTTGTCCCATGGTAACCAACTGTTGCCCCCGTGTAGGTGTTGATCAAGGCTACCTTGTGACAGGAGCTCATACACAAGAAAGAGACGTGTGTGCCTGTCGTCCCGCCACCAGCATACAAACTCGACAGGGTTCCACTTGTCGTCGTAGCACCAACCTATCAATTCGACCAGGTTCCGATGCCTCAGGCGACTGGCGACCCTGAGTTCATCCTCGAACGCCTGCCTCCCCTGCCCGGAGGCCGCCAGTTTGAATCTCTTTATTGCCACCGGTCTACTTGAGCTTGTCAGTTGGCCCCTATAAACAAAAGCGGAACCTCCTTGCCCGAGCCTGGTTTCATTGGCGAAATTGTTGGCCGCACGCGCCAGCCTATGATAATCAATATGTTCAAGCCCCCTGGCGAGAGCTCTGCATCGCTTCTTCCTCGTGCATAGTTGCCATCGATGGACGCCAACAAAGATGCACACAATTGCAATAACTCCAATAACTGGTCCAGTTACCTCTACTAGCAGTTTCCGCAGGTTCGGCGGAACCTTGGAGCTCTTCGGCGAAGGCGGCGGAATCTCAGAGCTCTTCGGCGAAGGCGGTGGAATCTCGGAGTTGTTCCGTGCAAGTGGCAGATCCAAGGTGGAATTAAATGACCAGGACATTATTTGGTGTAACTCAACGGCAGACCCAGTGGCACCCGAGAAGCCGATGGCCACCACGCTGGGCAAGAGCTGCCTCAGGTCAACACTGGTGCTGACCTGGTAAGTCACGTCGCCAATCTCAAGAACGGCCGCTAGTATTTTCGTGTCGTTGCCGTAGCTGATCTGGCAACTCATCAGGAAGCCAGACGTTAGGTTCTTGCCAGGCACAGTCGCGTTGGTGTACACGTGCGAGACAATGGAATTGACATCGATGCCCATGTGGCTGCCACTGGGGTCGAAATTATCGTTGAAGAAGGTGTCAAACTCAACCGCCACGGCTCGGTCGTCGCCTGTCGCCACCGTGCCGGCGATTTTGTTGAAGAGGCCGAGGTTCCCTCCGCCCATATCGCGTATGACATTGGGAATGCTCGACGAAGGATAACGCCCGAGGAAGAATGTGAAGCCATCGCCAGCGTCTGTATTGCTTACCTTGATTTGGAAGGTGAAGGAGGTGGTGAAGCGGGCGAGCTCGCCGGTGACGGTATCCCACAACGGCATGGGCGTCGTAAGGAACGCTCGGCCTACGCTGTTATTGACGCTTGTACCATTGCCGTTTCTTGTCAGTTGGATCACGTGAGACTGGGCGTCGTAGTATGCGTCACCCTGGAAACTGAGGTCTTGGGCGTCGTAGTCGGGATCGGCGAAGTTGGAGATAAAAGAAAGCGCGATAGCAGGATGCAGATGCAGAGAAGACCATGTCAAGTAGCAGAGGAGGATGAAGATCTGTATTTGGTGGGAGAAGCTCACAGCGGCAGCCATTTGCTGCGGCGTGTGTTTGGAAGTGGGTGAACAGAACACACATCATATAGAACTTCTGACATCGAAATCTTCAATAAATATTTCGCGATGCAGACGAACAGCGAGCTTTCAAATCTTCTGACCTGGACGTCACATTGGACGCACATCCTGTGTACAGGTCACAATGGCCTCTGGTAATGTCCGTTGAACAGAAAGGTGTAAGCCAAACGACAACACGGGAACACCTTTCTGAGCTACCTCCTAGGTGAGAAAAGAAGGTATACTATATGCTGTCTGACCAAGTCTCAAGCATATGTTATTCTGACGATCAAGCATCGTCAGCATGCTAGCTATTACATTCGTCGTATGTATTTCGTTTTCCAATTCGATTCGAAACAGACTTTCGGTTGCTTTATAAGTACATGTTTGTTTTGGCACACGGCTAAACTATACATGGAGTTGAAGAAGTCTTCGGAAATTGTATGTGTTCGTTTCTTTGTTTGGGATTTTGCTCGTGTCGATCTCAATAATCATGCATGTGTCAAACTCAACCGCCACGGCTCAGTCATGTAGGACATGCTATTTACATCCTGGCATAGCATTACGAAGGCCCAACCCCATGGCCATCAGTGACAGCGCTGGAGAGGTTAGGCAGTGATTCTTTTTTTTTTTAATCTTGAAGTGGTCTCTACCGGACTCGCATAAGAGCAACTCTAGCAGATTCCTGCATCCGACCGGCCCACAAAACGTGTTTACAGTTCGCGAAAAAACGCATTTACGGGCCGGCATGGACGGCCACAGTTGCAGATCCCGCATAAAGAACCCGTAAAAAAGATATTTGCATAATATGCTCTTTTACCGGTCGGCTTTGCGGGGTCTAATCTGGCGCAACTCCTCCCAGCCGGCCGGAAAACCTAAATTTACACCTTAATTTAATCCAACATAATGCATTTCTTTGCTTTTTGAACAACATTGGATACATAAGACATCACCAAATCTTTGCTAGAATAGCAAGACCAAAAAAAACAAGAACCACAAGTATGCATTTAAGAAGATTTTCAACTTCCATAACTACTCCCACTAGTTCGACTAATATCTTCTCCATGCACTCATTGTTTATCTGCGAATTCTTGATTTTGCATTCTTATTCCTTCATCTTTGATTCGAAAGAAGTAGACGTTGCTTCCCCTCTAGTTGCACATGCAGCCGCATCATTACCTTCGATTCTTCTAAGGAGTGCATCAACGTCTATTAAGTTTTTTCCTATCAATAAATCAATATATTCACCTTCCCAAAATCAAAATGAGCATCCATCTTCCTACACACATGAATGAGCATGTTCGAAATGAGCTACCGCAATTGAACCAAAGAATGAGCTACCGAAGTGCACGTACTCCGTCGTTTTCGCATTTGAAGAACACCCATCCGGGTTGCTTCGGTGTGCTCGAAGTTAGCCGCAGCACTGTTCGCGTGCAGTCGTCGCACTATATGAGCAGCATCGGCGAGCCACAGAGTCGTTGCGCGAGCGCCGAGCCCGGTGGACAGCCGGACGAATCCATGCCCGCAAACCGTCGGCGGCGGCGGAAGGACGAACCCGTACCTGCATGCGGCGATGCGCCCTTGCCGGGGCTGCGGAAGAGGCTCCCCAACCACTCCATCGCTTGGCGCAGCCACCGGCGGCCAGAAAAGCCAAATCCGACGGCCCGCGATGAAGGGCCGCAGATCCGCAAATCTGGCGGCCCGCCGATGCAGGGGGAGGGAGCCCTCGTGTGTGTGGCGGCCTTTCGACGTGCTCCTGCCGGCTGCTTTCGCCGGAATCTTGGGCGGCGGCGCGATGGGGAGACAGGAGGTGGTTGGTGAGGAAAGCGCGGGCTGAAATGTCCCCCCACCAACCGCTTCCTCTTATATGCAGGGCACCGCAACGGCGAGGGAAAACCCGTGTATTCGTGGGTTGGGGCCGAGATTTTGCCGCGCCCCTCAAGAAATTTACGGGCCGGGACAGGATGCGGGATCTGATCGGGCAGGTTTTTTCGCCCCGACCCGTATTTTGACGATTATTTTGTGGATCGGGACGGGATGCGGGGTCTGCTAGAGATGCTCTAAGTTAGCAAAACCGAGACAGCCTGAATATTTAGCAAAAGAGTACAGCTGAGTCACTCTGTGCATTTAAAAACCGAACTGAAAAACCATACCGAAAATAAACCGAACCGAACCAATTTTATAATTTTTATGGTTTCTGGTTTCGGTATGGTATAAACTTTTCATACAGATTTGAACTTGGTTTTATGGTATATACCGGGAAATCGAACGGTTAACCGAATAAACTGAAGTAAAAAATAAATTTATATTTCTTGAGATGAACAACCATACAAGTTGTCATTTTTCTTGTACATGAGTCAAATGCACTCCTAAGCACGTAATTTTTTCTTGTAACAGTCATTTTTCTATTTTTAAAATGCTAAGCACGTCCATGACCATCAACAGATGAATCAATGCATGCATATATACTTATATATATAGTCATATACTATTTGTGTAGAATAATACGTGTTTTGAGTCATAAATTTGCTAATTATTATTACTTCATTTCCAAATTTGCGTCAACTTTAGTTTTTATGGTATATACCGAAATCATACCGAAATAATTTGGTATATACCGAAACCGAACCGTATTTTAATTTCATACCATATCTACCGAAATATTAATACCGTATAAACTGAAAAACCATATAAATCGGACCATATAAACCGAATAAACCGAACAGCACAGGGTGACAGCTGAGGCAACGTACGTCTCCGGCCTTCTAGCTCCTTTGCTACCTCCTTTCACCGGTGGCAGCGCATTTGTAACCCAACTTGGTGTCCTGGGGCTTAACCACAGAGCCTCGCCGGTGTCCTTGTGCTTGAAGTCGGGGGCTTTAGGTGACCTCTGAATTTCAAACGAGACAGAATAATAATCCTTGGGACCAGCTGAAGAGAGAAAGAAAGATAAATCTTCCCGCAAAAAGAAAGAAAGAAAGAAAGAAAAATCATGACGAAATGTCCCGGTCCCGAGACTCACCTTGTCTGCTGGGTTGTCCCACCAGCTTTGAGGACTGTGAACCAGATTCTGCCACACTTCCGCTGAAAGCAATAATATGGGAGTCATCAGCAAAGAGATGCTCACGGGTTGTAAAGCGCAAACTACCGACTAGAAGAATATGTAGGTTTCGGTAGAAAGATTGACCAAGAGTCCAAGACACATCAAGAAACATGGACATTGTAAGCCATATAACCTCTTTGATTCACATGATTTCCAAAACGCAAGATTAAAGTGTCATGTCATCTTGAATACCACATGGTCGAAAGATGTTTGATTGTGCATAGAAAAAACCTAGGATTATTTCCAACAGATTGGAGTGGATGAAGATTTCCTATGAAATCCAATGCAAATACTCCCTTCGTTCCTAAATATTTGTCTTTCTAAAGATTTTAACAAGTAACTACATACGGAACAAAATGAGTGAATCTACACTTTAAAATATGTTTATATACATCCGTATGTGGTAGTCCATTTGAAATCTCTAAAATGACAAATATTTAGGAACAGAGGGAGTAAATGCCAAGGAAAATCCCTATTACTTGCAATTCTATTAATCGAACAGGCTTGTAGGAAAAGTTTGTACAGATTAGAATCCTCCAAAAAAAAACTTTGGAAAACCTATATGTAGTTAAAGAACCAAGAGATGCACGAGGGTATTTACAACTTAAAGATGACAGATCACAAGAACATGATTTATATAGGAAAAGTTAGTTAGATCCTCATGCACAAGTGATCCCGTTGCAAAAAGAGGAAGGCAAACAGGCAAAGATGATATTTAAGCAAGTAGAGATAATGGGATGTATCCACAAGCCAGACAAAGATGGTATTTAAGCCACTTGCGCAAATACCAGGTACAGAAGCTTAGACGACGAGTAGAGATAAAGAAGATGTACTATTCCACAAGCCACTTGACTATTGATGGTAATGTAAAATGCACACACAGGAAATAAAAACAAATTTATATCTACCTTCTTTTTTTTTGTTTCTCAAGAGAGGCAGCTTGGCTTGTCTTGAATATACTCCAACCTGTATTCGTACCTCTTGTTTATACTGAATATTAGTATAAAAATTATAACAAAATGGGAGGATTTTATGTTTAAAGTTTTACCTTTCCCCATGCTAGAATTAAAAGGCTTATATGTTTTAGCCGCATTGTAGCCACTATTAAAGGTCAAACCATCCAACTTCTCTGGCACATATTGTGGTGCTGAGTCAAGCCACAGTACTGATATTATAGAGTATTTAATCAAAAACTACCACATTTTACGGAAACGTGACAGAAAACTACCACTTTACGATTTTGTGCGGAAAACTACCACTTTTGTCTTAATTCGTGGCAAAAAACTACCAAGTCTCGAAACCATCCGCTTCGCCCGTGCTAAGCACCCAATTGACCAGGGGTCCCATGTTACAGGTGCCACGATGGCCAACCGACGCCCGCCGCGCATTAACGGCCGTTAACGGCGCGTCCGCGGTCGGAAACAGTCAAGATCTGATCCATCCCCCTCTCGCGCTTCACTCTCTCCCTCCTCTCCCTCTGTCCTCTGTCTGACCTAGGTGGCGGCCACCATGGTGTCGGTGATTCTGGACGGGGGCGGCGGCGATATGGGTGGCGGCGAAGGCCGCGGCAACGACAGCGGTGACAGCGGCACAAGTTTGGACGCCGTGGGCTCGTTCTCTGAAGTGGATAATTGGTTGGGGAGCAGCAGCTACGCGACGCAGGCAGGGTTTCAGCAGCCGGAGGCACCGCTCGGCCAATCATCGCCGGCGCCTGGATGTTCTAAGGGTGGCAGGTATGGAGAATCTCTTGCTTAAATGCACATGTTTTCTTCAATATGGCAACTTAGTGAGACTTTGTTTCTGTTTGTTGACCATGTTTAGTAAACTTTATTGCAACTCTAGTTCTGTCAATTTTAATTCAATTGATGAGCACATATTTGTGCAGTTTGGCTGACCAGAAGTGGGAGATATGGTTTCATTTAGAAGGAAGAAACCCTTTGAAAAGGGGTATATATGAGTCAGATATTTCTTTTCTAACTCTACAATCACTCATTGCTAGTGAATGGTATGGGGAGAGTGATTACATGTACTATGTGAAGGAGGAGGAAATTGGATATGAAAGAGTGAAGTATTTAAGTAATGAAGCTAGTTTTCGTGAAATGTTGGAGTTTTTCATCATGTCAAGGTTGTGAACATAAAGGTTGTGAGAAATGTTGAACCTGGAGTTAGTACACATGCTAATGAGAATTACATGAACACTCAAGAGAGCTGCTATGTGAAAAAGGTTGTGGAGCAATCTGAGCTTCAGAATCAGATAGATGATAGAAAGGCTCAGCTTGAGAGGAGCGGGATTCAAAGAGAGGCAGATTTGAACCACTTTGAAGGAGACACTGAAGTGTCTGAATTTTGTTCTGATGATTCAGTTCATTCAGATGGGAGTGCCGAAGCAGTTCAAATGGAAATAGAGTGTGCCTGTGAAGAGGACAGAGCATTGGAAAGTACTGCTATTGTGAAACATGTGAAGAACCCTGGTCCAACTAGCAGATGTCACAATGAGTTAGAGAAAAAATGTTTTGAAGATTGATTTCCTGAAGCAGATGAGTTTTGTTTTGCTAGTGATGTAGGCATAAGTGATGAGGAAGAAGAAGATGAAGTTGAACCACCATACCTCATGAAGAAGCCAAAGACAAAGAGTAGTAAGAAAAAGATGAAGGAAAGGGTATATTTTGACCCCAAAATTCCCAATTCACACTTACTGTTGTGCAAGAGCTTGTGTTTTGACAGTGTTTACCAGTTCAGAGAAGCATTAACGGATTTTCATATAAGGACTTTGAGGTCTTTTCACTACCACAGGAACTCCCCAACAAGAATTATTGTTTGGTATTCACAGAGAGAACATGTATGTGAATTTTACATGTGTGCCTCCAGGATAGCTCATGAAAGAAATTTTTGCATTAAGAAGTGTAATATGGAGCACGCGTGTCCAGCATCAGCAGAGAACACAAAGGTTACTACTGAGTGGCTTTCAAAAGCAGTTGAGCCTTCTCTTAGAGCAGATCCTAGAGCACTTGTAGATGCACTTATTAAAAACAGCAAAGTCAAGTTTTCAGTTGATGTATCAAAGAGTGTGGCATATAGGGCAAGGAGGAAGGCTATGAAGGTTGTGCAAGGTGACCATAAGGAGCAGTACTATAGACTGAGGGACTACCTGCAAGCAGTTATTGAAACAAACCCTGATAGCAGGTGTATAGTTACAACATTTGAGGACCTAGAAAACCCTACACCAACTCCTAGATTTAAGTACATGTTCTACTGCTTGCGTGCATCAAAACAAGGATTTCTTAATGGTTGTAGGCCCTTTATAGGTAAATCTACAACTACATTTTGTTCAAAATATCTTGTTGATAAATTTATGGTAGCCAATTTGGATATGGATGCAGGGCTTGATGGTTGCTTCATCAAGCTAACCACCGGACAACAAATTCTTGCAGCCACAGGAAGAGATGGCAACAACAACATCTACCCCATAGCCTTTGGTGTGGTTGATAAGGAAGATTCAGAGAGTTGGACATGGTTCCTAACCCAGCTAAGATGTTGCATTGGAAGTGGAAGCAAATTTGGAACCTACACCATTATTTCTGACAGGCAAAAGGTATGCACCCTATCTTAGCCAGTAGTTCAGATATATATTGTTATTATTGGCTTTATTTATTTTTGTTCATGACCATGGTTATTAATTTATAATCAGGGTCTCCTTAAGGCTATAAATGAGGTGTTCCCTGATTCCCCTCAGAGATACTGCCTCAGGCACGTATATGCAAATTTTCAGTCAGCTAGTTTTAGAGGAGCAGAACTAAAGAAGCTAGTATATTAGGCTAGCTACTCATTCACCAAACATGGCCATGAATTAGCAATGGTTGATCTTAAAGCAGAGTGTGAGGATGCCTGGAAGTGGCTTAAAAAATTCCAAAGGAGACTTGGTGTAGGTCTGTAATGGATTACAATTGCAAAACTGATCTTGTTGTGAACAAACTTAGTGAGGTTTTCAACAAAATGGTCCTTGATGTTAGGGCCAAACCAATTAGAACTATGTTTGAAGGAATTAGGACTAAGCAGATGATCAAAAGTCAGAAGACTAGGGAAAAGACAGAGACCGGCAGGTGGATGATCACACCCAACTATTCAGAGAAACTGGAGGAGAATAAGAAGTATGCCAAATTTTATGAGGCACATAGGGCTGGTCCTGACATTTGGCAAGTGTCTAGTGGTGAAAATCAGTACTGTGTGAACATAGATACTAACTCATGTGACTACAGGAGGTGGGACATGACAGGTGTGTCATGCAGTCATGCAATAGCAGCAATGAGCAAGCTTCACATGCACCCAGAGGACTATGTGCATGAATTTTTCAAAAATCCACTATATATTGAAGCATACAAAGACATAGTGTACCTTGTCCCTGGTCCTGGATTTTGGCCTGACACCCATACTCGGGATATTGAGCTCCTGGTGTTCAAAGAAAAACCAGGGAAGAAACAGACAACTAGGAGAAAGGACCAGTTTGAGGTGCCTACACCAAAGGACACAAGCAGGATGGGAACAATTACATGCAGCAATTGTGGTCTACAAGGCCATAGATATACTAACTGTGGGAAAGCTCTAAAACCAAGTCTTCAGATGAGAAAGAACTTACACTAGGTCATTTAAAAATGTTGCATTCTTTGTTTAATTATTTTAGGTCTGGTCTATTTACTAACTGTTTTAATTCTGTCATGTAGGAGAATAGAGAAATTTTTAGGGGTTCCTCTAGTGCTACACATCCACCTCCACAACCACCACATCAACACCAAACTTCACAGATGTTAGCCTCATCTGCTCCACCTCCTAAAGCAATGAGGATCAGAAAAACAGCAGCAGATAAGAGAGGTTCAGCATCAACAGTTTCAGCAGGAGCAGCCAGGTCTTCACTGATACGTCCATTTTGCATCATGCTTTTATATCGATTTTATTGCATTATGGGTAGTTATTACACATTATGTCACAATACTTATGCCTATTCTCTCTTATTTTACAAGGTTTACATGAAGAGGGAGAATGCCGGTAGCTGGGATTCTGGGCTGGAAAAAGAGCAAATATTAGAGACCTATTATGCACAGCTCCAAAAGTCCTGAAACTTCACGGAAGTTATTTCCAAAATATATAGAAAATACTGAGCGCAAGAAGTACCAGAGGGGGACACCCACCAGCCATGAGGGTGGGGGTGCGCCCTACCCCCTGGGCGTGCCCCCTGCCTCGTGGGCCCCCTGGTGGCCCTCCGATGCCCATCTTCTGCTATATGAGGTCTTTCATCCGAGAAAAAAACAATAAGCAAGCTTACGGGACGAGACTCCGCTGCCATGAGGAGTAACCTTGGCGGAACCAATCTAGGGCTTCAGCAGAGCTGTTCTGCCGGGGACACTTCCCTCCGGGAGGGGGAAATCATCACCATCGTCATCACCAACGATCCTCTCATCAGGTGGGGGTCAATCTCCATCAACATCTTAAACAGCACCATCTCATCTCAAACCCTAGTTCATCTCTTGTATCCAATCTTTGTATCCAAACCTCAGATTTGTACGTGTGGGTTGCTAGTAGTGTTGATTACTCCTTGTAGTTGATGCTAGTTAGTTTACTTGGTGGAAGATCATATGTTCAGATCCATTATGCATATTAATACCCCTCTGATTATGAACATAAATATGCTTTTTGAGTAGTTATATTTGTTCCTGAGGACACAGGAGAAGTCTTGCTATTAGTAGTCATGTGAATTTGGTATTTGTTTGATATTTTGATGAGATGTATGTTGTCATCCCTCTAGTGGTGTCATGTGAACGTCGACTACATGACACTTCACCATTGTTTGGGCCTAGAGGGAGGCATTGGGAAGTAATAAGTAGATGATGGGTTGCTAGAGTGACAGAAGTTTAAACCCTAGTTTATGCGTTGCTTCGTAAGGGGCTGATTTGGATCCATATGTTTCATCTATGGTTAGGTTTACCTTAATACTTCTGTTGTAGTTGCGGATGCTTGCAATGGGGGTTAATCATAAGTGGGATGCTTTACCAAGTAAGGACAGCACCCAAGCACCGGTCCACCCACATATCAAATTATCAAAGTACCGAACGCGAATCATATGAACGTGATGAAAACTAGCTTGACGATAATTCCCATGTGTCCTCGAGAGCACTTTCCTTCATATAAGAGTTTGTCCAGGCTTGTCCTTTGCTACAAAAAGGATTGGGCCATCTTGCTGCACTTTATTTACACTTGTTACTTGTTACTCGTTACCAATTACCTTATCACAAAACTATCTGTTACCGATAATTACAGTGCTTGCAGAGCATACCTTGCTGAAAACCGCTTATCATTTTCTTCTGCTCCTCGTTGGGTTCGACACTCTTACTTATCGAAAGGACTACGATAGATCCCCTATACTTGTGGGTCATCAAGACTCTTTTCTGGCACCGTTGCCGGGGAGTGAAGTGCCTTTGGTAGGTGGAATTTGGTAAGGAAAAAATTATATAGTGTGCAGAAATTTACTGTCACTTGTTACTATGGAAAGTAACCCTTTGAGGGGCTTGTTCGGGGTATCTTCACCCCGACCGGTAGAGAAAATAGTTTCTCCTCAACCTACTGGACCTACTGAAAATGAAAATGTTTAATCCGAAATTCCTTCGGGTATCATAGAGAAACTACTAGCTAATCCTTTTGCAGGAGATGGAACATTGCATCCCGACTTACACTTAATCTATGTGGATGAAGTTTGTGGATTATTTAAGCTTGCAGGTATGCCCAATGATGTTATCAAGAAGAAGGCTTCCCTTTATCTTTGAAGGGAGATGCATTGACATGGTATAGGCTATGTGATGATATGGGATCATGAGACTATAAGCGATTGAAATTGGAATTTCACCAGAAGTTTTATCCTATGCATCTTGTTCACCGTGATCGTAATATATATATATATATATATATATATATATATATATATATATATATATATATATATATATTGGCCTCACGAAGGAGAAAGCATCGCTCAAGCTTGGGGAAGTCTTAAGTCAGTGTTATATTCATGCCCCAATCATGAGCTCTCAAGAGAAATGATTATTCAAAAAATTTATGCTCGGCTTTCTGACAACAATCGCTCCATGCTCGATACTTCTTATATTGGTTCCTTTATGATGAAGACTATTGAATTCAAATGGAATTTATTGGAGAGAATTAAACGCAACTCTGAAGATTGGGATCTCGACGAAGGTAAGGAGTCAGGTATAACACCTAAGTTTGATTGTGTTAAATCTTTTATGGATACCGATGTTTTTAGTAAATTTAGCACTAAATATGAACTTGACTCTAAGATAGTAGCTTCTTTCTATGAATCCTTTGCTACTCATGTTGATCTCCCTAAGGAGAAGTGGTTTAAATATAATCCTCCCATTGAAACAAAAGTAGTTGCACCAATTAAAGTTGAATAAAAAATTATCACTTATTATGATCCTGATGTTCCCACTGCTTATGTTGAGAAACCACCTTTCCCTGTTAGAATAAAGGATCATGCTAAAGCTTCAACTGTGGTTCTTAAAAGTAATATTAGAACTTATACACCTCCTAAGAAAGTTAAAGTTGAACCTAATATTTCTATTGTTAAAGATCTCTTGGCTGATAATATTGATGGGCATGTTATTTACTTTTGTGATGAGACTGCTAGAATTGCTAAACCTGGTGCTAAAGATAAACATAGACCTGTGGTAGGCATGCCTGTTATTTTTGTTAAAATAGGAGATCATTGTTATCATGGCTTGTGTGATATGGGTGCTAGTGCTAGTGCAATACCTATTTCCTTATACAAAGAAATTATGCCTGATATTGCACCAGCTGAGATAGAAGATATCGATGTTACCATTAAGCTTGCTAATAGAGATACTATTTCACCAATTGGGATTGTTAGAGATGTTGAAGTCTTGTGTGGGAAGGTTAAATATCCTGCTGATTTTCTTGTTCTTGGTTCCCCTCAAGATAGCTTTTGCCCCATTATATTTGGTAGACCCTTCTTGAATACTGTTAATGCTAGGATAGACTGCGAAAAGGATCTTGTTACTATTGGTTTGGGTGATATGTCTCATGAGTTTAACTTCTCTAAATTTCGTAGGCAACCCCGTGATGAAGAATTGCCTAGTAAAGATGAAATTATTGGTCTTGCTTCTATTGTCGTGCCTCCTACTGATCATTTAGAACAATATTTGCTAGACCATGAAAATGATATGTTTATGAATGAAAGAAGGGAAATAGATGAAGTATTCTTCAAATAAGGACCCATTCTGAAACACAATTTGCCTGTTGAAGTCCTAGGGGATCCTCCGCCACCCAAGGGTGATCCCGTGTTTGAGCTTAAACCATTACCTGATACTCTTAAATATGCTTATCTTGATGAAAAGAAGATATATCATGTTATTATTAGTGCTAACCTTTCAGAGCATGAAGAAGAAAAATTATTGAAAACTCTGAAGAAGCACCGTGGTGCTATTGGATATACTCTTGATGATCTTAAGGGCATTAGTCCCACTCTATGTCAACACAAAATAAATTTGGAGAAAGACGCCAAACCATTTATTGATCACCAACGACGGCTGAATCCTAAGATGAAAGAAGTGGTAAAAAAGGAAATATTAAAGCTCCTTGAGGCAGGTATAATTTATCACGTTGCTGATAGTCAGTGGGTAAGTACTGTCCATTGTGTCCCTAAGAAGGGAGGTATTATTGTTGTTCCTAATGATAAAGATGAATTGATTCCGCAAAGAATTAGTACAGGTTATAGGATGGTAATTGATTTCCGCAAATTAAATAAGGCTACTAAAAAAGATCATTACCCCTTACCTTTTATTGATCAAATGCTAGAAATATTATCCAAACATACATATTTTTGTTTTCTAGATGGTTACTCTGGTTTCTCTCAAATACCTGTGTCAGCTGATGATCAAGCAAAGACCACTTTTACTTGCCCATTCGGTACTTTTGCTTATAGACGTATGCCTTTTGGTTTATGTAATGCACCTGCTACCTTTCAAAGATGCATGATGGCTATATTTTCTGACTTTTGTGAAAAGATATGTGAGGTTTTCATGGACGATTTCTTCGTTTATGGATCCTCTTTTGATGATTGCTTGAGCAATCTTGATCGAGTTTTGTAGAGATGTGAAGACACTAATCTTGTTCTAAATTGGGAGAAATGCCACTTTATGGTTAATTAAGGTATTGTCTTGGGGCATAAAATTTCTGAAAGAGGCATTGAAATTGATAAAGCTAAAGTTGATGCTATTGAAAAGATGCCATGTCCCAAGGACATTAAAGGTATAAGAAGCTTCCTCGGTCACGCCGGTTTTTATAGGACGTTCATTAAGGACTTCTCAAAAATTTCTCGTCCTCTGACTAATCTATTACAAAAAGATATTCCTTTTATCTTTGATGATGATTGTGTAGAAGCATTTGAAATACTTAAGAAAGCATTAATTTCTGCACCTATTGTTCAGCCACCTGATTGGAATTTACCCTTTGAAATTATGTGTGATGCTAGTGATTATGCTGTAGGGGTTGTTCTAGGGCAAAGAGTTGATAAGAAATTAAATGTTATTCAATATGCTAGTAAAACTCTAGATAATGCCCAGAGAAATTATCCTACCACTGAAAAAGAATTTTTAGCAGTTGTTTTTGCTTGTGATAAGTTCAGACCTTATATTGTTGATTCTAAAATAACTATTCACACTGATCATGCTGCTACTAAATACCTTATGGAAAAGAAAGATGCTAAACCTAGACTTATTACATGGGTTCTCTTGCTACAAGAATTTGATTTGCATATTATTGATAGGAAGGGAGCTGAGAACCCCGTTGCAGACAACTTGTCTAGGTTAGAAAATGTTCTTGATGACCCACTACCTATTGATGATAGCTTTCCTGATGAACAATTAAATGTCATAAATTCTTCTCGAACTGCTCCATGGTATGTTCATTATGCTAATTATATTGTTGCTAAATTTATACCACCTAGTTTCACATACCAGCAAAAGAAAAAGTTCTTCTATGATTTAAGACATTACTTTTGGGATGACCCACATCTTTATAAAGAAGGAGTAGATGGTATTATTAGATGTTGTGTGCCCGAGCATGAAAAGGAACAGATCCTACGCAAGTGCCACTCCGAAGCCTATGGAGGGCACCATGCTGGATATAGAACTACACACAAGGTATTGTAATCCATTTTTTATTGGCCTACTCTCTTCAAGGATGCCCGTAAGTTTGTCTTGTCTTGTGATGAATGTCAAAGACTTGGTAATATTAGTATACGTCAAGAAATGCGTGTGAATTATTCACTTGTTATTGAACCATTTGATGTTTGGGGCTTTGATCATATGGGACATTTTCCTCTAATGGGTATACACATATTTTAGTTGTTGTTGATTACGTTACTAAGTGGGTAGAGGCTATTCCAACTAGTAGTGCTGATCATAACACCACTATTAAGATGCTTAAAGAAGTTATTTTCCCTAGGTTTGGAGTCCCTAGATATTTAATGATTGATGGTGGTTCACACTTTATTCATCGTGCCTTTCACAAAATGCTTGCTAAGTATGATGTTAATCATAGAATTGCATCTCCTTATCACCCACAGTCTAGTGGTCAAGTAGAATTGAGTAACAAAGAGCTCAAATTAATTTTGCAAAAGACTGTTAATAGATCTAGAAAGAATTGGTCCCAAGAAACTTGATGATGCATTATGGGCCTATAGAACTGCATATAAAAATCCTAGGGGTATGTCTCCGTATAAAATGCTTTATGGTAAAGCATGTCACTTACCTCTTGAATTAGAACATAAGGCATATTGGGCTATTAAGGAGCTCAACTATGACTTCAAACTTGCTGGTAAGAAGAGGCTTTTTGACATTAGCTCACTTGATGAATGGAGAACCCAGGCTTATGAAAATGCCAAGTGTAGGATCGAAAGTATGTCTAGAGGGGGGTGATTAGACTACTTGACCAAATAAAAACTTAACCTTTTCCCAATTTTAGTTCTTGGCAGATTTTAGCTATTTTAGGACAAGTCAAGCAATCATCACACAATTCAAGCAAGCATGCAAAGAGTATATTGGCAGCGGAAAGTAAAGCATGCAACTTGCAAGAATGTAAAGGGAAGGGTTTGGAGAATTCAAACGCAATTGGAGACACGGATGTTTTTTCCCGTGGTTCGGATAGGTGGTGCTACCCTACATCCACGTTGATGGAGACTTCAACCCACGAAGGGTAACGGTTGCGCAAGTCCACGGAGGGCTCCACCCACGAAGGGTCCACGAAGAAGCAACCTTGTCTATCCCACCATGGCCATCGCCCACGAAGGACTTGCCTCACTAGCGGTAGATCTTCACGAAGTAGGCGATCTCCTTGCCCTTACAAACTCCTTGGTTCAACTCCATAATCTTGTCGGAGGCTCCCAAGTGACACCTAGCCAATCTAGGAGACACCACTTTCCAAGTAGTAACAAATGGTGTGTTGATGATGAACTCCTTGCTCTTATGCTTCAAATGATTGTCTCCCCAACACTCAACTCTCTCTCATAGGATTTGGATCTGGTGAAAAGAAGATTTGAGTGGAAGGCAACTTGGGGAAGACTAGAGATCAAGATTCATATGGTAGGAATGGAATATCTTGGTCTCAACACATGAGTAGGTGGTTCTTTCTCAGAACATATGAGTTGGAAGTGTAGATGTGTTCTGATGGCTCTCTCCACGAATGAAGAGGAGGTGGAGGGGTATATATAGCCTCCACACAAAATCCAACCGTTACACACAGTTTTCCAATCTTTGTGGGACCGAATCACAAACTCGATCGGACCGAAAAGTAAACCTAGTGACCGTTAGAGATTTTTGGTGGGACTGACATGCAACTCGGTAGGACCGATTTTGTTAGGGTTAGGGCATAACGTAATCTCGGTGAGACCGATTACACAAACTCGGTGAGACCGATTTTGGTAATAATCTAACCAGAGAGTTGGTCAGGCACACTCGGTGGGACCGATTTGCTCTTTTGGTGAGACCGAAAAGTTACAAAAAGGAAACAGAGAGTTTACATTGCAATCTCGGTGGGACCGATTCACTCTTTCGGTGAGACCGAAAAGTTATGAAAGGGAAACAGAGAGTTTGCAATCCCATCTCGGTGAGACCGAGATCCCTATCGGTAGAACCGAAGTGCTAGGGTTTGGCAGTGGCTTATGACAAGTGAAACTCGGTGGCGCCGAATAGGAAGAATCGGTAGGACCGAGTTTGGCTTAGGGTTTAGGTCATATGTGGATATGGGAAAGTAGTTGAGGGGTTTTGGAGCATATCACTAAGCACATGAAGCAAGAGGCTCATTAAGCAACACCTCATCCCTCCTTGATAGTATTGGCTTTTCCTAAAGACTCAATGTGATCTTGGATCACTAAAATATAAAATGAAGAGTCTTGAGCTTTTGAGCTTGAGCCAATCCTTTGTCCTTGGCATTTTGAGGGTTCCACTTTCACCATCCATGCCATGCCAATCATTGAGCTTTCCTGAAATAATCATCTTGGAATAGCATTAGCTCAATGAGCTATATGTTGTTATGAATTACCAAAACCACCTAGGGATAGTTGCACTTTCAATACCTACATGGGTTAGTCCTAGATGGGTTACGTTACCTTGTCCCTTGTCTTACCAACAAGAGGGTTTGTGACTCCTTGAACTAGTGCAAGATGTGGAAGTTGATTGCACTTGTTCTTGCCAAAATGATAAGAGTGAAGTATGTTGGCGGAGTCACCCTCAAGAACTCTCTAGTTCTTCTTCTTTTGGATCCACACCATCTTGATGGGAATCCTTGGAGTTGTAGTCGTACTTGATGAAGTGGAACTTGAAGTAGTCTTGGGAATCCACTTGACTAAGGTCTTAGGAGCTTCTTCAAATGCATCAATTTCCTCTTGAAGCTTGTCCTTGCCTTTTTGCTTGTAGTCTTGTGGTGGAAGATCATCTTGAGCTTGTGTCCCCTTGAAGGAAGTATCATACTTCTCTTGTTGAGGAACAAACTTTGTCTTGGGGTATTGATCTTCTTCCCACTCAACTCCATTGGCATTGAACTTTCGTTCAAAACCAACACCTTGATTCTTCCGGTGCATTCCTTGCTTGCGCACAATTTCCTCGAATTGCTTACTCCCGGCAAGGCTTTTGTACACTCCTTTCTCTATAATTCCCTTCAATAAGCTATTTTCTTGCTCAAGTGTAACTTGGCTAAGAGAATCATTAGTGGAACCAAGAGAACTACTAGAAGCAACAATATTGGATTTAGCATGATCATTGTTACTACTAGAGGAAGAATCTTTCTTGTTCTTGTTACTAGACTTGACTTGAGGCATGTAAGTGGATGAGAGTAAACGCTTGGCAATGTAAGAAGAACTTTTCTTGCGGAGATCATCATTGATTGCCTTTAAAAACTCATGCTCTTGCTCAAGATTGAGCTTTTCAAAGCGTAACTTCTCATGAGCTCTTAAAAGTTCTCGATGATCTTCGAAGATAGTTTCATGAGCTAACTTAAGAGTGTTTAGTTCTTTAGTTAGAGCCTCAATCTTCTCCTTATCGTTGTCATTCGTTTTATCTTGATTAGCATGATTAATTGACATTTCATCATAGTATTCATCACTAGAGTTGTCAACAAGTAAATCATCATCACCTAACAAGTCATCTTCATCACTATTAAAATCAACATACTCGAGGTGTGTCACCTTAGGACCTTTGGCCATGAAGCATCTTCCAATTCCTTCATTTGGTGAGTCAAATATGTCGTAGGAGTTGGTTGACACAAGTGCTAGACCGGCAACACCTTCATCTCGAGTATAATCGGAATCGGAGTGATAACTTCTCTCGGAGTGGCTGTCGGAGTCGGAGCCGGATACCCATTCACCAACATGAGCTTGATGTCTTCGTTTTGTGTAGCTCCTTGATGATTTTTCCTTCCTTTCCGAATCCTTGCTTCTTCGTGAGTATCTTCGTTCATAACGATCATATCTACTCCTTCTCTCTCTTGGTGGTGATTCTTCTCTTTTGCTTCTTCTTTTTGGAGAGTCTTCTCTTGTAGGGAGCCATACACTCATTGGAATAGTGTCCGGGCCCTCCACAATTGTAGCAGTTTCGCTCTCGACTAGAAGATCTTTTGTCATTGTAGGACCCTGACTTGAAGCTTCTATCTTTGCTTCTACTCTTGTAGAACTTGTTGAAGTTCTTCACCATTAAGCTCAATTCTTCATTGAAGCTTTGTTTCTCACTTGATGATGTAGGGGCTTCACATTTGGCTTTGTAGGCACCACTGGATTTGTTGTGAAGTTCCTCTTTATCCTTAAGTGACATCTCATGAGCAACAATTCTTCCAATTACCTCCGTTGGCTTGAAATCTTTGTAATTGGGCATCATTTGGATCAATGTGCACACAGTATCATATTTTCCATCCAAGGCTCTTAGAATCTTCTTGATGATGAATCTATCGGTCATCTCTTCACTTCCTAAGCTGGCAATCTCATTTGTGATGAGAGCAAGCCTAGAGTACATTTCAGCGACACCTTCACCATCCTTCATTTTGAACTTGTCAAGTTGACTTTGTAGCACATCCAATTTGGATTCCTTAACGGAGTCGGTACCTTCGTGCATATCAATGAAAGTGTCCCAAATTTCCTTTGCATTCTCAAGATGGCTGATTTTGTTGAATTCTCCGGGGCACAATCCGTTGAAGAGAATATCACAAGCTTGAGCATTGTATTGCAACATCTTCAACTCATCCGCGGTAGCTTCACGGTTTGGTTCTCTCCCATCAAAGAAATCACCTTGCAAACCAACACACACAATATTCCAAATGGCGGGGTTATGTCCAAGAATATGCATTTTCATTTTATGCTTCCAACTAGCAAAATTAGTACCATCAAAGTAAGGACCTCTACGTTGATAATTTCCCTCGCTAGACGCCATACTCTCCTAGGTTGTGAAACCAAGGCTATGACCACCAAAAGCTATGGAAATCAAAGCAAATGGAGACCAAGGCTCTGATACCACTTGTAGGATCGAAAGTATGTCTAGAGAGGGGGTGATTAGACTACTTGACCAAATAAAAACTTAACCTTTTCCCAATTTTAGTTCTTGGCAGATTTTAGCTATTTTAGGACAAGTCAAGCAATCATCACACAATTCAAGAAAGCATGCAAAGAGTATATTGGCAGCGGATAGTAAAGCATGCAACTTGCAAGAATGTAAAGGGAAGGGTTTGGAGAATTCAAACGCAATTGGAGACACGGATGTTTTTCCCGTGGTTCGGATAGGTGGTGCTATCCTACATCCACGTTGATGGAGACTTCAACCCACAAAGGGTAACGGTTGCACGAGTCTACGGAGGGCTCCACCCACGAAGGGTCCACGAAGAAGAAACCTTGTCTATCCCACCATGGCCATCGCCCACGAAGGACTTGCCTCACTAGCGGTAGATCTTCACGACATAGGCGATCTCCTTGCCCTTACAAACTCCTTGGTTCAACCCCACAATCTTGTCGGAGGCTCCCAAGTGACACCTAGCCAATCTAGGAGACACCACTCTCCAAGAAGTAACAAATGGTGTGTTGATGATGAACTCCTTGCTCTTGTGCTTCAAATGATAGTCTCCCCAACACTCAACTCTCTCTCATAGGATTTGGATCTGGTGAAAAGAAGATTTGAGTGGAAAGCAACTTGGGGAAGACTAGAGACCAAGATTCATATGGTAGGAATGGAATATCTTGGTCTCAACACATGAGTAGGTGGTTCTTTCTCGGAACATATGAGTTGGAAGTGTAGATGTGTTCTGATGGCTCTCTCCACGAATGAAGAGGAGGTGGAGGGGTATATATAGCCTCCACACAAAATCCAACCGTTACACACAGTTTTCCAATCTCGGTGGGACCGAATCACAAACTCGGTCGGACCGAAAAGTAAACCTAGTGACCGTTAGAGATTTTCGGTGGGACTGACATGCAACTCGGTAGGACCGATTTTGTTAGGGTTAGGGCATAACGTAATCTCAGTGAGACCGATTACACAAACTCGGTGAGACCGATTTTGGTAATAATCTAACCAGAGAGTTGGTTAGGCACACTCGGTGGGACCGATTTGCTCTTTCGGTGAGACCGAAAAGTTACAAAAAGGAAACAGAGAGTTTACATTGCAATCTCGGTGGGACCGATTCGCTCTTTCGGTGAGACCGAAAAGTTACGAAAGGGAAACAGAGAGTTTGCAATCCCATCTCGGTGAGACCGAGATCCCTATCGGTAGAACCGAAGTGCTAGGGTTTGGCAGTTGCTTATGACAAGTGAAACTCGGTGGCGCCGGATAGGAAGAATCGGTAGGACCGAGTTTGGCTTAGGGTTTAGGTCATATGTGGATATGGGAAAGTAGTTGAGGGGTTTTGGAGCATATCACTAAGCACATGAAGCAAGAGGCTCATTAAGCAACACCTCATCCCTCCTTGATAGTATTGGCTTTTCCTAAAGACTCAATGTGATCTTGGATCACTAAAATATAAAATGAAGAGTCTTGAGCTTTTGAGCTTGAGCCAATCCTATGTCCTTAGCATTTTGAGGGTTCCACTTTCACCATCCATGCCATGCCAATCATTGAGCTTTCCTGAAATAATCATCTTGGAATAGCATTAGCTCAATGAGCTATATGTTGTTATGAATTACCAAAACCACCTAGGGATAGTTGCACTTTCACCAAGCTGTTTAAAGAAAACGTTAAAAGATGGCATCATAAAAGGATACAAAAGCGTGAGTTCAATGTAGGTGATTATGTATTGTTATACAACTCTCATTTAAGATTTTTTGCAGGCAAACTTCTCTCTAAATGGGAAGGTCCTTACGTTATCGAGGAGGTCTATCGTTCCGGTGCCATAAAAATCAACAACTTCGAAGGCACAAATCCGAAGGTGGTGAATTGTCAAAGAATTAAACATTATATCTCAGGTAATCCTATAAATGTTGAAACTAATATTATCGAAACCATAACCCCGGAGGAATACATAAGGGACACTTTCCAGAACGTTTGAGACCCCGAAAAGGAATAGGTATGTGCTACGGTAAGTAAACCGACTCCAAAACAGTTCTAATGGCAATTTTTCTCCGTTTTGGAATATTTAGAAACTTAGGAAAATAAGAAGCAGTCCGGGAAGGACACGAGGCTTCCACAAGGGTGGGAGGCGCGCCCTACCCCCTGGGCGCGCCCCCCAGCCTCGTGGGCACCTCGTGTGCTCTCCGGGCTCTGTTTTCTGGCACGATACTTCTTTTGGTCGGTAAAAATTCATTATATAATCTCCCGAAGGTTTTGACCACCGTACCATGCAAATATCCTCTATTCTTGTTTCGAGCTGTCTTTTGTCAGGGTTGTCAAGGCTAGGCATCATGTCGTCCCCCTCCTCCAGCAATGGTGACAACGATGCTTGGCTAATGAAGATAGAACTAAAGAGGGAAGAACCTATGGAGATCAACAAGGATGAAGGGATCAAGAAGGCCACGGAGGACCAAGTTCTGGCAGCAGAAGACATCCTTCAACTTGATCACAATCTTCTTACCCCAACTAAGATTGAAGCTTTCAAGATGATTGAGTTAGCTCGTATACAAAACAAGTATCTCACATGTGAAAATATTTTGTTAAAGGAGCATATCATCACACTCAAGGGCATTATCCGCAAGTTGGAGGGCCTCCTACGCTCGATGTGCGACTATCCATCATCACCTCCATCTCCTTCACCAGCAAAAGAGATATAATCACATGGGTATGGGCACTCCCCTTGGCAACTGCCAAGCTTGGGGGAGTGCCCCGGTATTGTATCACCATCACTTTTATCTTTACCATTTTTCGTAGTTCGGTCCTTTTGATAATATCTTGATCTAGTAGAATAAAGTTTTAGTATGATCTAGTTGTGAGTTTTGCTTTATGATCTTCTTATGTAATCGAGTCCACAAGCTATATATAATAAAGATTAGTGTTGAGTCAAGGGCTTGATTATTTTGCTATGATCTTGAGAGAATTAAATAAAATAAAAGAGAAGAAATAAAAAGAAACAAAGAGATCATATGGATCTTATGGAAAGTAATGAGCTCACATATAAAGAGTATGATGAATAAAAGTTGTTGAGAGTTGACAAACATAGTTTTGGTCATCGTTGCAATGAATAGGAAGTAATAAAGAAAGAGAGGTTCACATATAAATATATTATCTTGGACATCTTTTATGATTGTGAGCACTCATTAAAGTATGACATGCTAAGAGCTGACGTTGGACAAGGAAGACAACGTAATGAGTTATGTTTTCTTACATCTGAGATAAATTATATTGTCATGGATCATCCAACATGTTGAGCTTGCCTTTCCCTCTCATGCTAGCCAATTTCTTTGCACCAAGTAGAGATACTACTTGTAATTCCAAATATCCCTAAACCCAGTTTTACCATGAGAGTCCACCATATCTACCTATGGATTGAGTAAGATCCTTCAAGTAAGTCGTCATCGGTGCAAGCAATAAAAATTGCTCTCTAAATATGTATGACTTATTAATGTGGAGGAACTAAGCTTTATACGATCTTGTAATGTGGAAGAAATAAAAGCGACAGATTGCATAATAAAGGTCCATATCACAAGTGACAATATAAAGTGACGTTCTTTCACATTAAGATTTTGTGCATCCAACCCTGAAAGCGCATGACAACCTCTGCTTCCCTCTACGAAGGGCCTATCTTTTACTTTTATCTTCTACCTTATGCAAGAGTCATGGTGATCTTCACCTTTCCTTTTACATTTTATCTTTTGGCAAGCACAATGTGTTTGAAAGATCCTGATATATATAGCTAAGTGTATGTGAGTCTTCATGAACTATTATTGTTGACATTACCCTTGAGGTAAAACATTGGGAGGCAAAATTATAAGTCCCTATCTTTCTCTGTGTCCGATTAGAACTTCATACCCATAAATATTGCGTGAGCGTTAGCAATTGTGAAAGACTAAAAGATGGTTGAGTATGTGGACTTGCTGAAAAGCTCTTATATTGACTCTTTCCTATGTTATGATAAATTGCAATCGCCTTAATGACTGGGATTAGAGTTTGTTGGTTCTCAATGAAGTTTATGATTCATACTTGAAATTGTGATTGAATTATTACTTTAGCATAAGAGATCATATGACAATATAATATATATATATATGTTGTTGTTCTAAGAATGATCATGATGCCCTCATGTCCGTATTTTATTTTTATCGACACCTCTATCTCTAAACATGTGGACATATTTTTCGATTTCGGCTTTCGCTTGAGGACAAGCGAGGTCTAAGCTTGGGGGAGTTGATACGTCCATTTTGCATCATGCTTTTATATCAATATTTATTGCATTATGGGCTATTATTACACATTATGTCACAATATTTATGCCTATTCTCTCTTATTTTACAAGGTTTACATGAAGAGGGAGAATGCCGACAGCTGGGATTCTGGGCTGGAAAAGGAGCAAATATTAGATACCTATTCTGCATAGCTCCAAAAGTCATGAAACTTCACGGAAGTTATTTCTAGAATATAAAAAATACTGAGCGCAAGAAGTACCAGAGGGGGGCCACCCGCCAGCCACGAGGGTGGGGCGCGCCTACCCCTGGGCGCGCCCCCCAACCTCATGGCCCCCCTGGTGGCCCTCCAATGCCCATCTTCTGCTATATGAGGTCTTTCGTCCGAGAAAAAATAATAAGCAAGCTTACGGGACGAGACTCCACCGCCACGAGGCGGAACCTTGGCGGAACCAATCTAGGGCTCCGGCAGAGCTGTTCTGCCGAGGACACTTCCCTCTGGGAGGGGGAAATCATCACCATCGTCATCACCAACGATCCTCTCATCAGGAGGGGTCAATCTGCATCAACATCTTCACTAGCACCATCTCATCTCAAACCCTAGTTCATCTCTTGTATCCAATCTTTGTATCCAAACCTCAGATTGGTACCTGTGGGTTGCTAGTAGTGTTGATTACTCCTTGTAGTTGATGCTAGTTGGTTTACTTGGTGGAAGATTGTTGGGGAACGTAGTAATTTCAAAAAAAAATTCCTATGCACATGCAAGATCATGGTGATGCATAGCAACGAGAGGGGAGAGTGTGTCCACGTACCCTCGTAGACCGACAGCAGAAGCGTTAGCACAGCTCGGTTGATGTAGTCGTACGTCTTCACGATCTGACTGATCAAGTACCGAACGCACGGCACCTCCGAGTTCTGCACACGCTCAACTCGATGATGTCCCTCGAACTCTGATCCAGCCGAGTGTTGAGGGAGAGTTTCGTCAGCACGACGGCATGGTGACGATGATGATGTTCTACCGACGTAGGACTTCACCTAAGCACTGCTACGATATGATCAAGGTGGATTATGATGGAGGGGGGCACCGCACACGGCTAAGAGATCAAGAGATCAGTTGTTGTGTCTATGGGGTGCCCCCCTCCTCCATATATAAAGGGGGAGGAGGAGAGGGCCGGCCAAGGGGGTGGTGCGCCCTAGGAAGGGGAAACCTACTCCAAGTAGGTTTACCCCTCCCTTTCCTAGTCCAAGAAGGAGGAAGGAAGGAGTGGGAGAGGGGAAAGGCAAGGGGGGCGCCCCCCCCCCCCCCCTTTCCTTGTCCTATTCGGACTCAAGGGGAGGGGCACGCCTCTTGCCCTGGCCGGCCCCTCTCTCTCTCTCTCCACTAAGGCCCAACAAGGCCCATTAGTTCCCAGGGGGTTCCGGTAACCCCCCGTACTCCGATAAATGTCTGAAACCTTCCGGAACCTTTCCGGTGTCCAAACATAGTCGTCCAATATATCGATATTTACGTATCGACCATTTCGAGACTCCTCGTCATGTCTGTGATCATATCCGGGACTCCGAACTACCTTTGGTACATAAACTCATAATATAACCGTCATCTAACTTTAAGCGTGCGGACCCTACGGGCTCAAGAACTATGTAGACATGACCGAGTCACGTCTCCGGTCAATAACCAATAGCGGAACCTGGATGCTCATGTTGGCTCCTACATATTCTACGAAGATCTTTATCGGTCAAACCGCATAACAACATATGTTTGTTCCCTTTGTCATCGGTATGTTACTTGCCCGAGATTCGATCATGGGTATGATCATAGCTAGTTCAACCTCGTTACGGGAAAGTCTCTTTACACGTTACGTCATGCAACATCCCGCAACTAACTCATTAGTCACATTGCTTGCAAGGCTTATAGTGATGTGCATTACCGAGAGGGCCCAGAGATACCTCTCCGACAATCGTATTGACAAATTCGAATCTCGATATATGCCAACTCAACAAACACCATCTGAAACACCTGTAGAGCATCTTTATAATCACCCAGTTTTGTTGTGACGTTTGATAGCACACTAAGTGTTCCTCCGGTATTCGGGAGTTGCATAATCTCATAGTCATAGGAACATGTATAAGTTATGGAGAAAGCAATAGCAATAAACTAAACGATCATAGTGCTAAGGTAACGGATGGGTCAAGTCAATCACATCATTCTCTAATTATGTGATCCCGTTCATCAAATGACAACTCATGTCTATGGCTAGAAAACTTAACCATCTTTGATTAACAAGCTAGTCAAGTAGAGGCATACTAGTGACACTCTTTGTCTATGTATTCACACAGGTATCATGTTTACGGTTAATACAATTCTAGCATGAATAATAAACATTTATCATGATATAAGGAAATAAATAATAACTTTATTATTGCCTCTAGGGAATATTTCCTTCAGTCTCCCACTTGCACTAGAGTCAATAATCGAGATTACACAGTAATGATTCTAACACCCATGGAGCCTTGGTGTTGATCATGTTTTGCTCGTGAAAGAGGCTTAGTCAACGGGTCTACAACATTTAGATCCGTATGTATCTTGCAAATCTCTATGTCTCCCACCTGGACTTGATCACGGATGGAGTTGAAGCATCTCTTGATGTGCTTAGTTCTCTTGTGAAAATCTGGATTCCTTTGCCAAAGCAATTGCACCAGTATTGTCACAAAAGATTTTCATTGGACCCGATGCACTAGGTATGACACCTGGATCGGATATGAACTCCTACATCTAGACTCCTTCATTTTCTACTTCCGAAGCAGCTATGTACTCCGCTTCACATGTAGATCCTACTACGACGCTTTGTTTAGAACTACACCAACTGACAGCCCCACCGTTTAATAAAAACACATATCCGGTTTGCGATTTAGAATCATCCGGATCAGTGTCAAAGCTTGCATCGACGTAACCATTTACGACGAGTTCTTTGTCACCTCCATAAATGAGAAACATATCCTTTGTCCTTTTCAGGTATTTCAGGATGTTCTTGACCGCTGTCCAGTGATCCACTCCTGGATTACTTTTTTACCTCCCTGCTAAACTAATAGCAAGGCACACATCAGGTCTGGTACACAGCATTACATACATGATAGAGCCTATGGCTGAAGCATAGGGAACATCTTTCATTTTCTCTCTATCTTCTACAGTGGTCGGGCATTGAGTCTTACTCAACTTCACACCTTGTAACACAGGCAAGAACCCTTTCTTTGCTTGATCTATTTTGAACTTCTTCAAAACTTTGTCAAGGTATGTGCTTTGTGAAAGTCCAATTAAGCGTCTCGATCTATCTCTATAGATCTTGATGCCCAATATATAAGCAGCTTCTCCGAGATCTTTCATTGAAAAACTCTTATTCAGATATCCTTTTGTGCTATCCAGAAATTCTATATCATTTCCAATCAACAATATGTCATCCACATATAATATCAGAAATTCTACAGAGCTCCCACTCACTTTCTTGTAGATACAGGCTTCTCCAAAAGTCTGTATGAAACCATAATCTTTGATCACACTATCAAAACGTTCATTCCAACTCCGAGAGGCTTGCACCAGTCCATAAATGGATTGCTGGAGCTTGCATACTTTGTTAGCTCCCTTTGGATCGACAAAACCTTCCGGTTGCATTATATACAACTCTTCTTCCAGAAAACCATTCAAGAATGCAGTTTTGACATCCATTTGCCAAATTTCATAATCATAAAATGCAGGAATTGCTAACATGATTCGGACAAACTTAAGCATCGCTACGGGTGAGAAAGTCTCATCGTAGTCAATCCCTTGAACTTGTCGAAAACCTTTTGCAACAAGTTGAGCTTTATAGATAGTAACATTACCGTCAGCGTCAGTCTTCTTCTTGAAGATCCATTTATTTTCAATGGCTTGCCGATCATCGGGTAAGTCAACCAAAGTCCACACTTTGTTCTCATACATGGATCCCATCTCGGATTTCATGGCCTCAAGCCATTTTGCGGAATCTGGGCTTACCATCGCTTCTTCATAGTTCGTAGGTTCGTCATGGTCTAGTAACATAACCTCCAGAACAGGATTACCGTACCACTCTGGTGCGGATCTTACTCTGGTTGACCTACGAGGTTCAGTAACAACTTGATCTGAAGTTTCATGATCATCGTCATTAACTTCCTCACTAATTGGTGTAGCTGTCACATGAACCGGTTTCTGTGATGAACTACTTTCCAATAAGGGAGCAGGTACAGTTACGTCATCAAGTTCTACTATCATCCCACTCACTTCTTTCGAGAGAAACTCCTTCTCTAGAAATATTCCAAATTTGGCAACAAAAGTCTTGCCTTCGGATCTGTGATAGAAGGTGTACCCAACAGTCTCTTTTGGGTATCGTTTGAAGACACATATCTCTAATTTGGGTTCGAGCTTATCAGGTTGAAGCTTTTTCACATAAGCATCGGAGCCCCAAACTTTAAGAAACGACAACTTTGGTTTCTTGCCAAACCATAGTTCATAAGGCGTCGTCTCAACGGATTTAGATGGTGCCCTATTTAACATGAATGCAGCTGTCTCTAGAGCATAACCCCAAAACGATAGCGGTAAATCAATAAGAGACATCATAGATCGCACCATATCCAGTAAAGTACGATTAATTATGACGTTCGGACACACCATTACGCTATGGTGTTCCGGGTGGCGTGAGTTGTGAAACTATTCTGCATTGTTTCAAATGAAGACCAAACTCGTAACTCAAATATTCTCCTCCACAATCAGATCGTAGAAACTTTATTTTCTTGTTACGATGATTTTCAACTTCACTCTGAAATTCTTTGAACTTTTCAAATATTTCAGACTTATGTTTCATTAAGTAGATATACCCATATCTGCTTAAATCATCTGTGAAGGTGAGAAAATAACGATACCCGCCGCGAGCCTAAATATTCATCGGACCACACACATCCGTATGTATGATTTCCAACAAATCTGTTGCTCGCTCCATAGTTTCGGAGAACGGCATTTTAGTCATCTTGCCCAAGAGGCACGGTTCGCAAGTACCAAGTGATTCATAATCAAGTGGTTCCAAAAGTCCATCAGTATGGAGTTTCTTCATGCGCTTTACACCGATATGACCTAAACGGCAGTGCCACAAATAAGTTGCACTATCATTATCAACTCTGCATCTTTTGGCTTCAATATTATGAATATGTTTATTACTACTATCAAGATTTAACAAAAATAGACCACTCTTCAAGGGTGCATGACCATAAAAGATATTACTCATATAAATATAACAACCATTATTCTTTGATTTAAATGAATAACTGTCTTGCATCAAACAAGATCTGGATATAATGTTCATGTTCAACGCTGGCACCAAATAACAATTATTCGGGTCTAAAACTAATCCCGAAGGTAGATGTAGAGGTAGTGTGCCGACCGCGATCACATCGACTTTGGAACCATTTCCCACGCGCATCGTCACCTCGTCCTTAGCCAATCTTCGCTTAATCTGTTGCCCCTGTTTCGAGTTGCAAATGTTAGCAACAGAACCAGTATCAAATACCCAGGTGCTACTACGAGCATTAGTAAGGTACACATTAATAACATGTATATCACATATACCTTTGTTCACCTTGCCATCCTTCTTATCCGCCAAATACTTGGGGCAGTTCCGCTTCCAGTGACCGGTCTGCTTGCAGTAGAAGCACTCAGTCTCAGGCTTAGGTCCAGACTTGGGTTTCTTCTCTTGAGCAGCAACTTGTTTGCCGTTCTTCTTGAAGTTCCCCTTCTTCTTCCCTTTGCCCTTTTTCTAGAAATTGGTGGTCTTGTTGACCATCAACACTTGATGCTCCTTCTTGATTTCTACCTCCGCAGTCTTTAGCATCGCAAAGAGCTCGGGAATTGTCTTATTCATCCCTTGCATATTATAGTTCATCACAAAGCTTTTGTAGCTTGGTGGCAGTGATTGAAGAACTCTGTCGATGACACTATCAATAGGGAGATTAACTCCCAGTTGAGTCAAGTGATTATGATACCCAGACATTTTGAGTATATGTTCACTGACAGAACTATTCTCCTCCACCTTGCAGCTATAGAACTTATTGGAGACTTCATATCTCTCAATCCGGGCATTTGCTTGAAATATTAACTTCAATTCCTGGAACATCTCATATGCTCCATGACGTTCGAAACATCGTTGAAGTCCCGGTTCTAAGCCGTAAAGCATGGCACACTGAACTATCGAGTAGTCATCAGCTTTACTCTGCCAAACGTTCTTAATGTTGTTAGCAGCATCTCCAGCAGGCCTGGCACCCAGCGGTGCTTCCAGGACGTAATTCTTCTGTGCAGCAATGGGGATAATCCTCAAGTTACGGACCCAGACCGTGTAATTGCTACCATCATCTTTCAACTTTGCTTTCTCAAGGAACGCATTAAAATTTAACGGAACAACAGCACGAGCCATCTATCTACAATCAACATAGACAAGCAAGAAACTATCAGGTACTAAGTTCATGATAAATTTAAGTTCAATTAATCATATTACTTAAAAACTCCCACTTAGATAGACATCCCTCTAATCTTCTAAGTGATCACGTGATCCAAATCAACTAAACCATGTCCGATCATCACGTGAGATGGAGTAGTTTCAATGGTGAACATCACTATGTTGATCATATCTATTATATGATTCACGCTCGACCTTTCGGTCTCAGTGTTCCGAGGCCATATCTGTTATATGCTAGGCTCGTCGAGTTTAACTTGAGTATTCCGCGTGTGCAACTGTTTTGCGCCCATTGTATTTGAATGTAGAGCCTATCACACCCGATCATCACGTGGTGTCTCAGCATGGAGAACTTTCGCAACGGTGCATACTCAGGGAGAACACTTATATCTTGATAATTTAGTGAGAGATCATCTTATAATGCTACCGTCAATCAAAGCAAGATAAGATGCATAAAAGATAAACATCACATGCAATCAATATAAGTGATATGATATGGCCATCATCATCTTGTGCTTGTGATCTCCATCTCCGAAGCACTGTCATGATCACCATCGTCACCGGCCCAACACCTTGATCTCCATTGTAGCATCATTGTCGTCTCGCCAACTTATGCTTCTACGACTATCGCTACCGCTTAGTGATAAAGTAAAGCATTACAGGGCGATTGCATTGCATACAATAAAGCGACAACCATATGGCTCCTGGCAGTTGCCGATAACTCGGTTACAAAACATGATCATCTCATACAATAAAATATAGCATCATGCCTTGGCCATATCACATCACAACATGCCCTACAAAAACAAGTTAGACGTCCTCTACTTTGTTGTTGCAAAGTTTTACGTGGCTGCTACGGGCTGAGCAAGAACCGTTCTTACCTACGCATCAAACCCACAATGATAGTTTGTGAAGTTAGTGTTGTTTTAACCTTCTCAAGGACCGGGCATAGCCACACTTGGTTCAACTAAAGTTGGAGAAACTGACACCCGCCAGCCACATGTGTGCAAAGCACGTCGGTAGAACCAGTCTTGCGTCATCCAACAATACCGCCGAAACAAAGTATGACATGCTGGTAAGCAGTATGACTTGTATCGCCCACAACTCACTTGTGTTCTACTCGTGCATATGACATCTACGCAAAAAACCAGGCTCGGATGCCACTGTTGGGGAACGTAGTAATTTCAAAAAAATTCCTACGCACACGCAAGATCATGGTGATGCATAGCAATGAGAGGGGAGAGTGTGTCCACGTACCCTCGTAGACCGAAAGTGGAAGCGTTAGCGCAACGCGGTTGATGTAGTCATACGTCTTCATGATCCGACCGATCAAGTACCGAACGCACAGCACCTCCGAGTTCTGCACACGCTCAACTCGATGACGTCCCTCGAACTCTGATCCAGCCGAGTGTTGAGGGAGAGTTTCATCAGCACGACGGCGTGGTGACGATGATGATGTTCTACCGACGCAGGGCTTTGCCTAAGCACTGCTACGATATGATCGAGGTGGATTATGGTGGAGGGGGGCACCGCACACGGCTAAGAGATCAAGAGATCAATTGTTGTGTCTATGGGGTTCCCCCTCCTCTGTATATAAAGGGGGGATGAGGAGAGGGCCGGCCAAGGGGGTGGTGCGCCCCAGGAAGGGGAAACCTACTCCAAGTAGGTTTGCCCCTCCCTTTCCTAGTCCAAGAAGGAGGGGGAGGAAGGAGTGGGAGAGGGGAAAGGCAAGGGGGGCGCCGCCCCCCTTTCCTTGTCCTATTCGGACTCAAGGGGAGGGGCCGCGCCTCTTGCCCTGGCCGGCCCCTCTCTCTCTCTCCACTAAGGCCCAACAAGGCCCATTAGTTCCCGGGGGGGTTTCGGTAACCCGCGGTACTCCGATAAATGTCTGAAACCTTCCAGAACCTTTTCGGTGTCCAAACATAGTCGTCCAATATATCGATCTTTACGTCTCGACCATTTCGAGACTCCTCGTCATGTCCGTGATCATATCCGGGACTCCGAACTACCTTCGGTACATAAACTCATAATATAACCGTCATCTAACTTTAAGCGTGCGGACCCTACGGGTTTGAGAACTATGTAGACATGACCGAGACAAGTCTCCGGTCAATAACCAATAGCGGAACCTGGATGCTCATGTAGGCTCCTACATATTCTACGAAGATCTTTATCGGTCAAACCGCATAGCCACATACGTTGTTCCCTTTGTCATGAGTATGTTACTTGTCCGAGATTCGATCGTCGGTATCTCAATACCTAGTTCAATCTCATTACCGGCAAGTCTCTTTACTCGTTCCGTAATACATAATCCCGCAAATAACTCATTAGTTGCATTGCTTGCAAGGCTTATAGTGATGTGCATTACCGAGTGGGCCCAGAGATACCTCTCCGACAATCGGAGTGACAAATCCTAATCTTGAAATACGCCAACCCAACAAGTACCTTTAGAGACACATGTAGACCACCTTTATAATCACCCAGTTACGTTGTGATGTTTGGTAGCACACAAAGTGTTCCTCCGGTAAACGGGAGTTGCATAATCTCATAGTCATAGGAACATGTATAAGTCATGAAGAAAGCAATAGCAATTACCTAAACGATCAAGTGCTAAGCTAACAGGATGGGTCAAGTCAATCACATCATTCTCCTAATGATCTGGTCCCGTTAATCAAATGACAACTCTTTGTCTATGGCTAGGAAACATAACCATCTTTGATTAACGAGCTAGTCAAGTAGAGGCATACTAGTGACACTCTATTTGTCTATGTATTCACACAAGTATCATGTTTCCGGTTAATACAATTCTAGCATGAATAATAAACATTTATCATGATATAAGGAAATAAATAATAACTTTATTATTGCCTCTAGGGCATATTTCCTTCAAAGATCATATGTTCAGATCCATTATGCATATTAATACCCCTCTGATTATGAACATGAATATGCTTTGTGAGTAGTTACGTTTGTTCCTTAGGACATGGGAGAAGTCTTGCTATTTGTAGTCATGTGAATTTGGTATTCGTTCGATATTTTGATGAGATGTATGTTGGCATCCCTCTAGTGGTGTCATCTGAACGTCGACTACATGACACTTCACCATTGTTTGGGCCTAGAGGGAGGCATTGGGAAGTAATAAGTAGATGATGGGTTGCTAGAGTGACATAAGCTTAAACCCTAGTTTATGCGTTGCTTCGTAAGGGGCTGACTTGGATCCATATGTTTCATGCTATGGTTAGGTTTACCTTAATACTTCTGTTTTAGTTGCGGATGCTTGCAATGGGGGTTAATCATAAGTGGGATGCTTTTCCAAGTAAGGACAGCACCCAAGCACCGGTCCACCCACATATCAAATTATCAAAGTACCGAACGTGAATCATATGAACGTGATGAAAACCAGCTTGACGATAATTCTCATGTGTCCTCGGGAGCGCTTTCCTTCATATAAGAGTTTGTCCAGGTTTGTCCTTTGCTACAAAAAGGATTGGGTCATCTTGTTGCACTTAATTTACACTTGTTACTTGTTACTCGTTACCAATTACCTTATTACAAAACTATCTGTGACCGATAATTTCAGTGATTGCAGAGAATACCTTGCTGAAAACCGCTTATCATTTCCTTCTGCTCCTCGTTGGGTTCGACACTCTTACTTATCAAAAGGACTACGATAGATCCCCTATACTTGTGGGTCATCATTCACCGGCACCTCCAAGAGGATCAACATCAACAAGAGCTCCAAGAGGATCCGTATCAACAAGAACATTCAATGCACCAAGAACATCCACTGGAGAACCTGGGATATTAGCAGGCAAGAGGAAGAGGAAACCTCCTAGCAAGTTTGCAGCCTATTTCAATGCTAGTGGAAACCATTGAAACTATGTATGCTACTAAGTTTGTGTTCTGCTACTAAGTTTGATTGTATGCTACTAAGTTTGTGTTCTCCTACTAGCCTGGTTAAATTCAGACATGTGAACTTGTGGAGAATGTTGACTATATGGTACTTAATTTGTTTAATTTGTTTCAATTTTCCATTTCTACAGTTCATTTTAATTTGTGATACTAGCCTGGTTAAATTCAGACATATGAACCAGAAGTTACAGACAAATTCATTTTAGACTCCCAAAAAAAACTTTGCACAAAAATAGTTTGGCCTGGGACTTGAACCAGGACCTTAGGGTTGTAAACATGCGTTCAATACCAATGGGCTAGTGCTAGTGATTTGTTTGACTAGCATAGGCCATCCTACTTATATTTAATTAGCCACGCCACGGCGTGTGCTCAACGTGCGTTGTGGCCGGCAGCGTGGTGAGCGTGCGTTGAGTAACACTAGTCGTTTTGGATTCTCAGCCTTTAATACGTGCCCATCCACCACACTCTCTGCCCACTCGCCGCTCGCACCGCCCACTCCACTTCCCCCTCTCTCCCGTCGAAATCGCCGTCGACAACCACCCCCACCGCTGTCGCCATGGACTGGCAGCGGGCCATCAAAGTTCTGGCCGGCAACAACCAGGAGATGCGCGCGTAGTACAGGGAGATCGTGCGTTGGTTCCTCGGTGTGGCGATGATGAGGAACCACGCTCGCGGCCTGGTGAAGGTGATGACAGCTGCTGAAAAGCAGCGTGCCTTCCCTGCCAGCTACATCGTCCCGCCGGCGACCATTCTCCTGTGGGTGATGCGCGAGGTGCAGCACTCCCCCGACCCCAGGCAGCGTGCCCGTTGGTGGATGTACCGCTCGTCCACCACACCGCCGGCCGCCGCGGATCACGTCACCGATGCCGTCCTTGCTCTCCCAGCCCCCATCAACAACGCCTACTGGGAGAGGCGCAATCCATGGGTTCTCGGGCCAGACAACGACTCCGACGACGAGTCCTCTGACGACGAGGTGGAGGAGGTCGTCGTACTCTCCGACGACGAGCCTGATGTGCAGCTGCTGGCTCCTGTCCTCGACGCGGTGGAGGGGGACAGGAACCTCCCAATCCACGTGGATGCGCTGCCGGAGGTGGCCAATCTCCCAGAGGTCGTCGTCGTGAAGCAAGAAGAAGATGGGGGCGGTGAAGATGTGGTGGAGCCCGCGCCGGGCAAGAAGAAGAGGGTGGCCGTGAAGATGACTACGGTGCGCCGCTCCTAGCGATTGAAGATGCTGAAGAAGGAGGACTGAGATGTTGCCTTCACTTTCGTCAGTGCAAAAAAAATCAGTTTCGTCAGTCCTAAACTTTCGTAAGTTCAGTAAGTTTAAATGTTCAGTTTGGTCAGCACTATGTTCAGTTTGATACCCTACTTGCTATCTATGTATGCCAGCAGTATGTCAGACTATGAATGCCAGTACTATCTATGTATGCAGGCACTATGTTTAGTTCTACTTGCTATCTATGTTCACTTCTACTTGGTATCTACTTGCTATCTATGTTCAGTTATTTGTCAAACTATCTAATTTTGATATGGGCAACACTGACTATGTATGTTATCAGTGTCAGTTAGCCACACATGTCAGTTAGCCACTACTGTTAGTAAAACAGCCTCATCATAGATAAAACATTCTTACTTACTTAACTTAGCATGAGTACTCACTTAGCATAGTAGGTCTTAACATATAAGTCATTACATCATAGATAAAACCACCTAGTTCTTAAACCATAACAGTACCCCCCCCCCCTCATACCATCTTGATTCGGGTTCTGAAAGCACATGAAACTTTCCCAAAATATACACCTAACATGCATGACATTCCAAGGCTAGCTATATATATAGGCCTACTAATTACTTAACCCACACACCAAGCACTTCACTCATTCATAATTGCCTTGATCCTCTCCAGCTTATCTTTGCTGGCATGCCCAGCATTGAGCAGATCAGCAATCAGATACTCCAGCTTCTTCTTCTCTTGCTTAAGTAGGTCCCTGTCCCCCTCCACTTCCTTCATGGCCTTCCTCATGTTCTGAATGATATCTGCTTGGCTTTGAAGAATGCACCTTTGCTCCTTGGCAAGCTTCAGCTTTTCCATACTTATCTCAATCTTTGCCTGATCCTCAAGTTGTTTCTTCTTTGCATTTAGATCATTGATTGCCTAACTGGTATAGTCCATGCCATGAGACATCTTGCCATCTTGATAGTCAAAAATCTTGGATACATCTTCCACCAACTGGTTGTAGTTGTTTGACAGGAAATCAATTTCCTTCTTTAGCTTGGCCACCTCTTTCTCATGGGCTTGTTTGTCCTTCACCCTCCCCAAGTTCTGCTCATGGTACATGTGCCAAATCCTTGTTAGGCACCTTTGTAGAATCTCTAGCCAAGGACCATCCACCCACTCCACAACCCCATAGTTGACACCTACATCCTACAGAAGCAATTATTTTTAATTAAGCACAAAGCACTTAGTAACAAACTTAGTATAGATAACTCAAGTCATAAACTCAATTCATTTAACCAAAACCCTTTGTTTACATCAATGCTCTCTGAATTATGCAAACATAATTCTTTGATACTAAGCACACATCACCTTATTTTGCAGTAGAGATAAATGCATGTAACTCTGTTCTTTTCAGTTAACAGCTATATTCAGTTAACAGCTAACACATATATTCAGTTCATAGTTCATATTTAACAGGTGTTCTCAGGTTCAGTCATTTATTGAATTCAGTTAACTAAAGATCTACTTTCACATATAGGCTTTCCATATGTATGTCACTTTGAAGTTTCAGTTCAAAACTACAACACACATCTCTGCACAGCACACATCTCTGCACAACTTAATATGCTGGACCACATCTCTGCACACAAAATTCAGTTAACATGCTGCACCACACATCTCCAGCAGCAAAACACATCACACACCACACATCTCCACCAGCAACACAAGTAAGCGTGCAAGATTTAATACCTGCTGCACAAGACAACCCAGGAATCACCTCCCAGTCAAAGCACCTTCAAAAGCTACCATCTTCTTCGGACTCTGATGATGCATCATGCACATCGGCTCAGATCCAGTGTAAGAACCACAGAAAGATGGATCCACCACACTGTCAGGGGTTTCCTGCAAAGAAACTTGGAATCAAACCAAAAGCAACTTGGAATCTCCAATTTGGATGAACTAACCCTAACCCTAACTCTGTTCCACCATTATGCACTTACAAAGATCTGGGAATTCATTGAAACCATGCAGGTGTCCTCGTCCAAGTTCTCCTCATCATTCCAGGATGGCATCCTCAAGTTCTACCGGCAGCAATGGCCGCGGCGGCGACGGTGATATGCTCAGAGTACCAGGGAGAGGGAGAGGATGAGGAGGAGTGAGAGCGAGCGAGGAGGAAGAGGATGAGCGAGTGGCTGAGCTCGCTCTCACTTATTGTACCACTAACAGTCGTCGTTTCCGACCGCGGACGCGCCGTTAATGGCCGTTAACGCACAGCAGGCGTGGGTTGGCCATTGTGGGACCGCCTGGTCAGTTTGGTGCTTAGCACGGGCGAAGCGGCCGGTTTCGAGACTTGGTAGTTTTTTGCCACAGATTAGAACAAAAATGATAGTTTTCCGCATAAAATTATCTCTACTCCTAATGGACGAATTGGTTGAATAGTCCCCCCACTTTCAACCGGTTTATTTTCAACTGGTTTATTTTCAACCGGTTTTTCTTCGTCCCACCTCCCACCAGCCCCTCCCACCGGTTTTTCTCTTTTCTCATCTGACCGGCAATACCCAACGTATTTATGGTAATCAATCATAATTAATCCACATATAGTAATAAATCAATCCAGGTATGGTAAGGTCATAACTCAGGACATTTTGAATATGGTAATTATATGGTAATAAATTTAAATTACCCCAAAGGCTATCAATCCAGGTATGGTAAGGCTATAACTCGGGAAATATCGAATATGGTAATAAATTTAAATTACCACTAGGTATGGTAAGGCTATCGATCCAGGTATGGCACGCCCTCACCTGATCACCTATCACAATCTCCGGCCCCACGCACGCACCAACGTATTTATGGTAATCAATCATAATTAATCCACGTATAGTAATAAATCAATCCAGGTATGGTAAGGTCATAACTCAGGAAATTTTGAATATGGTAATTATATTGTAATAAATTTAAATTACCCCAAAGGCTATCAATCCAGGTATGGTAAGGCCATAACTCGGGAAATATCGAATATGGTAATAAATTTAAATTACCACCAGGTATGGTAAGGCTATCGATCCAGGTATGGCACGCCCTCACCTGATCACCTATCACAATCTCCAGCCCCACGCACGCACCAACGTATTTATGGTAATCAATCATAATTAATCCACGTATAGTAATAAATCAATCCAGGTATGGTAAGGTCATAACTCAGGAAATTTTGAATATGGTAATTATATGGTAATAAATTTAAATTACCCCAAAGGCTATCAATCCAGGTATGGTAAGGCCATAACTCGGGAAATATCGAATATGGTAATAAATTTAAATTACCGCCAGGTATGGTAAGGCTATCGATCCAGGTATGGCACGCCCTCACCTGATCACCTATCACAATCTCCAGCCCCACGCACGCACCAAAGAACCCACCCGGCCCCAAACGCAGCTCCTCTCGATCCCCTCGAGTAAACGCCGCCACCATCGTGCGATCTTCCTGACACAGACGTCGTCGCCGCCTCCTTCCCACCTACCGCGTCCCCCACGTCCATGGTGACGGCGCTCGCGTCCTACACTGACCCTCCGCCTCATATAGGTTGGTCGTTGATGGAGTGGGATGTGCCACTGCGGTTTGGGGAGGCGCAATCACGATCTGGTTGGGATCTCAGTGTGGACTCGTTCTCTGCGATGAAGGATGGCGCTGCTTCCCTGGCAAATGGGATCGGAGGAAGGGGCTCTACGTCGTGACTGTCGGCGAGGCAGCGGCCGAAGGCGAGCCCGACGGTGAGCACGGGTGTTCGTCCCATGAAATAGGCGGCCATGGAGGGCGGATCTGAGGCCACTCCAATCGCCGGTGGCCCTTCCTCCCATCGCTCATCGCCTTCATTCTCTCTCTCCTCTAAATCTTTGTCGCCCCTGCCTGATTCTGGCCGACGCCATCTGGCTCTCGCATCGACCACCACCAGCACGGCTGCGGACGAGGCGCAACCGCAGACGCCGCCGCCGCCATCCTCATCCACCTCCTCCACCATCCTTCCCAGCCGTCGTCGGGGGCACCCGCCATCTGCGCTCTAGCCCACCCGCTCCCTCCTATCCCCTCCCCCTGCCTGCCAGCCCCGTGATCCATCGCACAGATGGCAGGTACTACAGCGACCTCCTCCCCAGCGGATCCGGCCTCCTCCGATGGAGATCCATCCTGGGCACCGCCTTATTCTCATGCGTGCACGTCTATATCAACGTCTCATTCCACCTCACCTGAGCCTTTACCTTCCCACCTCTGCTTCAGATCCACATCACTTTGCAAGGTATGTGCTTGATTGTTCCGAACTGGATCGATGGATTGTGCAAGGTACTTTGGGTGTCGTCATTGACGGCAATTGTCACGCCATGCTACCATCGGAGGGGTCCCTCATCGATCATTAGGGTCTTCCGAACTGCACGAGCTCCATTGAGAAGGATGTTTTTAATTCTGGTTTTGCCTACATGCTTTCTTTGCCTGTATCTACTTAGCTAATGTCTTCTTATAGATAGTAGCTGCTGAAGTGGTGATCAAAGTTGTTTACTATAAGGAAACAACCATGATAACAAAAGTGTATATTCTCTGACCTTTGACCTGAAGTACTTTTTCATTAGAAACTTGCAACAGCCAGGCATTGAAATTAGCAACAGCTTCGTACGTACTGAACTAATTTGCAGCAACACGTACTGAACTAAGTTAGGTTATGCTCATCGTTCCAACATGCTTAGTGATAACCACCTAGCAAGCTGATCAAACATGAAAAAAATTGAAGTGCTACTGCTAATCGTACTATTCTGAATGTGAAAATCTATTTAATTGGCTCTTCTCTAATTGTACACTTGCATAAATCTCAGATCTTGCAAATTACAGTATAACCATAAAAGTCATGATTTGACTCCTATAGGGTCTTTTGCACTTTAATATGACTAATAATTTGCCTTAATATCATAGATTGTATTACTATCTTTCTAAGTGAATGACATTCAAGAAGGTCATTAAATAAAACCAAGAAATCCTTCTGGTATTGGAGTGTAGGAAAGTTGAGACTATAAAACCAAAAGGTTATATTTACGTTTATTAGAGAAGGTTCTTTACTTTTTATAGGAAAACACAAAATGTTGCGATGTAGAGTCTAGGTGGTGGGCCTCCTTGATCCACTTGGTGGATGAGGGCGACTCCGGTCCTGGCACCCATAGTGCCAGTGATCCAAAAATCATAGGGCCTGGATATAGCTCTAGCAGACGTATGCGGCTTGCGCATCGAGCTTGGTCGTCTCAAGCATGCAGATAGGCGAGTTGTAGACCAAGAGCTGGTACAGAGATAGGCGAGTTGTAGACAAGAGCTGGTGGGCAGCAAGAAACGCATGCACACCAAAGAACAAATCTGAATCACATGCCTACTTCTATTGGTTTCTACAAAGAGCGGCTAGCTTAGATCTTAGACCAGTCAATCACTGTCGAGGTCGCCAAGGTGATCTTACAGCACCGCCGTGGGGATTTCTCATGATTTTATGTAGGCAAGCCGCAAGCGGTGGTGGTGATTGGCTGGGTGGTGTCGCTGCCTTGGGAAGAGACGAAGTGATGGTAAAAGTAAGCAGGATCCGATGATTCTTCCGTGGAGATAGCCAAAGTCAAGATGTCGACTACAGACTCGTCGCAGACTTGCAGTGAACCTGGATGCGGCGAGCCTGATTTGTGGATCGATGGCGGGTCTTGACTTTGTTAGGCTGGGATTGGATGGTTGCGAAGGGTGGTGTGCTTGGTTGGGTTCCCATGGAAGAATGTGGCCTCCTCGTGCATCTGGTCATGCCCATCCTAGAGAACATTGTGTCCCTAGCTCCCTCGAGGAGCAAGGACAGTGCAAGCGGCAGCAGGTGGTAGGGGTAGATGTGGGGAGGGATGTCGGCGGCTGCTCGAGGTCATCATGATGAAACCCATGACGTCCCATCTTCATCAATGGAAGTGGAAGAGCACGAAGTCGAGATTGGATAGGAGTTTGAGTTCTTTTTGGCACCGATCGGTTCCCCACTTTAGAGATGTATTTTTTTTGCGTGCGAGCAAACAGTGGGTTGATTCTAAAAGGGATAGGCACTTTTCAACAGAAGTGCATGACGGACCAAAAATATGACCTCATTTTATTCGTTTGATAGATATCGTATTATTCGTTGTTGTTCGTTCGGTGAAATTTCCTAATATTTGATTGTTGTGTTTCTAATTAGAGCACCCCATAATCACCCAATATGAGGGGATGATAAATGAAAAATACTGATTATAAATTTTGAAGAGCCCATGGCAACGCACGGGCGTTATACTAGTAAAATGGTAGTTTTCTGTCACGTTTCTGTCAAATGTGGTAGTTTTTGTTAAATACTCGTTATTATACACGTTGCGTGTTTTCCTGTGATAGTATCATTTATAGTTTCATACAGCTATATCAATATGGAAAACCGGTTAAAATATGTATTCAAAATCGTACAAAAATTAAAACAACATTTGTACTAGCATGGAAGAAATATAGCCACTTCATCAGTTGATGTACACATCCAGCTTTCTAGTACATGATTGCTATTCTCAATATATCCCGACTCATTCTGTAACCCTTGAATGCATGTATGATATTTCTTTTTGAATTTTTCAGACTAGAAGCCTGAACTACAAAGGCTATGGCAATGAGAGCGTCCTCGATGGAGCCAAGGGAGTGATGTCCAATTTCATCTCATCTGATCGCAGAGCATCCATGGTGTCGGTGATAGACGGACGGCTGCTCGGGTCTCGGTGCACACACAAGAGCCCGACAAGTAGTGCACGCTCCATCTGTTGTCGCCCAGCAGTGGACTCGCTGCCTATTAGCCTGCCATCTGCCGCCTCCAGGATCGCATTACCGTGGTACAAACTCCTTGCCCATGACGAGAGTGGAGGCTTATCAGGGAGACACGCCGTTGGGTCTCTTCCAGAGATCATCTCTAATAGGACAATGCCGAAACTATAGATGTCTGACTGCATATTCCGCTGGCTCGTGTCGATGAACACAGGGTCTATGTACCCATAAGTGCCTTGCACGATATCTGTGGTCTGTGATCCGGTTTCGTGGTGAACAAATCTTGCCAATCCGAAGTCACCTGACTTCGCACCGTACGAAGTGTCAAGCAGCACATTGCTCGACTTGATATCACCATGTACGATACATTGTTGGTGTTGCTCACAATCTACATGGAGGTATTGCAGTGCAGAACCTAGATCGAGGATGATCTCGTACCTGTTTGTCAAATCATGTTACCATTACATCAAAAAGAAATTAAGTTGCATCGATGTAAATGCTCTAGAGATGGAACTACATACCTCTTGGAGTAAATTGCATAAAACCACCACTTTGAGGGCTAGGTTTGCGAAAAATACTAGGATACAGTTTCTCTGCAGAAAGCACCACGTCTTGCGTAATTCTTTTGCAAAAATCACTGATCGGCGGATCGGGCCGCGTTAAGTGAGTTTATGACAGTTGGGGCCCATTTTTCACCTACGTGGCATAACAATTTAGGTTTCATGCAAAAAAGCCCCCCAAATTTCTCTCCTTGCCAAAAAATTTGTCGCAGGCTCATCCCGACCGCGACCACCGTCGCCCCTCACGACCCCGGCCACCACCCGTTGCAACCTCGGCGGCTCCCATCCCGACCCCGACCGCCGTCGCCCCTCCCGACCACGGCCACCACTCGTTCCAACCTTGGGAGCCCCCATCCTGACCCCAGACGAGGCAGAGGCCGCCGTCGCCGTTGCTGCACCGAGGCAGAGGACGAGGCAGAGGACGCCTCCCGTGGCCCTCCCCTCGCCGCCTGCTGGCCGAGGAGCAGTTCGACCTCGACGCCGGCGAGGTTCATCTGCCGCCCCAAGCCTCCATGGGCGCGGCCCCAGAACAGGACGATGGATCGGGTCGTCGCTTTCCTCGATCCAGAACAGGACGAGGCAGAGGAGGCCACAGGCGGCGGCCGATGTAGGAGAGGTAGCAGGGAGGGGGCTCTACCAACGGGATCCGGCCAGGAACGAGCAAGGGCGGCGGAGGACGGCCGGATCTGGTGGCGTCAGGGTCCTCGTGGTCATCGTCGTTGGCTCGCTGAAGCTCTGATGGTGAGGCACTTGCGGCCGAGCGCGAGGAAGCAGGGAGGCGGGATGGAGGGCCGGCGTCGGGGTTGATGCGCCTGTGGAGGGGATGGCGGTGAGGCATGGTCGTCGTCGCTCGCCGCGAGCGCGAGAAGGCGCAGGAGGGGGGGAGGGCCGGCGTCGGGGTTGATGCACCAGGGGAGGGGATTGCGTTCATGTTTTTTTATTTAAGGGTGTCTGTGTAAAATCTAAGGACTCGTTTGTAAATTTGGAATAACACTGATCTGGCACGAAATGTTATGCCACGTAGGCAAAAAATGGGCCCCAATTGTCATAAACTCACTTAACGCGGCCCGATCCGCCGATCAGTGGTTTTTGCAAAAGAATTACGCAAGAAGTGATGCTTTCTGCAGAGAAACTGCATCCTAGTGTTTTTCGCAAACCTAGCCCTCAAAGTGGTGGTTTTATGCAATTTACTCTACCTCTTGTCCCATGGTAACCAACTGTTGCCCCCGTGTAGGTGTTGATCAAGGCTACCTTGTGACAGGAGCTCATACACAAGAAAGAGACGTGTGTGCCTGTCGTCCCGCCACCAGCATACAAACTCGACAGGGTTCCACTTGTCGTCGTAGCACCAACCTATCAATTCGACCAGGTTCCGATGCCTCAGGCGACTGGCGACCCTGAGTTCATCCTCGAACGCCTGCCTCCCCTGCCCGGAGGCCGCCAGTTTGAATCTCTTTATTGCCACCGGTCTACTTGAGCTTGTCAGTTGGCCCCTATAAACAAAAGCGGAACCTCCTTGCCCGAGCCTGGTTTCATTGGCGAAATTGTTGGCCGCACGCGCCAGCCTATGATAATCAATATGTTCAAGCCCCCTGGCGAGAGCTCTGCATCGCTTCTTCCTCGTGCATAGTTGCCATCGATGGACGCCAACAAAGATGCACACAATTGCAATAACTCCAATAACTGGTCCAGTTACCTCTACTAGCAGTTTCCGCAGGTTCGGCGGAACCTTGGAGCTCTTCGGCGAAGGCGGCGGAATCTCAGAGCTCTTCGGCGAAGGCGGTGGAATCTCGGAGTTGTTCCGTGCAAGTGGCAGATCCAAGGTGGAATTAAATGACCAGGACATTATTTGGTGTAACTCAACGGCAGACCCAGTGGCACCCGAGAAGCCGATGGCCACCACGCTGGGCAAGAGCTGCCTCAGGTCAACACTGGTGCTGACCTGGTAAGTCACGTCGCCAATCTCAAGAACGGCCGCTAGTATTTTCGTGTCGTTGCCGTAGCTGATCTGGCAACTCATCGGGAAGCCAGACGTTAGGTTCCTGCCAGGCACGGTCGCGTTGGTGTACGCCTGCGAGACGATGGAATTGACGTCGATGCCCATGTGGCTGCCACTAGGGTCGAAATTATCGTTGAAGAACGTGTCAAACTCAACCGCCACGGCTCGGTCGTCGCCGGTCGCGACCGTGCCGGCGGTTGTGTTGAAGAGGCCGAGGTTCCCGCCGCCCATCCCACGTTTGACATTGGGAATGCTCGCCGGAGGATAATGCCCAAGGAAGAATGTCAAGCCGTCGCCAGTGGTTGCATTGTTTACCTTGATTTGGAAGGTGAAGGATGTGCTGAAGCGGGCAAGCTCGCCGGTGACGGTATCCCACAGCGGCATGGGTGTCACGAGGAACGCTCGGCCTACACTGTTCTGGATGCTTGCACCCTCGCCGTTTCTTGTGAGTTGGATCATGTGAGACTGGGTGTCGTAGTATGCGTCACCCTGGAAACTGAAGTCTTGGGCGTCATAGTCTGGATCAGAGAAGTTGGAGCTAAAAGAAAACACGGTAGCACTTGGCGGGTGCTGAGACCATATCGAGTAACAGAGGAGCATGACGATGTGTATTCGGTGGGAAAAGCTCATGGCAGCAGCCATTTGCTGCAGCGTGTTGTTTGGAAGCTCGTCAACAAGCTCACCATATACAACTTCAAATCTCGATGATGAAATGGCCCCTAGCAATGTCAACAGCCCCTGTTAAGCTTACCTCCGCTCCATAGCTCCACTCCTGGCACAAGTGGAGTCATGGTGAAAAAAATTATGTGCCATTTCGTGGCTCCACAGCTCCTGCTATTTTGCGGAGCAGGTGGGATTCCGAACAGGGCCTTAATAAGCCAAATGATAACCTTTCTGCTCAATCTCCTGTATATAGGTGAGAAAAATTATGTGCCATCTATCTGACCAGGTCAATTCGCCGGGTAGTCTAATATTCCACTAGCTCCTTTCCACTATTCCGCTGTTTTTGTTTGGGCTTTTGCTGCTCCTTTCGGCTATCCCGCTGTAAACCAGAGAAACGGTTTTCTTAATAACTGGAGAAACAGGTTCAAACTTCTACTTCAAAACTCCGAGGCAGAACCACTCACTGCCCACTTCAGTTTCATGGAAAACGACCAAGGCCCACTTTACCGCTATAGGTAAAGTTGCTGCAAGCACGGCCTTGAAACTGAAAGCACTACAAAGGCCCAACCCAACCCAACCCACATGGCAGCATAAATATCATCGATTTTGTGGAAATGCTATTTACATCCTGGCATAGCATTACGAAGGCCCAACCCAACCCAACCCACATGGCCATCAGTGACAGCGCTGGAGGTTAAGGCAGAGATATTTTTTTTAATCTTGAAGTGGTCTCTACCTTACTCGCATAAGTTAGCAGACCGAAGACAGCCTGAGTATTTAGCAAAAGAATATAGCTGAGGCAACGCCCGACGCACAGCCAAGGCCACCTCAGATAGGTCAAGAGAGCAGGGTCTCCGGTCTTCTAGCTCCGCCTCTGCTACCTCCTTTCACCGGTGGCAGCGCATCTGTAACCCAACTTGGTGTCTTGGGGCTTAACCACAGAGCCTCGCCGGTGTCCTTGTGCTTGAAGTCGGGGGCTTTAGGTGACCTCTGAATTTCAGACAAGACAGAACAATCATTAGGACCAGCCAAGGGGGGAAAGATGGATAAATCATGACGAAATGTCCCGAGACTTACCTTGTCTGCTCGGTTGTCCCACCAGCTTTGAGGACTGTCCACCAGACTCTGCCACAATTCCGCTGAAAGCAATAATATGGGAGTCATCAGCAAAGAGATGATCACGGGTTGTAAAGCGCAAACTACCGAAAAGAAGAATATGTAGGTTTCGGTAGAAAGTTTGACCAAGACACATCAAGAAACATGGACATTGTAAGCCATATAACCTCCTTGATTCACATGAATTCCAAAACCCATGATTAGAGTGTCATGTCATCTTGAATACTACATGGTCGAAAGATGTTTGATTGTGCATAGGAAAAACTTAGGATTGGATGAAGATTTCCTATGAAATTCAGTGCAAATAAATGCCAAGGAATATCCCTATTACTTGCAATTCTATTAATCAAACAGGCCTTGTAGGAAAAGTTTGTACAGATTAGAATCCTCCAAAAAAACTTTGGAAAACCTATGTGTGGTTAAAGAACCAAGAGATACATGAGGGTATTTACAACTTAAAGATGACAGATCACAAAAACATGATTTATCGAAGAAAAGATACTAGATCCTCAGGCACAAATGATCCCATTGCAAAAAGAGGAAGGCAAACAGACAAAGATGATACTGAAGCAAGTAGAGATAATGGGATGTAATCCACAAGCCAGACAAAGATGGTATTTAAGCCACTTGTGCAACTACCAGGTACACAAGCTAAGATTACGAGTAGAGATAAGGAAGGTGTATTCCACAAGCCACTTGACTATTGATGGTAAAGTAAAATGAACACACAGGAAATAAAAACAAATTTATACCTACCTTCCTTTTTCTGTTTCTCAGGAGAGGCAGCTTGGCTTGTCTTGAATTTACTCCAACCTGTATTCGTACCTGTTGTTTATACTGAATATTAGTATCAAAAATTAACACGAAAAGGGAGAATATTATGTTTAAAGTTTTACCTTCCCCAATGCTAGAATTAAAAGGCTTATATGTTTTAGCTGCATTGTAGCCACTATTAAAGGTCAAACCATCCAACTTCTCTAGCACATAATGTGGTGCTGAGTCAAGCCAGAGTGCCTCATCTGCTGTCTTGTTCTTAAAATCAGGATACTTTGGATTTTTCTGCCCAATTCGAATAAAAACGGCTGCAAGTGTTAGTGGCTCACAAGCTTTGCTTCTTACTTTTAAGGCAGTAAACACATATGTATAAACAACATGCTCACAGATCCATTCGCCTTCTCAGCTCGGTTATCAGTCCAATTAAGTGGATTGGCAAGAACATCATTCCAGAGCGTTCTGTACTTGTCCTGTTTGGCTTTATAATCTGAGAATAAAACATAACACCATCAAGAAAAAATACAAGGATATTTTCATACATAACTGGGATTGGACTACTGAATAAAAAAAAGGTTTACTGTAGTTAAGTAAGCACTAAACCTCCCGTGTTGTCCATTGAAAGCAGCATATATGACTGCCCAAAAAGGCACATTTTAATAGTTCATTCTGGTATATCAGCTTTTAATACTTTTGCATAGAAATATCTTACTGCAGTACTTTGACACCAAGGTATAGGCGTATAGATAAAGAGGTTTCCAGTTTAATTGAACTTATTAATTCGGTAGACAGCATGTATTAAGTGAAGTTGTAACTTAATGCAGAAAAATTGTAAGGTTTCATCATCAGGAAAACATCCGAACTATCAGACAGTTACGAAATGATGGACATGCCAATAAAGCTGTCAGAAAGGTGTCCTTGTTAGATAGTGTATGTCCATTGCTGATAGGCATGGAACTCCATGAAAGATTACTATTTTACTGCAACTAAACTATATCTTAAATTAAAAAAGATAAGCTAAGGACAAAAACATTGGGTGCAACTTTCTTTTCTTTTCTAATGGAATGTAAATTTCTCACAGGCATAGCACAAACAATGTAATATTATCGCCTATAAGACTGGGGCTTGGTTGGATACAGCTGAGCAGCAAACCAGCACCTGAAAATGTGCGTGCTGGATATTTAGAGACAGGTTTGGTTTGTTCAACTTTCTTTTCAGCCTCAGCAATCTCCATAAACCCTTCCTCTTCATCCACCATGAGATCCGTTTCCACAGCTTTACTATCAACAAATGACAGCAAATGTGCTACAACCTGGAATATAAATAGCAAATTCAGTTAGTTAGTTTCAGAAACTAAACTATAATGTGATGCAAGAGAAACAAGCAGCCAATTTTCTTTAGGAAAGAAGAACCAAATTTTGAATCAAAAGTAAGAAAGTTTCACTAGTACAGCAGAATGAGCAGCACTTTTTTTACTTCGTTCGATTAGTGGAAATCTTCAAAAGTCACAAGGAACAGAATATCAGATCAACAAAGGCCTGCTAAGTCATGTCATGAAGTAAACATAAGCATCAGTTCACCAAATGCCGAATCTTACATAGCTCAGATTGCATATTCAGTCGGGTGCGTTTGATAGCATCATGTGATTCATTCTCACAAGTGATTGTAGTACAATTACCCAGGATTTTGTCATTTTATCAGCAATAAATAAGGTATGTAAAAGGTAGGGGGCTGCTGGGCTCCACACACACTCGGTGTGCAGGATAATAAGATTACCCTTTCTTTATGCTTAACCTTCTACGTATAACAGGGGAAAGCAGAACACAGCAGTAAAGTAAATAGAATAGATGTATACCTGAATATTTGATTGGCCATCAGTATGTTTGAATGGCGGAACATCTCCAGTTAATTGCCCAGACACATAGACAAGGTCCTTTTCTTGCAAGTGAGAAGCAGCTATTTGTGCCAAGTCGTCTTGAAATATTACAGGGATCCTGCAGGTAAAAAAGTGGCAAACTCCACAATGAGAAAATGGAGCGATGCACTGGAAATACGGATGGATACTCAGGCACATAAGTTCTCTAGGACACGACAACATAAAACCAGCCAAAACAAAATTGTCTATCAAAGACTTTAATTACTGGAACTATAAAACGATACTAATGTAGTGATCCCTAGCAATTTTGGAACATGTAGTGATCCCTACCAATTTTGGATTCAATTTAGTGGTCAGAGTTTACAGTGTCAAATCACAAATCCTTCCACTAGACACTTAATTTGATCCGATAGCAGGGCTAACTTCAACTTGAAACAGAACAGAGATATCTGAAACAGAGCAGGGATATCTCACTTGTTATGTGTTCCTTTTGTATCTAAGCCTGCACATACAGGTCTAACATCGTTTCTCTGTTCTACCCGCAATTCATTTCATTTCATTTCAGCACAATTAAACGTGGCAGTGCTAATCCACCCTCTTGGAACCCAAACACTAGCAAGCGATCAGCGAGTACAGTACAGAGGAGGAGCGGAAATCGGTGATCGCACGCACCAGAACTTGGGGAAGTCGGTGCGGCGGTCCTGCACGAGCACGGAGACGGCGGAGAAGCGGCCGTCGGGGAGGCGCTGGAGCTGCACGGGCGCGCCGACGGTGCCGACGAGGCGGACGGCGTTGGCGACACTTGGCTGGAAGGGGATGGTGGGCGGGCGGGGCAGCTCGCTGGGGACCTTCTCCCTCTGCCACGCCGCGGGGTCGGCCGGCGGGGGCGCGTCCCCGTCGTCTCCGGCCGCGTCCTCCGCGGGGCTCTCGCTGGGCGGCGGCGGGCGCGGCTTGGCCCGGCTGGGGTAGGCGCGCTTGGAGGTGGAGAAGGCCGCGGCGGCGGAGGAGGAGGCGGTGACGGTGGCGGTGGCGGTGGCGGTGGAGGGGAGGAGGAGGCGGTGGTTGAGGAGGCGGGCGAGGTGGCGCATGGTGGCGCGTCGGCGGTTAAACCCTAAACCCTAGAATGAGATGGGGAGGGGAGGGGAGAGGGGGCGGGGGTTTGGAGTTGGACCGGAGGCGGAGGAAGGAAGGGGAAGGTCAAACCTCCGAGGTTGGACTGGAGTCTTGCGGAGGGGGCGTCGCTTGTAGAAGTGGGCCGGTGGGTGGAGTGAAGTGGACCGGACCGGACCCGTCGGGCCGGCCGGTGTGGTCCAGAGGTTCGTAGGGCCGGCTCATTCTCGCTTGTACAGGGGAAACTCAATCGGATGGGGTTAGTGAGGCCAACTCCACCGTGCGACCCCAAACGGACGTCCGTTTTGTCCGTTTTTTGTCCCTTTGAGTAGGGATCTGGGGTCGTGTCCGGGCCTGTCCTGAAATGTGGTGGCCGTGCGTCCAGCGCGCGGACGCATCCTGGCCGTATCTTGTCCGCGTATTATTTCTTTGCAAGTCCTTATTTTTATTTCATCATTCATTTTTGGTACCTGAAAAATACATCATCACATTTTGACTAGCAAAGCAAGACCAAAGAAAACAAGAACCACAAGAATACATTTTAGAAGATACCCAACTTTCATAACTGCTCCCTTGAGTTGGGTTAGGGCCTTCTCGATGCACTCGTTGTTGATCTGTGGAGGAGGAGGCTCGATCTGGCATCCTCCTTTCTTCTTCAAGCCAGAAGTCGATGTTGCTTCCTCCTCACACCTAGTCTCGTGTCTAGCCTCTAATCTAGCAACAAGTGCACTTGTCTCATTTACAGCCTCTATGCTAGCTAAAAGTGCACGAACATGTACTAAATTTCGCTCTATCAATATATCGATGTACTCTTCTTCCCAATACCAAAACTTGCATCCGTTCTATACAACAAAATTTGAAGTTAGCACAACTAGTTAAATCTAGAGCACAAACCGAAGCTAAAAAAGCGCATCCCCCATCGTTTAAGCACTTGATGAACACCCATCCGGGGTGTTCCGGCGTTGTAGACACGCGACGCACGACCATCCTTGGGTAGTGGTCGCACTTAATGAGTGGCAACGGTGCGCCGGCAAGCTTTTGGGCAAGCACCGAGCCCGGCCGACCGCCATTCATGTATCTGCCGGCGAACCACCGACGGTGCAGATCCGAGCGGCTAGAGGAGGAGCCACTGCCTGCATGTGGCCTTGCGGCCCTGCCAGGGCCTTCCGGCGAGGTGCCCGGCCAGTCCATGCCGCGGCCCGGCCTCCCATAGCTGGCCGAGCTCAAGACCGACCGGATCCGCCCCAAAATCGGCCGGCGGGTGCGCAAACCAGGTGGCCGTGGTCGCGTCCGAGACCGGCGCCGAGGGGAAGGGGTTGGGCGAGCTCGCGTCCGAACTGCACGGCTGCAATGGCAGCGGCGGCGGCAGCGACGGGAAGAGTGGGGAAGAGTGGAGGGGGTGCGGCCGGAGGGAGGGAGGGGGGCGGATAGAAAAAGGTCCGTCTTGCGCCACCGACGGACGGGCCAGGGGAGGACACGCGCAGGCGACCCGCGTGTCCGCGTGGTGTCCGTTTTACCCCAAAAGCGGCACAAGTTTGGGCCGGAAATAGGTCGAAAGCGGACACAAAGCGGACAAAAGTCCGTTTGCTCCCGTGCGCTGGGCCGCCTTTTTTGTCCTTTTTATCCCAAACGGACAGGGCCGGACAGGATAGGGTCGCGCGGTGGAGTTGGCCTGATAATCGTCAGATCGTGCAACAAATTCAGTGTTGCGCTCGACTCTCTGCAACGGCAGCCTTGTTCAATCTTTCCTTCTTTTTTCGATCTCTGCAACACAATTCAAACCGTTTTCTTTTTCATCAGAGGTCACGTTGCAGAACCCTTTTGAAACAAAGGCCGTGTTGTGGAAACTTTTGCAATGGATGTTGGTAAGTTTTTCTTTTTTGGAATAGAGCCACCTACATGTGGTGCGAAGGAGATGGTGTAGGTAGCTGCAGGAGGTTGAGGTGGTGGCGGCGGCCATGCTTTCTTTTCTGCGATAGAGCCACGTGGTGCGAAGGAGATGGTGTCGGCAGCTGCTGGAGGTTGAGGTGGTGGCGGTGGCCATGCCACGGGCGAGGTTGACATTGGCATCAGATGGGAGCAACCAGCTGTGTATTTCATGTTTCGGTCGCATCACTGGTTTGCCAGAGTTACAACCACTGTGCTAGAAGAGAATGGCGGGAGGTAACCGGAAACGACGCCACGAATCGCAATAGGAGGTCATGGGGAGTTGGGGAAGAAGGGCCAGAATAAATTGGGAAAGCTATAGCATGCCGTTTGTTGTCTCTACTGCTGGAGATAGGGATGAGAAGGATGGAGCGGTGTGGGGTGTCCACAAGGGACACACGTCAAATGCTAGAGGCAGCGAACGGCCCGCGCTGGATCAACCGGGTGATCAAAATGACTTGGCAATTTGCAAAATTTTGTGTTTACTAAAAATATTTCATATAGAACATGGCTATTTGATGAAGACTGGTTCCATGGAAAATTCATTGTATTCACCATGGCATTTTTATTGTATGGCCTGGTCTTTGTTTTGATGTGAGGAGTCTTTTTGGGTTGATGCTGTGTTTTTCAGCCTGGTGATAGTTTGTTGCTATATTTCGCATTAAGCAAGACAAAAGGATTCATCGCGTCAAACGCTACAATAAAGGCCCCGGCCCAAATAGCAGGCACTTCAAAGAAATAGGAAGAGAAAAAGGCCTGGCCCAATAGCGGGAACTTCAGAGAAATAGGAAGAGACAAGTATATAGCATGGCAATTTGATGAAGAATGGTTCCACAAGTATATAGCATGCCAAACGGAGCTTGTGCAAGGAGGCGGAGCGCCAGCACCACGATGAGCAACTCGAAGACCTCATGCTCAAGCAGGCGGTCACGGTGAACCTTGTCGCTACAAGGACGACGAGTGGCGGCGCATCTGCAAGGAGCAGAGGCAGAAGTTCACCGATCTTGTCAGCTCCGACGAGGAGGACTGAGCTCCTCCACCGCGTCGTCCTCGGCCGCGAGCTCGCCGCCATGAGATCCCCCCCCCCCCCCCCTCTAGTAGTAGTAGTAGAATGTAGTATGTAGATCATGTAGTATGTGATGAACTAGTGTGGTTGCAATTTCTCCCGTGAAAGTTTTTTTTTCAAATAATGCAGTTTCATATACGGGATCTGCTCTGCCGCGCATAATTTCGATCCGCAAAACATATCTTCGTCGAACTGTAAACGCCTGGTCAGCATTATACGAAGTTTGTTAGAGATGCGCTTACAAAGTAGGCGTGTGACAGCAGCCGAATGCATGGTGCCACAAAAGTCTGTTGTCGTACAAAGAAACAATGACTAGTAGTAATTGTGCCAGCCTATGGTTTTTTTGTCAGCTCGTTTTTAAAACATATAAATTAAAAACAATAACACGATGCATGAACGAGGCAACGTAAAAAAGCGTAGGTGAATAGTGGAGTTGATTAATACTCCCTCCGTTTTTATTTAATCCGCATATTAGCTTTGGTCAAAGTCAAGCTTTGTAAGTTTTGACTAAGTTTATAAACAAAAATATTAATATATATAATAAAAAATCAATACCACTAGATTCATTATTGAATGTATTTTCACATCATATAGATTTGTTATGGTAAATGTTTATATATTTTTTTATAAACTTAGTCAAACTTTGCAAAGTTTGACTTCGGTCAAACCTAATATGCAGACTAAATGAAAACAGAGAGAGTACATAGCTAGACAGTAGTAAATGCAGCTTTTAATAGACTGGCAATGTAGGTTCAAACGGTGCATTCGATTTTTTTAATTCATTGTAAATTGAAATTCGCAAAAAGTTTCCTTCACTTCAATGGACACCGGCCTGCTAGTAAAGCTACCTATGTAGAGGAGAGGTGTTTCCGGGGTTGTAACTCTTTGCTCAAGAGGTTGAGCTCATATGCTTGAGAAGATCAGATCCAGTACAAACATTCCAACAACGGGGCAAGAAGGTTAGCCGGAATAATTTAATCCAAACTATTTGGCAGTTGTTAATGTTTGGTTCGACTGCTTAGTTTGCTTTCGCTTTTATGCATTGATTTGAGTTTTTTTTTTGTTATGATAGCACAACGATGTCGAGTTGTTCTACTCTAGTACTTCCATCCTGATTTATTGGTCTTCTTTGTAATTTGTGTCAAGATTTGACCAAATATTTAACTAACAAAATGTTAATGCATGTCAACAAAAAATATATCGTTTGATTCGTATTTGAATATAGTTTCTGATGATATAATTTTTAGTGACATGCATGAGCAGTTTGTTAGTTAAATTTATTGTCAAAATTTGTCACAAAATACAATGAGAACCAATAAATCAGGACGGTGGCAGTAGCAAACATCTCGGGGTTGGGTGGGGACTAGGAGATTGTCGGTGTCAAAACCGGCGGATCTCAGATAGGGAGTCCCGAACTATGCGTCTAAGGCGGATGGTAACAGGAGGCAGGGGACACGATGTTTTACCCAGGTTTGGGCCCTCTCGATGGAGGTAATACCCTACGTCCTGCTTGATTATTCTTGATGATATGATTATTACAAGAGTTGATCTACCACGAGATCAGAGAGGCTAAACCCTAGAAGCTAGCCTATGATATGATTGTATGTTGTCCTATGGACTAAAACCCTCCGGTTTATATAGACACCGGAGGGGGGCTAGGGTTTACACAAGGTCGGTTACAAAGGGGGAGATATCCATATTCGTATTGCCTAGCTTGCCTTCCACGCCAAGTAGAGTCCCATCCGGACACGGGACGAAGTCTTCAATCTTGTATCTTCATAGTCCAACAGTCCGGCCAAAGGATATAGTCCGGCTGTCCAGAGACCCCCTAATCCAGGACTCCCTCAGTGGCCCCTGAACCAAGCTTCAATGACGATGAGTCCGGCGCGCAGTGTTGTCTTCGGCATTGCAAGGCGGGTTCCTCCTCCGAATACACCACGGAAGAGTTTGAATACAAGGATAGTGTCCGACCTTGCAAAATAAGTTCCACATACCACCATAGAGAGAATAATATTTCCACAAATCTAATCTACTGACGCGTTTTGGCAGCATGACATCACGCCACTGCCCGGTAATTGTTAGAACTATTTTTTCTTTAACCAGCCCCGCACATAACGTGAGGCAGTTTCTTGACACATCTTGTCAAAGCAGAGATCGTGTTCCCCTTATCACGGGATTCTCATCAATACAAACGTGGGTAACCCAACCGTGCATGTTGGTATGACTCCTAGTGTTGGGGAACGCAGTAATTTCGAAAATTTTCCTACGCACACGCAAGATCATGGTGATGCACAGCAACGAGAGGGGAGAGTGTTGTCTACGTACCAACGCAGACCGACTGCGGAAGCGATCACACAACGTAGAGGAAGTAGTCGTACGTCTTCTTCCCGATCCGACCGATCCAAGCACCGTTACTCCGGCACCTCCGAGTTCTTAGCACACGTTCAGCTCGATGACGATCCTCGGGCTCCGATCCAGCAAAGCTTCGGGGAGGAGTTCCGTCAGCACGACGGCGTGGTGACGATCTTGATGTACTACCGACGCAGGGCTTCGCCTAAGCACTACAACGGTACGATCGAGGTGGAATTTGGTGGCAGGGGGCACCGCACACGGCTAAGGAGCGATCTCAAGGATCAAGTTGTGTGTCTTGGGGTGCCCCCTGCCCCCGTATATAAAGGTTGGAGGAGGGGGGCCGGCCGGCCAAGGGAGGGGAGGCGCAGGGGAGTCCTACTCCCACCGGGAGTAGGACTCCTCCCCCCAATCCTAATCCAATTAGGACTCCCGGGGGGAAAAGAGAGAGAAGGGGGGCCGGCCCCTTATCCTATTCCTAATAGGACTTGGGGAAGGGGGGCGCCGGCCAGCTTGGGCCTTTTCCCTTTTTCTCTTTTTTCCACTAAGGCCCAATAGGCCCATTAGTCTCCCGGGGGGTTCCGGTAACCCTCCCGGTATTCCGGTAAAATCCCGATTTCACCCGGAACACTTCCGATGTCCAAACATAGGCTTCCAATATATCAATCTTTACGTCTCGACCATTTCGAGACTCCTCGTCATGTCCGTGATCTCATCCGGGACTCCGAACAACCTTCGGTACATCAAAATGCATAAACTCATAATAACTGTCATCGTAACGTTAAGCGTGCGGACCCTACGGTTCGAGAACAATGTAGACATGACCGAGACACGTCTCCGGTCAATAACCAATAGCGGGACCTGGATGCCCATATTGGCTCCTACATATTCTACGAAGATCTTTATAGGTCAGACCGCATAACAACATACGTTGTTCCCTTTGTCATCGGTATGTTACTTGCCCGAGATTCGATCGTCGGTATCCAATACCTAGTTCAATCTCGTTACCGGCAAGTCTCTTTACTCGTTCCGTAATACATCATCTCACAACTAACATATTAGTTGTAGTGCTTGCAAGGCTTATGTGATGTGCATTACCGAGAGGGCCCAGAGATACCTCTCCGACAATCGGAGTGACAAACCCTAATCTCGAAATACGCCAACCCAACATCTACCATTGGAAACACCTGTAGTACTCCTTTATAATCACCCAGTTACGTTGTGACGTTTGGTAGTACCCAAAGTGTTCCTCCGGTAAACGGGAGTTGCATAATCTCATAGTTATAGGAACATGTATAAGTCATGAAGAAAGCAATAGCAACATACTAAACGATCGGGTGCTAAGCTAATGGAATGGGTCATGTCAATCAGATCATTCAACTAATGATGTGACCTCGTTAATCAAATAACAACTCTTTGTTCATGGTTAGGAAACATAACCATCTTTGATTAACGAGCTAGTCAAGTAGAGGCATACTAGTGACACTCTGTTGGTCTATGTATTCACACATGTATTATGTTTCCGGTTAATACAATTCTAGCATGAATAATAAACATTTATCATGATATAAGGAAATAAATAATAACTTTATTATTGCCTCTAGGGCATATTTCCTTCAGTCTCCCACTTGCACTAGAGTCAATAATCTAGTTCACATCGCCATGTGATTTAGCAGCAATGGTTCACATCACCATGTGATTAACACCCATAGTTCACATCGTCATGTGACCAACACTCAAAGGGATTACTAGAGTCAGTAATCTAGTTCACATATCTATGTGATTAACACCCAAAGAGTACTAAGGTGTGATCATGTTTTGCTTGTGAGATAATTTTAGTCAACGGGTCTGTCACATTCAGATCCATAAGTCTTTTGCAAGTTCTATGTCTACAATGCTCTACACGGAGCTACTCTAGCTAATTGCTCCCACTTTCAATATGTATCCAGATTTAGAATCATCTGGATCAGTGTCAAAAACTTGCATCGACGTAACCCTTTACGACGAACCTTTTTGTCACGTCCATAATCGAGAAACATATCCTTATTTCACTAGGGATAATTCTGACCGCTGTCCAGTGATCTACTCCTAGATCACTATTGTACTCCCTTGCCAAATCAGTGTAGGGTATACAATAGATCTGGTACACAGCATGGCATACTTTATAGAACCTATGAATGAGGCATAGGGAATGACTTTCATAATCTTTCTATCTTCTGCCGTGGTCGGACTTTGAGTCTTTACTCAACTTCACACCTTGTAACACAGGCAAGAAACTTTTTCTTTGACTGTTCCATTTTGAACTACTTCAAAATCTTTGTCAAGGTATGTACTCATTGAAAGAACTTATCAAGCGTCTTGATCTATCTCTATAGATCTTGAAGCTCAATATGTAAGCAGCTTCACCGAAGTCTTTCTTTGAAAAACTCCTTTCAAACACTCCTTTATGCTTTACAGAATAATTCTACATTATTTCCGATCAACAATATGTCATTCACATATACTTATCAGAAATGCTGTAGTGCTCCCACTCACTTTCTTGTAAATACAGGCTTCACCGCAAGTCTGAATAAAACTATATGCTTTGATCAACTTATCAAAGCGTATATTCCAACTCCGAGATGCTTGCACCAGTCCACAGATGGATCGCTGGTGCTTGCACATTTTTGTTAGCACCTTTTGGATTGACAAAACCTTCTAGTTGCATCACATACAACTCTTCTTTAATAAATCCATTAAGGAATGCAGTTTTGTTTATCCATTTGCCAGATTTCATAAAATGCGGCAATTGCTAACATGATTCGGACAGACTTCAGCATAGATACGAGTGAGAAAAACTCATCGTAGTCAACACCTTGAACTTGTCGAAAACTTTTGCGACAATTCTAGCTTTGTAGATAGTAACACTACTATCAGCGTCCGTCTTCCTCTTGAAGATCCATTTATTTTCTATGGCTTGCCGATCATCGGGCAAATCCATCAAAGTCCATACTTTGTTCTCATACATGGATCATATCTCAGATTTCATGGCCTCAAACCATTTCGCGGAATCTGGGCTCATCATCGCTTCCTCATAGTTCGTAGGTTCATCATGATCTAGTAGCATGACTTCCAGAACAGGATTACCGTACCACTCTGGCGCGGATCTTACTCTGGTTGATCTACGAGGTTCAGTAGTGTCTTGTTCTGAAGTTTCATGATCATCATCATTAGCTTCCTCACTAACTGGTGTAGGTGTCACAGAAACATTTTTCTGTGATGTACTACTTTCCAATAAGGGAGCAGGTACAGTTACCTCGTCAAACTCTACTTTCCTCCCACTCACTTCTTTCGAGAGAAATTCCTTCTCCAGAAAGTTTCCGAATTTTAGCAACAAAAGTCTTGCCTTCGGATCTGTGATAGAAGGTGTATCCAATAGTTTCCTTTGGATATCCTATGAAGACGCACTTCTCCGATTTGAGTTTGAGCTTATCTGGATGAAACTTTTTCATATAAGCATCGCAACCCCAATTTTTTTTTTAAAAAACGACAGCTCAGGTTTCTTGCCAAACCATAGTTCACACGGTGTCGTCTCAACGGATTTAGATGGTGCCCTATTTAACGTGAATGCAGCTGTCTCTAATGCATAACCCCAAAACGATAGTGGTAGATCGGTAAGATACATCATAGATTGCACTATATCCAATAAAGTACGGTTATGACGTTCGGACACACCATTATGCTGTGGTGTTCCATGTGGCTTGATTTTGTGAAACTATTCCACATTGTTTTAATTGAAGACCAAACTCGTAACTCAAATATTTTACCTCTGCGATCATATCGTAGAAACTTTTATTTTCTTGTCACGATGATTTTCCACTTCACTCTGAAATTCTTTGAACTTTTCAAATGTTTCAGACTTATGTTTCATCAAGTAGATATACTCATATCTGCTCAAATCATCTGTGAAGATCAGAAAATAATGATACATGTCGCGAGCCTCAATATTCATCGGACCACATACATCAGTATGTATGATTTCCAATAAATCTTTTCTCGCTCCATTGTTTCGGAGAATGGCGTTTTAGTCATCTTGCCCAAAAGGCATGATTCGCAAGCATCAAGTGATTCATAATCAAGTGATTCCGAAAGCCCATCAGCATGGAGTTTCTTCATGCGCTTTATACCAATATGACCTAAACAGCAGTGCCACAAATAAGTTGCACTATCATTATTAACTTTGCATCTTTTGGTTTCAATATTATGAATATGTGTATTATTAAGATCGAGATCCAATGAACTATTTTCATTGGGTGTGTAACCATATTAGGTTTTATTCATGTAAACAGAACAACAATTTATTCTCTTACTTAAATGAATAACCGTATTACAATAAACATGATCAAATCATATTCATGCTCAACGCAAAAACCAAATAACACTTATTTAGGTTCAACACTAATCCCGAAAGTATAGGGAGTGTGCGATGATGATCATATCAATCTTGGAACCACTTCCAACACACATCGTCACTTCACCCTTAACTAGTCTCTGTTTATTCTGCAATTCCCGTTTCGAGTTACTACTCTTAGCAACTGAACTAGCATCAAATACTAAGGGGTTGCTATAAACACTAGTAAAGTACACATCAATAACATGTATATCAAATATACTTATGTTCACTTTGCCATCCTTCTTATCCGCCAATCACTTGGGGTAGTTCCGCTTCCAGTGACCAGTCCCTTCGCAGTGGAAGCACTCAGTCTCAGGCTTAGGATCAGACTTGGGCTTCTTCACTTGAGCAGCAACTTGCTTGCCGTTCTTCTTGAAGTTCCCCTTCTTCCCTCTGCCCTTTTCTTGAAACTAGTGGTCTTGTCTACCATCAACACTTGATGTTTTTCTTGATTTCTACCTTCATCGATTTCATCATCATGAAAAGCTCGGGAGTCGTTTTCGTCATCCCTTGCATACTATAGTTCATCACGAAGTTCTACTAACTTGGTGATGGTGACTAGAGAATTCTGTCAATCACTATTTTATCTAGAAGATTAACTCCCACTTGATTCAAGCGATTGTAGTACTCAGACAATCTGGGCACATGCTCACTAGTTGAGCGATTCTCCTCCATCTTTCAGCTATAGAACTTGTTGGAGACTTCATATCTCTCAACTCGGGTATTTACTTGAAATATTAACTTCAACTTCTGGAACATCTCATATGCTCCATGACGTTCAAAACGTCTTTGAAGTCCCGATTCTAAGCCTTTAAGCATGGTGCACTAAACTATCAAGTAGTCATCATATTGAGCTAGCCAAACGTTCATAACGTCTGCATCTGCTCCTGCAATAGGTCTGTCACCTAGCGGTGCATCAAGGACATAATTCTTCTGTGCAGCAATGAGGATAAACCTCAGATCACGAATCCAATCCGCAACATTGCTACTAACATCTTTCAACACAATTTTCTCTAGGAACATATCAAAATAAACACAGGGAAGCAACAACGCGAGCTATTGATCTACAACATGATTTGCAAAATACTACCGGGACTAAGTTCATGATAAATTTAAGTTCAATTTAATCATATTACTTAAGAACTCCCACTTAGATAGACATCCCTCTAATCCTCTAAGTGATCACGTGATCCAGATCAACTAAACCATAACCGATCATCACGTGAGACGGAGTAGTTTTCAATGGTGAACATCGTTATGTTGATCATATCTACTATATGATTCACGCTCGACCTTTCGGTCTCTGTGTTCCGAGGCCATATCTGCATATGCTAGGCTCGTCAAGTTTAACCTGAGTATTCTGCGTGTGCAAAACTGGCTTGCACCCGTTGTAGATGGGCGTAGAGCTTATCACACCCGATCATCACGTGGTGTCTGGGCACGACGAACTTTGGCAACGGTGCATACTCAGGGAGAACACTTCTTGATAATTTAGTGAGAGATCATCTTATAATGCTACCGTCAATCAAAGCAAGATAAGATGCATAAAAAGGATAAACATCACATGCAATCAATATAAGTGATATGATATGGCCATCATCATCTTGTGCTTGTGATCTCCATCTCCGAAGCACCGTCATGATCACCATCGTCACCGGCGCGACACCTCCGAGTTCTTAGCACACGTTCAGCTCGATGACGATCCCCGGGCTCCGATCCAGCAAAGCTTCGGGGAGGAGTTCCGTCAGCACGACGGCGTGGTGACGATCTTGATGTACTACCGACGCAGGGCTTCGCCTAAGCACTACAACGGTACGATCGAGGTGGAATTTGGTGGCAGGGGGCACCGCACACGGCTAAGGAGCGATCTCAAGGATCAAGTTGTGTGTCTTGGGGTGCCCCCTGCCCCCGTATATAAAGGTTGGAGGAGGGGGGCCGGCCGGCCAAGGGAGGGGAGGCGCAGGGGAGTCCCGTATATAAAGGTTGGAGGAGGGGGGCCGGCCGGCCAAGGGAGGGGAGGCGCAGGGGAGTCCTACTCGGTGGGAGTAGGACTCCTTCCCCCAATCCTAATCCAATTAGGACTCCCGGGGGGAAAAGAGAGAGAAGGGGGGCCGGCCCCTTATCCTATTCCTAATAGGACTTGGGGAAGGGGGGCGCCGGCCAGCTTGGGCCTTTTCCCTTTTTCTCTTTTTTCCACTAAGGCCCAATAGGCCCATTAGTCTCCCGGGGGGTTCCGGTAACCCTCTCGGTATTCCGGTAAAATCCCGATTTCACCCGGAACACTTCCGATGTCCAAACATAGGCTTCCAATATATCAATCTTTACGTCTCGACCATTTCGAGACTCCTCGTCATGTCCGTGATCTCATCCGGGACTCCGAACAACCTTCGGTACATCAAAATGCATAAACTCATAATAACTGTCATCGTAACGTTAAGCGTGCGGACCCTACGGTTCGAGAACAATGTAGACATGACCGAGACACGTCTCCGGTCAATAACCAATAGCGGGACCTGGATGCCCATATTGGCTCCTACATATTCTACGAAGATCTTTATCGGTCAGACCGCATAACAACATACGTTGTTCCCTTTGTCATCGGTATGTTACTTGCCCGAGATTCGATCGTCGGTATCCAATACCTAGTTCAATCTCGTTACCGGCAAGTCTCTTTACTCGTTCCGTAATACATCATCTCACAACTAACATATTAGTTGTAGTGCTTGCAAGGCTTATGTGATGTGCATTACCGAGAGGGCCCAGAGATACCTCTCCGACAATCGGAGTGACAAACCCTAATCTCGAAATACGCCAACCCAACATCTACCATTGGAAACACCTGTAGTACTCCTTTATAATCACCCAGTTACGTTGTGACGTTTGGTAGTACCCAAAGTGTTCCTCCGGTAAACGGGAGTTGCATAATCTCATAGTTATAGGAACATGTATAAGTCATGAAGAAAGCAATAGCAACATACTAAACGATCGGGTGCTAAGCTAATGGAATGGGTCATGTCAATCAGATCATTCAACTAATGATGTGACCTTGTTAATCAAATAACAACTCTTTGTTCATGGTTAGGAAACATAACCATCTTTGATTAACGAGCTAGTCAAGTAGAGGCATACTAGTGACACTCTGTTGGTCTATGTATTCACACATGTATTATGTTTCCGGTTAATACAATTCTAGCATGAATAATAAACATTTATCATGATATAAGGAAATAAATAATAACTTTATTATTGCCTCTAGGGCATATTTCCTTCACCTAGATCTTAGGTAAGTCTCGAAGGGCCATGAGGAGGACGCCTGATATTCATCCCCTTTATAAAGGGGCAAGGCTTTTTCTTTTTCCCTCCTGTGCTCAATCGAATCCTTCCCCCGCCTCGAGTTCTAACACCCAAAGCTCAGGTCAGGTGCTTCGGACCTTCAATCATGTCCGGATCCAGCCTTCAAGGCTGGTGGGTGCCTTCCTCCGTCATGGAGGAGGACATCAAGAAGTTGAGGGAGGCCAGATATCTGACCGCCGAAATTTCGCATAGGCTGCCCGCCCGAGGGCAGGTCGTCCCTACTCCCGAACTCAACGAGAGCGTTGTGTTTGTCTCCCACTTCCTCCGAGGACTAGGCCTCGCTCTGGATCCCTTTGTTAGGGGTCTTATGTTCTATTACGGGCTGGATTTTCATGATCTGGGCCCAGATTCCCTTCTTCACATCTCATCATTTATTGTCGTGTGTGAGGCCTTCCTCCGCATTACCCCTCACTTCGGCCTGTGGCTCAAGACCTTCGATGTGAAGCCGAAGATGGTCGAGGGGCAGTACGCAACGTGCGGAGGTGCTTTAATAAGAAAAATTGCTGACGCTCCATGGCCAAAGGGTTCCTTTCCAGAGGTGTCCGGATTGTGGCAGCGGGAGTGGTTCTACATCACAGCTCCCCGAAGTGCCAAATGGGTAGCTGCCCCGCCTTTCGCTCGGGCCCTCACCATAACTGATGTCATGGATCAGCAGGGGGCTGAGCTGGGGTCCAGCCAAGGACGTGCCCATACTGCAGAGCCGTATCCGAGATCTCTTCGAGGGAGATTTCAGTCTGGTTATGGTAATGCAAGTTATGCTGGTTCGTCGAGTCTAGCCTTGCAAATGCCGACCCCTCCGTATGTGGGAATTCAACCCGGAAGGACCGTGCGCTATTCAACATTTCCTCGGCATGACACACGAGGAGATGTACAAATCGTTCTTCGGACCCCAAATAGAGTGTCCGGACACCACCGACGATGTGAGCCTAAGCTGCAACCGCCCCGCTGCCCAAGTAAGTAATCCCATGGCCGAACACACTGTCCTTTTATCTATCATGACATCATTCTGAAGAATCGCTCTTTGACCAGGACTGGATAACAAAGGCGAAGCTGATCCGGTGTTCGGCTCCCCTTCCTGAGGGGTTGGACAATCCGGTGCTGGAAAAGATGCTCGAGCCAGCGCCTTGTCTAGTGCCCTCAAAGGAAGATGAAGGGGGGAATAAAGAGGGCGAAAGTGGGCCTCCATCGCTATCTATTCCAATAGAGGGAATGAGCGCCTCTGCGAGGGAGGATAACCAAGGGGAAGAATCTAACATTCTCTCTCCCTGGGGAAGGAAGAGGACTACCTCTGAAGATCCAGAAGCTAAGGTTTCCAAACGGGAGAAGAAGTCTCCGCCAGAGGGTCCTGCCTCGGAGGGTATTCTGGCCGCACAATGTCCGCGCGGGAATCAGCCCTCTACCGAGCTGTAAGTAATCAAAAAGTACTTAATAGTGAAGATATCCTATCTTACTTCCGAAGACAATAATCGATGCTTATAAATTGTAGTCCGGATCGCAGCCCTTCTCGACAAAGTTCATCTTCGGGGGATCTTCTTCCAGAGATGATGGAGAGCGAAACACTTCCCCTGGATTCCCCAACTCAAGAAGCGGGCGACCTTGAAGTGTCGTTGCAAAGGGTATCTCTGGATCCACTAGGGCCAGAGAATAACCCTTTGGCTGCCCAGCATCCCCAGTATCTGGCTCCTGAGGGGAGCGACAGCAAGGGTTCGTACAGTGTGTGGTCGGACGCGTTGAAGGATCTTCTGGGGCAAGCTACCGTCTCGGAAGCACATCGTACGCTAATGGGCACGGTAATTGAAAGGATTCATCCGCCGAAAGTGGTTTGCACGAAGCTTTTATGAGACTGCTGAAAGGCTTTGAGGTACGTGAAATAATGTATGCCTTTAACAGTATCGCATACGTTAGGTATGCCCATGCAGATAGTAGCCCCTGAGACTCTAGTTGTCGTCGAGAACGGCGACAACAGAGGATCATAGTCCCAGGTAATAACCTGACCGCCTTTATGTGCAGGTGGTTGAAGCTCCGGTGACTAGCCGGACTGATGGGTTTGCCGAACTAAAGCGGCAGTTGGATGCGGCAAATGCCGACATCGTGCTTGTCAACAAGAGGCTTGACGAGGCACATGGTGAGTGATTTTTCTGGTGATCGTCACATAGTAAGAGCAGCATGATGCCAGTATTTTTAATATGTTGTGACTGCAGATGGAGCTGCCACCATGGAGACCCTTCGGGCGGAACTTGCCCGAGCCAAGGAGCAAGCGAGGAGTAGCAATGTGGACGCTTTAAAGGCGGTCGAAGAGTTAAGGGCCGAACAGGCCGCGCATTGCGAGAGAAAGGAAAAAATAACCAAGATGGCTGTATAATTAAAAGATGCTACTGATCATTATAGGCTTCTTAAAGAAGAAGACCGGGCGAAAGCGACGGTCCTGGAGAAGGCCCGGGTGGCTACCAAGGAAGCCCGCTCCAAAATTAGAGCGACGAAGGAGGAGCTGAATCAAGCTGCAGATATCGTGTCTGGGAAGCCCTTCTTGTTGCGGACTAAGTTCGGAGTTCCGAAGTATGCTCCTCTGGACCGGCTATGGAGTTCTGCGGACGAGTACATGGATTTGGCTGCAAGTGCTGCTGATGCAGCTGAGTACTTCAAGGATCAGAAAGGTCCCGAAGTGGAGAAGCTATTCTGGTCACGGTTTCACGCTCCAGTCCGTCCGCTGCTGTTGAATGAGCGATTGACCGGTTGGGCCGAGCTCCATAGGTTGTCCGGACTTGCCATGAGGTCCGTTGTGGATCACCTGTGGCCGGGAGGGCCAAGGCCGAGTAGCTACTTTAGCTTAGTGCAACAATTCCTTGAAGCTGTGCCACTCATCGATGCTGTAAAGAGATCAGCGTGCATAGAAGGTGCGCGGATGGCCCTAACCCGTGTCAAAACATACTGGACGGAGATGGAGGCCACCACTGTTGTGGCACAGGGTCCGACCATAGGCCGAGTGGCTGCCGAACACTACTTTGAAGAAGTCCTTGAAGGCGCTCGCTCGATAGAGGCTCAGTGCTCGAAGAATATTATTTTCCAGTGACATGTAGTCCCCTTGTGCAAACAATGTTTTTCTGAATTAATCAAGGCTGTATTTATACTTTTGTTCGAATGTACTATGATGCCTCCTGTACGGCCGTTTATGTATATATGTATATTGTAACGCCCCGAGACCGATGTGCCAGGTGTCTTCCAGTTATTCGCCGTTGTTGCCATGTCATTTGCTTGCGTGTTGCATCTTGTCATGTCATCATATGCATTGCATCATCATGTTTTCAAAACTTGCGTCCATCCGGTTTCCCCAGTTCCGTCTGTTGTCCGTTCTGAGCCCAACCACACTCGCACGCGCCCGCGGCATGTCCGAAATAGTATTTTATAAGTGGCCGGAAAATGTTCTCGGAATGGGTTGAAAGTTGGCATGCGGTGTTGTTTTGTTGTCAGTAGACCGCCTGCCAAGTTTCATCGCATTCGGAGTCCGTTTGATGCCCCAACGGATAAATATAGCGGCAATAGTAGCCGGTCTAACGTCGGACTTTTTCGGTCTCCGGAAACAGTCGCCGGGCCTCCCTCTCTTCTCTTCTCTTAGCTCAAGATCGTCTACACAGCTCACTACCTACCGCCAGGCCCAACCTAACCTCTCTCGTTAGCTCGCGGCCCTCCTCGCGCGTGTCCGAAAGTTGTCCCGAAACCCAACCCGGACTGTCGCCACCGTTGTGTCCGGATCATCCCAAAACATCTACAAAACGTCTCCGTTTTGTTAATTGGACTTCTTAGTCTATTTTTCTCGACCGCCCGATTACGATCGGACGGACCGAATACCCCCTAACCTAATCCAATAACATATATATATTGACCAACCCTAAAATTTAGGCCGTTTGTCCCATCGCCGCCGCCAATCCACCTACTCTCCTCTTTCATCGGGATCCCCATCCCACCAACCACCACAGCCCGAGCTCCACCTTGTTTTCCCCACCAGACCAATCCATCCCAGCCATCCCGATTCCCACGAAGGTCCTCCTCGCCACCGCCCGCAGCCTCCACTCCTTGCTACGCGTGCTGCACGAGCGCAGCAGCCGCTCGGGCACCAGGCCCCGCTCCTATCTGGATCGAGACCCCGACGACCTCCCGTGACCGGATCCACCACGCCCAGGCCGAGCCCTACAGGATCTTCGCCGGAGCAGAAGCTCCTCCGCCATGGACGTCTGGTACCAAGGGCGTGCCTCTCCTCCTCCTCACCTTCCCTTCCTTTCGTTTCCCCTGCCATGGCCTCTCTCCTCACGATCTCCCTCTCTCTTTCTTGTGCTGCACCAGGAAACGCCATGGACTCCTCCAGCCGACGCCATGGACGCCAAGTTCCTGCTGCGGCCTGTTGGGGAATGTAGTAATTTCAAAAAAATTCCTACGCACACGCAAGATCATGGTGATGCATAGCAACGAGGGGGAGAGTCTGATCTACGTACCCTTGTAGATCGCAACGGAAGTGTTGACACAACATAGAGGAAGTAGTCGTACATCTTCTTCCTGATCCGACCGATCCAAGCACCGTTACTCCGGCACCTCCGAGTTCTTAGCACACGTTCAGGTCGATGACGATCCTCGGGCTCCGATCCAGCAAAGCGTCGAGGAAGAGTTCCGTCAGCACGACGGCGTGGTGACGATCTTGATGTACTACCGACACAGGGCTTCGCCTAAGCACTACAACGGTATGATCGAGGTGGAATTTGGTGGCAGGGGGCACCACACACGGCTAAGGAACGATCTGAAGGATCAACTTGTGTGTCTAGAGGTGTCCCCTGCCCCCGTATATAAAGGTTGAGAGGGGGAGGGCTGGCCGGCCAAGCTAGGGAGGCGCAGGAGGAGTCCTACTCCTACCGGGAGAAGGACTCCCCCCCCCAATCCTATTCCTAATAGGACTCCCAAGTGGAAAGAGAGGGAGAGAGGTGGCCGGCCACCTCTCCTAGTCCTAATAGGACTAGGGGAGGGGGTGGCGCGCAGCCCACCTTGGGCTGCCCCTTTCACCTTTCCACTAAGGCCCAATGAGGCCCATTTGGTTCCCGGGGGGTTCCGGTAACCTCCCTGTACTCCGGTAAAATTCCCGATTTCACCCGGAACACTTCCGATGTCCAAACATAGGCTTCCAATATATCAATCTTTATGTCTCGACCATTTCGAGACTCCTCGTCATGTCCGTGATCACATCCGGGACTCCGAACAACCTTCGGTACATCAAAATGCATAAACTCATAATAACTGTCATCGTAACGTTAAGCGTGCGGACCCTACGGTTCGAGAACAATGTAGACATGACCGAGACACGTCTCCGGTCAATAACCAATAGCGGGACCTGGATGCCCATATTGGCTCCTACATATTCTACGAAGATCTTTATCGGTCAGACCGCATAACAACATACGTTGTTCCCTTTGTCATCGGTATGTTACTTGCCCGAGAATCGATCGTCGGTATCCAATACCTAGTTCAATCTCGTTACTGGCAAGTCTCTTTACTCGTTTCGTAATACATCATCTCACAACTAACATCTTAGTTATAATGCTTGCAAGGCTTATGTGATGTGTATTACCGAGAGGGCCCAGAGATACCTCTCCGACAATCGGAGTGACAAACCCTAATCTCGAAATACGCCAACCCAACATCTACCATTGGAGACACCTGTAGTAATCCTTTATAATCACCCAGTTACGTTGTGACATTTGGTAGTACCCAAAGTGTTCCTCCGGCAAACGGGAGTTGCATAATCTCATAGTCATAGGAACATGTAAAGTCATGAAGAAAGCAATAGCAACATACTAAACGATCGGGTGCTAAGCTAATGAAATGGGTCATGTCAATCAGATCATTCAACTAATGATGTGACCTCGTTAATCAAATAACAACTCTTTGTTCATGGTTAGGAAACATAACCATCTTTGATTAACGAGCTAGTCAAGTAGAGGCATACTAGTGACACTCTGTTTTTCTATGTATTCACACATGTATTATGTTTCCGGTTAATACAATTCTAGCATGAATAATAAACATTTATCATGATATAAGGAAATAAATAATAACTTTATTATTGCCTCTAGGGCATATTTCCTTCAGTCTCCCACTTGCACTAGAGTCAATAATCTAGATTACACAGTAATGATTCTAACACCCATGGAGCCTTGGTGCTGATCATGTTTTGCTCGTGGAAGAGGCTTAGTCAACGGGTCTGCAACATTCAGATCCGTATGTATCGTGCAAATCTCTATGTCTCCCACCTGGACTAGATCCCGGATGGAGTTGAAGCGTCTCTTGATGTGTTTGGTCCTTTTGTGAAATCTGGATTCCTTTGCCAAAGCAATTGCACGAGTATTGTCACAGAAGATTTTCATTGGACCCGATGCACTAGCTATGACACCTAGATCGGATATGAACTCCTTCATCCAGACTCCTTCGTTCGCTGCTTCCGAAGCAGCTATGTACTCCGCTTCACATGTAGATCCCGCTACGACGCTTTGTTTAGAACTGCACCAACTGACAGCTCCACCGTTTAAAGTAAACACGTATCCGGTTTGCGATTTAGAATCGTCCGGATCAGTGTCAAAGCTTGCATCAACGTAACCCCTTATGGTGAGCTCTTTGTCACCTCCATATACGAGAAACATATCCTTAGTCCTTTTCAGGTATTTCAGGATGTTCTTGACCGCTGTCCAGTGATCCACTCCTGGATTACTTTGGTACCTCCCTGCTAAACTTATAGCAAGGCACACATCAGGTCTGGTACACAGCATTGCATACATGATAGAGCCTATGGCTGAAGCATAGGGAACATCTTTCATTTTCTCTCTATCTTCTGCAGTGGTCGGGCATTGAGTCTGACTCAATTTCACACCTTGTAACACAGGCAAGAACCCTTTCTTTGCTTGATCCATTTTGAACTTCTTCAAAATCTTGTCAAGGTATGTGCTTTGTGAAAGTCCAATTAAGCGTCTTGATCTATCTCTATAGATCTTTATGCCTAATATGTAAGCAGCTTCCCCGAGGTCTTTCATCGAAAAACTTTTATTCAAGTATCCCTTTATGCTATCCAGAAATTCTATATCATTTCCAATCAGCAATATGTCATCCACATATAATATCAGAAATGCTACAGAGCTCCCACTCACTTTCTTGTAAATACAGGCTTCTCCAAAAGTCTGTATAAAGCCAAATGCTTTGATCACACTATCAAAGCGTTTATTCCAACTCCGAGATGCTTGCACCAGTCCATAAATGGATCGCTGGAGTTTGCACACTTTGTTAGCTCCCTTTGGATCGACAAAACCTTCTAGTTGCATCATATACAACTCTTCTTCCAGAAATCCATACAGGAATGCAGTTTTGACATCCATCTGCCATATTTCATAATCATAAAATGCGGCAATTGCTAACATGATTCTGACAGACTTAAGCATCGCTACGGGTGAGAAGGTCTCATCGTAGTCAACCCCTTGAACTTGTCGAAAACCTTTTGCGACAAGTCGAGCTTTATAGACAGTAATATTACCGTCAGCGTCAGTCTTTTTCTTGAAGATCCATTTATTCTCAATTGCTTGCCGATCATTGGGCAAGTCAACCAAAGTCCATACTTTGTTCTCATACATGGATCCCATCTCAGATTTCATGGCTTCAAGCCACTTTGCGGAATCTGGGCTCACCATCGCTTCTTCATAGTTCGTAGGTTCATCATGATCTAGTAGCATGACTTCCAGAATTGGATTACCGTACCACTCGGTGCGGATCTTACTCTGGTTGATCTACGTGGTTCAGTAGTATCTTGTCCTGAAGTTTCATGATCATCATCATTACCTTCCTCACTAATTGGTATAGGTGTCGCAGAAACAGTTTTGTGTGATGCACTATTTTCCAATAAGGGAGCAGGTACAGTTACCTCATCAAGTTCTACTTTCCTCCCACTCACTTCTTTCGAGAGAAACTCCTTCTCTAGAAATGATCCATTCTTAGCAACGAATGTCTTGCCTTCGGATCTGTGATAGAAGGTGTACCCAACAGTCTCCTTTGGGTATCCTATGAAGACACATTTCTCCGCTTTGGGTTCGAGCTTATCAGGTTGAAGGTTTTTCACATAAGCATCGCAGCCCCAAACTTTAAGAAACGACAACTTTGGTTTCTTGCCAAACCATAGTTCATAAGGCGTCGTCTCAACGGATTTTGATGGTGCCCTATTTAACGTGAATGCGGCCGTCTCTAAAGCATAACCCTAAAACGATAGCGGTAAATCAGTAAGAGACATCATAGATCGCACCATATCTAGTAAAGTACGATTACGACGTTCGGACACACCATTACGCTGTGGTGTTCCGGGTGGCATGAGTTGCGAAACTATTCCACAATTTTTCAAATGTACACCAAACTCGTAACTCAAATATTCTCCTCCATGATCAGATCGTAGAAACTTTATTTTCTTGTTACGATGATTTTCAACTTCACTCTGAAATTCTTTGAACTTTTCAAATGTTTCAGACTTGTGTTTCATTAAGTAGATATACCCATATCTGCTTAAATCATCTGTGAAGGTGAGAAAATAACGATATCCGCCACGAGCCTCAATATTCATCGGACCACATACATCGGTATGTATGATTTCCAATAAATCTGTTGCTCTCTCCGTAGTATCGGAGAACGGTGTTTTAGTCATCTTGCCTATGAGGCACGGTTCGCAAGTACCAAGTGATTCATAATCAAGTGGTTCCAAAAGCCCATCAGTATGGAGTTTCTTCATGCGCTTTACACTGATATGACCTAAACGGCAGTGCCACAAATAAGTTGCACTATCATTATCAACTCTGCATCTTTTGGTTTCAACATTATGAATATGTGTATCACTACTATCGAGATTCATCAAAAATAGACCACTCTACAAAGGTGCATGACCATAAAAGATATTACTCATATAAATAGAACAACCATTATTCTCTGATTTAAATGAATAACCGTCTCGCATTAAACAAGATCCAGATATAATGTTCATGCTCAACGCTGGCACCAAATAACAATTATTTAGGTCTAATATTAATCCCGAAGGTAGATATAGAGGTAGCGTGCCGACCGCGATCACATCGACTTTGGAACCGTTTCCCATGCGCATCGTCACCTCGTCCTTTGCTAGTGTCCGCTTATTCCGTAGTTCCTGTTTCGAGTTGCAAATATTAGCAACAGAACCAGTATCAAATACCCAGGTGCTACTGCGAGCTCTAGTAAGGTACACATCAATAACATGTATATCACATATACCTTTGTTCACCTTGCCATCCTTCTTATCCGCCAAATACTTGGGGCAGTTCCGCTTCCAGTGACCAGTCTGCTTGCAGTAGAAGCACTCAGTTTCAGGCTTAGGTCCAGACTTGGGTTTCTTCTCCTGAGCAGCAACTTGCTTGCTGTTCTTCTTGAAGTTCCCCTTCTTCTTCCCTTTGCCCTTTTTCTTGAAACTAGTGGTCTTATTGACCATCAACACTTGATGCTCCTTCTTGATTTCTACCTCCGCAGCTTTCAGCATTGCGAAGAGCTCGGGAATAGTCTTGTTCATCCCTTGCATATTATAGTTCATCACGAAGCTCTTGTAGCTTGGTGGCAGTGATTGGAGAATTCTGTCAATGACGCAATCATCTGGAAGATTAACTCCCATCTGAATCAAGTGATTATTATACCCAGACATTTTGAGTATATGCTCACTGACAGAACTGTTCTCCTCCATCTTGCAGCTATAGAACTTATTGGAGACTTCATATCTCTCAATTCGGGCATTTGCTTGAAATATTAACTTCAACTCCTGGAACATCTCATATGCTCCATGACATTCAAAACGTCGTTGAAGTCCCGATTCTAAGCCGTAAAGCATGGCACACTGAACTATCGAGTAGTCATCAGCTTTGCTCTGCCAGACGTTCATAACATCTGGTGTTGCTCCAGCAGCAGGCTTGGCACCCAGCGGTGCTTCCAGGACGTAATTCTTCTGTGCAGCAATGAGGATAATCCTCAGGTTACGGACCCAGTCCGTGTAATTGCTACCATCATCTTTCAACTTTGCTTTCTCAAGGAACGCATTAAAATTCAACGGAACAACAGCACGAGCCATCTATCTACAATCAGCATAAACAAGCAAGACACTATCAGGTACTAAGTTCATGATAAGTTTAAGTTCAGTTAATCAAATTACTTAAGAACTCCCACTTAGATAGACATCCCTCTAATCCTCTAAGTGATCACGTGATCCAAATCAACTAAACCATAACCGATCATCACGTGAGATGGAGTAGTTTTCAATGGTGAACATCGTTATGTTGATCATATCTACTATATGATTCACGCTCGACCTTTCGGTCTCTGTGTTCCGAGGCCATATCTGCATATGCTAGGCTCGTCAAGTTTAACCTGAGTATTCTGCGTGTGCAAAACTGGCTTGCACCCGTTGTAGATGGGCGTAGAGCTTATCACACCCGATCATCACGTGGTGTCTGGGCACGACGAACTTTGGCAACGGTGCATACTCAGGGAGAACACTTCTTGATAATTTAGTGAGAGATCATCTTATAATGCTACCGTCAATCAAAGCAAGATAAGATGCATAAAAGATAAAAATCACATGCAATCAATATAAGTGATATGATATGGCCATCATCATCTTGTGCTTGTGATCTCCATCTCCGAAGCACCGTCATGATCACCATCGTCACCCGCGCGACACCTTGATCTCCATCGTAGCATCGTTGTCGTCTCGCCTATCTTATGCTTCCACGACTATCACTACCGCTTAGTAATAAAGTAAAGCATTACATCGCGATTGCATTGCATACAATAAAGCGACACCCATCATCTCGTTTGTCAAAGATCATGTTCTTTTCGTGCCTCTCCATTTAACCGGAGTGTTGTGCCCTTTTGTTCAAGTTCTTTTCGTCTTAATAAGTCTTTCATCTCTTTTAACCGGAGTGCTACCCGAATTGGTTCTTTCTTATTCCTCTTTCTTAACGGAGTGCTTTCAACTTCGTTCATCGCCGTTGCTTCTTTCTTTCAATTTGTTCAACCTCGCAAGGTTCTTTGGTTTCACTCATTTGGCAAAGAGGCAACTTAGTCTTACCTCTTCTCTTTCTCTTCCATTTTCCCTCCGGTGCCATTCTAGATCTCTGGACGAGATCCTCTCGTAGTGGTGGAGTGTTGTAACGCCCCGAGACCGATGTGCCAGGTGTCTTCCAGTTATTCGCCATCGTTGCCATGTCATTTGCTTGCGTGTTGCATCTTGTCATGTCATCATGTGCATTGCATCATCATGTTTTCAAAACTTGCATCCGTCCGGTTTCCCCAGTTCCGTCTGTTGTCCGTTCTGAGCCCAACCACACTCGCACGTGCCCGCGGCATGTCCGAAATAGTATTTTATAAGTGGCCGGAAAATGTTCTCGGAATGGGTTGAAAGTTGGCATGCGTTGTTGTTTTGTTGTCAGTAGACCGCCTGCCAAGTTTCATCGCATTCGGAGTCCGTTTGATGCCCCAACGGATAAATATAGCGGCAATAGTAGCCGGTCTAACGTCGGACGTTTTCGGTCTCCGGAAACAGTCACCGGGCCTCCCTCTCTTCTCTTCTCTTAGCTCGAGATCGTCTACACAGCTTACTACCTACCTCCAGGCCCAACCTAACCTCTCTCGTTAGCCCGCGACCCTCCTCGCGCGTGTCCGAAAGTTGTCCCGAAACCCAACCCGGACTGTCGCCACCGTTGTGTCCGGATCATCCCCAAACATCTACAAAACGTCTCCGTTTTGTTAATTGGACTTCTTAGTCTATTTTTCTCGACCGCCCGATTACGATCGGACGGACCGAATACCCCCTAACCTAATCCAATAACGTATATATATTGACCAACCCTAAAATTTAGGCCGTTTGTCCCATCGCCGCCGCCACTCCACCTACTCTCCTCTTTCATCGGGATCCCCATCCCACCAACCACCACAGCCCGAGCTCCACCTTGTTTTCCCCACCAGACCAATCCATCCCAGCCATCCCGATTCCCATGAAGGTCCTCCTCGCCACCGCCCGCAGCCTCCACTCCTTGCTACGCGTGCTGCACGAGCGCAGCAGCCGCTCGGGCACCAGGCCCCGCTCCTATCTGGATCGAGACCCCGACGACCTCCCGTGACCGGATCCAGCACGCCCAGGCCGAGCCCTACAGGATCTTCGCCGGAGCAGAAGCTCCTCTGCCATGGACGCTGGGTACCAAGGGCGTGCCTCTCCTCCTCCTCACCTTCCCCTCCTTCCATTTCCCCTGCCATGGCCTCTCTCCTCACGATCTCCCTCTCTCTTTCTTGTGCTGCACCAGGAAACGCCATGGACTCCTCCAGCCGACGCCATGGACGCCAAGTTCCTGCTGCGGCCCTCCTCCAATTCGCCGCCTCGTCCCCAAGCAAGCTCGTCAGCGTCATCCGTCGTCCTCGCCCCGCGCGGGTTCTGCGCCTTGCTGTCGCGGGAGTCCTCCTCTGCTTCTCCTTCGCCCGCCCCGCGCCATGTATGCAGCTTCTGCAACAGCCACTCGCCGCTGCATCGTGCCGCCGCCTGCTTCGCCCCAGATTTAGATGCGCATCACCGGAGCCGCGCCATCTCGCTGCTCGCCAGAGTCCCACGCGCCCCTTGCATCGTCGCTGCCTTCTAACGAGCACGAGCTCGATCCCTTGCTTCCTCTGTTTCAGAAACATGGCCACGCGCTCGCGTTGACTCCTCCGGCCAGATCGAGCGAGTCCTCCCCATCTACCGCACATGGGCCGCGTCCCTCCTCCGGCCCGGCTCCCGCTGCGAGCCTGCCAGCCTTCACGGCCCAAGGCCAATGGTGAGGCCAGATCTAGCGCCCCTCTTATTTTTCCCTTCCCCCTGTCGGGCCAACCCCTGTTTCGGCCCAGGACAATTTTTTCCCTGAACGAATGTATCTATTATTCCGGAGAACACAGTTTTGCAGAAAAGTCCCTCTAGATCATGCATTTAATATCTCCACAACCGTGCATCGGATTAAAACAAGTTATATATGAAAGTTGCTTAGAATTTTGTGTAGTTTCATAATATATCATTTCCAACCATGTTTAAATGTTTAAAATGTCGTTTGTTTTAATTTGCCCCTATGCCATGTTAAAATGGTTTAATTCATAACTAAATAACCGTAACTCGGAATTTAATAAACTTTATATGTAAATGGGGTAGAAAAATGCCTAGTTTAACATGGTGCACTCATCTTGCATGTCTAACAACTCTAAAATATTGTTTAGGGCATAACAGTACCTAACCTAATATATGCACATGAGGAGTTTCTAGATTTGTTGTTCGTTGCTTCCGGCCTCATTTAACCTTGACTAGATAGGTAGTTTACATTTGCTTCACCCTCTTGCCATGCTAACAACATTTAATATTGTTGGTTACATAAACAAGATCGAACTAAATAATTGTTGTGGTGTTTCGTCGTTGCATAATGGAGCTCCACTTAATTTGTAGGATTGTTTGTGCACTTTGCCATGCCATGCCTCATTAAACCGGACATGCATCATACTTGATTGTGCATCATGCCATGATTATGTGTTGGTTGTTTACTATGTTGTTTGCTCCTTTCCGATGTTTGCTTCTTCGGGTTGATTCTGGTAACGTCGCGTTTGTGAGGAACCGTTCGACTACGTCCGTTTGTCTTCTTCATGGACTCGTTCTTCTTCCTTGCGGGATCTCACGCAAGATGATCATACCCTCGAAATCACTTCTATCTTTGCTTGCTTAGTTGCTCGCTCTTTTGCTATGCCTATGCTGCGATACCCACCACTTGCTTATCACGCCTCCCATATTGTTGAACCAAACCTCTAACCCACCTTGTCCTAGCAAACCGTTGTTTGGCTATGTTACCGCTTTGCTCAGGCCCTCTTATAGCATTGTTAGTTGCAGGTGAAGATTGAAGTTTGTTCCTTGTTGGAACAAGGAGATCGTTCCTTGTTGGAACATGTTTACTTGTTGGGATATCACTATATATCTTATTTAATTAATGCATCTATATACTTGGTAAAGGGTGGAAGGCTCGGCCTTATGCCTGGTGTTTTGTTCCACTCTTGCCGCCCTAGTTTTCGTCATATCGGTGTTATGTTCCCGGATTTTGCGCCCCTTACGCGGTTGGGCTATAATGGGAACCCCTTGACAGTTCGCCTTAAGTAAAGCTCTTCCAGCAATGCCCAACATTGGTTTTACCATTCGCCACCTAGCCTTTTCTTTCCCTTGGGTTCTGCAGACTCAAGGGTCATCTTTATTTAAACCCCCCGGGTCGGTGCTCCTCTGAGTGTTGGTCCGACTGAGTAGACTGCGGGGCCACCTCGGGGCAACTTGAGGGTTGGCTTTACTCGTAGGATGTCTCATCTGAGTGTGCCTTGAGAAAGAGATATGTGCAGCTCCTATTGGGATTTGTCGGCACATTCGGGCGGTGTTGCTGGTTTAGTTTTACCCTGTCGAAATGTCTTGTTGTACCGGGATACCGAGTCTGGTCAGAATGCCTCGGGTGGAGGTCTATTCCTTCGTTGACCGTGAGAGCGTGTGATGGGCTAAGTTGGGACACCCCTGCAGGGATTTGAACTTTTGAAAGCCGTGTCCGCGGTTATGGGCAGATGGGAATTTGTTAACGTCCGGTTGTAGAAAACCTGAAGTCGACCTTAATTAAAATGAATCAACCGCGTGTGTAACCGTGATGGTCTCTTTTCGGCGGAATCCGGGAAGTGAACACGGTTGTTGGAGTTATGCTTGACGTAGGTAGTCCAGGATCACTTCTTGATCATACTTTTATCGACCGTGCTTTGCCTTCTCTTCTCGCTCTCATTTGCGTATGTTAGTCACCATATATGCTAGTCGCTTGCTGCAGCTCCACCTCATACCTGTTACCTTACCCATAAGCTTAAATAGTCTTGATCGCGAGGGTGCGAGATTGCTGAGTCCCTGTGGCTCACAGATACTTCCAAAACCAGCTTGCAGGTGCCGACGAGTCCGTGCAGATGACGCAACCAAGCTCAGGAGGAGCTCAATGAAGATCTTGTCCTTTGTGTTGTTTCGTTCTAGTTGATCAGTAGTGGAGCCCAGTTGGGGTCGATCGGGGACCTTGTCGCATTTGGGGTTCTTCTTTTATTTTGGTTCCGTAGTCGGACCTTGATTGTATTTGGATGTTGTAATGCTTTATCCATGTAATTGTGTGAAGTGGTGATTGTAAGCCAACTATGTAACTTCTTCCCCTATTTTATTACATGGGTTGTGTGAAGATTACCTCACTTGCGACATTGCTTTCAATGCGGTTATGCCTCTAAGTCGTGCTTCGACACGTGGGAGATATAGCCGCATCGAGGGCGTTACATATATAACCTGAAAATTTGCAGTCGTCGGCTTCCGCCCCCACGCATATAATGCGGGGGTGTTCGCAAAAAATGCATATACACACTTGATCCAACGTCTTGGTCCGTTAAGGAGGAGATAGCGTAGCGAACAAGGCAATCGGACTATATTGCTTTAACACTTTCACTTAGCCATAGGAGTTTGACAGTGGGGCTACTATATAGCCCCTGGTACTTCTGCGCTCGTCCGAATACGGTGCGCGTACGTACATGACCGGGAAACGACCCTTCGTTAATGCGGAGGAATCCCGAAGATTCCGATTAGTCATCGAGTGGTTGACCAGTCTCTCGCTATATCATGACAGACAGTTTTTGGCTTTCTCTACTGAGGTGCTCATCCGGACGAACCAGGGCATAATCGCAGTAGTTCTCCCAGTGCTACCTTAGCCGATATAACGGAATGTAAGGTACCAAAACGTGGGAGCTGGGCAAACCCAACATTTGACCAAAGACATGATTCGAAGCTGATGCATATAGGGCCAAACTCGCGACGCCGAACACTCCCTAAGGTGTTTGGTCTTTATAACATATACCGGGCTAAACAATGCCCTTTATAAGAAACCCCATGTGTCCAGGTACGTGCAAAATCCTGGCATGGCCACATGCCAATAACGCCGGCATCCTTCTCGGTTGTGTGGAGTATCCGGAGGATGTGAGCAACAAGAGACAGTAAAAAAGGTTTACGTAGGGCCTTAATCTAAAAAGAAACCTTTTGGCGGGTGCCTGCTGCACGTCTGCACCTGTATCTCCGTTGTGCCATGTCCTGGACGGGTGTAGCATGATTGTAACATGCAAAAAGGAAAGAACTTAGATGAAGGTTGTCGTGCCGAAAAGAAGAATGAGTTATCGGAATTCCAGATAAGCCTAGTTGAGTCGGGCTGGCCCTGATTACACGCGGGAAGCCCCTGGTATCGCTTTATGAGGGTTTGAAAACCAATCTTATACATGTATGATGGAACGCCGGACTCGTCTAACCGTGTCCGTGGTCTTGACGACCTGCCATTTTTCTGGTTGGTGAGGCCGTCTAGTGTGCGGCTGTTAGAGCCGCCGCGTCCTCTTCCATACGTGAAGAATGGTTGGTATTTCCGCTAACTGTAATGATGCCTTGTGGACCGGGCATCTTGAGCTTGAGAAAAGCATAATGCGGTATTGTGCTAAAACGAGAGAAAGCCGCCCTTCCGAGTAGTGCTTGAAAATCACTTCGGAATGGAGCGATGTGAAAAGTTAACGTTTCACTTCGGAAGTTATCGGGAGAACCGAATACCACCTCCAATAGTAGAGAGCCCGTACAGTGGGCATCTTGGCCTGGTATTACTCCCTTGAAGGTAGTATTACTGTGGCTTATTTGTGTCGGGTCTATCCCCATTTTGTGGACTGTGTCTTGATATATCAGACTGAGATCAATGCCGCCGTCCATGAGGACCCTTGTGAAATGGTACCCAATTATTATTGGGTCTAACACCAAGGCCGTCAGTCCTTCGCGCCGGATATGTGTATCGTGATCCCTACAATCAAAAGTGATCGGGAAGGCCAACCAGGGGTTGGACCTAGGGGTGACAGGCTCGATGGCGTGTGTGCATCGGAGTGCGTGATTGCTTCTCCTCCTTGTCACCTTGATCACATTTACTGTTTTAACCTCCGGTGGGAAAAAATTTCTGTCCTCCGGCGCTTTGCTGGCGAGGTTCATCCTCGTCTTCGCTTGGTGTCTCCTCGCCTTTGTGTTCGGCGTTTAGCTTACCAACCTGCTTGAAGACCCAACATTCTCTGTGGGTATGATTTGCAGGTTTGTCTGGGGTGTGATGTCTACTACACAACCTTCTTCTTGTAGACATTGTTGGGCCTCCAAGTGCAGAGGTTTGTAGGACAGTAGCAAATTTTCCTCAAGTGGATGACCTAAGGTTTATCAATCCGTAGGAGGCATAGGATGAAGATGGTCTCTCTCAAGCAACCCTGCAACCAAATAACAAAGAGTCTCTTGTGTCCCCAACACACCCAATACAATGGTAAATTGTATAGGTGCACTAGTTCGGCGAAGAGATGGTGATACAAGTGGTATATGGATAGTAGATAAAGGTATTTGTAATCTGAAATAATAAAAACAGCAAGGTAGCAAGTGATAAAAGTGAGCATAAACGGGTATTGCAATGATAGAAAACAAGGCCTAGGGTTCATACTTTCGCTAGTGTAAGTTCCCTCAACAATACTAACATAATTGGATCACATAACTATCCCTCAACATGCAACAAAGAGTCACTCCAAAGTCACTAATAGCGGAGAACAAACGAAGAGATTATGGTAGGTACGAAACCACCTCAAAGTTATTCTTTCCAATCAATTCGTTGGGCTATTCCTATAAGTGTCACAAACAGCCCTAGAGTTCGTACTAGAATAACACCTTAAGACACAAATCAACCAAAACCCTAATGTCACCTAGATACTCCAATGTCACCTTAAGTATCCGTGGGTATGATTATATGATATGCATCACACAATCTCAGATTTATCTATTCAACCAACACAAAGGACCTCAAAGAGTGCCCCAAAGTTCGACCGGAGAATCATGACGAAAACGTGTGCCAACCCCTATGCATAGGTTCATGGGCGAAACCCGCAAGTTGATCACCAAAACATACATCAAGTGAATCACGTGGTATCCCATTGTCACCACAGATACACATGGCAAGACATACATCAAGTGTTCTCAAATCTTTAAAGACTCAATCCGATAAGATAACTTCAAAGGGGAAAATCAATTAATTACAATAGAGTAGAGGGGGAAGAAACATCATAGGATCCAACTATAATAGCAAAGCTCACGCCGGGATGATGAAGATGGACACCGGAGAAGGATTGCCCCCTCCGGCAGGGTGCCGGAACGGGTCTAGATTGGTTTTCGGTGGCTACAGAGGCTTCTAGCGGCGGAACTCCCGATCTATCGTCTGTTCTGGAAGTTTTAGGATACGTAGGTATATATGGGTGAAGAGATACGTCAGGAGACCGAAGGGAGGGCCATGAGGCAGGGAGGCACGCCCCAAGGGGGTGGGCGCCCCCCCCCCCCCACCCTCGTGGGCACCTCCCTTCTTTCCTGACATGCACTCCAAGCTTTTCCGGTAGCTTTCCTTCCAAAAATAACTTCTCCAGTTGATTTCGTTCCGTTTCGACTCCGTTTGATATTCCTTTTCTTCGAAACACTGAAATAGGCAAAAAAACAGCAAATCTGGGTTGGGCCTCCGGTTAATAGGTTAGTCCCAAAAATAATAATAAAGTGGATAATAAAGCCCAATATTGCCCAAAACAGTAGATAATATAGCATGGAGCAATCAAAAATTATAGATACATTGGAGACGTATCAAGCATCCCCAAGCTTAATTCCTGCTCGTCCTCGAGTAGGTAAATGATAAAAACAGAATTTTTATGCGGAGTACTACTTGGCATAATTTCAATGTAGTTCTTCTTAATTGTGGTATGAATATTCAGGTCTGAAAGATTCAAGACAAAAGTTCATATTGACATAAAAATGATAATAATTCAAGCATACTAACTAAGCAATTATGTCTTCTCAAAATAACATGGCCAAAGAAAGTTCATCCCTACAAAATCATATAGTTTAGTCGTGTTTCATTTTCGTCACACAAGAATGCTCTCATCATGCACAACCCCGATGACAAGCCAAGCAATTGTTTCATACTTTAGTAATCTCAAACTCATAAACTTTCACGCAATACATGAGCGCGAGCCATGGATATAGCACTATGGGTGGAATAGAATATAATGAGGGGGTTATGTGGAGAAGACAAAAAGGAGAAAGTCTCACATCAACGAGGCTAATCAATGGGCTATGGAGATGCCCATAGATTGATGTTAATGCGAGGAGTAGGGATTGTCATGCAACGGATGCACTAGAGCTATAAATGTATGAAAGCTCAACAAAAGAAACTAAGTGGATGTGCATCCAACTTGCTTGCTCATGAAGACCTAGGGCACTTGAGGAGGCCCATTGTTAGAATATACAAGCCAAGTTCTATAATGAAAAATTCCCACTAGTATATGAAAGTGATAACATGAGAGACTCTCTACTATGAAGATCATGGTGCTACTTTGAAGCACAAGTGTGGTAAAAGGATAGTAACATTGTCCCTTTTTCTCTCATTTTTTTGGCCTTTTCTTTTTTTATGGCCTTTCTCTTTTTTTGGGCCTTCTCTTTTTTTATGGCCTTTCTCTTTTTTATTCCTCACTTGGGACAACGCTCTAATAATGATGATCATCACACTTCTATTTATTTACAACTCAATGATTACAACTCGATACTAGAACAAAGATGACTCTATATGAATGTGTGGCGCCCTCGATTCAATCGTACACTAATCATACACGCAAATGCGTACGATCAAGATCAAGGACTCACGGGAAGATATCACAACACAACTCTAGACACAAATTAAAACAATACAAGCTTTATATTACAAGCCAGGGGCCTTGAGGGCTCGAATACATAAGCTCGAATACACAAGAGTTAGCGGAAGCAACAATATCTGAGAACAGACATAAGTTAGACAAGCTTGCCTTAAGAAGGCTATCACGAAAGCAACAACGATCGAAAAGGCAAGGCCTCCTGCCTGGGAGCCTCCTAACTACTCCAAGTCGTCAGCGGCCGTCCCGTAGTAGTAGGCATCCTCCGGGTAGTAGTAGTCATTAGTGGCGTCGTCTGGCTCCTGGGATCCGTCATCTGGTCGCAACAATCGGGTATGGAGTAAAAAGAAGTAGCAAAGCAACCGTGAGTACTCATCCAAATTACTCGCAAGACTTACATCAGATCTAAACTAAGTATGCATCTGTAACAAAGGAATGGGTTGTATCTGTGGATTAAACTGCAGAATGCCAGAAGGGAAGGGGAAAGCCTAGCCTATCGAAGACTAGCATCTTCTGGAAACCACCATCTTGCAGCAACAGGAGGGAGTAGAGTAGCATAAAGTAAAGTAGTAGAAGTGTTATCAACCTCGGCCGGAGATCCTTTCTCGACTCCCTGCGAGAAAGCAATCCCAGAGCCATACTATCCAGTTATCATCTCATATCCAAGTCTCATCTCCATGTCTCATCTCAAGTATCCAGTTCTAGTTGTATCGATCGGGATACAACTCCAAGTGTCCGTTACCGTAGGACAGGCTATCGATAGATGTTTTCTTCCCTGCAAGGGTGCACCAACTTACCCACCACGCTCGATTAACTCCGGCCGGACACACTTTCCTGGGTCATGCCCGGCCTCGGCCAAACAATACGCCGCAACCCAACCTAGGCTTAATAGAAAGGTCAGCACGCCGGACTAAGCCTATGCCCGCAGGGGTCATGGGCCATCTCCCCGGGAACTCCTGCATGTTGCGTGGGCGGCCGGTGAGCAGACCTAGCTACCTCCTTCAAAAAGGTAGGTGCTTACCAGTCCAACCCGGCGCGCGTCGCTCAGTCGCTAACGTCTATTAAGCTTCAGTTGATGTATACGATGCAGAACGCCCATACTATGCCCACGCGATGGTTAGTGCTATCAGGCCAGAGGCCCCTCGGATCAAATATCCAAATCGTAGTGGATTAGGAGCACGCGGTAACGAGCAGAGACTCACGATCGATGTGACCCCATCGCCCCGTCTCGAGTACTTGCGGCAAGGGCTAAGAATGCCCGGCCACGCCTCGTAAGTATCTCGCGGGCACCTTCCAGGTCAACCCGACTCCACATCACTCGTTATTAAGCTCGCGCGGGTACCCCTCAGGGCCGACCCGTCTTTAGTAACTTGGCTCGGTGCAAAGTCATAGTAACCATAGTAACTGTGTGTCTAACACCAAGGGGAAAACCCGAGGAATCACCCCCGGTGAATTCCACTCGACGTTGTCATCAAGGTGAACGTAAGAGGATCCTCCCTAGAGGTTCACGTTTGATGGGTTGCACGACAGAGCCGTAACGGAAGTGGTTAAGGAGGAAATCACCCTCGATGACCTTGACCGTATAGCTACACTACAGAGATCTTATCAGGAGTGAGGTAAGAGGTTCCACCCTCGGCACTCGACGGTAACTCTGTAGAGTCGTACAACTAGGGGGTGATGTGCGGTGTAGGGGCCTAGACGTCGATCACGTTGGATCACTGATGGATCACTAACCAACCTATACTAAGCAGTTTAGGATAAGCAGGTAACAACAACAGGCTATGCATCAGAGTAGGATCATACAGAAAGCAGTAGCAGTTCTAATGCAAGCATGAGAGGGAAAGAAATGGGCGATATCAGAATGCTCAAGGGGGGGTTTGCTTGCCTGGTTGCTCAGACAAGAAGGAGGGGTCGTCGGTGACGTAGTCGATCACAGCAGCATCATCGGTCTCGGGGTCTACCGGAGAGAAGAGGGGGAAGAAATAGTAAATACAGAGCAAACAATGCATCACAAGGCATAACATGACGATGGGCAGAGCTAGGGTTGCCCTAACGTAGTACTACACATTGCAGACAGAGGGGATAAACATCTGAGGATGAATTCCCGGCGTCAGGCGGATTCCGGACAGATGAAAGAGAGGGGACAGTTCCATGTTCAGCATGCTAGGGGCATGTGACAGATGAACGTACCGCGTATTCAGATTTGTTGGATTTTTCTGAGCAACTTTCATATAGAAAACATTTTCATTCGAGCTACGGTTTAATTTCTATGAATTTATAAATATTAAAGCATTTTCTGGAATTATTAATATTAACATAAAAGGAATTATGACATCAGCAGAGTGTCAGCACGACATCAGCAGGTCAACAGACCAGCTAACTGGTCAAACTGACCAGTGGGTCCCACATGCCATACACAGAGGGCTAACATTGGGCTATTTTAAATAAACAGAGTTAATTAGCAATAGGGCCCCACATGTCACTAACTGATTAGGTTAACTAATTAGTTTTAATTATAAAATTTTTAATTAGTTTAATTACATGGTGGGGCCCGCATGTCAGTGACACCGTGTGCCCACTCAGCACAGTTGACTACGGTCAACGTGGTCAACTGGGGCCATGGGGCCCATAGGCAGTGACCCAGAGGCGGGCCCCGCCGGTGCCAGGTCAGCGCGGCGCCGGAGCAACGCCGGTGAGGCCATCCGCGGCGGATCCACGCCAGAGTTGGCCGGAATTCGCGCACAGGGCGCGAGAGGGGGTGTGGCCTAGTGCGTTCGATCGGGCGTCCGACACCACATCGATCTACGGCGGTCCTGTGGGCTAACTCGGCCGGAGTGGAGTGCTACATCGACGGCGGCGGGCGGCGCGTTCAGACGGAGTTCGGGATCGGCGCTACAGAGCGCGTGCAAGCGAAGTAAAGGGCTAGGCGAGGTCTATGGCGCTCCAGGAGCTTGTCGGAGCTACTAGCTCGAGCAGAGGAGCTCGGTGGCGAGCCCTACGACGGCAATGGCGGACGGTGGAGCTTGGCTTGCGGGCGAGCTAGCTACGGTGAAAGGCACGGCGCGAGGAGAGGAATGGAGGAAGGGAGGAGCTCACCGCGTGGCACGCAAGCAGGCCCGTGATAGCTTAGGAGTAGCAGAGGTGCTCGAGGTCGCCGGCGCGCGTCGGAGCAGAGACGGAAGGGGGCGGCGGTGCTCGATAGCTGTAGAGGTCCCTGGTTCCACCTGAAGGCTCCAGTCGAACGGGAGGACGGCAGTGGCTCTCCTGGACAACGCGAGCGGCCAGAGCGGTGCCGGTCGCCGCGGTGGCGACGGAGGATGGCGGCGATTCCGCTCGGTGCAGCGGATCTGAGAAGCGAGGGAGAGAGCGACGAGGGAGAGAGGGGGCAAGTGGGCGAGTGGGGAGGGAGCCCGAGGCGTCGGGGCAGCCCTTATCCTCCCCGCGGCGCCTGTAGCGGCATGGCCGGCGATGTGGTTCGGCGGCGACGAGCGGGCGTGGTCGCTCGCACAGTGGAGGAGGAGGAAGACGACAGGGGGGAGTGGGCCGGCCTAGCATGGGCCAGTTGGCTCGGGTGGAGGGGTGGGGCGAGGCCCAGGGGGAGGCCAGGGGCTCTGGCCCTTTCCCTTTTTTATTTGCTTTCCCTTTTTATTTTTATTTTGCTTTTTTTGTTTTAGCTATTTTAGGCCACCTACACATTTTGCAAAAATGTTGGTTCACCTCCAATATTACCAGAGAATACTTTCCACATGATGAACATTTTAGTTTTCATGTTTGAGCATTTTGAATTTCACACAAAATTTGAATTTGAATTCAAGTGAAATCTGAAAGAGAGAGGAGACAAAGATGATCAAGCACTTGTTTAGCAAAATAATTAACTGAACCCCAGGGGTTAATGTAGCATCATTGCACCGGGGTGTTACAGAATGCCTCCGCGGTGTACCGGGATATGCAATGAACCAAGAGTGACATGTATGAAAGAATTATGAACGGTGGCTTTGCCACAAATACTATGTCAACTACATGATCATGCTAAGCAATATGACAATGATGAATGTGTCATGATGAACGGAATGATGGAAGTTGCATGGCAATATATCTTGGAATGGCTATGGAAATGCCATAATAGATAGGTATGGTGGCTATTTTGAGGAAGATATAAGTAGGTTTATGTGTGATAGAGCGTATCATATCACGGGGTTTGGATGCACCGGCGAAGTTTGCACCAACTCTCAATGTGAGAAAGGGCAATGCACGGTACCGAAGAGGCTAGAAAGGATGGAAGGGTGAGAGTGCGTATAATCCATGGACTCAACATTAGTCATAAAGAACTCACATATTTATTGCAAAAATATACAAGTCATCAAAAACCTCGGCACTATGCGCATGCTCCTAGGGGGATAGATTGGTAGGAAAAGACCATCGCTCGTCCCCGACCGCCACTCATAAGGAAGACAATCAAATAACACCTCATGTTTCAAATTTGTTACACAACGTTTACCATACGCGCATGCTACGGGACTTGCAAACTTCAACACAAGCATTTCTCAAATTCACAACTACTCAACTAGCACGACTTTGATATTATTACCTCCATATCTCAAAACAATCATCAAACATCAAACTTCTCTTAGTATTCAATACTCTATATGAAAGTTTTTACTATTCTTGGATGCCTAGCATATTAGGATTAATTAAAAAATTATCATGCTATTTAAGACTCTCAAAATAATATAAGTGAAGCATGAGAGTTCATCTATTTCTTGCCACCATGCTCTAAAAGATATAAGTGAAGTACTAGAGCAAACAACAAACTACTCCGAATGATATAAGTGAAGATCAATGAGTAGTTGAATAATTATGTAACTATGTGAAGACTCTCTAACATTTAATAATTTTAGATATTGGTATTTTATTCAAATAGAAAGCAAAGAAAAATAAAATGACATCTAAGAATAGCAAACATCATGTGACGAAGCAAAAACTTAGGATCAACCGATACTAACCGATAGTTGTTGAAGAAGAAAGGTGGGATGCCAACCGGGGCATCACCAAGCTTAGATGCTTGAGACTTCTTGAAATATTATCTTGGGATGCCTTGGGCATCCCCAAGCTTGAGATTTTGTGTCTCCTTAATTCCTCTCATATCACGATCTCCCTAAATCTCAAAAGCTTCATCCACATAAAACTCAACAATGACTCGTGAGATAAGTTAGTATAAACCATTGCCAAAACCTTATCATACTCTACTGTAGCAAATCACTAAAATTATTATTCAACATTGCATACTAAATGCCTCTGCATATTTAATAGTCCTATCCTCAAAGAGAATCATTAAAGAAGCAAACATATGCAAACAATGCAAACATAACAGCAATCTGCCTAAACAGGATAGTTTGTATAGAATGCTGCAACATCCATACTTCCCTAGCTCCAAAAATTATTAAAGAAAATTCCCACTGTAGTAAATTTATCAGAGCTTAATATGCAAAAAGTTTAAACATTTTATCACATTCTGACTTTTCTAGGGATTATTGCAACAGCGGTAAACTTTCTGTTTTCAAACAGCAACATGTGGACTTCTAACATAGGCATAGTAAAGGCTATCAATGCCAATTTTATTGAAATAAAAGATGCAAAACATTGTTCTAAATAACGTCAAGCAAATCCTAACAAAATAAATTGACGCTCCAAGCAAAACACATATCATCTGGCGAATAAAAATATAGCTCCAAGTAAAGTTACCGATGAACGAAGACCAAAGAGGGGATGCCTTCCGGGGCATCCCCAAACTTAGGATATTGGTTGTCCTTGAATATTACCTTGGCGTGCCTTGTTCATCCACAAGATTAGGCTCTTGCCACTCCTTATTCCATAGTCCATCGAATCCTTACCCAAAACATGAAAACTTCACAACACAAAACTTAACAGAGAACTCGTAAGCTCCGTTAGTATAAGAAAATAACTCACCACTTCAAGGTACTGTAATGAACTCATTATTTATTTATATTGGTGTTAAAAATACTGTATTCCAACTTCTCTATGGTTTATAAACTATTTTACTAGCCATAGATTCATCAAAATAAGTAAACAACACATCGAAAACAGAATCTGTCAAAAACAGAACAGTCTGTAGTAATCTGGATCAAACGTATACTTTTGGAACTCATAAAATTCTAAAATAAATTGCTGGACCTGAGGAATTTATCTATTAATCATCTTCAAAAATAATTAACTAAATAGAACTCTCCAAATAAAAATGGCAGCAATTCTCGTGAGCGCTAACGTTTCTGTTTTTTACAGCATGATCAACAAGACTTTCCCGAAGTCTTCTCAAAGGTTCTACTTGGCAAAAACACTAATTAAAAGCATAAAACCACATCTAAACAGAGGCTAGATGAATTATTTATTACTAAACAGGAGCAAAAGCAAGGAACAAAAATAAAGTTGGGTTGCCTCCCAACAAGCGCTGTCGTTTAATGCCCCTAGCTAGGCATGATGATTTCAACGATGCTCACATAAAAGATAAGAATTGAAACATAAAGAGAGCATCATGAAGAATATGACTAGCACATTTAAGTCTAACCCACTTCCTATGCATAGGGATTTTGTGAGCAAACAACTTACGGGAACAATAATCAACTATCATAGGGGGGCAAAACAAGCATAACTTCAAAACTTTAAGCACATCGAGAGGAAACTTGATATTATTGCAACTCCTACAATCATATATTCCTCCCTCATAATAATTTTCAGTAGCATCATGAATGAGTTCAACAACATAACTATCACCTAAAGCATTCTTTTCATGATCTACAAGCATAGAAATTTTATTACTCTCCACATAAGCAAAATTCTTCTCATTAATAATAGTGGGAGCAAACTCAACAAAATAATTATCATGTGAGGCATAATGTAACGCCCCAAATATAAGTTTCCCAATTTGTACTCCAACTCTTGCCGTTTCTGGCGTTAAGTTATATTTTTTCTCGGGTTCGGGTCTTTGTCTCCGTGTGTTGTTTTTGTTTTCATGCATCTCATATCATGTCATCATGTGCATTGCATTTGCATACGTGTTCATCTCATGCATTCGAGCATTTTCCCCGTTGTCCGTTTTGCATTCCGGCGCTTCGTTCTCCTCCGGTGGTCAATTCTAGCTTTCTTTCGTGTGTGGGGATTAAACATTTCCGGATTGGACCGAGACTTGCCATGCGGCCTTGGTTTACTACCGGTAGACCGCCTGTCAAGTTTCGTACCATTTGGACTTCGTTTGATACTCCAACGGTTAACCGAGGGACCGAAAAGGCCTCGTGTGTGTTGCAGCCCAACACCCCTCCAATTTGGCCCAAAACCCACCAAACTCTGCTCCATGTCCTAGAGCGTTCGATCACGATCGCGTGGCCGAAAACCGCACCTCATTTGGACTCTCCTAGCTCCCTCTATGCCTATGTATAGCCCCCTCCATTTTTGGATTTGTCTTCTCCCCCGAAACCCTAGTTCCAAAAAAAATCCAGATCCGCCGCCGACGGACGTGTCCGGAGCGGACCGGACAACGTCCGCCCCGCCGCGCCCGGCCACTCTCGCGCTGCCACCTGTCCCCAGGCGGTGCCCACTTCGCCGCCGCTCCCACCGGCCCGCCGGGGCCCAGGAGGGGCCCTCCCGGCCCGCAGCCGCCGTCTCCCGTGCCCGCATCGCCCCGCCGCCAGGGACGACCGCGCCGCCGTCCTCCTCCCGGTCGGTCGCCGCGCCGCCATCGCCGGCCGGCGCCGCCACGCTGCCGTGGCACGCCTCCCGCCGCCGCCTTCAGCCGGCCCCGCCGCCCCTTGCCGCGGAGGAGCCCGCCGCCTCACGCCCGGGCCGACCTCGCCTCCCTCCTCCACCGGCCGACCTCGCCCCGGCCATCTCCTCTGGCGACCTCGAAGAACTCCGGCGAGCAGCTACAGTGCATCTCAGATCTGAGATCTGAAACATCTCACCTCGGTTGACTTTCGTCCCTAATCCTAGTTTTTTTATGCATACTTTGACCGATGATATCTCCGCATCCGTAGCTCCAATTTGGACATCTAGTATATCAAAATGTTCGTCTCGACATGTACATCATTTCATTTCATTGCATCATTTTCATTTGAGTTCATCTTGATGCCCGAAATATTGCTAGAAGGAGGCTTCATGAGATTATTGTCAGATCTGTTAGTTCATCTTAGACTTTTGTCATTTTTATCATGATTATTGTGTGCATGATATGCCTGTGAGTCCTTGATATGATTTGTTAAGCATTTTGTCTTCTTTCCAGAGGGGCAACCCATGCATTTTTAGGATGTGTGTGGTGACTTGTGCTAGGTTGCAAAGTGAGGCACTTGGTAAATCTGTTTTCAGGGACTTCGTGGATTCCACTAAGTCTGGGCTTATTTAGTTCATGATGCCATATGTTCAGCTTGTTTCCTAGTGATCCGTGCCTCTTTTGAGGATGATCAGTAAGGGAGTTTTGTTAATCATGTTATTCTCTATCCATCCATGTCTTTGTTTGCACATGTGGAGTACTCTAGCTTGAGTCAATCGAGCTCTACTTTTGCTTCGTGGTAAATCTGGGCAGATCGTCAACTTGTTTGCAATTTTGCCGATGCTATTGTTATTGATCCGTGCATGCTATGCCATTGTTCTTGCCATGTATAGCTAGCATTTTGTGTCTTCTTAATGGATATATGCTTGCCTTGCCATGACTTGCACCTTAGTGAGTGCATCGAGCTCGTTTACATGCCTTCGTGAGTTAAATTTCAGCATGTCTCAGTTTTCACTAAGTCTGAAAACTGATTGTGCGTGTGCTTGTTAGTATATTTTGTGATCCCTTTTGGCCCCAGGTCACTTTGGGACTCTTGATAAGCTTGTTGAGTAGCTCCATGCCATGTTCTTATTTTTCATAATCAGGTCATGCATCATGTTGTTTTGCTGCTCCAAAGAGAGCTTCGTGATCTGAAATTTCAGACTAGTGTTAATTTCACTAAGTCTGAAATCTGTTTTGCATTTGCGTTTTTGCCATGCTTGTTTGAACCTCTTAATGGATGAATTTGGCCGTGGCTCAGTGCTAGTGTTTTGTTAAGCATCTTGTGGGCATCCCTGCCATGTATTTTGTTGTCATGTTTGGTGGCTGTAGCATGTTCATTTCGTTGCATTTAGATGCCTACTTGCTGTAAATCGCAGACCGGTGTCATATCTTAAAACGCTTGCCATTTCCAAACCGTAACTCCGATTCCAATGATCTTTCAAGCGATTTCATCCCCTCTATCCAGTGGCACACTTGGTTTTCCAAGTTGAGGCCAGGTTCATGCATTTCCTGTCACGTCTTGCATTTTGCATCCCGCATCGCATCCCACATAGCATATCATCTTTGCATCTTATTGTTTGAGTTTGCACGTGGTTGATTGTATCCTTGTTGCTTGTTTGTGTTGTTTGGGTAGAGCCGGGAGACGAGTTCGCTAACGAGGAGCCCGTTGAGTTTGCTTTTGAGGATCCAGTCAACTCTGACAACTGTGCAGGCAAGATGATCATACCCTCGAAATCACTACTATCTTTGCTATGCTAGTTTGCTCGCTCTTTTGCTATGCCAATGCTACGATGCCTACCACTTGCTTGTCAGCCTCCCAATTGCCATGTTGAACCTTTAACCCACCATTGTCCTAGCAAACCGTTGATTGGCTATGTTACCGCTTTGCTCAGCCCCTCTTATAGCGTTGTTAGTTGCAGGTGAAGATTGGAGCCGTTTCTTGTTGGGACATTTATTTACTTGTTGGGATATCATTATATTGCTATGTTATCTTAATGCATCTATATACTTGGTAAAGGGTGGAAGGCTCGGCCTCCCGCCTAGTGTTTTGTTCCACTCTTGCCGCCCTAGTTTCCGTCATATCGGTGTTATGTTCCCGGATTTTGCGTCCCTTACGCGGTTGGGCTATAATGGGAACCCCTTGATAGTTCGCCTTGATTAAAACTTTTCCAGCAATGCCCAACATTGGTTTTACCATTTGCCACCTAGCCTCTTTTTCCCTTGGGTTTCCGAAGCCCGAGGGTCATCTTATTTTAACCCCCCCCCCCCGAGCCAGTGCTCCTCTGAGTGTTGGTCCAAACCGTCAGCCGCCGGTGGCTACCAGGGGCAACTCTGGGCTGGCCTACCGGAAGTTTGGACAATCTGAGTGTGCCCTGAGAAAGAGATATGTGCAGCTCCTATCGGGATTTGTCGGCACATTCGGGCGGTGTTGCTGGACTTGTTTTAACCTGTCGAATCGTCTTGTTGTACCGAGATACCAAGTCTGATCGGTGTGTCTTGGGTGGAGGTCTATTCCTTCGTTGACCGTGAGAGCTTGTTATGGGCTAAGTTGGGACCCCCTGCAGGGATTGATCTTTCGAAAGCCATGCCCGCGGTTATGGGCAGATGGGAATTTGTTAATGTCCGGTTGTAGATAACTTAAACCTTAATTAATTAAAATGAATCAACTAAGTGTGTTGCCGTGATGGCCTCTTCTCGGCGGAGTCCGGGAAGTGGACACGGTGTTGGAGTTATGTTTACGCAGGTTGCTCTCTAGTTTCTCGCTCGTGCTTTGCCTCCTCTTCTCGCTCTCTTTTGCGAATAAGTTAGTCACCATATATGCTAGTCGCTTGCTGCAGCTCCACTTATATTTACCCCATCCTACCTATTAAGCTTAAATAGTCTTGATCGTGAGGGTGCGAGATTGCTGAGTCCCTGTGGCTCACAGATTACTATTACACCAGATGCAGGGACAGATGATACAACTCCAGATGGCGCGCTTGAGCTCAAGTGGGAGTACGACGAGGATTCTCAGCGTTACTATGTGTCTTTTCCTGATGATCAGTAGTGGTGCCCAGTTGGGGTTTGATCGGGACCTATGTCGCTTGTTGGGTTGTCTTTTATTTTGGCGCCGTAGTCGGGCCATGAGTGTTTGGATGATGTATGTTATTTATGTACTTTGATGTGACATGGCGAGTGTAAGCCAACTATTGTATCTCCCCTTTTATTATATATATTACATGGGATGTTGTGAAGATTGCCTAACTTGCGACATTGCTTTCAATGCGGTTATGTCTCTAAGTCGTGCCTCGACACATGGGAGCTATAGCCGCATCGAGGGCGTTACACATAATCCAATTGAAAACTAAAATCAAGATGACAAGTTTCATGGATATCATTATTCTTTATAGCATACAAGTCATCACAATAATCATCATAGATAGCAACTTTGTTCTCATAATCAATTGGAACCTCTTCCGAAATAGTGGATTCATCACAAAATAAAGTCATGGCCTCTCCGAAACCACTTTCATCAACATAATCATCATAAATAGGAGGCATGCTTTCATCATAATAAATTTGCTCATCAAAACTTGGGGGACAAAAAATATCATCTTCATCAAACATAGCTTCCCCAAGCTTATGGCTTTGCATATCATTAGCATCATGGACATTCAAGGAATTCATACAAACAACATTGAAATCATGCTCATCATTCAAATATTTAGTGCCAAACATTTTATAGATTTCTTCTTCTAGCACTTGAGCACAATTATCCTTTCCATCATACTCACGAAAGATATTAAAAAGGTGAAGCGTATGAGATAAACTTAATTCCATTTTTTTATAGTTTTCTTTTATAAACTAAACTAGTGATAAAACAAGAAACTAAAAGACTCGATTGCAAGATCTAAAGATATACCTTCAAGCACTCACCTCCCCGGCAACGGCGCCAGAAAAGAGCTTGATGTCTACTACACAACCTTCTTCTTGTAGACGTTGTTGGGCCTCCAAGTGCAGAGGTTTGTAGGACAGTAGCAAATTTCCCTCAAGTGGATGACCTAAGGTTTATCATTCCGTAGGAGGCGTAGGATGAAGATGGTCTCTCTCAAGCAACCCTGCAACCAAATAACAAAGAGTCTCTTGTGTCCCCAACACACCCAATACAATGGTAAATTGTATAGGTGCACTAGTTCGGCGAAGAGATGGTGATACAAGTGGTATATGGATAGTAGATAAAGGTATTTGTAATCTGAAATAATAAAAACAGCAAGGTAGCAAGTGATAAAAGTGAGCGTAAATGGTATTGCAATGATAGAAAACAAGGCCTAGGGTTCATACTTTCGCTAGTGTAAGTTCCCTCAACAATACTAACATAATTGGATCACATAACTATCCCTCAACATGCAAAAAAGAGTCACTCCAAAGTCACTAATAGCGGAGAACAAACGAAGAGATTATGGTAGGTACGAAACCACCTCAAAGTTATTCTTTCCAATCTATCCGTTGGGCTATTCCTATAAGTGTCACAAACAGCCCTAGAGTTCGTACTAGAATAACACCTTAACACACAAATCAACCTAAACCCTAATGTCACCTAGATACTCCAATGTCAGCTCAAGTATTTGTGGGTATGATTATACGATATGCATCACACAATCTCACATTTATCTATTCAACCAACACAAAGGACCTCAAATAGTGCCCCAAAGTTCGACCGGAGAATCACGACGAAAACGTGTGCCAGCCCCTATGCATAGGTTCATGGGCGGAACCCGCAAGTTGATCACCAAAACATACATCAAAGTGAATCACGTGGTATCCCATTGTCACCACAGATACGCACGGCAAAACATACATCAAGTGTTCTCAAATCTTTAAAGACTCAATCCGATAAGATAACTTCAAAGGGGAAACTCAATTCATTACAAGAGAGTAGAGGGGGGAAGAAACATCATAGGATCCAACTATAATAGCAAAGCTCGTGATACATCAAGATCGTATCACCTCAAGAACACGAGAGAGAGAGAGAGAGAGATCAAACACATAGCTACTGGTACACACCCTCAGCCCTGAGGGAGAACTACTCCCTCCTCGTCATGGAGAGAACCGGGATGATGAAGATGGACACCGGAGAAGGATTGCCCCCTCCGGCAGGGTGCCGGAACGGGTCTAGATTGGTTTTCGGTGGCTACGGAGGCTTCTGGCGGCGGAACTCCCGATCTATCGCTGTTCTAGAAGTTTTAGGATATGTAGGTATATATGGGTGAAAGAGATACGTCAGGAGACCGAAGAGGGGGCCACGAGGTAGGGAGCGCGCCCCCACCCTCGTGGGCACCTCCCTTCTTTCCTGACGTGCACTCCAAGCTTTTTCGGTAGCTTTCCTTCCAAAAATAACTTCTCAAGTTGATTTCGTTCCGTTTCGACTCCGTTTGATATTCCTTTTCTTCGAAACACTGAAATAGGCAAAAAAAACAGCAAATCTGGGCTGGGCCTCCGGTTAATAGGTTAGTCCCAAAAATAATAAAAAAGTGGATAATAAAGCCCAATATTGCCCAAACAATAGATAATATAGCATGGAGCAATCAAAAATTATAGATACATTGGAGACGTATCAGGGTGCCGTGAATCTGACAGAGCTTGTCAAGAATTTTGTTTAGGCCAGATTGTCCTTCTCTGCTGCCTTTGAAAGCCTTTTTCCGCTGACCTAATCGGGAGCCCCTGAATCCGGCGTTTACCACCGTATTATCTGGGCTACCTTCTTTATTTCGACGCTTGTTTTTGTTGCGTCGTGGTTTACCATTGCCATCCCTTACTTCGGATGTGCTTGGGTCGCTGGTGCTGCTACGGGCCAACCAGCTGTCCTCGCCCGCACAAAAGCGGGTCATGAGGCTTGTTAGGGCTGCCATTGTTCTCGGTTTTTCTTGACCGAGGTGTCTGGCGAGCCATTCGTCTCAGACCTGTGTTTAAAAGCTGCTAAGGGAGTCCTGGGTTAGGGGGTGTCCGAATGGCCGGACTATACCTTCGGCCGGACTCCTAGACTATGAAGACACAAGATTGAAGACTTCGTCCCGTGTCCGGAAGGGACTTTCCTTGGCATGGAAGGCACGCTTGGCGATACGGATATGTAGATCTCCTACCATTGTAACCGACTCTGTGTAACCCTAGCCCTCTCCGATGTCTATATAAATCGGAGAGTTTTAGTCCGTAGGACGAACAACAATCATACCATAGGCTAGCTTCTAGGGTTTAGCCTCTCTGATCTCGTGGTAGATCTACTCTTGTACTGCCCATATCATCAATATTAATCAAGCAGGACGTAGGTTTTTACCTCCATCAAGAGGGCCCGAACCTGGGTAAAACATCATGACCCCTGCCTCCTGTTCCCATCCGGCCTAGACGCACAGTTCGGGACCCCCTACCCGAGATCCGCCGGTTTTGACACCGACAGCTGCTAAGGCTTTGGCGTCCGGACAGTCGACTATTTGGTTCTTCTTTGTGAGGAACCTGTTCCAAAGCTTTCGGGCGGACTCTCCGGATTGTTGGATTATGTGACTTAAATCATATGCATCCGGAGGTCGGACATAAGTCCCTTGAAAATTGGCCCGGAAAGCGTCCTCGAGCTCCTCCCAACTTCCTATTAAGTTTTCAGGGAGGCTTTTCAGCCAGTGCCTAGCTGGCCCTTTAAGCTTGAGGGGCAAGTATTTAATGGCATGGAGATCGTCTCCACGAGCCATATGAATATGGAGGATGAAGTCCTCTATCCAGACTCCAAGGTCTGTGGTTCCATCGTACGCCTCTAGGTTCACTGGTTTGAATCCTTCTAGGAATTCGTGATCTAGCACCTCATCAGTGAAACATAGTGGGTGTGCGGCACCCCTGTATTGGGATGCGCCATAGTGTTTGGACGGTTGTAGTATCCGGTGCTGGTTGTGTACCGTAGCGCGCTTCCTAGATCCATAGATAGATCTGGTCGCGCCGGATTTTTGACGCAAGTTCTCACGTAGAACGTGTGTTGACTGATGCGTGACTTTGTTAGCCGCTCTATCGCATTCACAGGGTGGTGGATCCGGTCGGTTGGCCGTATCACTTATCGGTTGTATGGGCTCTAAGGCCTCGTCGTCGAATTCCGGTAATAGCTTGCGCTTTGGATAGCTATTTGGGTGGTAGCTTCTACCATACTTTGTTACTTTGTTCCACTTGCTATTGAGCGTATCTTGTGCGACCTTGAGCCTTTGCTTCTGTTTCTTCAGGCTTCTCGCTGTGGCAGTAAGCCTTCTGCGGAGGTTCTCTTGCTCCAAGTGTGTTGCCGGGATGATGGGTGCATCATCGTCCGGACTGTTTTCTTCCCTAGATGGGAATTGATGATGCTTATCTTTGGCGTCATCGTGTTCGGACGTCGGATCCGTACTATGTTTGCTGTTTGCATCTTGATCATTTTCTGCCACCGGGGTGGTGCAGTTGTCGTCTTTTCCGGAGTCGCGTGGACTATTGTTATCGCTGTTTTTGCTATGGCGGGACTTAGGGCGGCGCCGCTGACGTCGGCGCTTGGGTTGTTTCTTGGAGGGGTCATCCTCTGCTTTCTCGTCGCCATTAGCTTCGTTGGGGGTGTCCACCATGTACATGTCATGTGATGAAGTAGCGGTCCAGCCCCTGTGGGCGGTGGTTCTGGTTCGTCTCCGGCTTCGTCGTCCATACCGTCGAAGTCCTCGGAGCTGAAGTCGAGCATGTCGGTTAAGTCGTCGACAGTGGCTACTAAGTGGGTGGTGGGTGGGCAGCAAATTTCTTCGTCGTCTGCATCCCATTCTGGCCGGACATAGTTCGGCCAAGGTTCTCCTGACAGGGAGAGAGACCTTAATGAATTTAGCACATGTCCAAAAGGTGAGTGCTGAAAGATATCCGTGGAGGTGAATTCCATGATCGGCGCCCAGTCGGACTCGACGGGCACGGATACGAGCGGCCCGGAGTCCATGGCCGAGGATGAATCCAGTGGTTCGGCAACACGGCTCTCGTAAGGGGTGAAGTCAGTATCCGGCTCTATCGCCGCTGAGAGTGCGGCCTCCATGGCGGGGTCCATCCCTCCGCTCTCGGATGGTGCGACTTGCTCCAGATTAAAGGCCGGAGTAGCTGCGGGTGCGATCTCTCGAACACTGTCCGACGGTAGAGTTACGTCTTGCTCATCATGAGTATGCGGCGCGTCTAGCATGGGCTCGAATCCGTCGAAGATCAAGTCTCCGCGGATATCGGCCGTGTAGTTCAAGTTTCCAAATCTGACCTGGTGGCCAGGGGCGTAGCTCTCAATCTGCTCCAGATGGCCAAGCGAATTGGCCCGCAGTGCAAAGCCGCCGAATATGAAGATATGTCCGGGGAGGAAAGCCTCACCCTGGACCGCATCGCTAGCGATGATCGGAGGAGCCATCGAGCCTTATGGTGATGACACAGTGGAACTCTCAATGAAAGCACCAATGTCGGTGTCAAAACCGGCGGATCTCGGGTAGGGGGTCCCGAACTGTGCGTCTAAGGCAGATGGTAACAGGAGACAGGGGACACAATGTTTTACCCAGGTTCGGGCCCTCTCGATGGAGGTAATACCCTACGTCCTGCTTGATTATTCTTGATGATATGAGTATTACAAGAGTTGATCTACCACGAGATCAGAGAGGCTAAACCCTAGAAGTTAGCCTGTGGTATGATTGTATGTTGTCCTACGGACTAAAACCCTCCGGTTTATATAGACACCGGAGGGGGGCTAGGGTTTACACGAGGTCGGTTACAAAGGGGGAGATATCCATATTCGTATTGCCTAGCTTGCCTTCCACGCCAAGTAGAGTCCCATCCGGACATGGGACGAAGTCTTCAATCTTGTATCTTCATAGTCCAACAGTCCGGCCAAAGGATATAGTCCGGCTGTCCGGAGACCCCCTAATCCAGGACTCCCTCAGAGATGTCTCCTTGATGGGTGCTCGTGGACATAGTTTAGTTCACGCGAAGATATAATAAATGACTCAAAACAGGTACCAATTGTTGCCTCATACGCCACTGGCCACGTATTCAAACCCAACAATCATTCACATCAAAGTGGCATGGATCCCAATAAAGCAATGGGGCAGCCGAGATTTCGGAGGTGTGCGCCGCCGAGTGCTCCTAGTTCGCATCCAGTGCAATGCTCTCTCTTCCCCTGCAAGTATGTTGTGTTTTATATTAATTATATGAAAGGTTGTTTTATGTGTGCCGATCATGCAAAGGTACTCATATGGCTAGAGTATTAAGTGGTTGTTTGGATAGGCCATGAGTTTAGTTGTGTATGCCAATAACTTGCGACCGAACACCCGGGAGGGTGGTCCTGGCAACCGAAACGTTCCCAGGGAGGGGGAAAGTCAGCGAACAAAAACATTCGCTGGAACATCCCCTTAGTGTGGCCTTCTATTCGCTCGCCAGCACCAACCTACGGGCGCCCCTATGTCTCGTGTTAAACGAGACGATGGGAACCCTTGTATATTTTATCCCGCAAAAGATAATTCATTGCGACTTTTTCTCCTTTCCTATGGGGTGGGGTGGGGGAGAGGGATCATTAGAAAATATGTTCTTTTATTTTCAAAAAATTCAGAATACAAATTCATTTATACTCACACGAATTCCACATGCATTAGTTGTGAATTGTGTTGCACATGCAAGTTTATTGATAGTTTGTGCTAGAATCTAGGTTTCTTTGGGAAGCGCTTTATTTTTCCGGTATAAGCATCTATGCAAGTATCTTTACATTGGGGAAGGCTTAACGCCACACATGATGTACCCTATTGAAGCAAATTGTAGAGTATATGGCAGTGAAGGGGTTTTGGGATCCCAAAATTAAATCTGCTTCTATGTACATGTCACTTTTATGTGTACAAGCTATATAATGTTTTCTATTAATATTCTATAATTTATTTCCAATTTTGCGTCCGGTGCAATTTTACAATGATCTCCTAGCTAGGACCAGTTAAATTAGCCAAATGAATACACTTGAGCACTTGTTTCATAATTTACTTTGTTGTAACCTCGACTGTTTATTATTATTTTAAAACTGGTCCCCAAGTAAATTGCTACTCCCTCCGTTCGTAAGTCTTTTTAGAGATTTGAAATGGATTATATACGGATGAATATAGACGTATTTTAGAGTGTAGAGTACTCGTTTTGCTTTATATGTAGTCCATATTAAAATCTTTAAAAGGACTTATATTTAGGAACGGAGGGGGAAGATAATTTCATATAATTTAATTTATCTTTATTTTTAGGGAAACTAAATTAGTAAGAAATCAGATACCAGATTGGGATTAATTTATTTACAATGTGCTTGGGAGGAAGATGAGAAATGTTGATTAACAACATGGACCCTCTCGCAAGGCATCTGATGGAGCACCGGGGCGAGGGTTCGCTCTAAAGAAGAATGTGCTGCTGACCGAGCTATTCAACAAGGATGAGAAGGACACCACCGTGGAGGAGAAAATATGATTACCACCACGGGAGAGGATAACCATGACAAACCCATGTGATGTGCATGAGGATCCTAAGGTATCTGTCAATTTGTAGCATATAATTATTTGGATCATTACTCTCTATGTATACATCATGGAGTTACATTGCAGGCGAAGTCAATTATTTTTCTAATTGTTGCGAGCTATCTTTTTCATACATGTGAAATATGATATACATTATGCAAAACCAGGAAAAAAACTATTCATATGAAATCTGATATGCATTGTATTCATATGTGTAATCAGAAAAAATAAATCAAAAGCCCATGGCAACGCACAAATGTTTTACTAGTATATACTATTACATGGTCTTCGCATTTTTCCCAAACAATACCAAAATCTAGGTTGTGTTTTCGACAAGGGGTGGATTTTATTAACTCAAAGTGAAGCATCGATTGAAGATAAACACAAATGAGCACACACCCGCTCTCTGCATAGTTAAAATGCACACAGCGAACGCCGACAGACACACACAAAAACGCCAGCAAATAGAAAAGCCATATAGACCAAAGCTATGCCTAAGTGAGGAAAAGAAAACCCCCGAAGCGTTCGAATTTGTGATCGACAAAGTACATGAGTGACCGTATCAACCATCTCATGACACCAGAAGAACAACGAGATCCTTCAACAACAACGCCTTCAGGAAGAGAGTGATGCTCAAGCGTCGCCATCACCACATCCAACATCAAAGGGCAGACTCTAAGTTTTTCACCCTGAAAAAATTATCCGAGCAATGCCTTCAAGGTAACGACGCAAAAACATCATCATTGCCAGGTATAACCAACTCGGATTAGACCAAAGCTTTTCACCAGAGTTCAAGATAGGGTATTGGAGAAGCACCGTCATCGAAGTCAATCATGTGCTGTGGCCACCATTTTTTCGCGATCCTAGCAGTTGCATGCAATGGGTTAGAAAACCAACCGCCGTTGTTGCACAACCATATCCTCTACGTCAAGCCGTCGCTCATAGATTGTATCATACCACCGAGACAACTACCGTATCTAGAGAGATGAACCCTCATGGAAGACCTTTCGGTGGCACTACAATCCGCAACAAGGTCGCCGTTGCAGGAGTGGTCAAGCACCGATGACGAAGTACATCACCGACAGCAATCTCACTGGAAAAAGCACTGCCCGTCAGCCAAGGGCCCGCCTCCGCCGCGATCCAGACAGGACACATCCCCGGATGGACGCAGATGATGCCAAAATCTAGGTTATGTACGTTATGCAGTTGAAAAGTACCTATGCTATTTGAATTGAAATCTATAAGTTCAGAAAAAACGTTTGCTTTTGAATTACATAACCATACAAGGTCGGATATCCAAATCAATCATGTATATATGGAACTACAAGCACAAACAAGCTTTTCTAGCGAACCAACCTGTGGTTGTAAGGTTAGAGGGACTGTGGTATTCCCAACCCACCAGACTTCAAATACTGGTGCTCGCATTTATTCCTGGATTTATTTCAGAATTTTCGGCGATGCGTATTCAGTAGGAGGAGACGTTCCCGTCGACGACGAGGTGCTTACGGTGACTTCGTAAATTTCAAGATGATATACTGGCTCAGCCTTGTGTCTGTACTGATGTTAAAAAAAACAAGCTTTTCATATTTATTACACTCCTCGCAAGATAAAAAAAAAGGGAAGATAGTTGAACAATTTGGGCCCACCTCGCTTCTCGTTCCCCTCCTCTTCTCCAACTCTGCTTCAGCGCTCAAGGCGTCCTCCTCCACCCACGCACCGCCCCTCGTCCAGCGATTACTCCCCTCCTCGCCCAAACCCTAAACCTTAGAGCGCGCTCGACCTTCTCCACACCATCACGACTAGAATCACGACTGCTTTGGATGAGATTTCTCTGCTTCCCCTGATCCATCGTGCTTGGATCGTTCTACTGTTCAACTTGGTTCTGGAAGATGGCTTCTGGAGGAGTCATTCCTAAGATTATGAGGTGCAACGGGCGCACTGGATTCTCCAAGGTAAGAATATAATCATGGCCCCTTCTTCTTTCCGGCTATTTGCCGAGCCTCTTTGTTCAAAATTTGTTGTCCAACTCCCGTACTAGATTTATCCTCTGTAGAATTTCTTAGGAACGCACAAAGATACAAAGAATTCTTGTCACGTGGACAACCTGTTCTTTGTTTTCGCAATTGGTGTTTTGAACTACTTCCGAATTGATGAATATAGACATTCAGTAACTAAATATATCCACAATTTCGCAGCAGCCAGAAGAGGAAGGTAGATTCAGCATGCTGATGGATGACATTTTACTCTCCATCTTGGGAGACTCGATCTAAGAACAGCTGCAAGGATGAGCGTTTTGTCTACATGGTGGAGGCGCTTTCCTTGGTTGCTGCCCGAGCTCAATATTGATGTCAAAGATTTCTTACCAATTCCACGCCCTAACCCTATTGAGGCGAAGGATATGTACAAAGCAATGGCATCTCTAACCAAGGCAACTAGGAGTTTCTTGGTTAACCGACATGGTGAATCCAGCATCTCAACTCTGCACCTTAAGATCTACCTGGTCAACGATTCCTTGTGCGAAGCTGGCCCACTAATAGGTGATGCAGTGGAGAGTGGTTTGCTGAAAGATTTGGACCTTGCCATTCTTTACAAGAGAGACATCTGGGCTTGTAGTGAGGAGGGTATGCTACAGTGAGGCCAACCAATAGATGGTTTTTTCAGTGACTATCCTGTTGTGCTCCATTGCCTGACAAGGCTTTCTCTATACACTGTACGCTTTGAGAAATTGGACATGCACCATGTCTTGTTTGACTGCTGCAAGCAACTGAAGCATCTAGCCCTTTCTCATTGTGATGTTGGCGCTCACTCTCTACTTAAGATTGATGCACCCAATTCAAAACTCCTTGTTCTAGAACTCACCTATTGTTGTTTTGAGATACTTGAGTTGGTCTGCCTTCCAAAATTGGAGAAGCTCGGATGTAACACTTGGGTATCTCGCCATGCTCCTTTGGCCTTTATTTTGGTCCCGTCTCTTGGGGAACTAGAACTCTCATGCGATGCAATACATAGTCAAAGTGAATTTAAATTAAGTGAGCTTCTACAAGGAATGACTTGTATACATACTCTCACATTGGGTTTCAAAGGAGAAAACGTAAATTGTGCTTCATTTCCGCCAAGTATTCACATTCTTTTTCCCTTTTTTGTTCCCTTTTTGTATTCACTATGTTGTGACAACTTTCAGAAATACATTGTACATATGTTTATGCATGATAAAGAATCCACATATATTTATTTGATATTCTCATCAATGTGATTGCGAACTATACATTCTTTTTTTTTTGAATTTATTTATCCTGTGATCAGCTTTGAATGCAACCTGAAATGAGGCAACTCCTCCCCGCTCTCTGTAAGCTAAGGAAGCTATCCGTGCGTGGTATATTGGTTGAATTCGACCTTTTATGGACGACAGCATTTCTTTTGGCGGCACCATGCATTGAAATATTGCATATTGAGGTGATGTCTTTGTCAATATTGTTCTCCTTAATAGTTGTGATGCCTTTCTTTCGTACTCAACAATTAGAGCTTATTGTAGTTCTTTATATATTTTGGCAGAAAGATGTTTAAAACTTACATATGTAATGAATTGGTCACACAAACACAGGTTTGGGAACATATATGTGATGTGGATGATAAGCCCAGACAGCTGCATACCGAAAGAAGGAGCCCTCAGTGGGAAATGCAATTTGACGGCCCTAAGAACAGGTTTTTGAAAGAACTAGAATTTTCTGGCTTTAGGTCACTAGAACAACAATTTACATTTATAAGATCCATGCTGGAGTGAGCTCTTAATTTGCAGATGGTAATTCTGAAAGGAGATGAGCGATGTGAGTACTGCGATGCTCTTGATACACCTCGTGCTCTGAAATTTCCTAAGAAGGATGAGCAAGAAATGGTGGTTAGACGAATTCGAGGTGGCATATTCTCACCATGGATAATTTTCGACGAATAAGGAGCTGTACTAAACTTGTTAAAGAGGGCATATCTCGGGTGAAAGGATATTCAATATTTAAGTAGCAAGAAACATTATGTATGCTCCAGGTGTGCAGATGATTTTTTGTTTACTGAGAAGATGCAACTAAACACGCTCGTGCGAAATGTAATGCAATTGGCACATGGAGCAATCACTAGTTGATCCCCCCTCAAAAATGAAAATAAATTAGCAGTTGATTTTTTTTCAAAACAATTCACTAAGCCATTGAATGAGAGCTGGACACGTACTGTTTTAAGGCAGTCTGCAAAACCTTTATTTCTGTGTCTCAATTTCTTCAGGTTACATAATTTTTAGTTGTGAAGCCTATGCATTCAATACATGTTCTGAAGTGCTAGCACACATCAAAAAAAAATTATGTATCTTACTTTTTTTGAGACGTTACAAAGCTTGACTTGAATTGATTAGCAAAAGCCTTGGAGGCTGCCTGAAAGTGGTCGTCAATGATGTAAACAAGTTGCATGGCTTTCAGACAAACGAGGCCAGCAACAGTTTTGTACAACAATTTCTTCTGATTGTTGTATATTGAGGTAATAACACTAGTGGTGCTTGAACTTGCCATGGATGTTCACTTTAGTGTCTGAACTTGAAAAATACGTTAAACTGGTTCTAAAACTTGGCATGAACATGCAAATACGATGCTAATCTCATTTTTAGACGTAAACTGTGCGGACGTGGCACCGTATTTGGCTGACTTAGCATGGGGTCCACTTGTAGAGACGAAAAAAGATTTTTAGAGAATACCATGTCTATATGACTAGTGGGTCCTGCTTGTCAGTTCATAAAGAAAATTGAAAAAAAAAATATTGTGGCCCGATAGGATTCGAACCTGCGACATCAAGTAGGCTAGTCTCCTGTGGTAGCCACTCCATCATAACGCTTTATCTCCCAAATATGGCCCCTTATATTACTGTACTGTAAGGTAAAATGCATGTGTTGCTTAAATGGGCTGCAGTTAGTACAACCCATTTAGTACTTTTTTTTACAAAAACTGTAAAAGTCTGCTTAAATTATAATCATAGTAATACAAACTGTACCACTCTGCATTTTGCACATGTTAACATCAATATATTATAATCATAATAATAAACTTAGATTCAAATAAACATGTGGTATTATTAATTACTTCATGGTAAATAAATATTCATGTGCATGTATTATTTTGAAAAATCTATAAACCAAGCCCCATGCCATGTCATGGGTTATAAATATTTGTGGTACACCTCGTGGTACACAAATTTCCATGCACAGATAAAATAAATATGTAGATGTATAATTACTCAAATGTATGAATAATGAAAATAATATTTACGAACTGTAATTTTTAAAGAAATTTTTAATATTTTATATTATACAAAGATATTTATACTTAATACTATATATTATTTCAATTATCTGAATGTTTTAAAAATATTACATTAATATTTTTAAAATTACATGAACATTTATAGAAGTTACTTATTTAATTTTTTGATGAAATTTATAACTGTTAATACCACGTGAATAGGTGAACTTTATTTGTATTACTATGGTTTATAATTTACATCTATTTTATAGATCGTTTTTTAATAACATGTGTTAAATTGGCCACACTGACTCCAACCCATTTACATAGCGCAAATGTTTACCTTACAGTACATTAAAACGAAGGAGCCACAATTATCTAGTTAGATCTGTCCAGTAGAGTTTTTTTTTTTGAAAAGGGGGACTCCCTGGCCTCTACATCAGAGTGATGCATACGGTCATATTATTAACCAAATAAAGCAGTGCGAACATATGTCCAGTAGAGTGGCTAGCATAGGAAGTGCACACGCATAATGGTGCAGGTTCGGTTCCTGGTGCCCATAGTTTTTCCTCTAGTTTTCATTATCACTGACAGGGCGGGACTCAGTAGTCATACAGACATGGTATTCAGCTAAAATTCTTTTTCGTCTCTACAAGTGGATCCCTATGCCATGTCAGCCAAATATGGTGCCACGCCAGCACACTTTACGTCTATAAATAGGATTAGCACCGTATTTGCACGTTCATGCCAAGTTTTAGAACCAGTTTGGCGTATTTTTCAAGTTCAAGCACTAAAGTGAACATCCATGGCAAGTTCAGACATCACTGGTGTTATTACCTCTTGTATATTGGTATAGTTCGTTGTGTAAAGTACATTTTTAGTCCCTCTACTTACTGTATAGCATGGTTTTTTCCCTTGAACTTTTTTTGGGTGCAATCTGCCTCCCTCAACTCTTACTACCAGGTAGATTTCGTTCTGACAATGATCTTTGCCAAACCCGGTTTTTTTTTTTGAGACGGAATGACCACTAGTTCATTCCATTATACAACCTGCCCAGCATTATCGCTGGTGACAAGTTCAGATACAAAGTCTGGCACTTGAGAAAATCATTGCACTGATTCTCCATCACCCATACAAGAACCATGGGATGCTAATACATGAGCCACATTGTTACATGTCCTTGGACACCACACAATGTTCCACGAGCTAAAATTTAACCTGAGCATCTACTTAAGTTCTTGAAATAAAACCCCGTGACCCGCTAGATCATAAGCATTGCTCGTTATAGCCTGTTTTAGAACCAAACAATATGTTTCAATGATAATGCGCCCCATGCCAAGCTTGATGACTCTTCAAATTGCCTTCATTAGTGCCCAAGTTTCAGATTGAAGTGCATCTGTGACCATGTTCAGATTGCCAGCTCCAGCTGCTTCTACTCCTACATCCTCATTTCTTATGATGAAGCCCCACCCTCCTTTTGTGGCGCCTTCCTTGAAGGCACCATCAATATTAATTTTGAGAGTCGACGGTTGAGGTGGGCACAATTTCAAAAGTTTAGCTTGCACCAAGTATTGAGCTTTCTCCTTTTTATAATAATTTTGGAATTCCTGGCTTTGCACTTCCACTGAATGTGCTACTGCTGCAATATTTCTTCTTGGATCTTCAGCATTTGCTTTGTTCTTTTCATGCCACCATAGCCATAACAAGGTGCAGACTTTTATGCAGTTTTCATTCGCCATTCGTAATAAAGCAGACACAATTTCCATAGGGTCTACACATTTCATCAGACCAAGCCTGACCTCTTCCAACATTGTCATCCTCCATAACTATTTGACTTGTGTGCACTTGAAGAAGCAATGGCCTCCATCTTCTTCTGTTTTCAAGCAAACAGGGCACATAGTACTGATATCAAATCCTCTTCTTGCCTGTTTTGGTCTAAAGGGGAAAACTATGATGAGTGAGACGCCATAGAAAATGTTGAAAATCGTCCCTTCTTATCAAAGTGCCATGCAACCTGGTCCTTCATATCCTCTGATAAATGGATATTTAAAATATTGGATGTGTCCTCTCTGCAAAAGGTTTGATTGATCAACGTTGTATCCCCAATCTCCTGTGCAAGGATCAGTGAGTTCGAACACTTTACAGAGCAGATTTCCCCCTCTTGGCGTGATCAGTTTTCTAGACATATTTGATGGAATCCAGGGATCCTCTCATATATATTAATCTTTTCACCGTTTCTCCGACACGCCAAATCATTCCATCCTTTAGTAATTTTACTACTTTCAGTTCAGCACACTCCTCCATGTATATGATATATCCCTGGTTTCAGTTTTGCTTTGATGATGTTGCCATCCGGGAAGTATATTTTGTAGCTAGGACCTGTGCACACAAAGAGTTGGGATTTTGAACTAGTAAAATAAAATCAGCTTCCAGTGTTGTAGTGGACGCAAACGCAGTTCCAAGAAGCCGGGAGAGCGCCGCCGCCCGTTGACGGCGACGGTGACGACTGCACCTATGTAGAGCGGCAGCGCGACCGGAGGAAGTCGGCTCAGCCGCCGTGCATCGGCCGGCAAGCAGCTAGCGCGTGCGGGTCGCCAGCGAGCTACAGCTCGCACATGTTACAAGTCCATACGACGGACACGGTGCCTGGAAGCATTGCTGATTTTGCCAAGTCGGCATCACTGACGAGCCTTTTGCGAGGAACTTTCAGCGCGATTTACACGTGCCCGCGACCGGTGGACCAGTCCCCGTCTCGTCACTAGACTCGCCGGACGATCTCACCTCATGACGACGTGGCCGGCCTCTCCGCCGGCCGCCGGTCTCGTGCTTGCTCGCTCGACGACCGGGTCCGCCCAAGAAACTTACTTGAAAGCGAGTCGTCGCAGACAGTGAAGGCCTGCTTGCTTGGTTTCATGATCGATCCAAACGACAAAACTGTCGATGAGATATGTGTTTGTTTGCCCGGCACACAGTTATCAACATTCCGTGCTGATCCGTTCCGGTGGCGGTGGCAGTGGCAGTGGCAGAACCCGTATGCCGTTCCGCAAGTTGGCTGCAGATAAGGCTTCGCAGCTAGTACGCCAGAATGATTCTTTGGATTGGAGCACGTACTGGTATGTGGTACGAGCTTCCAAAAACTTGGACGGAGACGACGACTTATTTGGTCTGAACAGATTACGGCAAATCCGGCGGTGATGGGCTTGTAGTTGTAGTACAGTAGTTAATAATGGTTGCGGCCGTGAAAAACAGGCTTAGAGGAAGGTAGTAGCTAGTAGGTACCATGTCAGATTATCATTCAATTTCAGGGTATCTGACTAGGCTACGCAGCAGGCCATGTTCCCTCCCTGTGTCTGTGTCTGTGTATGTACATGTACTACCGCTGCTGCATAATTTGCGGCCGCTCTTTATTAAGCAGTCCTTTGCTGTCTTTTGTCCATGATATTGATCGGTGCATGTATCCATCCATGCCACAGTCCAGTCCACGCACATTTGTTAGGGCTATATAAGAGCATTTACGGCCGGACTTTTCAAACTCGACTCATACGTCTGGGTGGGCTGTCCGGTCACTGATCGTTCATGTCTTTTGAACCCAGACGGACGCCTCAAACGGGCCTCAAACGTCCGGACTGACCGGCACCCCTTATATCTAGTTCAAATATGATGCGGATATGAACGGGCCGTGCAGTGCATTGCCCGGCTATTCAAGTCGACCGGCGTCGCCGAAACCCTGCCGTCCATCCATATTTTCCTTCTCCTGTCTGTCGCCGCTGCAACTTTCCACTCCACCCGTCCGGCTAGTAGCCATGCCCCCCCTCCCTCCCGTCGTCGGCTGAGGAGCGAGCCCATTCTGACGGCGGAGTGTCGGCTAGAGCTCCTTGAGTAGATCCGAGCTAAGCGCGAAGCTCGGATCGCCGCGGGGCTACCTTCGAATGCAGTGGATCCGGAGGAGGACGACGACGGCGATGAGGAGGAGGGTGGGGGATGCTAGCCACGGGGATCTGCAGGCGGAGCAGCAGGGCATCCTCGATTCCCTCTGATCGGAGTCGGTTGTGAAGGCAAGACGTCATCGCCGGCAGGAGATGGAAGCGCAAGAGGCCGCGGAGGAGGCGGAGATATTCGCCTACATGGATGAGGTCGAGCAGAAGGAGGATGAGCCGGAGCTCTCCTACCCACCCGTCCAACCGGCGCCTGACACCGTCGTCATGGACATCTCCGACGACGAAGATTAACTAGGGTAATACGTAGGAATTTTTTTTTGCATGCTTTGTATGGGTTTAGGGGATGAAATATGAGAGAGATAGATGCAAAATGGCTAATTTGAGACGTGCCTTGTGAGTGAGCACGTCCACGGACCTTTGATGGGCCGGATTTACCAAGCCCGGTTGTAGATGCTCTGATAGCATCCGTGCACCGATCGGTCCATTTATGTGCATTGATGCACCGCATTCATACACGAGCAAACTGAAGTCGATCAAGGACAGCAGCGAAGCTGCAATCCCACTTAATTCAGATTTCAGAGGAAACAAAAAAGAATCGGTTTCTTCTGAAACAAGTCGAGATGGATTTGGATCGCTCACAGTCGCTACACCTCGCTCGACACGTACAATTTTCGTAGTAACTTGTTTCAATGGCTGAGAGGGATCGATTGATTATTACGTACTGACCAATAGCGACGGTCAGCGCATCATCGACCGAAAACACGTCACATGCCCCCACCAATACGTGCTTGTTTCTTCTTTCTCAGACGTGAGGATGAGATGCATGCATGGGATGGGAGTGCGAACGAGCCAAACAAATACACTAACCATTGCCATTGCCATTGGTAGGCAGCTGGTAAGTTAACTCATGCTAATGGATGTACAGGTAGCAGCGCTTGTGTATGGCTGTACGTGTTTTCGAGTTTCAACGCGGTTTGGGCCGGTGCGTGTCATGCCGAAAGTAGAAATGTATTGAAAAAACAAAAAAAAAAAGGCGATCATTCTGCAAGGAGGATTGAGCGCCGCTCGGCCTCCATGACATCATCCATTTTGCCGCGACCTCGCCGCCGTCAGATCCAACCCCCTCTACTACTAGTTAACGTAGCATGTAGTATGATCTATACTTAATTTGTTGATCATGTGTATGAACTTTGTAGTATGTGATGTGATGAACTTTGTTTGTGCAAATTCTTCCGTGAAAGTGTTTTTTCAAATTATGCAAGTTCAGATACGATATCTGCTCGGCCGCGCATATTTTCGACCCGTAAACGCGATCTTTGTGAAACCGCAAACGTGTTTTGCAGGTCAAATTTTTGTAAGATTTGCTAGAGTTGCTCTTATAGCGGGAGATTGGTACAAAATCGGCTTCCAGTGTTGTAGTGGACGCAAACGCAGTTCCAAGAAGCCCGGAGAGCGGCGCCGCCAATTGACGCCGACGGCGACGACTGCACGTAGGTAGAGCGGCAGCGCGACCGGCTGAAGTCGTCGGCTCTGCCGCCGTGCATCGGTCGGCAAGCAGCTGGCGGCGCGTGCGGATCGCCAGCCAGCTACAGTACGCACATGTTACAAGTCCATGAGTAGGATCAAGATCGTTGCTGGTTTTGCCAATTCGGCATCACTGATGAGCCTTTTGCGAGGAACTTTCAGCGCGATTTACACGTGCTGGCGACCGGTGGACCAGTCCCCGTCTCGTCACTAGACTCGCCGGACGATCTCACCTCATGACGACGTGGCCGGCCTCTCCGCCGGCCGCCGGTCTCGACGACCGGGTCCGCCCAAGGAACTTACTTGGACAGTGAAGGCCTGCTCGTTTGTTTCCATGATCGATCCAAACGACAAAACTGTCCATGACATACAGTATTTGTTTGCTGTGGCACGCGTACAGTTACCATCAACATTCCGAGCTGATCCATCCGTTCCGGTGGCACTGGCATTGGCAGAACCCGTATGCCGTTGACCAAGTTGGCTGGAGATAAGGCCTCGCAGCTACTCCCTCCGTTTGAAATTATTTGTCTCGGATATGGATGTATCTAGAACTAAAATACATCTAGATACATCCATTTCTGCGACATGTAATTCCGAACGGAGGGAGTACGCCAGAGTACGTACCTTTTCAACCCTTTGGATTTGGATTGAAGCACGTACGAGCATCCAAAAACTTTGGACGGAGACGAGTTTTACGAATATATGGCCCTATTTGATTCATGGGGTTAGAACTAGTTTGGGTTACTTAAAGGCAGGGACGAATCTATGTAGTAGCCCGTGGGGCGAATGCCCCCACTCGTTTTCTTAGCCCACTTGTACTTGGGCCATAATACAAAGCATTGCCCCCCGCTCAGCTTAATAGATTTGCCCCCGTTCAATTATTTTTTCAGTGAAAATCCCAAGCCCATGTAGGAGAAATAAAAAGGAAAAAAAATGGCTCAGTAAACCAGCCCATTGGATACAACCCAATACGAGGAGGCTGCGTACTCAAAATCAATGGAAACGCAATAACAAAACAGCACGCAAGTCGGATTGCTCAGATGCGTTCGCCGACTGGCTCCCGGACTGTTCTGCTGCCGGCGTGACGTGCCGAGCGCCGACGCCTGTCGCCCTGCGCTGCACCTACATGGGGTGCCTCCGGCGGTCGCCTCGATCCGCGGCTTGCAGGCCGGCTGGCCGTCCTTCAGTTTAGCACAAGGAAGACGTTGTGCCATTGATCGATCAAGGTAAGTCGTAAACCCTAGGATGAGTAGGTTCAGTTTCTTTCTTTTAATTTCCAAATTATCATTATATTCCGATTTTCATGTTAGAAAGGTAATCGTATCAAATATGCATGTATAGAAATTGCAATATATGGATTGGTAATTAGGCTGATTGAGTTAGCTTCACTTAATAATTGTGTGTAAATAAGTACGTGGATAGAATAAAATCTATAGGAATATCAAACCTAACTGTGTGCCAATTTATTTCACGCTCATCTATTTGACATTGACAGGGAAGCTAATGAAGAGATTCTTTGGAAAATCAACAGCCCGCAATATGCCTAAAGATGTGGCAGTTAAATGCTTCCATGGGAAACATCGCCATGGGATGAAACAGAAGAGGGTAATGTGCTCAAGCTTATATAGTATATATTTATATATTTATATATCAATGTTTACATTCTCCATAGATTTAAACATTTTTCTATTTTCTTGCAGCTTGAAGACTACAAATTCATATTGATATTTCTCAAGTTATTGCGACTTAAATGGTTAGTTCATTACTTTGGCAATGAACTTGACATAATTATGTGTGCTCTGATCAGAAAATATACGATTTTACTTCTTACACGCTATGTATATTTTTGAGGGATCTTCCACACTATGTATGCTAGTGTGCTTAGTTTTTAAAATGTTCTACCTATTAGTTATTACATGTCTCTCTAAAAAAAAGTACACATCTCTCTAAAAAAACCTACACATCTTTGCCCCCTCTCGTGTTTTATCCTGGCTCCGCCCCTGATTGAAGGCTCAAATAACCCAAAAGTATCCAAACAAAGACAGTTAGAGTGAGTTAGTCCCATGTAACCCAATTATCCTGATAAAAAGGTGCTTATTTGAATTAGAATGGGTTAGAAAATAACTCTAACTCTAACTGTTGTTAGAGTATCCATACAGGGCCTACGGTCTGAATAGATTACGGCAAAATCCGGCGGTGACGGGCCTGTGGTAGTTAACAATGGTTCCCGCCGTGAAAAACAGACCAAGAGCAGGGTAGGTACCATGTCACATTAGTAATCAATCAGGCTATCTGCCTAGCTAGTCCGGCGACCACACAACCTCTACGCAGCGGCAGCGAGCCATGTTCACTGTGTCTGTGCATGTATGTACTAGCGCTACCGCTGCTGCATAATTTGCGGCCGTTCTTTATGAGTCCTTTGCTGTCTGTCGTCCAGGGATCGGGTGCGTGCATCCATGGTCCAGTGCACGCACACTTGTCAGGGCTATAACTGGCATCCGTGCATCCATCCATCCATCATTCAGGGCTACCACGCATTTTTCTGCATTGATGCACCGCACTCATACACGAGCAAACTCAAGTCCGGCAAGACAGCAGCGTCGCTGCTCCGTCTGCAATCCCACTGAATTCAGATTTCAGAGGGAACAAGTCGAGATCGATTTCTTGTGAAACAAGTCGAGATCGATTTGGATCGCTACACCTCGCTCGACACGTACAGATTTCGTAGTAACTTGTTTCAGTGGCTGAGAGGGATGGATTGATTATTACTGACCAACAGCGACGGTCAGCGCATCATCGACCGAAAACACATCACATGGATGATTGGATGGGCCGTGGATTACGTACGTTCCACAAATGCGTGCTTCTTTCTTCCTTATCAGACGTGAGGATGAGGAGATGCATGCATGGCAGTGCGAACGAGCCAAGCAAATAACCCGTTGGCATTGGCAGGCAGCTGGTAACTTAATTGGTAGGCTAACCCGTCACAATCTAAGCTACTAATGGATGTACACAGTGCAGCCTGTACAGGTACACAGCGCTTGTGTATGGCTGTACGTGTTCTCGAGTTTCAACGCGGTTTTGGGCCGGTGCGTGTCGTGTCGACTCGAAAGTCAAGCTGCAAAATATTTTGATACGCTTTCGTGCCGTGCTGTACGCAGTTGGGTGGGCAGTGCCGGTGGTGGTGGTACACAAGTCGGTCACGAGCGGCGCCCGCACGTCGACTCGGCCGGTGGAGACAGGCGAGATGACGGCTGGCCGGGAAGCTTCGCGGAAGCTTCGTCGCGTGAGGAGGACAGAACTGAACTGAAGAGAGCTGTACATGACACGAGAGGGCAGCATCCGAAAACGATCATGGCAGGATTCGCGCGGGTGAGATTCGAAATGGCGCTAACTTGCAAACCAAGCAAGCAGAAGAAGAAGAAGAAGAAGAAGAAGAAGAAGAAGAAGAAGAAGAAGAAGAAGAAGAAGAAGAGAAACACAGTTGATTTTAGGAATATTTCTACCATAATATTACGCCCAAACCACAGACGTCTGGCATTCGGACCGGAAGAGCTAATCATAGACGGCTTGTGCCATGATGAGCGCTGTCGACCCAACTAGCACGTCATGCTCATCGCTCCACCTACCTGAGACAGCTACTTCCAACGCAATCACCCCACGATCTAGCCAATCAGGGACAACGGCCCGTTCCCTAATCATGATCAAGATGTTGTTTGCAAGAAAATTAGCTTCCAATCAAAGATTTGACCGTTGGTTGGGCCACTCATTTGCCTTGGCGCCACAAGTTGCAAAATTCTTTATACTCTGACCAGACACCAAGAACCAATATGTACTACTCCCTCCATTCCTAAATATAAAATCTTTGTAGAAATTTCATTATGAACTGCATACGAAGCAAAATGAGTGAACCTACACTCTAAAATAGGTCGACATGCATTCATATGTGGTCCATGAAGAAACCTCCACGAAGAATTATATTTAGAAACGGAGTACATGCTCTGCCGATCTGGGTTTCCCCGCTCCTACACGTACGTACGTACGTCTGCGTACGCGTTTCCTACACGCATGCTACGCAGAGAAACACGCAAAAATTATAGTAGCGGTGACGTGCGGATCGACGTACAGTGGCGCCCGGCGCACTGTTGCTGCACGTTGGTGTAAGCTTCCCCAACGTGCGCTCGCCGGTGCTGTGCACATGAACAGCACGACTGAAAGCGAAACGACGTCGATCGGCGACTGGCGATTTCCTTTTTGCTCAACGTAGCAAACTTCGTACCCGCCGTCGTTTTCGCGGCGAAGGCTGGTCGGCGGTGGCCGCGAATCCGACCATGCCTAATCATCCAGGGATGCATGGATGAATGAATTTGCCCTCCCAAAGCAAAAAATAATCCACTTATCAAGCTCCCTAATCACAGGCTTCTCGTTGGGCCAACAACCAAAGCAAGAAACACACACAGATCTCCAGACATACTAACCTACTAACCTACTACCACCCTGCAAACAAACCGGTGGGAGTATGTGTAGGGTGCAACGGATGCGGTTAAGAGTCATTTTCAGTTCAGCAATGGTTGGTGTCCTTCATTTCTGCAGCCAAAGAAGATGCATGCCATCGTACTAAACGGGAACCCTGCTCGAGTAGTTGTACTGTCTAGTGTTTACACAAAAGGAAAACTATACAAGGGCAAAAACAGTGTGCCATGGGAAGAAGACATGAACAAGGTGCTTATATTTGATTTACATAAGTATTGTTTTTGTCTTGGGCTGTGGTGTTTGCTCTGTTTGTTTGACAGGGTTGAGGTCATAGACTAAGGGGAATTTTTGATCAAGCATCTCGGCGGCAGCTAAAACCGAACGAATAGCCAGCCAGCCCAGGAACAGGCTAACATAAAGCGAGAGACTTTTTCGTGGCAGAAATAAACAAACATGCAACTGGCTAATAAAAATACGGAGATCGGGCAGGCCAACATGCTCCTACGAAGACCAGGCTCTGTTCATTCCAGAATTCATTCGGCAGATCCTCTGTGGCAGTCTGGCAGATGGCCTTGTGCGTACTGTGTACTACACCGTCCATATCACAAAAAAAATGGAGTTCTGGGTCCATCGATTCGACCAGACTTTAAATATTTATCTTAGTTATTTATATTGGAATTTAAATTTTATATGTCTAAATCTGCCTCAAAAAATATTGATACAGTAGCATCTTATAAGTTTTTTTTTACATAGAGAGATATTGTAACAATAGAAACTAGTGGCCAAAACTACTTCTTGAAGATTGTGTTAATGCCCAAAACATTATATATTTGTGATGTATAGCGATTAACAATGTAATAGGCTTACAACATTGTGAAGCAAGAATCTCAAGCAAAGAAATTTCTTAATTCTGTGACACTGTACATATATTGCATGCATGGGGCCTGCTAGGTTAATTACATGCATCATTTTTGGCTTCCTTGCATTTGTGGCCCGGTTCAGCTATGGCTAAAGCGGACGAAAAACCATGTTCTACACCTAATTTGGTTGTTCACAGAGCCCCAACATGCATTATAAACGAACCACTATCACGTCGTTTGGTTGCAAGCATGTTCTATTCACATGCAATGTGTTGCTGTTCGGCTACATGCAAGACATGCGATGTGGTAACATATTGTTCCAGCGATGAGGTTACAAGCGCGCGCACACACACACTCATAGTGTAAACAAAGCAATTTGAACAATCATTCGCACTACATTAGGTACTACCGTAACAGCCATGGTCAGAAATAACAATAGTCCTAAGCAGACAGTCATATTAACCACACAGACAAACACATTAAAGAAAATATATTAAACTTTCCAGGCCAAGGCGAGTGTTTCGTTGTGCTGCTTCCACTTGGGCACCACCTATGCACATAAAAAGGTCGAAGATATGCACCTTGAAGGCATCCGCATTCACCCAATTGAAGGCGAGAAGGTAACCGATCCTCAGCTGGTGAGCTATGACAAAGCCAGACCACCCTTTATCAGGGCTAGCATACCGACCTTTCGGAGCGTGCCCTCCAGTTGCATCCAGTGTTCCTCTTCGGAACGACTTTCGGTGGGATGTTGGTCATGTGTTTATGGAAACCATTGGGAATCAACAGTAACTCCGATGCAAGTGATAAGAGCACCTTGCAGAAATGCGTTGAATTTGCATCCTCATGAAAATGGCCAAAATTCATCGCCCTGACCTGACACCTCTTGGATGCGCTACCATCTGCCACCTCCTTGCCCTTCGACCAATTGCCCTTAGTAGCATTCCTAGCACAAGCTTCCCGATAGAGCACCACAATGATGAACTGAAAAAAGATCAATGGATCTACATGCAACATGGCCTGATCATGAAGATCAACACACGAACACATGTAGCCAAGTACCATGGAGATGAAAACATTGAAACTACAGTACTACCATAGAAGCAAAACCTTGGTCTTGCCATTAGTAAACCGTACAACAAGATCAGGAGTTTTCATGCCCAATTCGAGGCCTATCAAACCCTTAACCAAGCCTGCTACACCCAAATCTAATCCCTATTTTGACTGGACTTAAACACCCAAATCGAGTCGTGTTAAACCCTTAATCGACCCTAAATTGAACCTTAGTGCACACCCAATTTGAGCCGTATAAATCCCTAAATCGGACCCTAAACCGAAGGCTAAATCAGACCCTACACCAAACCAAACCCTAAATCTAGCTGTATAAAACCATAAACGAAACCCTAACTCAAATGCTCGAAATACAAATCAATGCCTACACTGATCCATAAATTGAGGAGACAGGGGCTTATTGCCATTGACGAAGGGGTGATGAAGCGTTGATGAAGCCAGTGCTCGTCGTCGAGATCTTGTCGCCGCCAATGCTCGCCACCGTCGGTACGAGAATGTGTCAGTGGAGAGAGGTGAGTGCGAGCGGTGAGGGGATTTATGGCACTAGTTCACGAAACAACGTACCGCCTCCCTCTTGTCCTCGCGTGTGCAGCCGTTACAAACACGTGTCCTCCTTGTGCTCGCTTAGGCCTAGTTCGCTGGAAAAGGCCTAGCTCAGCCTGGCTCGTTGAAAACTGCCGATTCAGTCGGTCCTCCAAAGATGGACTCTGGATTGCTTTGAGTTTCGTGCTATGCAGGCCAAGACACACGAGCAGGTAATTAAACATGTCAAAATCGCATTCTCAGGCCTGGTCGAGAAGTATGCAGACAAGCAAACATTCCCATATAGGATCCACCAAACCAGGTGGTGCGTGTCACATTGGCGCCACCATATTCTGGTGCATCAGAGGCAGCCCGATGTGTGGAGGTGTGCTCCGACATTTTTAAGTTGTTTGTAACATAGACCTGGTCTTTTATTGTTTCGATTCTGTTTTGGAGCCGGTTCTCATTATAAGCAAACAAAATCAGTTTACTCTACTCTGTAATTTATACACTGCGCTGGTCCTATGGATGTAAATTTTGTTAATTTTGGTGTTCGTTGTACTGCTATAGTTGAAGATAAATAGATTAAAGTTTCTTTTGAAAAAAATGAAAGATGCCAAGCTGCAGTGATCTAGCCTACTACCAGGCTCTTTGTATATCTTGAAGAAAGACATTTCCATTTCCATCCAAATTGGACGGCTGGATAGGCACCCCAGAACAGAGAAGAGAAGGCACAAGGAGCCAGCTGCCGCAGCAAATCCCGGAGGGGAGGCCCCTGCCTGAAACGGCCCCCTCCATCCGTCGCAAGGCAGGATAAATCCGCAGCGCAGCACACCCCAGGAAAAGAAAAGGCCGGGCTAAAATACCCATGCAGAAGCAACCAACCAAGCGTACCGGACGCGAGCTCGACGACTGAAAAATCGGCAACCCCGGCAAGGAGGAAGCTTCCGCGAAGCTCACTCCCCTCCCGCTCCCCCGCCCTCCGCCTCCCCTATTTATCGCCGCCCCCCTCCTCCGCCTCCACCCACCCCACACATCCCCATCAATCCATCCATCTTTCCTGCTACAATCCCATCCGCATTCATCTCCTTTGAGTAGCTTCCCTCCTCCCCTCTCCATTGTTTCTCTGCTCGACGATGAAGCTCTCCATGCAGTCGCTGGCCCGGAAGCTCTCCATCCCGTCGCCCAAGCGGGGCAAGAAGCAGCAGCAGCAGGACGGCGGCGGCAAGCGCGGCATCTCCCGGAGCGAGGCGCCGTCGTTCGCGTCCGCCTCGTCCTCGTCCACCGCCTCGTCGTCCTCCGAGGACGCGCTGCCGCGGGCGTCCACGCCGCGGTCGGTGCTCCCCGCGGAGATCTCGCGGCGGGAGCTGGAGGCCGTGCTCCGGCGGCTGGGCCACGAGGAGCCCTCCGACGACGAGCTGGATGCCGTGGCGGCCATCGCCGCCGCCGGGGAGGCCGGCCCCGAGGACGAGCTGATGGAGGCGTTCAACGTGTTCGACGCCGACGGCGACGGCCGCATCACCGCCGAGGAGCTCCGCGGCGTGCTTCTCGCCATCCTCGGCGGCGAGGCCGACGGGTGCAGCCTCGACGACTGCCGCCGCATGATCGGCGGCGTCGACGCCGACGGCGACGGCTTCGTCGGCTTCCAGGACTTCGCGCGCATGATGATGGTGTCCACGGCGGCGGCCACCACCTCGGCCGGCCCGAGATTCATGTGAGCCAGCCCGTCGATGGCTCCTCCTCTGTTCACGCTCTGTTCTGCTCGCCCCCACGCCCACGTTCCCGCGAAATCTCGATCGGCCGCGATGCATGCGCTCAGATGTGTGATGCTCATTCGTTTCAGCTGCTTCTTCTTTTTGGCGCGCACCGTGATGAGAAATGTCATGCGGCAGCTAGCTCAAGTATAATCAGGATCACTATGCTAAAGGACTAGTAGTCTACTACGTGCTAGTTATTAAATATCGACCTGTAAAATTTGTCCGAGAGGTGGATCGATCGAGAGTGTGTGCGTGTGTTGTGTTGGCAATGAGAAATGCTTTTGTTGCTTGGTTTTATTACAACAATTGGTCTTACTCGGGCCAGCTACTGCTAATATAAGTACCTCCCGTCCTTTTTACTCCATGTCAAGTCAATCTTTGCAGCAAGCCTGGTAAGCTACATAAAAAAAAGTCAATCTTTGCAAAGCTTAATCAAATTTTATATTGAAAAATATCGATATTTACTATACCAAATATAAAACTACATTTCATAACGAATCTAACAATGTTAACTTGGCAAGGATAAATTTGATCAAATTAGAGATAATTTTGAATTCGGATAAAAGTTACTCCCTCAATTCCAAAATATAAGAACGTTTCTAACATTAGCATAGTGTCAAAAACGTTTTTATATCCTGGAACAGAGGAAATACTAAAGTACTCTTTTCGTTCGGAATTATTTTTTGTAAAAATGAATGTATCTAGACATATTTTAGTTTTAGATATATCATTTTTGAGACAAGTAATTATCTAAATCGGAGGGAGGGAGTAGGATACAATTGTTTGGCTTTGGAAGTATTGAGGTCCGGAGCGGAAACCTGCTGGCGTTGCACGTGGAATGATTGATGATTCCGGGGAGAGCCCGACCGAGCCGGTGCGGCCATGAATGGGTGAATGAATGAATGATTGGCAACGTGGCGCCTGGAGACGCTCCGTTGCTGCATGCACTCATGCTTGGCTTGTCCTCTTCCCTGCTCTGCTTGCTTTCTCTAATCTAAGTAGGAGCGGCATTGCTAATAACCAAGCACGACGTGCCACCATTAGCACGAGCATCGGCCGGGGAGGAGATTTGTGATGCTTTATTCATTCATTCAGACCATCGATTAGATTAGACTAGATTAGATGCGCGAGTGATATTATCCTAGGAAAGGAAACCCGGCACCGAACAGCTGTCAACAAGGCTCGACATACGTACTACTAGTATAACGGTGGCTGATTCCCGCTTAGTATTTTTAGACAGATTCTCGGTTTATTTTTGGATTCCACTATCATGTCATAAGTGATTCTCGTTTATTTTAGTGATCTAAATGCTCTTATATTGGTTTACAGAGGAAGTAGTAATAGTGAGGGAACAATGCTGGCTGTGCTGGCACAACTTGAAGGCCATTCAAAGCTGCTGCCGCGTACTAGTACCGCACCAGGCACTGCCGATCTGGGGGGAGCACATCGCATCGCACCGGTTAATGGAGTTGCAGAAATGGGGAGGGCGGTGCACGCGATGCTACGCTGCCAAGTGCCAAGGACTTAACTTGCCAATGCTTCATTCTCATGGAAACGCTTGCGTACGTTTACTCTTGCGCAATAGCTATATCTATGTCGCCTGAATTTACAGTTTGGGTCAATCGATTTTTCGAAGAACAAGCAAGTTCGCCGGAGGAAAGGAAGGAAGGAACAGTCACCGACGGTCTATCTTAGGGGTGTGGGAGGAGTGCAGGTTCGTCGGAAGATTATGTTCCTCGCCCGAGTTAGAGGGGTGGCCGTGGGCGGCGTTTTGGGGGAGGGCGGGCTGGCAGCAGCAACCGGTTGGGCCGGTGGTATGTCCGTGGATTTGAGCAAGAAGATGCATAGGAGATATGGGCAAGAGGTTGAAGAAAGAGATTTGACCGTCCATTTTTCATCCAATGGCTTAAAACAAATTGACTGACCCTAATTTTTTTTCCAAGCGAATGTGAGTTAGCCATTCCCTTACTTTTGTTAGAGCATCTACAGCCGGACGCCCCAAACCCGCTTCAAACCCCTCCGTTGACGCGCAGTGGCAATGGATGCACCATGAGTGTCGTCCGAGAAAAAAATGGCACTATGTATCCCTCGTGCGAGGCAGCGGGCGCGGGAAGCAGCGGCAGCCCTCGTGGTTGTGGACGTCGATGAGGCAGAGTCTCATTCTCCGACGCCCGTATGGTACACCAATCCGGGCGCTGCAACAACGTCATGGTGGATGTCGCCGGCTCATGTCAGGACAAATCCATCATCGATCTGACGTCCACTGACACCGTTCAGGTTCCGTGCTCTGACGAGGAAGAGTAGGGTATGGGAGACAACGACTCTTTGAGTTCCATGAGCGGGCTCGTGTCCCATGGCCTACTCTACCTTGCCGGCAACTGGACCAACACTCTGTGGAGCGTAGCCGGCTGCTAGACATGGGCACGTTGGAGCCGAACGAGTTCTGCTTAAAGATCAATACATGTTGTACATAATAATATGGACTTGAGATATCTAATTTGAGGTATCCGGTTGTAGAGTCAAATATTTAAGATGTAATCGGTCATTGTCCGCAGACGTTTGAAAGGTTGGGTTTATCAAGTCCAGCTGTAGATGCTCTGCTGCTGGATCTTTGAGATGATGCACATGGTTTTGCCTATTTTATTTTGCCAGAGCTGCTCTGCTTCATCAAGTTCCAAGATAAAGCTCGCAACCGTTTTATCAGAACGTGGTAGCCCCCTGTTTCGTCTCCCTTCCACTTGACATTTTCTTCACATTATATCATGCGAGGACAAATGGATGATTTTGCCGCCGACTTCTTCATATTGTCTTTTTTTTTCTCTCATTCAGAAGTCTGTGTGCTACTTCCTCCATTCCAATATATAGTGTGCCCGCGCTTTCCGAGGTCCAACTTTGATCATAAATTTAACCAACGAGACCAACTGCGACGGGAGAAAAAATTATATAATTAAAAACTTTTTTCGAATACGAATTCACTGATATAATTTTTGCTCCCGCCGTAATCGGTCTTGATAATTAAATTTACGGTCAAAGTTGAAGCATGTGGATAGAAGAAGCACTGCATTGTGGAATGGAGGAAGTATTTCCTTGGAAGTTCATTGCAACGAAGGGTACGTGCCAGTGTCGCTTTTTGTTTCCTTTTCTAAGCTCAAGAAGCGCTTTTCGCTCGCAAAAGCTGATGAACCCCGGCCTGTTCATCACCATCATCAGCTATGGCCTGGTGGTTGTGGCTACTAATTATACATTAATCCCAGAGAACGGGAAAGTGAAACTCAATGATGCCTCTTGTACTCGCTACTAACACTGTCTCCTAAACTATCTGCCGGTGAGGCGATCGAACGTGGAAAGGTAGGCATGGACCCTATCTAACTATAACTAAAGCCGGGATCTTTGCGATGCATGTGGCGCTAGGTAAATTGCCAAGCAAATGTTGTCGTTGTCGTCGTCTCGCAGATATACTACTCAACCTCGGTAAACTGGCTTGGAGTTTCTTGGCAGCGACTCGAGGCGCAGCAGCGTCGGTAGTCTTGACCAACGGCACTGTGCTAGCTAGGTTCTACCAAGACAAAGATGCCTGAATGAGAGTTTTTACCAGAGAAAATTGCTGGCATCTTGCATGTAGATGGACGGTCTCTGCCGACGTCTTTACCTTTATCTTTGATTAATCACCCCTGCAAACAGATCAGCAATCCAAAATTCTCAACCTTGTTGTCCCTTTCACAGTTTCACTCCCGCTTTCTGGGGAGCTGCCGTTGTTATGTGAAACCGCCAGCGAAATCACTGTCACTGATCCAAGCACATGTTCATAGATAATAAGAGTGCTCCGCGCTCTCTAAGAAAATTCAAAAACAAAAACGAAACAATAGTACTCTACGCTATACAGTCCTTGACAAGAAAATGGATTGCAATATCCGTACCTCATGGTTTGATCTTCTACATTTCATTTACTCGCGCCAGCTACTGCCAATGGCATCTCAATCACCAAATCACCGCAAAATGCCTGGACCAAATTGTCTGGACATTTTTTCCATCCAAAGACGGTAAAAAAAGTCTAGACAAGTTCGGATGTTTGAAATCTCGTAAATCGGCACCAAACAAAGAGGAGGTTTGGGGAAGTCAAAGTCCGCTACGTCAAACTCTGACACGCCTCGCACATCCAAAGATCCCACCGAAGGCCCTTTCCTCCTCACTCCATCTCTTTCCTTCGTGTTGTGTATCCTCACGATCGGCAACCGACACCGTTGCTGTACCACCCCGGCCGCCACACAAGCCTTACCAGACCTCCGCCACTCCACTCATGCGCCTTTCCGCATTGGACTACGTCGCCATTCCACCCAGATCCGGTCGCAGCCTAGGTATTCTCCCCTGCCAATGCCATCCATTGCTAACACCACAACCGACGGGTTTTGAGCAAGTGCCATTGCCAAATTTTTATGTTCTTGTTGTTTATTTTGAAGCAAACATGATGGATTCGAACGAGTACTTCTACCGTCAAGGTTTTTCAAAGCTGTCGTGTACCACACATCGCATCGCACAACTATCGCCAAGGTTTCACTTGCCAATGGGTCGTTCTTAGGGGAATTCTGGCTAGTCTTGCCTCTGGGATTTCAGATGAACTTTGTTAGCCAGGAGATTTGTTGTGTTCGATGCATGGTCATTAATGCAATTTTTATTATGTTTAGTTGCTTTGCAGTGGTTTTGCGTCGTAGCTCCTCTTTAGGGCATCGTTTTGGAGTTTGCTCCGGTTGAAGGGAGCAGCGACGCCGGCGGCGCATGCCCTGTGGCGCAATTGTCGATGAAAATCGCGCCGACTACGGTCATGGCGGACGATGGCGGCGTCTTTGATGTTGTTTCCTTGTCGAGGCATCGTTGTTGCAGTTTGCGTCACCAGGCTGGGGATGCTCTGGGGGAAACCCTAGATTTGGGTCTCCTGAATCGGACGATGATGGCGTTCTCTGTATCGCTTCCCCTTTTTGGGGCATCGTTTTGGAGCAAATAATGGCTGGAGGTAACAAGAGGAGGAGCGGTGTTACATCTACCGCAAGGCCAACGGCGGATCACGGCGGCATGGTCCTGCGGAGTTTCGACGATGTGCGCGTGTGGATGGACACGCACAGGATGGTGGCGTTGTCTGACGCCATGGTGGCATCGACGGCAGGCCTGGTAAGGTTGGTGTGTCAGTACCTGCACTGGAGATGGATCAACGCTTTGAGGTGGCGACGGCCTATGAGAGTGCGCCAGAACGGTGTGTGACCCAGTTCCGGCATTGTGGCTTGGTTGGGGCATCCGGCTTTAGATGTTAGAATTTGGTGAGATGTCTGTTTGGTATTAACCTCGGACATTTGTCGCCCCTTCATCAAGGGAATAGAAGTAGCCACAAGTGTGTAGCCAAGATGGTGGCTTCAGACATACTAATGTATTACTTTATAAAGTTTTTGTGAATAATTAATAAATGGCTGCATGCATCATCCAGATGCAGAGACCGGGTATCTTCCTTTGCCGAAAAAAGTTGTTTTTTTCTTCTTATGAACCTTTATAATAGATTTGGTCTTTTTAGAAAGAATAAATGGGTTATTTCATTCATTCCACCTGCCATTTTCTTATGCAAGGACAGATGGACAATTTTGCCACCGGCCCCATCGAATTGTTTTTTTTGGGGTGTTTTTTTTCTTTCGAGAATCTGATGTTCAGAACTATCGGGTTAAGTGTTTGCGTGGAAACCTGTGATCAGTGCCACCTTTTTGTTCCCTATCTGTTATTTTAAGCTTGAAGAAGCACTTTTGACGCGCAAAACGTGATGAACCCCGGCCGGTTAATCACCATCAGCTATTGCCTGGTGGCTGAAGCTACTACTACTACTAATCATACGTTAGCCCCAGAGAAACGGGAAAGTGAAACACAATCATGCATCTTCTAACTCGTACGGCGTGGCAAAGGTGGCAAGGAATTGCAGCTAGGCGAGTTGATTATTGTGGTTTCGTTGTAGCCATGGGCCCTAGCTAGCTTAACTAAGCCGGGATCTTTTCCATGCATGTGTAGCTAGGTAAATTGCCAAGCAAATGTTGTCGTTGTCATGCAGATACCACACCCACCTCGGTAAATTGCCTTGGAGTTTCTTGGCAGCGACTCGAGGCGCGGCAGCGTCGGCAGTCTTGACCAAGGCCACTGTGCTAGCTAGGCCCAACCAAGACAAAGATGCCAGAATGAGAGTTCTTACTAGAGGAAATTGCATGTAGATGCAGGGTCTATGCCGACGTCTTACCTTTATCTTTGCTTAATCACCCTCACAAATAGATTAGCAGTATCATTTTTTCAACCTTGCTTTCCCTTTCACTCCTGCTTTCTGGGGAGCTGCCGTTGTTATGCGAAACTGCCAGCAATATCACTGTCATTGTCATTGATCCAACACTAGTAGAAAACAGGGCTTTGGTCCAGACCGGGTAAGCCCGTTAATCCCGGTTCACTCACCAACTAGGACCCATGAGGGCATCGGTCCTAGTTCGTGAGGCTAGAGGGCCGGCCGGGCCTCGGGGGCCATTGGTCCCGGTTCGTCTGGCCCCTTTGGTCCCGGTTCCAGACACGAACCGGGACCGGCCAATTGGTCCCGGTTGGTGGCTGGAACCGGGACCAAAGAGATGCCTATATATACCCCCTTGCACGCGAGAAGAGTAGTGGAGTGCTCTGTTTTTCTGGCCGGCCATGGGAGAGCTTTGTGGTGCTCTAGCTCACCTCCTATGCACATGAGGTGTTCGATGAAATGCCCGAGCCACACTTAAGCTTTCTCCTCCCGAAGCTCCTTGTCCAAACTCCATTTCCTCAAGATTTTGTCTAGGTTTGGGGGTCCGTCCTGTCCCGTTCCCGTCCTCACCGCCGTCGATCGCCCGCGTCGACCTCATCGCCGACACCACCGTGGTGAGCCTCTTGATCTTATCTTCTTTCTAAAAGAAAAAGTTCTTACTTGTATGATTTAGATAGATACTTGTGTTATTTTCTTACTTTTATTATTGTTTGTTATTATATAGTGTGATGGTTTTGGTTCCGTCGGCCCTCGTCCTGTCTATGATTCAGATGTGGTATATATATATATATATATAATCTTTTATAACTATTTGTTTCATTTAGTGTTTCTGACAATTATGCCGACAAACATGGCATAGATTTTTTTATCTAAGAGGTATGTGAACCAGAAATTCCAACCGACCCTATTGTCAAGATGTTAAATTTAGTTGAAGAAGAAAACAATTACTTGAAGAAAAAATTAAAAAATTGAGGAGGAGAAGATGATATTGAAGTTGCATGTTGTGGATGTCGTCGATGATCATAAGATCAAGATGGATGCAATGTGCTTGAAGATTAGAAAAATTAGAAAATATGCCATTCATACTGAGGCTTGGTATCATTATGCCCTTGGATCAATTGTTACCTTAGTTGCGATTATGATCACATTTGTTGTTGCATTGAAATGTTTTAGATAGTTTGAATGTATGGTTTAATTATATGCTCTGGAGAGCTATACGTTGTTTAGTGAGAACTATGTATGTACTTTGGTTTTAATGTGATGATGAACTTCTATTAATTTGGTCACTTATATATTCATGATGTTCTGTAATGGTTTTTGACACATTTAATTATATATAATGCACGCAGATGCACCGTCAATGGATATACGGTAACAAACACACCTCCGAGTACATTAAGGGTGTACATAATTTTCTCAAAGTGGCTGGGGCAAACAAGCAGCATGGTTTTATGTGTTGTCCATGCCATATATGTGCGAATACGAAGTCTTAATCTGACCGGAAAATCCTTCACACCCACATGCCTTTAAGGGTTTCATGCCACACTATAATGTTTGGACCAAGTACGGAGAAAGAGGGGTCATGATGGAAAACACAGAAGAAGAAGAAAATGATGACAACTATGTGCACTCTGAATATGGTGATGCTGCAACGGGGGAAGCTGAAGATCAAGAGGAACTAGACGATGTGCCCGATGATGATCTTCGCCGGGTCATTGTTGATTGAAAGAGACAATGCGAAAGTGAAAAGGAGAAGTTGAAGTTCTATCGCATGGTAGAGGATCACAAAAAAGGGGTTGTACCCCAATTGCGAAGATGGCAACACAAAGCTCGATACTACACTGAAATTGCTGCAGCTGAAGGCAGAGAATGGTGTACCTGACAAAGGATTTGAGAAGCTACCAAAAATATTGAAGAAGAAGCTTCCAAAGGAAAACGAATAGCCCGACAGTACGTACGTAGCAAAGAAGGTTATATGTCCTCTTGGATTGGAGGTTCAGAAGATACATGCATGCCCTAATGACTGCATCCTCTACCGCAGTGCGTACGGGGATTTGAACACATGCCCAGTATGCGGTGCATTGCGGTATAAGATCAGACGAGATGACCTTAGTGATGTTGACGGCGGGCGCCCCAGGAAGAGCGTTCCTGCCAAGGTGATGTGATATGCTCCTATAATAGCACGGTTGAAACGTCTGTTCAGAAATAAAGAGCATGCCAAGTTGATGCGATGACACTGAGAGGACCGTAAGAAAGACTGGAAGTTGAGAGCACCCGCTGACAGGTCGTAGTGGAGAAAAATCGAGAGAAAGTACTGGGAGGACTTTGCAGGTGACGCAAGGAACGTATGATTTGGTTTAAGCGCAGATGACATTAATCCTTTTGGGGAGTAGAGCAGCAATCACATCACCTGGCCCGTGACTCTATGGATCTATAACCTTCCTCCTTGGCTGTGCATGAAACGGAAGTTCATTATGATGCCATTTCTCATCCAAGTCCCTAAGCAACCCGACAACAACATTGATGTGTACCTAAGGCCATTAGTTGAAGAACTTTTACAGCCGTGGAGTGGAAACGGTGTACGTGTGTGGGATGAGCACAAACAACAGGAATTTGACCTACATGCATTGTTGTTTGTAACCATCAATGATTGTCCTGCTCTCAGTAACCTTTCAGAACAAACAAACAAGGGATACCACGCATGCACACACTGTGTAGATGACACCGAAAGTATATATCTGGAAAAATGCAGGAAGAATGTATAGCTGGGGCATCGTTGATTTCTTCTGACCAATCATCAATGTCGAAAGAAAGACAAGCATTTCAAAGGCGAGGCAGATCACCGGAAGAAGCCTGCCGTCCGTACCGGTGATCACATACTTGCCATGGTCAATGATTTACATGTAATCTTTAGAAAGGGTCCCGACGGACTATTGATAACCCACAAGTGTAGGGGATCACAACAGTTTTGAAGGGTAGAGTATTCAACCCAAATCTATAGATTCGACACAAGGGGAGCCAAAGAATATTTGAAGGTGTTAGCAGCTGAGTTGTCAACTCAACCACACCTGGAGATTAATTATCTGCAACAAAGTGATCAGTAGCAAAGTAGTTTGATAGTTTTGATAGTAGAGACAACAACAATAGTAACGGTAACAGTGATAGAAGTAATTTTATAGCAAATGTAACAGTGATGATAACAGTAGTAACTTAGCAGAAACAATATGGAAAAGTTCGTAGGCATTGAATCGGTGACTTGTTGGATGATATTCATCATGAGACAGTTATAACCTAGGGCGATACGACAATAGCTCCAGTTCATCGATATAATGTAGGCATGTATTCCGTAAATAGTCATACGTGCTTTATTAAAAGAACTTGCATGACATCTTTTGTCCTACCCTCCCGTGGCAGCGGGGTCCATATTGGAAACTAATGGATATTAAGGCCTCCTTTTAATAGAGAACCGGAACAAAGCATTAACACATAGTGAATACATGAACTCCTCAAACTACGGTCATCACCGGGAGTGGGCCCGGTTGTTGTCACTTCAGGGTTGCCGGATCATAACACATAGTAGGTGACTATAACTTGCAAGATCGGATCTAGAACATGGATATAATGATGATAACATAAACGGTTCAGATCTGAAATCATGGCACCCGGACCCAAAGTGTCAAGCATTAAAAGTCATAGCAACATCAATCTGAAATCATAATGGATACTAGGGATCAGACCCTAACACAACTAACTCGATTACATGATGAATCTCATCCAACTCCTCACTGACCAGTGAGCATACGAAGGAATTACTCACTCCCGGTGGGGAGCATCATGGAATTGGTGATGGAGAAGGGTTGGTGATGACGAAGAACGAAGATCCCCCTCTCCGAAGCCCCAAACGGACTACAGATCTGCCCTACCGAGTAAGAACAGGGCTTGGCGGCGGCTCCGTCTTGTGGATGGCCATAATTCTTTCTCCCTGATTTTTTTCTAAAAATATGTGAATTTATAGTATCAGGGGGTCGTCATTGGGGCCACCAGGTGGCTACAACCCACTTGGGTGCGCCAGGAGAGGGGGGCGCGCCCTGGTGGGTTGTGCCCACCCAGGGGCCCCTCTCTGGTGGGTCTTTCCTCCAGTAATTCTTATTATTGATATTGTTGGTGTCAAAACCGACGGATCTCGGGTAGGGGGTCCCGAACTATGCGTCTAGGCGGATGGTAACAGGAGACGGGGGACACGATATTTTTACCCAGGTTCGGGCCCTCTCGATGAAGGTAAAACCCTACTCCTGCTTGATTGATCTTGATGATATGAGTATTACAAGAGTTGATCTACCATGAGATCGAAGAGGCTAAACCCTAGAAGCTAGCCCATGGTATGATTGTTGTTGTTGGTCCTACGGACTAAACCCTCCGGTTTATATAGACACCGGAGGGGGCTAGGGTTACACAGAGTTGGTTACAAGAAAGGAGATCTACATATCCGTATTGCGAAGCTTGCCTTCCACGCCAAGGAGAGTCCCATCCGGACACAGGACAAAGTCTTCAATCTTGTATCTTCATAGTCCAACAGTCCGGCCAAAGGATATAATCCGGCTGTCCGGATACCCCCTAATCCAGGACTCCCTCAGTAGCCCCTGAACCAGGCTTCAATGACGATGAGTCCGGCGCGCAGATTGTCTTCGGCATTGCAAGGCGGGTTCCTCCTCCGAATACTTAATAGAAGATTTTGAACACGAGGATCGTGTCCGGCTCTGCAAAACAAGTTCCACATACAACTGCAGAGAGAATAATATTTTCACAAATCCGATCTGCCGACGCATTCCGCAGTATGACATCACACCACAGCCAGGTCACCATTTGAATCGTTTTTCACAACCAACCTCAGCGTGTTTCGCGAGGCGGTTTCCTTGGCACGTCTTGTCGAAGCAGAGATCGTATCCCCGTATTACGGGATTCCCATCAATACGGACGTGGGTAACCCAACCGCGCCATCAATTACGGCGCTTGGGGATAAGCGAGTTTTACCAGGCTGGTGGGGGCACATAGTTTCATCCGCGCTTATAAAGGGATAAGGGTTCATCTTTTTCTACCCACGCCTTCTTCCTCCTTGCTCATCCATTCTCGCGCACTCGAGCTCTAGCGCCCAAGTCCACATCCTTCTCCTCAACCCTCTCCAAACATGTCCGGAGCGGGAGGCAAGTGGATGGTCTCCTCTGTTACGGAGGGAGACATCAAAAAGCTGTGCGGGGCCGGATACTTAGCCGCGGATATTGCGCGCCGGCTGCCAGCCGCGGGGCAGATCGTCCCTACCCCGGAACCTTACGAAAGGGTGGTTTTCCTCACCCACTTCGTCCGTAGACTTGGGTTTCCCCTCCATCCTTTCGTCCGCGGCCTTATTTTCTATTATGGGCTGGACTTCCATGATCTAGCTCCGAATTTCATCCTCAACATCTCGGCGTTCATCGTCGTGCGCGAGGCTTTCCTCCGCGTCCGGCCCCACTTCGGCCTGTGGCTGAAGACCTTCAATGTCAAACCAAAGGTAGTAGGCGGCCAACAAGCGGAATGCGGCGGAGCCATGGTGGGCAAAATGCCCAACGTTACATTGCTCGGGGGCTCCTTCGTGGAGACCATAAAGGGGTGGCAATCGGGGTGGTTCTACATCACCGAGCCGCGCGACACCAACTGGGTGGCGGCCCCTGAGTTTCGATCCGGAATCCCCATGCGGCTCACTTCCTGGATGGAGAAGGGCCTGTCCTGGGGCTCATCGGTGGAGCTGTACGGACTCCAGAAGTGTATCCGGAACATGATAGGCAAGAAACTCCAGCTTGTCAAAATAGTCCAGGTCATGCTCTTCCGCCGGATCCTCCCGTGTCAATGATGGGCTTTCAACTTATAGGAGTTCGACCCGGCCCAGCACCAGACTCTACGCGAGCTCTTCGACACGACGCATAAGGACGTCTGGAAGGTGCTGTTCAAGGGCGCCGAGGTCCCCCCTCCCCTTACCGAGGACCGTGGGCTAAGCGCGACGCGCCCTGCGAATCCGGTAAGTTCTGTACACCTCGTAGGGTATTTATTTTCCATAGTTTAACCATGTGTGGGGTCTGAGCTCCCATGCCTTTGACAGGACTGGGTGGAGACATCGGAGCAGATTGAGTGCCCGGCCCCTCTGTCTGAAGACCCTGCAGACGCTCTCCTGACGAAGATGCGGACTCCGGCTCCTTATGAGGTGTCGGAGAAGAAGATCAAGAAGAAGGCCACGGGAACCCGAAAGAGTTCCCGGCGCCAGGTGGTATCGGACTCATTGTCCGATAACTCCAAGATGCACTCCTCCTGTGAAAACGAGGAGGAGGAAGATGGCGGTTCTCCCCCTCCAGCCGGGGGATACAGGAAAAGGAAGGCCACCCCAACCGGGGAGGCCGGAGGGTCCAAGAAGGAAAGGAATCTCCTTCCGGACTGTTCCACCACCGCCGCCGACAGTGAAGACGAGTGGTTACTCAGGGCCAAGCCCCTGGCAAAGTCGTAAGTATTCGGATACTAGAGTAACTCATAGCATACTTTTATTGCACTGCTTCTCCTAATGTCGAATATGATCATGCAGTCCGCCCCGAGCCCGCATCGACATATCCTCGTCGGACGATTTATTGGACTCGTCGGATATGAATAGCGAGTCACTTCCAACCGCCTCATCTCCTCGCCCTACAGACAATGTCAAGGTATTGTCTCAAGGGGCACCGAACCGAGGGGAGGTAGTCCTGGAGGCGCCTCAAGGCGACCTTCCGGACTCCAGGCGCAAAGGGAGCAAGACTCCCAAGGGCTCCAAGTTCGGCCCTCAGTCGAACACCGCACCGGAACCTCTAGTGGTTCCGGACTCTGGCAGGCGCCCCCCTGCCAAGAGGGGCAAGCCGCCCGTGCCGGTGACCTTTGTCTATCCAAAGGCATCGGACAACCTGCTGGGAGCGCTTCGCGGCGCTTCCATCGACGAAGAGCACCGCACTATTATGAGTGCGGTGATCAAGAAGGTTCAGTCCGCCAAAAGCGGACTAACTGAAGCCTGTGCCAGCCTTCTAACAGGCTTTGAGGTAAGTATTTACAATATAGGAAAATATTACCGCATAGACAGTAGCCCTTGAAGCTCTGTTTGGTGTTCACAAAGAAAAGCCAAATAAAGGATCAAATAATATCTGTAGGAGTCTAATACAAGTATGTCTATATGCATATGCAGGCTTCGCTGCTGACCTCTGCCGCACTGACTGCGGAGGTCGCCGCACTGAAGCAGAACCTCGAGCGGTCCGAGAAAGAACTCGGCCTTGCCAAGAGGCAGCTCGAGGATAAAAAAGGTAAGTAATACCTTGTCTATATATATATATAAGGACGTGGTTGCAAAATGATAGGATCATCATGGATGTGCCAGGGGCCACGACCGAAGTGGCGACCCTGAAGCGAGCGCTGTCCGAGGCCGAAAACAAAGCGGCCGAGGAACGCACCGAGCGGGAGAAACAAGAGGCACGGGTGGGCGAGGTGCAGCAAGAGCTCCAGGATCTTGTGAAGAAGCACGAGACTTTGGAGCTTGACTCGAAGACACGAGATTCCGAGCTTGCCGCGGCCCTCGTGAGCACAAAGCATGCCAAGGCTGAAGCCCAAAAGGCCCTCCAGGAAATTGAGGCGATGAGGAAGATAGCGACGGGTAAGGCATTCATTATGCAAAGCAAGCATGTGAAAGTAAATTACTTGTTACTTACCCCGAGTTCGGAGCTCTCCAGGAGCATTCGCAGATTTGCCCTGCAGCGTGTCGGATGCCGCAAAGTACTACCAGGCCGAGGAGGGAAGCTCGACATAGAAGTTGTTCTGGTCTCGGTATACTGGGACCGAACACCCGATGCCTGTGAGCGACCAGCTGAAACAACTGGTCGAGATGCACAAGGCGGCCGAACAGGCCATGAGGGGCCTTATAGTCCGGATGTGGCCTGTCGACTCCCTTCCCAACAGCTACTTCGGCCTGGTGAGGCGGCTTGTGGATGCCTGCCCACGGCTGGAAGTCATAACGCGGTCCGTCTGCATCGAAGGTGCACGCCGGGCTTTTGCCCGTGCGAAGGTGCACTGGGCCAAGATGGACACTGAGAAGCTGGTGAAGGAGGGGCCGCCGCAGGGCAAGGAGCATCACCACCCTGAAATGTATTATGAGGGTGTCCTGAAGGGTGCCCGTCTTGTGGAGGATGAGTGTGCGAAGGATGTAATTTTTGAATGAACTTGCTCGTGTGATGAATTTGCGCTATGCAACGCCAGTCGTCGGCTTATGCCCCCATGCCACGAGTGCTGGGGTGTTCGGGATAAATCTGAGCACTCTTTTTCCCATTGTTGGGTCCTTCGAGGGAGGTGCTCAGCACAACGAACAAGGCAATCAAACTATAATGCTTTATCACTCTCACTTAGCCATAGAAGTCTATAATTTTAAATTTTGGCGAAGCCCCTAGTATTCGGAAGGCCGAATTCGGTGTGCTATACACGCCTAAGCCGGACAAAGCGGACTCCTTGCCCTAAGCAGCATAAGTCTTTAGGGACTCGAGACCTCTCGAACAGCGACCAGCTCTCGCCTTATCATGCAAGTCAGTTTTAGCTTTCTCTACTGAGGTGCTTGCCCAGATGAACCAGCACAATCGCAGTAGTTCTCCCAGTGCTACCTTAGCTGATATAGCGGAACGTAAGATACCAAAACATGGGAGCCGGGCAAACCCAACTATTGACCCAAGACATGATTCAGAGCTGATGCATATAATGCTATAAGTTCGGGTGCCGCACTGTCGAAAGTGTTCGGACTTCTCACGCCGTATTATGGGGTATGCTTAAGCCCCTGGCGTATTGGCCGTACCAGAGTGTACGGGTGCTGAATGTCATGAATGAACATATATATAAAAAAGAATAGAGAATGCGGTAATAGTCTAGTGCTATGCATTGTTTATTCAAAAAAGGTGCGTCGAAGCAGAATGATACAAGTAGTGCGATAAGCAAAAAGTAGGACTATTTGACATGTCCCCTCCAAGGGCAAGCTGAGGAATGGTATTTAAAGCAAGTATTTCACTCGTTTTCAGAGACCACCTGGGAGTTCCATGGTGCGACGTAGCTTTCTGCCTCCTTGATTGTTGTATCGTGTGTCCGGCAATCGTACTGCCGGACGGGGTTTCCAGAGAGTAAAGTCCTGAAAGAGAGAAAAAATAACAAAGCGGGAAGACCCTAGTGCGGTTGAGCCACGTTTTGGGGCGTGCCGTAGTCGTGCCCCTGCCTATGCCCATGGTATTTTCAATGCGTAATTATGTACGCGTGGCATGAATTTTGCCGTTTGCCTGGGACTGGGGTGGGGGCCGCATTGCTATGCGAGCTTGGAACGTGCCAGGCGGTCTTGTTGCAGATTACTCCGGGCGTGCTTGATGGTGTCCGGGTGTTTAATCACCGAATTGGTGGATTGCCTGAAGAGGCTGCTTTGTGCTTCAGCAGCGAGGGCCGCAGTGTGCTCCTCCATGCGGAGAGAGCGCTCTGTGTTTCCATTGACCGTGATGACCCCCCGAGGTCCTGGCATCTTGAGATTGAGGTATGCATAATGTGGTACCGCATTGAATCTCACAAATGCGGTTCGCTCGAGCAGTGCATGATAGCCACTTCAGAACGGGACTAAATCGAAGGTTAACTCCTCGCTTCAGAAGTTATCCGGGGATCCAAAGACCACTTCCAGTGTGACTGAGCCTATGCAATGGGCCTCTACACCTGGTATGACGCCTTTGAAGGTCGTTTTTGTTGGTTTGATCCTTGAGGGGCTATACCCATTTTACGCAGTGTGTCTTGATAAAGCAGGTTTAGGCTGCTGCCGCCGTCCATAAGGACTCGAGTGAGGTGAAATCCGTTGATGATTGGGTCTAGGACCAGTGCGGCGAATCCGCCATGACGGATACTAGTGGGGTGGTCCCTGCGATCGAAGGTGATTGGACAGGAGGACCATGGGTTGAACTTTGGGGCGACTGGCTCCAACGCATATACGTCCCTTAGCGCAGGCTTCCGCTCCCTCTTGGGGATATGGGTTGCGTATATCATGTTCACCGTCCGCACTTGTGGGGGAACCTCTTCTGTCCTTCGGTGTTCGGCGGCCGGGGCTCCTCCTCATCATCTCTATGTAACCCCTTATCTTTGTTTTCGACATTTAACTTGCCGGCCTACTTGAACACCCAACATTCCCTGTTGGTGTGGTTGGCTAGCTTGTCGGGGGTGCCGAGTATTTGACACGAGCGATCAAGTATACGGTCCAAACTGGACGGGCCCGGAGTGCTTCTTTTGAATGCTTTTTCCGCTGACCGGGTTTAGAGCCTCTAAATCCAGCATTGACTACCGTATCCTTGGTGTTGTCGCTGTTGATGCAGCGCTTGTGTTTGTTGTGACGTGACCTACCATTGCTATCCTTGGTATCCGAAGTACCATGGTTCTTTGATATGTTATTGCTTCGAGCCAGCCAACCGTCCTCTCCCGTGCAAAAGCAGGTCATGAGTGTCGTGAGGGCTGCCATAGATTTCGGCTTTTCCTGACCAAGGTGCCGGGCGAGCCACTCGTCGCGGATGTTGTGCTTAAAAGCTGCTAGGGCCTCTGCATCCGGACAGTCGACGATTTGATTTTTTTTGTCAGGAACCGTGTCCAGAATTGCCTGGCCGATTTCTCTGGCTACTGAATTATGTGGCTCAAGTCATCGGGATCTGGTGGTCGCATATAAGTGCCCTGGAAGTTGTCGAGGAATGCGGCTTCCAGATCTTCCCAATAGCCAATGGATTCTGCTGGCAGGCTGTTGAGCCAATGCCGAGTTGGTCCTTTTAGTTTGAGTGGGAGGTATTTGATGGCATGTAGATTGTCACTGCGGGCCATGTGGATGTGCATGAGGAAGTCCTCGATCCATATCGCAGCATCTATTGTACCGTCGTATGCTTCGATATTTACGGGTTTGAAAACCTCTGGGATTTGGTGATCCATTACTTTGTTTGTGAAGCATAGGGGGTGTGCGGCGCCTCTGTACTATGCTATATCGCGACGCAGCTCAAATGAGTCTTGTCCGCTGTGTTTGGCCCGGCCGGATTTACTTTTACTGTATCCGACGTGACCGTTATCGTCTCGCATAGTGGCGCGCCCTCGTGATCCGTAGATCGATCTTGCGTGTTTTTCTTTGTCCTCCAATACGTCTCGCAGGTCTAGCGTGTTTCCGCGTGCCTTGACATTTTTATTTGAGTGGCGTCGGGGTGCGGGCTGAGCTTTTGGCTGAAATGCCTCTCTGTCGCGGCCACGAGGTGGCCGATCAGCCGCGTCATACACTGGAGATGATGCTTCCTCCTCCAGTCGGGGTAGCAACCTGCGCTTTGGGTAACTCTTGGAGGGGCGTTCGAGTTCATATTCCTCGGCCGCAAGGACTTCAGTCCATCTGTCAGGTAGCAAATCTTGATCAGCTCGAAGCTGCTGTTGCTTGTTCTTAAGGCTATTTTCCGTGGCTATAAGCCGGCGCATGAAGCGCTCTTGCTCGACGGGATCCTCAGGCACGACAAATTCGTCATCGTCGAGGCTTGCCTCGTCTTCGGAGAGAGGCATGTAATCATCATCCTCCGCCTCTCCATCTGCTGCTCTCTCGGGAGGGCTGGCTTCTCCATCCTCCTACTCTAAATCTTGCTGGAGGGGATTGTCGTCATCTTCGGCACTGTCCGGAGTGCTATTATCTCCTGTGCCGGTATCACCGCTTTTGCCTTGGCGAGACTTAGAGTGGCGCCGCTGACGTCGGCGCTTGAGTTGCTTCTTGGAGGGGTCATCCTCTGCTGTCCCGTCGCCATTGCCTTTTTTGGGTGTGTCCACCATATATATATCATATGATGAGGCGGTTGTCCAGTGCCCTGTGGGCAGTGGTTCTTGTTCGTCTCCTGCATCGTCGTCCATACCGTCGATGTCTTCGGAGTCGAAGTCGAGCATGTCGGTCAAATTGTCGACAGTGGCTACTAAGCGGGTGGTGGGTGGGCGACGAATTTCTTCGTCATCCGCATCCCAATACTGCTGGATATAGTTCGGCCAGGACTCTCCTGACAAGGAGAGAGACCTTAATGAGTTCAGTATGTCGCCGAAGGGCGAGTGCTGAAAGATATCCGCGGAGGTGAACTCCATGATCGGCGCCCAGTCGGATTCGATAGGCACGGGCGCACGCGGTTCGGAGTCCGTGGCCGGGGAAGAATCCAATAGTTTGGCGTCACGGCTCTTGTGAAGGGTAAGGTCGATACTCGGCTCGATCGCCGCTGAGAATGCGGCCTCTGTGGCGGGGTCTATCCACCCGTCCATGGATGGCGCAATTGGCTCCGAATTGAGGGTCGAAGCGGTTACCGATGCAGTCTCCTGAACACTGTCCGATGGTAGAGTTAAATCATGCTCATCATGACCGTGCGGCGCACTCGACAGGGGCTCGAATCCATCAAAGATCAAGTTTCCGCAGATGTCATCCATGTAGTTTAAGCTTCCAAACCTGACCTGGTGGCCAGGGGTGTAACTCTCGATCTGCTCCAGATGGCCAAGCGAGTTGGCCCGCAGTGCGAAGCCGCCGAATACGAAGATCTGTCCGGGGAGAAAAGTCTCACCCTGGACTACATTGTTATCGATGATCGAAGGAGACATCAAGCCTGACGATGACGATACAGAGGAACTCTCAATGAAAGCACCAATGTCGGTGTCAAAACCGGCGGATCTCGGGTAGGGGGTCCCGAACTATGCGTCTAGGCGGATGGTAACAGGAGACGGGGGACACGATGTTTTTACCCAGGTTCGGGCCCTCTCGATGGAGGTAAAACCCTACTCCTGCTTGATTGGTCTTGATAATATGAGTATTACAAGAGTTGATCTACCACGAGATCGAAGAGGCTAAACCCTAGAAGCTAGTCTATGGTATGATTGTTGTTGTTGGTCCTACGAACTAAACCCTCCGGTTTATATAGACACAGGAGGGGGCTAGGGTTACATAGAGTCGGTTATAAGGAAGGAGATCTACATATCCGTATTGCCAAGCTTGCCTTCCACGCCAAGGAGAGTCCCATCCGGACATGGGACGAAGTCTTCAATCTTGTATCTTCATAATCCAACAGTCCGGCCAAAGGATATAATCCGACTGTCTGGATACCCCCTAATCCAGGACTCCCACAGATATAAAAAATTCTCAAAAAGTTTCGTTCCATTCCGAGAACTTTTATTTCTACACAAAAGCAACACTATGGTAGTTCTGCTGAAAACAGTGTCAGTCCGGGGTTAGTTTCATTCAAATCATGCAAATTAGAGTCCAAAACAAGAGGAAAAATGTGAGAAAAAGTACATACGTTGGAGACGTATCAACTCCCCCAAACTTAAACCTTTGCTTGTCCTCAAGCAATTTAGTTGATAAACTGAAAGTGAGAAAGAAAAACTTTTACGAACTCTTTTGCTCTTGTTTGCATAAATAAGCTTAAACAGCACCCAGGTTTTCAGCCAACATTATAACTAACTATGTCAATAATAACACTTAAAGATTATAATGGTTCGTACCAATGACATAATCAACTAGCAAGTAATAATAAGATATCTCAAACGGCAACACGTTGTCAAAACAACCATGATATAATATGACAATAATGGTATCTCGCTATTCCTTTCTGAGACCGCAAAACATAAATGGAGAGCACCTTCAAAGTTCAAGCAGTGACTAAACATTGTAATTCATGATAGAAAAGATCCAGTCATGATGCACCCAACATTAGCTATACACAATGCATAAATCATGACCGATGTGCTCTACTCAGTTTCTGGCGCTTGTTTTAAAAGGTGGTGACACAACATAAAAGTAAATAGAAAGTCCCTTCGCAGAGGGAAGCAGTGATTTGCAGAGGTGCCAGAGCTCAGTTTTTAAAACAGAGATAAATGATATTTTGAGACATGCACCCTTCTCATTCACTTCACGACCATCAATTATCAACATCTTCCATGCTAAGCACGCTAGTGGAGGTTCCCAAGCGGTAAAAATAAAGGTTTTGAATCCATTGGGAGTTTTTGTTTGATTATGTAAGAGATGAACTCTTTTTGTACTTTTGCAGTTTGGGACTGGGCCTATTACCGCCCATTTTCTCATGCGATGGCGAATGAATAAACACTCGACCTAAGAATAACCCGCTTAGCACGGAAGATATCGACTACCTCCTGTCATTTCATGAACGATCCAGGCACACAAAACAAATACTTTTTTAAAAGTTTTTAGAGGTGGCACATGCAAATTTACTTAGGATGGTAGGGTAATACCATATATAGGTAGATATGGTGGACTCATCTGGAATAACTTTGGGTTCAAGGTCTTTGATGTACAAGCAGAATCCCCACTTAGTACAGGCGAAGGCTAGCAATTAAGATTGAGAAGCGGCCAGCTAGAGAGCAACAACGATCATAACCATGCATTATGCGTAAGTAACATTGGACACTAGCATGAGTAGTATATGAACACCATGAACATAAACATTATAGAGGCTATGTTGGTTTTGATTCAACTACATGCATGAACATGTACCAAGTCAAGCCACTTGAACATTCAAAGGAGGATACCATATCATCATACTACATCACAATCATTTTAACGCTATGTTGATATCCAAGATAAATCATTATTAACTCCCAGCTACTTATGCATGTCATGAGAAACTGTAATCTCTAATTGTCATTGCAAACATGTTTAATCATAATGGGCTGAATCCTGGACACTTGGTTAAACATATTTACACAGACAAGGCATGTCGAGTTCATACCAGTTTCTCTTTGCCATGGCCAGTTCATCGGATGTCGTCATTATTGTCTTTCACTTGCACGACCAAATGTTATGAAAATAATAATAGTGCAAGAGTGTCATAGACTAAGCTGGAATCTGCAAACATTTTATTCAACTGGAGAAGACAAGGTAAAATGGGCTCTTTATTAGTTCAACAATTATTCATATGAGAGCCATTCAACATTTTCATCGTGGTCTTCTCCTCGGTACAACTCGAATAAAAGAAAAGAATTTCAGAGAAACACACTGAAATATTTTTGGAGTTTTTGATTTTTTAGCAAGCAAATAAAATGGGAAAGCAAAAAACGAGAAAAACTATTTACACGGGAAAGCTCCCAACAAGCAAAAGAAGAACAAGGAAATCTTTTTGGATTTTCTTTTTAGTACTACTACTAAGCATGCATAGAAAGTAAATTAACTACAACTAATTGTTTTGGTTTTTCTAAAAAATTTCAAACACACAAGAAGAAAGCAAGAAAATAAATCTAAGCATGGATGATACAATGAAAAAGTGTGAACACCGACAAATGAAATAGGTGGACATGAATTTAATGTCGGTGAGAGACACGTACTCCCCCAAGCTTAGGCTTTTGGCCTAACTTGGTAGTCAATCAGTAGCCTTGAGGGTAGTAGTCGACGTGGTAGCTCACAGAGGCTCTTGGTGCGAATGCCTCAGCATGTCGTGCCGCCACCACTGCTGTGTTATGAGCTCAAGCCTCGCTCTCAAGGACAAAATATCTTTCCTTGCTGTGATAATCAAAGAGAGCAGGCACGGGCAAATATGTGGCCACAATATGTGATTGGTTAAACAACAAATTATAAGTGAAGTTATTAGCCCTTCCCTTGAGAATTTTATGATCTTTCAAGGCATCAAAATCTAAATACCGAGTGGGTAGGATAGGATCAAAGGGCAAAGGTGAGACACCCAGCCCTCGTGCTAGGCGTGTGGCATAAATTCCACCATAGAACCAACAACTTTTAGCATTGTGCTGAAGTCTGCGTGCAACAATCTCTCCAAGGTTATAATTCCTTTCACCAGTGAGAGCGGTGTAAAGGAGGCTTAAGTCTGGCGCATAAAGTATGCTACAGTCTTGCTTGCCTACTATGCATTTTCCGTTAAATAATGCAATACTGAATTGCAGGAAAATGAATGCTCTTTATTCTTCTTTGTCTCACTCCCCTATTTTCATCATAGCAAAGGCTAGTCAAGAAAGACTCGTACTCAACCGTTGGTGGCTCATCAAGTGAACCCCAAAATGGCAGGTTGCAATGGTAAGCAAAATTCTCCAGTGGGATAGTATAAGGATTATCATAAAGCATAAACGACACCCTAGACTCACGTGGGAAATATTTAAATCCTTTGACAAATGATTCAGTGAGAAGTTGGTGTTGACACTAGTAGAAAACAGGGCTATGGTCACGGGGCAATATTCACATTAGTCCCGGTTCAGTCACGAACCGGGACTAATGTGAGCATTGGTCCTGGTTCGTGCGGCTAAGGCATTAGTCCTGGTTCACTCGGGCCCTTTAGTCCCGGTTTAAGACATGAACCGGGACTAAAGGGTGCGATGACCTTTAGTCCCGGTTCGTGCCTCAAACCGGGACTAAAGATTAGACCTTTAGTCCCGGTTTGAGGCACAAACCGGGACTAATGGGGTTGAGACCTTTAGTCCCGGTTCGTGCCACGAACCGGTACTAAAGGTCCCATTTTCAAACTCTCCCCCCCGTGGATCACCTTTTCAGTCTTAAAAAAATAAAAGAAAATGATGGAAATGTCAAAAAAATAAAAGAAAATAAATTTCTCATGTGATATGTGGTCTAGTTGTTGGGAAAATTTGCAAATGTTGATTTTGACTTTATTTGCAAAATCTCTCTGAAATTTGTAAAAATGGGCATAACTTTTGCATACTAACTCGGATGAAAAAGTTTTTTATATGAAAAATCATCTACTCGAAAAGTTACATCCGAATTTAACTGGGGAAACCCCGTTAAACATTTGCAAAATTCTCAAAAACCTAATAGAAAAAAAGTTACGGGGCTTTTAAGATCTAGAGTGGAAAAAATCAAAAAATATTCAAACAGTGGGCAAACTGTGGTCAAACAATGGCCAAACTAATTATTCTAGAATATTAGTGTTACTAAATAATTATTTTAGTTATTTCAATTTTGGTCAAATCTAGTCAATCTATGGTCAAACTGTGGTCAAACAATGGTCAAACTAATTATTCAAGAAATATTAGTCTTACTAAATAATTATTGTTTTTTAGAACAATAGTTTCAAACTCAAACAGTGAAATGTGTCACTTCATGCTCAAGCAAAATTCCTGAAGGTTAATAGAATTGACATCTTACTATTGTCAGGAAAACAACAAGTGCAGACTTGGAGCGAGGGAGAATAGAACCCGGAAGTTAAGCGTGCTCAGGCTGGGGGAGTGGGAGGATGGGTGACCGTTCGGGAAGTTAGATGATTTGGAATGATGAGGGGTGATTAGAGGATAAATTGAGAAGTGATGAGGGGTGGTGATTACAGACTAGAAGTTAAAATAATTTAGAAATTTGAAAATAAAAAAAATTCGATTTTTTTTTCAAAAAAATCATAAAATTTCCTTTAGTCCGGATTGAACCGGGACTAAAGGGTCAGGGCATTAGTACCAACCCTTTAGTCCCGGTTCATGAACCGGGACTAAAGGCCCTCACCAACCGGGACAATAGGCCCCTTTTCTACTAGTGTGAACACACTTATCTGATAGGTAGGGACCGAGGCCGGCATTGTGAACATATTGCTCAAATTCCTCCTTAATGCCCACACACATCATATAGTCATCGCTAGGCCATATGCATGTCTTGGTGGCGACATCTCATGTCGAACTATCACTCGGTTCAACGTAGGATCGACGAGCAGAACTATCACTAGAAGATGCCCCCGAGGATCGTCTCCTCGAAGAACTCCTTCCAAATAGGTTCATCATGTCCGCGTACAATTTTCTGAAAATAAATTTTTTGGAGTGACAAAAATTTGTCAACAAAACTTTGTTAGATTGATAGCAACTACTCATAGGGATACATAGAGGCCATAGCAAGCATTCAAACAACTTAGAATACTAAGAATTCAATATGCAAGCACATCTTCAGCAGCACCAAGAGTAGCTAATTATTCAAAGTATAAGCCATTAAAACAAAAACTAATTGGACAAATGATGGAGTCACATACCAATCAACAATCTGCCGAAACAGTTTCAGAAACGAAGCTTCGAGCAAAGAGATCAAAATCCACGGGATTGAGCTCAACAACACGGGAGAGAGAGCAATGGGGATTTTTTTATGGAGGTAAGTGATGATGTGGTATGAAGAGGTAAGTGAGGGGGCCCACATGGGGACCACAACCGTTGTGCCCACCTGGTGCACCTCCCTCTGATGTTTATTGCACCAAAAATTCTCAAATACTTAGAAAAAATTCTATTAAATTTTCAGGGTATTATGAGAACTTTTATTTTTGGGTCATTTTTTTATTGCATGGAAAATTCAGAAAACAGACAAAACATGGCATTTTATTTTATTTAACTAATAAAAACAGAGAATGAAAAGTAGGGACAGAAAGTAGTGCTTACTAAATTCATCAAATTCATACCGTTCAAAAATGATCCATTAATAAGGTTGGTCAAGTCTTATTAACAACCACTTTCGATTAGCATGAAACTGAAGAACTTTCTTAAACCACTAAGTTACCTCAATGGGGATATGCATTTCCCCAACAATAAGTATTTCATATTTCTTTTTGACGGTAGGTAGAGGTATTTGAAAACTTCCAATAGTGATTGTCGGAGACTTTTCAATAACATTAATACCATTCACTTGGAATTGTTTCTTCGGAAAGTGCATTGTATGCTCATTACCATTAATATGAAAAGTGACCTTGCTTCTATTGCAATCAATAACAGCCCCTGTAGTATTCAAGAAGGGTCTACCAAGGATAATCGACATGTTGTCGTCCTCGGACATCTCAAGTATAACAAAGTCAGTCAAAATAGTAACATTAGCAACAACAATGGGCACATCCTCACAGATACCAATGGGTATGGCAGTTGATTTGTTAGCCATTTGCAAAGATATTTCAGTAGGTGTGAGTTTATTCAAGTCAAGTCTTTTATATCAAGAGAAAGGCATAGCACTAACACCATCTACTAAATCACACAAAGCAGTTTTAACATAATTCTTTTTGATGGAGCAAGGTATAGTTGGTATTCCCGAATCTCCAAGTTTTTTAGGTACTCCATCATTAAAAGTATAATTAGCAAGCATAGTGGAGATTTCAGCTTCCGGTATTTTTCTCTTATCTGTGATGATGTCTTTCATATACTTTGCATAAGGAGGCATTTTCAAGATATCAGTCAAGTGAGTACGCAAAAAGACTGGCCTCAACATTTGAACAAAGCGTTCAAATTCTTCATCATCAGTCTTTTTAGTTGACTTGGGTGGAAAAGACATAGTTTTTTGAACCCACGGTTCTCTTTCTTTACCGTGTTTTCCAGCAACAAAGTCTCTTTTGTCATATCTTTTATTTTTAGGTTGTGGGTTATCAAGATCAAGAGGTGGTTCTATCTCAACATCATTATCTGGTTATTTTTCATTGGTTGGTTGAGAGTCTTCATGAACCTCATCATTATCTTTTTCATTATCATTAGGTGAGTGTTCATTACCAGAATGAGTTTCAGCATCAGAGATAGAAATTTCATTATCATTATCAGGAGGTTTCTCTATTTCAGATTCACTAGGAGCACGTGAAGTCCTATCATTCTTCTTCTTTTTCTTCTTCTTTTTGGAAGGACTAGGTGCACTAGTGTTAGCTCTTTGTGAATCTTGTTCAATTCTTTTAGGGTGTCCCTCAGGATAAAGTGGTTCCTGAGTCATTTTACCTCCTCTAGTTGCAACTCTAACAGGAAAGTCATGCATATTATGATTCATTTCATCAAGCAATTCTCTTTGAGATTTAACAACTTGTTCTAATTGAGTTTGAACCATAGAAGAATGTTTTCCAACACCTCTAACATCATTTGAGATTCTAAATAACAAGTCACTCAAGCGAGTAATCATATCAGAATTATATTTCAATTATTTCATAACATTTGCATTGAAGTGATCTTATTTTCTAATGTAGTTTTCGAACTCATAAAGGCATTGGCTAGGATGCATATTGTGAGGATTATCACTATCATTAAACTTCATAAGAGAATTTACCTCTACCACCTTAGGCATTGGTGGTGTATTATGCCCATGTATTTCTTCGATAGGAGGTAAATTTTTAACATCCCCAGCTTTAATACCTTTTTTCCTTCATAGATTTCTTTGCCTCTTGCATATCTATAGGACTGAGATATAGTATACCCCTCTTCTTCGTAGTGGGTTTAGGCGGTGGTTCAGGAATAGTCTAATCATCATAATTTTTCAATATGTTATTCAATATTTCTTTAGCTTGTCCAACAGTTCGTTCCCTGAAAACACAACCAGCACAACTATCTAGGAAGTCCCTAGAAGCACCGGTTAGTCCATTATAGAAGATATCAAGTATTTTATTTTTCTTAAGATGATGATCAGGCAAAGCATTAAGTAACTGGCAAAGCCTCCCCCAAGCTTGTGGGAGACTCTCTTCTTTAGTTTGCACGAAGTTAAATATTTCTTTAAGGCAGCTTGTTTCATATGGGAAGGGAAATATTTTTCAGAGAAGTAATAAATCATATCTAGGAGACTACGCACACTACCAAGAGCAAGAGTATTGTAGCAAGCTTTAGCATCACCCTTTAATGAGAAAGGAAATAATTTGAGAATAAAGTAATAGCGAGTTTTCTCATCATGAGTAAAAAGGATGGCTATGTCATTCAACTTAATAAGATATGCCACAAGAGTTTTCAGTTTCATAACCATGGAAAGGATCAGATTCAACCAAAGTAATTAACTCTGGGTCGATAGGGAATTCATTATCCTTATCATCAATAAAGATAGGTGAGTTAGCAAACTTAGGATCACATTTCATTCTAGCATTCAGAGATTTTTCTTTATACTTGTGTAATAATTTCTCTAGATCATCTCTATCATTACAAGCAAGAATATCTCTAGTTGCTTCTTCACTCATAACATAACCTTCCGGTACCTTAGGCAATTCATATCTAGGAAGACTAGTTCTAGAAGGTGTTTCAGGAAATTCAATTTCAAGCTCATCATCAGATTCAACAACATCATGTTGTATAACTCTAGCAATTTGTTTATCAAGAAATTCACCAAGTAGCCCATCATCATTATCAAGTAAGGTACTAGCATCATCATAAGCATCATTCATAGTAGAAGTAGCATCATCAATAACTGAACAAAATGTAGAAGCTTAGTGCAAGACTACTAAAGCTAGAGGAACTAGAGAGCCAGCGAGCTGCTGGCCAACCATCTCAGTGGCACGAAGCTACCCCGCCATCTCAACGGAGAAGCAGCGTGGCTTCCACGGAGCTCATTCAGCCTGACTTCACGGCTCCTAGCTACCCCGTGGATACTATCACGGAGGCTCAACATTGCTAGCTTATGAAGAAATGGCATAACCTCACTTTGAAGGCGGCTGTCGGCTCTATTGCACCTCCTCAACCCGACGGAACTTTTCACTGCTGTCTGATTTCACATGGCTATGCTGTTGTGATGGTGGATGAAGTAATGGAGGGATTTGAGGAGCTCGAGCTTGACCACCCTACAGGTGAAGGGGAGAATCAGCTGGTTCATGCTCCGAGGACTACATGTCTATGGCGGAAGGAGTACATCAAGCTTCCAAATTGGACGCCTCCGCCTCCCCCTCCTTCTCCGGCGAGTTAGGGCACTCCGCCTCCTCCTCCTCCTCCTCCTCCAGCGAGTGATCAAGGCACTCCGCCTCCTTCTCCGCCTCGTATGGGGCATGAGGCCACTCCGCCTCCTCCTTCGCCTGCTCCGGTGCGTCGGAGCACTCCACCTCGTCAGCAACGGCGAAAGACAGAAACCGCAGCTCCATCTCCTCCGGCGTGTCGGAGCACTCCGCCTCCATCTCCGCCTCGTAAACAACAATGTAAGAGAGATGCCGTCGCTCCAGCAGCTAGTACAGGAAGCCTCTCACCAAAGATGGAAGTCCTCCTCTAACAACGATGATATGAAGATTCCATCAATGGTACATGAAAACCTGCAGCGAGTCTGGGAAGGATACTCTGATGATGAGAATTAAAGAGGAGCACGACCTCGTTGGAACTGGTCTGTTCTCTGTTGAATTTCACGAGTTATTCCAATTATACAATCAAAAGGCCCTCGACAAAACACTCGTGACTTGCTACTGTCTGTAAGTACTACTTCTATAATTAAGTCTCTATATATAGCTCAGCTCTTTCATTGCATGTGTATATATAATTATCCTCACTATATTATGCAGATTGAAGATCGTAGAAAAGCACAAATCTATGACATTGGGTTCATTAACCCAAATATCATACATGAATGGACGGTTCAAAAGAATGTCACAGAAACTGAGGACAACTTGCTACAATCGTTGCTCAAAAATCAAAACAAAGATAAAATACTCTTTCCTTACAACTTCAAGTGAGTGTTACTGTCTTGTCCATATTTGGTTTCCCTTATTACTCGAGGTTATAGTAATATAATTGATGTGTTATGCATGCGTGCTCAGCTTCCACTTTATTCTCCTAGAGATTAAGCTTGGGCGGGGAGTAGTAACCGTCTTAGACTCGAGACGAAAAGATCCCGAGGACTATGCGGACATGACTCAAATGCTCCAGAAGTAAGTTCAATCGATCATTATCGCACCATATCGGCAACTTTGTTCATTTCCTGATATCAAGTAATTATTTTGTTTGTCTAGCAGGGTTTGGAAAGAGTTCACCGTAATTACTCCGGGACTGCCGAGCGAGCTGCGATTTACACACCCGAAAGTAAGTACTACTACCTAGTCATGTCCCATTGATTCTAGCTAGTTTCATCAATACCATTTAACATGCTTGCTTATCAGTTTGATTGACCTCTATTTCTCATAAAGTTCTTGTGGCAGGAATCCGGGAATGATTTTTGTGGATACTACGTTTGCGAGTTCATCTACAACGCGATGGCCTCTAATAAGCGGGGCTACTATGAAAAACAATATGAAGTGCGTAAGCAAAAATCTACATAATTTTATTTTATTACCATCATTTGTGTTGAGTTTCCTTCATATACATGTATTGACCCTCTTCTTCAATTTAGATCTGGCAGATGCGGGATGAACTCCTACCACAAGATCGCATACGAGCAATTCAAGAGGAATTGGCGGAATTCTTTCTTGACCACGTCATTAATAAAGCAAGAGAATACCATGTGGAAAATTGATATAGACATGAGATGTTAGGGATTGTAAGAGATCTTATATTATATATATGTAGCTAGTAGCGTCAGATAGATATACGAAAACTTGTTGTTCGATAAATCGTTCGGAGAAAGAGAGGGGCACTCCTTTCTATATATGTTCATGATGATCTTGTGTAATTAATGGTTCCTTCATTTTCTTACTAGCTAGCGTGTCGAGTTCTCTCTATACGTGTAGTAGCTAGCATCGATCAAGCACAGAGATAAGAGAGGCCACTTCTCTCTATTAGCTAGCTAACACAATATATGAAACCCCTAAATTAACCCTCCAAAACCCCCTAACCCTCCCTTAAAAAACAAAAACCTTGCCCCTGCCAGCTGCTGACGCGTGGATGCCTTTTGGTCCCGGTTGGTGTTTTCAATCGGGACTAAAGGTGCTCCTGCCTAGGCGCCCTGCAGCGGCCACGTGGAGCCCTTTCTGTCCCGGTTCGTAAGCGAACCGGGACTAATGGGCCTCAGGAAGCGGGACAAACGGCCCATTTTCTACTAGTGCAAGCAAGCACACGTTCATAGAAAAAAAGAGGTCACAGAGAGTGCTCTGCCCTCTCTAAGAAAAATAAAAGACAAAAACAAAACAATAGTACTTTGCGCTCTCTGATGCACTCCTTGACAAGAAAATGGATTATAATATACGTACCTCACGGTTTGATCTTTTACATTTCAATTACTCGCGCCATCTACTGCCAAGGGCATCTCAATCACCAAATCGCCGCAAATGCCTGCACCAAATTGTTCAGACATTTTTTCCATCCAAAGGCGGTAAAAAAGTCCAGACAAGTTCGGATGTTTGAAATCTCGTAAATTGGCACCAACTGAAGTGAAGATTTGGGGGTGTCCGGAAGTCCGCTACGTCAAACTTCGACACGGCTCGCACATCCAAAAATCCCACCCGAGGCCCTTTCCCCCTCACTCCATCTCTTTCCTTCATGTTGTGTATCCTAAAAATCGGCGACTGACACCGTCGCTATACCACCTCGACCGCCACACAAGCCTTACCGGACCTCCACCGCTCCACTCAGGCGCCATTCCACATTGGACTACGTCGCCATTCCACCTAGATCCGATCGCAGCCCAGGTATCCTCCCCTACCAACGCCATCCATAGAGAAATCCACTACCGACAAATTCGACCAAGTGCCATTGCGAATTTTTTTTATGTTCTCGTTGTTTATTTTGAAGCAAACATGATGGATTCAAATGAGTACTTTTATCGCCAAGGTTTTTCAAAGTTGTCGTGTACCGCACATCGCATCGCACACTATCGCCAAGGTTTCACTTGCCAATGTGTCATTCTTACAGGAATTCTGCCTAGTCTTGCCTCTGGGATTTCTGATGAACTTTGTAGCCAGGAACATGAATTTTGTCGCGTTTGATGCATGGTCATTAATGTAAGTTTTATTATGTTTAGTTGTTTTGTGCTTCTCATGAGCCTTTATAATGGATTTGGTCTTTTTAGAATGAAAAATGGGTTATTTCATTCATTCCACTTGCCATTTCCTAACGCAAGGATAAATGGGTAATTTTGCCACCGGCTTCATCGTATTGTTTTTTTTGCGCGGTGTTTTCTTTTCTTTTCAGAATGTGATGTTCAGAACAATCCGGTTAAGTGTTTGTGTGGAAACCTGTAATCAGTGCCGCCTTTTTGTTTTCTATCTGTTATTTTAAGCTTGAAGAAGCACTTTTGATGCGCAAAATGTGATGAACCCCGACCTGTTAATCATCATCAGCTATTGCCTGGTGTCTGAAGCTCCTAATCATACATTAATCCCAGAGAAACGGGAAAGTGAAACACAATGATGCATCATCTACCCACAGTGTCTCCCAAACAAGTAATCTCTTCGTTTCTTTTTAGTCTGTATATAAAATTTGATCAAAGTTAAGCTTTGTAATATTTGACTAATTTTATATTAAAGAATATCAACATTCATAATATGAAATCAATATTATCAGATGCGTCATGAAATGTATTTTCATACTTCACAGTTTTAGTATTGTAGATGTTCATATTTTTTGATATAAATTTGGTTAAATTTTGTGCAGTTTGATTTTGACCAAATCTTATACGCGGAGTAAAAAGAAATGGAGGAAGTAATAGTAGCTGCCCATGAGGAGTTTGATCGTACGGCCCTAGCAGAGGTGCCAAGGAATTGCAGTTAGGCGAGTTACCATGGGCCCTAGCTAGCTTAATTAAGGATCTGTTTGGTTCCAATAAGTCATCTGACTTATAAGTCAAGTGACTTAAAACCAGTGACTTATAAGTCACGCCTGTTTGGTTGTCACATGACTTATAAGTCATCTGACCACACCTTCTCACCTTGTTTTTTATGTAAAAATGGTGGGACCCATGCAAAAGGGGGTGACTTATAAGTTTTAAGTTGGATGGAACAACTTATGACTTATAAGTTGGGATGAATTATAAGTTGGGTCTGCTTAGCAAAATAAGTCATTTTTTTCATTTTTCAATTTATAGGCCCTGTTTGGTTTCAATAAGTCACCTGACTTATAAGTTAGGTGACTTAAAACCAGTGACTTATAAGTCACGTGTGTTTGGTTGTCACCTGACTTTTAAGTCACCTCATCACATCTTCCCATCTTATTTTTTTTATGTAAAGGTGGTGGGACCCATGCAAAAGGGATGGCTTATAAGTTTTAACTTGGGGTGGAGTAACTTATAACTTATAAGTTGGGTCTGTTTGGCAAAATAAGTCACTTTTTTCACTTTTCGACTTATAAATTGGTGACTTATTTAAAACCAAACAAGCCCATAAATTGATGACTTATTTGAAACCAAACATGCCTTAACTTAGCAAAATATTGTCGTTGTCTGGCAGATACCACACACACCTCGGTAAATTGCCTTGGAGTTTCTGGGCAGCGACTCGAGGCGTGGCAGCGTTGGTTGTTTCACCAACGGCACCTTGGAGTACATAATTGCAACTTTTTGTTTGCGAGTTTTACCGGAGGAAGTTGCTGGGTACTAGTATCTTGCATGATGAATTGATGATGACCAACGCCACCTTCTCTGCCGACGTCTTACCTTCCTCTCTAGTTAATCACCCCTGGAAGCAGATTAGCAGCCCAAATTTCTCAACCTTTGCTTTTCCTTTCGTTCCCGCCTTCTGGCGAGCTGCCGTTGATGTGCGAAGCTGCCAGAAAAATCACGGTCACTAATCCATTTCAAGCACACGCTCTTAGTAGAAAACAACAAGGGCGCTCTGCGCTCTCTGATGCAGTCATTGACCAGAAAAGACGGAATATCTGCACCTCTGTCAGACTGTCACTGTATAACAGCACTACTCCACACACTATTCTGCCAGCTGCGTCCGCCCAAATCCCATGAGCCGGCATCTTCGCCCTGAAATTTCTCCGGCTTGTTTATTTCCTTCGCGGTGGCTCGGCTGGGCTGCCCCTCGATTGTCTAGTTCACTCATCTTTCCGGCCGGTTTCCATGGAGACAAGACAAGTGCAGCCCCTCACTCGCTTGCTCGCGTCGCAGTCACAATCACATGTGATCCATCCCATCCAGTGCAACGCCGCGGCGCCAACCCAAACCCCAAGTCCCAACAATGGTCCCATGATCCATGCCTTGTGTGCTGCCGCAAAGCTTCACAATCACAAGGCAGCAGCAAAGCTATGGGACGTCTGCCCACAGTAAAACGAAGAACCCGCACCCACTTTTGCACCAGCAGTTGGCGATGACAATGACGATGAGCCGTGCGCGTGCCGCCTTTTCCCCCTCGACTTTTCTGCTTCCGATCCGTGGGTTCGACCTTCCCTCCCACAAAGCATTGCATTGCCACATTGGTGATAGTAGGTCGCACGTAGTAAGTTCGTCTCGCTCCCCTACGTAGTATACATGCACATGCACTTTCCCTTTGCAGTTCAGGCAGCGGCAAAGTGGCGCCGTGCCGTCTTTAGCTGAAACTTCTTCCCGCGCATGGCATGCACATGCACATGGAGATGCAGACGTGCCTATTTACCAACTTTTGGTCCTTCTCCTACAGGCTGTGGCGCGAGTTAAGGACATCTCCAGCCGTTGGCCTTCCAGGACGCATAGAAATCGTCCCCTGAAGGCGAGCCGGCGATACAATCGGCGCTGGGGCGGTTTTGCGCCCGGTCGTCGCCCACAGCTCGCCCCCAGGCATCGAAATTGGCCCATTTTGCAGCCCAATTTCGACGAATAAAGGGCCCATATAAGTGAGAATAGGCCCATTTTCAGCGTGGTTTCGCCGTATCTCGGCGTTCAATTATCAACACAATTATTTCTTATCACATATTTCATCACAGAAAAATCAAATACTTCAACAAAATAGTACACCAACAAATAGTTCAATAAAATAGTACAACAACAAATGTTTTCTCGCTATGAAATGGAGCATCGGCGAAGTAGTCGGAGTAGAGCATGTAGTAGCCTTCGAGACGATGCCGGTTCTTTGCTTTCACCCGCCCCGGCGCCGAGCCACCTCGCCGCGACTTTTCATTGCTCGCCAGCAGCTGGGCGAGGGCGGCGAGCACCATGAGATGCTCTTCTTCCTGGACGTCGGCCGCGGCTTCCCCCTCCAGCAGAGCGGCGAGCTCTTCCTCGTCATCCGAGTCCATCGCCGAGTCAGGCAAAACGCCGAACACCTTGCGCTCGGTGGGCGTGTACCCGCCGCTAAACCGCGCCTCCGCGGCCGAAAACGGCGACCGGAAACGCCCAGCTGCTGTGGGAGGGGCTGCTGCGGTGAAGCGTTGCTATTTTCCGGCGGGGAATGGCTATCTAGCGGAGTAGGGCGGCGGCCGTCGCCGGGATATACCTAGTGGTGGCCGAGGGCATGGGGGGTGCGAGGCGAGTCGGGGGAAGAAAACCTTGACTTTTCCCCTGTCGGTGTGGGCCAGGCGTGCTTTTCCCTAGTGCCGGAGCCCCCAACTGCTCCCCAGCGCGCCGGGTTCGGCCTGTGACCGCCGGGCGGAAAAAAGGTCCGAACCGGCGATTTTCAGTGTCCTGGGGGCGCGACTGGGCCGTTTTTCGGCGCCGGCGCCGAAAAAGTGGCCTGAGGGGCTTGTTGGGGGCGCGGCTGGAGATGCCCTAAGGCCAACTCCACCGTACGAGCCCAAACGGACGTCCGTTTTGTCCGGATTCTGTCTGTTTGAATAGGACAATGGGGTCATGTCGAGGCAGTTACTGGGATGCGGTGATCGTGCGCCCAACGAGCGGACACATCCTGTCCGCGTACATTCTTCTTTGCAAGTCCATAATTTGTTTTCATCATTCATTTTTGATACATGAGAAATACATCACCAAATTTTTACTAGAAAAGTAAGACCAAAGAAAACAAGAACCACCAGAATACATTTTAGAAGATATCCAACTTTGATAGCTGCTCCGGTAAGTTGGATTAGTGCCTTCTCGATACATTCATTGTTTATCTGCGAAGGAGGCTCGATCTTGCATGTTTATTTCTTCTTCGAGTGTAAAGAAGTAGATGTTGCTTTCTCACATCTAGTTTCATGTCTAGCCTCTATTTTAGCAACAAGTGTAGTAGCCTCATCTCTAGCCTCTATGCTAGCTAAAAGTGCACAAACATCTACTAAATTACGCTCTATCAATATATCGATGTACTCTTCTTCCCAATACCAAAACTTGCATCCATACTACACAATAAAATTTTAAATTATCACAACTAGTAAAATCCAAGAGCAGAACCAAAACTAAAAATAGCACATACCCCATCATTTAAGCACTTGATGAACACCCATCCGGGATGTTCCTGCGTTGTAGACACGCGGTGCACGACCTTCTTTTGACAGTGGTCGCACTTAATGAGTGACAACGGTGCGCCGACGAGCTTTTGGGCTAGCACCGAGACCGACCGACCGCCATTCGTGTATCTGTTGGCGGACCACTGATGGTGTAGATCCGAGCGGCTAGAGGAGGAGGCACTACCTGCATGCGGCCTTGCTGGTCATTCCGGACCGGTGCCCGGCCAATCCATGGCGCGGCGTGGCTTCCCACAGCTGGGCGAGTTCAAAACCGACGGGATCCGCTCCAAATCCGGCTGCCGGGTGCTCAAATCAGGTGGCCGTGGTTGGGTAACTCGGGGACGCCGAGGGGAAGGGCTGGGCGAGCGCGCGTCCGAGCTGCACAGCTGCCATGGCAGAGGCGGCGGCGGGGGGGGGGGGGGGGGGGAGGGGGAGGAAAAGAGTGGAGAAGAGTGGGGAAGAGTGGAGGAGGTGCGGCCGGAGGGAGGGAGGGGGACGGATAGAAAAATATGTCCCTGTGCCACTGACGGGCGGGCCGAGGGAGGACATGCGCACACGAACCGCCCATCCGCGCGCTGTCCGTTACACCCGAAAAATGGCGTAAACTTGGGCCAGAAATGGGTCAAAAACGGATAAAAATTTGTTTGCATCTGCGCGTTGGGTCGTCTGGTTCGTCAGTTTTACTTCAATTGAAGATATCCGGACAAAATAAGATCGCGCGCTGAAGTTGACCTAATTTTAAGTTGGGCAGCCCAGGAAAATGGGATCCGAGGCGAGCGTGGGTGCTCTTTTTGTTCCTTAGCAGTTGGCATCGATTAAACAAAGCAAAGCCTCGGGAGAGCTTCGCCGTTGCTTCCTCTGCCCTGCTCCCCTGTCGTATTTGGAGCAAAGCGATCGGGGCATCGAACTAAAACTATACTGCCAGCACTTTATCCTTAAAAAGCGTCGCCACCACCATGCTTTTGGGAACTGGTGCTAACTCATCCACTGTCAAGTGTCAAGCTTAAAAGTGAATATTTGATTGATGAGCTTGTCGCGCCCACAGGCAGTGCAAAGGATTTTAAATTACAAAGAAAAAGATTATATTATGTGATGTGAAGTGCAGGGAGCAAGACGGGTGGGGTGGAGATCTATATATGCTGCTCCAACGTTGCACCACCTCAAAGATGCAAATTCTGCTAGCTTTAGCTCCAGGGAGGCGCCCATTTTAACGATGCAACATTCTCCAGCCAATGCGCCCCAGCACCACCAATTTCTCCTGCATATTCGTCATTTCCATGACTGGACAAAGGTTTCTCCTTTACTATGATGATGCGCTGGTATAGTCCTGGCCTCTAACTTGTAGTGCTATTTTCTAGGACATCTCCACCGACAAAAGAATGTGCATAAATTAGACCAGCTCAACCAAGCTTCGAGATAAATCGATGCATTTAGTACAAATTGGAATATGCGGCTCCAATATGTATGTAAACATGAGAGAAGATTAATAGTGCCCGCTCATGAAAAAGATGAAACCTACCAAAAAATCATGTAAAGATGGGATAATGGATCACCAAGAAGAAATCGAAAAATATTAGTTGCTCATTGTCTTATAAAGGTCATGTCAGGACAAATTAAATATTTGAAACGATGTATGAATTGTGTAGTTAGTTTAGTAAACACTGGTTTTGCTCTCAAATGTAATTAGTAATTTTACAGAATTGCAATATGTACGAGGGCCAGAACAAAAAGGCAATTCACTTGTAAAAAAAATGATGGGTTGCAATCACTTGTAATTCGAGCGTAAACACGTGAAATCACTAGTTGAGGAGTACTCTCTCTGTTCAAAAAAACTTATCCCAAACTTGTTTCTTAAATGGATGTATCTAGCACTAATTTAATGCTAGATACATCCATTTGAGAAGGACTACTCGTTATAAAGATTATTCCCACCTCCCCAGGTTGCGACAAGTGGCGTGCAGCATTTGTCGCAACCTAGGAGTTTTCTAGATCCGTTTATTCAAAATGTTTTATATCTCTTAAACCGTGCATCTCAAATTCTGAACTGTTTTCACTGTTGGATTCCTCGCGTCGAGATCTTTAAAACTAGATCCCATATTGATAGGTTTTGACGAACTTTTTTTCACGAAAAAACGAATGAAAAAACCGACTCGGGAGCATGGGGTTTTTCCCTTTCCGAAAGATGCACGCCCGTGCCTCTCACGAAAGCACAACCGTGCCTCTCGCGGAAGAAAAAAAAAACAAAAAACGCCTTTTTTCCGTTTCCGAGAGGCACTGCTGTGACTATCACGGAAGCAAAATCATGCCTCTCACGGAAGGAAAAAAAACAAAAAATGCGTTTTTTTTTGTTTTCAAGAGGCATGACCGTGACTCTCACGAAAGCACAACCATGCCTCTCGCGGAAGGAAAACTGTGCTTCTCGCAGAAGAAGAAAAAACAGAAAACGCGTTTTTTTCCTTTTCCAAAAAGCACGGCCGTGACTCTCGTGAAAGCACAATTGTGCCTCTCGTGGAAGTAAAACCGTGCCTCTCTCAGAAGAAAAAGAAAACAAAAAATACATTTTTTTCGTTTTTGAAAGGCACGGCCATGACTCTCGCGAAAGCACAACAGTCCATCTCGCGGAAGCAAAACCGTACCTCTCGCAGAAGAAAAAAACAGAAAATGTGTTTTTTTTTCGTTTCCGAAAGGCATGGCTATGATCCAATATGTATGTAAACATGAGAGAAGATTAATAGTGCCCGCTCATGAAAAAGATGAAGCCTACCAAAAAATCATGTAAAGATGGGATAATGGATCACCAAGAAGAAATCGAAAAATATTAGTTGCTCATTGTCTTATAAAGGTCATGTCAGGACAAATTAAATATTTGAAACGATGTATGAATTGTGTAGTTAGTTTAGTAAACAATGGTTTTGCATTCAAATGTAATTAGTAATTTTACAGAATTGCAATATGTACGAGAGCCAGAACAAAAATGCAATTCACTTGTAAAAAAATGATGGGTTGCAATCACTTGTAATTTGCGCGTGAACACGCGAAATCACTAGTTGAGGAGTACTCTATACTCGTTATAAAGATCACTCCCACCTCTCTAGATTGCGACAAGTGGCGTGCTACACTTGTCACAACTTGAGAGTTTTCACTTTCTTCGTAGATCCATTTATTCAAAATATTTTATATCTCTTAAACCGTGCATCCCAAATCTTCACCGTTGGATTCCTCGCGTCGAGTTCTTTAAAATTAGATCCTATATTGATAGGTTTGACGAACTGTTTTTCACAAATAAACCAGACAAAAAAACCGACTTGGAAGCACGGGTTTTTTTCCTTTTCGAAATATGCACGCCCGTGCCTCTCACGAAACCACAACCGTGCCTCTCGTGGAAGGAAAAAAACAGAAAATGCCTTATTTTTCATTTCCGAGAGGCACGGCTGTGACTCTCGGGGAAGCAAAATCATGCCTCTCGCGAAAGGAAAAAAAACAGAAAATGTATTTTTTTCGTTTCCGAGAGGCATGGCCGTGACTCTCACGAAAGCACAACCATACTTCTCGCGGAAGCAAAACCGTGCTTCTCGCAGAAGGAAAAAAAATAAAAAAACGTATTTTTTTCCTTTTTCGAAAGGCACGGCCGTGACTCTTGCGAAAGCACAACCATGCCTCTCGCAGAAGCAAAACTGTTCCTCTCACGGAAGGAAAAGAAAACAGAAAATGAGTTTTTTCGTTCTCGAAAGGCACGACCGTGATTTTTGCGAAAGCACAACCGTCCATCTCGCGGAAGCAAAACCTTACCTCTCGCAGAAGGACAAAAACAGAAAATGCGTTTTTTTGTTTCTGAAAGGCACGGCCGTGACTCTCGCGAAAGCACAACCGTGCCTCTCACGGAAGAAAAAAACAGAGAACGCGTTTTTTTTTCGTTTTCGAAAGGCACGGCTGTGACTCTGTCTCTCGTGAAAAAAACGCGTTTTTCGCGCAAGAGAAAGAAATTGAAATTTTTGTTTGACCGAAAAACTAAGAAAGACGGGTATAAAACTGAAATGTTGAAAAAACATGAAAAAGACATTCAAAAAGCCGAAAACGCATGTGGAAAAATAAACAAATAAAATCCGAAGGAAGCGCCCAGAGCGCGACACGTGACGAATGGCTGAGAACGCGCCAAGTGGCGTTGATCGTTGCGAGGCTCCTGAAGGAGCGCTCGTTAATTAGTTGCTCTTGTGAACACGGAGATAAGTCTCTGAAATGCATCTGAGCCCATCGGGCTTTGGCTCTCTATTTTTGAGTCCACCCGCAACGCTGACCCTAGTTCAAAACCATGTTAGATTGTATATACGTAGCCTTTGTATACACATTGTATTGTACCCTTTGGTATCTTTATATAATGAGATAGCCACACCCCATTTAGGGTGTTGAGCAGTTTCCCAAAACATACGTTTTACATGGTATCAGAGATAAGAGGTTTTGAGTTCAAAACCCTGCCAACGCGGTATTAAATAAAACGATTCTGTGGCCTACATCGATCCCACGTCTAAGAACTAAAATAGCCTAGACGTGAGGGGGAGTGTTGAAATATATTGCCCACCTCCCTCCCTCCATGAGTGCTGATGGCGGTAGCGGCAGCTAGGTTGAGCAGTTTCCCAAAACATACGATTTACATGGTATCAGTTTAGGGTTATGATGTCTTCCGCTGGACCCGCCGCCGCCGTCGCGCCAGCCCCCGCCGCCGCCGTCGCGCCTGCCCCCGCCGCCTCCTGCGATGGCCTATGTCGTCGCCGTTCCTTGCCTCCCGGCCCCTAGCTGCGCCCTGGTGGCATAACCATCCTCCCGGTGCAGTCCCTTCGGGATCTCAGATCGGATCGGGTGGTCAAGGCGATCTGCCTCCGTCGGTCTCTTCCGGCGGCCCGTCTTCCTCGACCAACGTCGTTGCGCCACCGCCCTACCAGGGTCCGCCGCCCGCGTATGGTGCCGCCCCTCACTAGTAGAAAAGAGGGCTTTGGTTCAGGCCGGGTCAGCCCATTAGTCCCGGTTCAGTCCAGAACCGGGACCCATGTGGGCATTGGTCCCAGTTCGTGAGGCCAGGGGCCTGCCGGGCCTCGTGGGGGCATTGGTCCCGGTTCGTCATGCCCCTTTGGTCCCGCTTGGTGGGACGAACCTGGACCAATGGGCCTCACTCCTGGCCCACCACCATTGGTCCCGGTTGATGGCTTGAACCGGGACCATAGGCTTCCCTTTAGTCCTGGTTCATGCCACGAACCGGGACCAATGAGGTGCCTATATATACCCCTCGCCCGCGAGCAGAGCACCCCAGTGCTCTGTTTTTCTCTGGCCGGCGAGGGGAGGGCTTTGTGGTGCTCTAGCTTACCTCCTATGCACATGAGGTGTTCGATGAAATGCCCGAGCCACACTAGTTAAGCTTTCTTCTCTCGAAGCTCGACCTCAAAGCTCCATTTTCCTCGAGATTTGTCTAGGTTTAGCGGCCCGTCACGTCCCACTCCCGTCTCCACCGCCGTCGATCGGCCGCACCGATCTCGTCGCCGCCACCACTGTGATGAGCCTCTTGTTCTTATCTTCTTTCTGAAAGAAAAAAAATTCTTACTTTAGATAGATACTTGTCTAATTTTCTTAATTTTATTATTGCTTGTTATTATATAGTGCGATGGTTTTGGTATCCGCCCCCGTCAGCCCTCGTCCTGGCTATGATTCGGATGTGGTATATATTATCTTTTTATAACTATCTGGTTCATTTATTGTTTATGACAATTAGGCCGACCAACGTGACATAGATTTTATTTATCTAGGGGGTAGTTGAAACGGAAATTCCAACCGACCCTATTGTCGAGAGTTAAATTTAGTTGAAGAAGAAAACAATTACTTGAAGGAAAAATAAAAAAATTGAGGAGGAGAAGATGATATTGGAGTTGCATGTTGCGGATGTCGTCGGTGATCACAAGATCAAGATGGATGCAATGCGGTTGAAGATGAGAAAGATTAGAAAATATGTCATTCATACCAAGGCTTGGTATCATTATGCCGTTGGATCAATTATTACCTTGGTTGCAATTATGATCGCATTTGTTTTCGCATTAAAATGTTTTACATAGTTTCAATGTACGGTTTAATTAATTAGATGCTCTGGAGAGCTATATGTTGTTAAACGAGAACTATGTATGTACTTTGGTTTTAATGTGATGATGAACTTCTATTAATTTGGTCACTTAATTATCTATTCATGATGTTTTGTAATGGTTTTTAACACACTTAATTATGTATAATGCACGTAGATGAACCGGCAATGGATGTACGGTGACAGACACACCTCCGAGTACATTAAGAGCATGCATGATTTTCTCGAAGTGGCTGAGGCAAACAAGCAGAATGGTTTTATGTGTTGTCCATGCCCTAAATGTGGGAATACGAAGTCTTACTCTGACCAGAAAATCCTTCACACCCACCTACTTTACAATGGTTTCATGCCACACTATAATAGTGCACGTGCATTGGACTAAGCTGGAATCTGCAGGCATTCAATAAACAGGAGAAGACAAGGCAATATGGTCTCTTTTGTCAGATAAACAATAATGCATATAAGAGCCACTTCAACAATTTAATCATGGTCTTCTCCTATCGACCCCCAAAGGAAAGAAAAGAAATAAAACTATTTACACGGAAAAGCTCCCAACAAGCAAAAGAAAAACAGGAAATTTTTTGGGTTTTCTTTTTAATTACTACTACAAGCATGGAAATTAAACTGATTAAAAGCTACAACTATTTTTTTTTGTTTTTCTTAAGGTTTATTGAACACACAAGAAGAAAGCATAAAAAGAAAAATAAACTAGCATGGATGATACAATGAAAAAGTATGAGCACCGACATCTAGCAATGAGTGTGTGAGCATAAATGTAATGTCGGTGAGAAATACGTACTCCCCCAAGCTTAGGCTTTTGGCCTAAGTTGGTCTGTGGCCACGGCTGGCCTGGCTGATATCCATAATAATAGTTGGGGTCGTACTGTGGTGCAGACGACAAAGACTCCGATTGCCACTGGCTGACAATCATCTCCGGATCCCACTGATAATTGGACTGTCGTGAAGGATCAATTGCGGTTTTGGCTCTGGCTCCTCGGCTGGTGTAGGGTTCCGGTAGGCGTGAATAGCCGTCAACAGAACAAGGTACGTGCCTACAGTCAAGTCAAACAAAGAAGGAGTAGGCAAGGTAATAGTCTCAGGATGATGTTTATTAAAGAACAATTGATATTTAAGCTCTCCTTCCCTATTCTTAACAATAAAATCATACGCCGCCATACTTTTATAATCTAAATAAACACGAGGCAGCACCTTTTCTTCCTTCTCATAATGCCTAATAGGTATGTTAAAATGTGCAGCTAGGCGTGTAGCGTAGATGCCTCCAAAGATGGGGCCTTTGGTACGGTTCAGACTCAACCGTTTGGCAATAATACCGCCCATACTAAAAGAGTTATCACCATATAAACCGTGGTGCAAAATAACAATATCAGGGATACTCAGGTTTCCACAGTTTCCGCGACCGATTAAGCAACGACTAGCAAATAATGCCAAATATCGTAAAACAGGAAAGTGTATGCTAGTGATTCGTGCATCGAAAACCTTCCTTGTTTCCCCTACAGTGATAGTGTCAATAAATCCCTCCACATCATCACGATGTGGTTCTTCTGTATTGCCCTCAAAAGGGACTAAACAAATCTGACAGAAATCATAAAGTGACATCTCCTTATGCTCATCATATAAATGAAACTCCACTGTAGGTGGTGAGTTCCTAGAATGAAAATGAAAGTTTTGCACAAAGGTATTTGTGAGCAAGAGATACTGATCGCGTTGGTCCTGGAGGGAAGCAGTAAGGCCTGCAGTCTGAGCCAACTCATGAAAATCTTCGTAAATCTCTGCTGCTCTTAAGAAATTCTCGGAAGGCCATTCACACGCACGAACCTCTGCGATGCGAGGTAGATTATACTTAGGCTTCGGTGTCTTTTCCTTCGAGCTTTGGCTCGATGAGCCCCTCAAAAGTCTTCTCATCATTTTCTGAAAAATTATGAAATTTTTAGTAACTTCAAAATAAAAGTAAACCAAACTCAATAATACTCCCTCCGTTCCTAAATATAGGGTGTATAGTTTTTGACACGGAAATTAAAGAACGCACGTGGAGGGAAAATTTCACAAGTTTTGGGAGAGATTACACCTGACTAATTGACATGAGAAAATAGAAGAGCTTGCCCTATATAAGGAAATGTAATCATATCGCTTAAAAAATTATCCAAACGAGTGGTGCAACGCAATACACCTTATATTTCAGACTTTTTCCCAAAAATCTATACACCTTATATCAAGGAACGGAGGGAGTATTGATAGCTACTACTCCTACAAGTGCCTAGGGACTATATCATGCATCAAAACTACGTTTGACCATATAAATTTGACATGCAAGCTCAAGAATAGGGTCACCTAAACAGCAAAAATTTGCAATGAATAAAGCACTAGAACAAAAACTAATTGGATCAATGGAGGAGTCACATACCAAGGAACAATCTCCCCAAGCAGTTTTGTGAGAGGTGCTTTGAGCAAGGAGATCAAAAATGGCAGCAAAACGAGCTTGGACTCGGGTTTGAGCTGGTTATTCGTGTTTGGGGGAGGAAGGAGTGTATGGGTGAAGGAATAAGTGGAGGAGGGCCACCGAGGCAGGGGGCGCGCCCTGCACCCTCGTGGGCAGGAGGCTGGCCCCCCTAGTGTGTTCTCTTAGTTCCATAAATCCTCAAATATTCTAGAAAAAAATCATATTTAATTTTCAGGGCATTTGGAGAACTTTTTTTTCCGAGGTATTTTTATATTGCACGGATAATCAGATAACAGACAGACAAATATTTGTTTTTATTTTATTTAATATAAATAACAGAAAGTAAAAGTGGGATGCAGAAGGTTGTGCCTTCTAGTTTCATCCATCTCATGATCATCAAAAGGAATCCACTAACAAGGTTGATCAAGTCTTGTTAACGAACTCATTCCGAATAACATGGAACCGGAGAAATTTCGAATAACACTATGTTACCTCGACGGGGATATGCACATCCCCAATAATAAGAATATCATATTTCTTCTTGACAGTAGGAAGAGGAAATTCAAAACCTCCAAATATAATCGATGGAATTTTTCCAATAGAGTTGATACTATGAACTTGAGGTTGTTTCCTCGGAAAGTGTGTCGTGTGCTCATTACCATTAACATTAAAAGTGACATTGCCTTTAGTGCAATCAATAACAGCCCCTGCAGTATTCAAAAAGGGTCTTCCAAGAATAATAGACATACTATCGTCCTTGGGAATATCAAGAATAACAAAGTCCGTTAAAATAGTAACATTTGCAACTACAACAGGCACATCCTCACAAATACCGACAGGTATAGCAGTTGATTTATCAGCCATTTGCAAAGATATTTTAGTAGGTGCCAACTTATTCAAATCAAGTCTACGATATAAAGAGAGAGGCATAACACTAACACCGGCTCCAAGATCACATAAAGCAGTTTTAACATAATTTCTTTTAATGGAGCATGGTATAGTGGGTACTCCTGGATCTCCAAGTTTCTTTGGTATTCCACCCTTAAAAGTGCAATTAGCAAGCATGGTGGAAATTTCAGCTTCCGGTATCTTTCTTTTATTTGTGATAATATCTTTCATGTACTTAGCATAATGATTGGTTTTGAGCATATCAGTTAATCGCAGACGCAAAAAGATAGGTCTAATCATTTCAGCAAAGCGCTCAAAATCCTCATCATCCTTTTTCTTGGATGGTTTGGGAGCAAAGGGCATGGGTTTCTGAACCCAAGACTCTCTTTCTTTACCATGTTTCCTAGCAACGGAGTCTTTCTTATCATAACGTTGATTCTTTGATTGTGGGTTATCAAGATCAACACCAGGTTCAATTTCTATATCATTATCATTACTAGGTTGAGCATCATCATGAACATTATTATTAGAATTATCATTAGTTTTAGGATCATTACCAGATTGAGTTTCAGTATCAGAAATAGAAATATCATTTGGATTCTCAGGTGTTTCAACAATAGGATCACTAGAAGAATGCAAAGTCCTATCATTTTTCTTTTTCTTCTTTTTAGAAGAACTAGGTGCATCTAAATTATTTCTCTGAGAATCTTGCTCAATTCTCTTAGGATGGCCTTCAGGATACAAAGGTTCCTGAGTCATTCTACCACCTCTAGTCATAACTCTAACAGCATTATCGTTATTCTTATTATTCAATTCACTGAGCAAATCATTTTGAGCTTTAAGTACTTGTTCTACTTGAGTGGTAACCATAGAAGCATGTTTACTAATAAGTTTAAGTTCACCTTTGACATTAGACATCTAATCACCCAAGTGTCCAAGCATATTTGAATTGTATTTTAATTGTCTACCAAAATAAGCATTAAAATCTTCTTGTTTAGCCATAAATTTATCAAACTCATCTAAGCATGGGCTAGCAATTTTAGTAAATAGGATTACAGCTTTATCATATCTATAGAGAGAATTTACCTTTACTACCTGTGTCGGGTTATCAAGACCATGAGTTTCTTCAATAGGAGAAGGATTTGGATTATATGTTTCTTCAACAGGCGGTAAATTAAGACCATGTATTTCTTCAATAGGAGGTAGATTCTTAACATCTTCAGCTTTAATACTTTTTTCTTTCATAGATTTCTTTGCCTCTTGCATATCTCCAGGAATGAGAAATAGAATACCCCTCTTCTTCCGAGTTGGTTTAGGAATAGGCTCAGGAATTTGCTCCAAAGGTGTCCAATTATTTTCATTTGTCAACATATTATTCAATAGAATTTCAGCTTCATCCGGTGTTCTTTCCCTAAAAACAGAACCAGCACAACTATCCAGGTAATCTCTGGAGGCATCAGTTAGTCAATTATAAAAGATATCAAGTATTTCATTTTTATTAAGAGGATGATTAGGGAAAGCATTAAGTAATTGGAGAAGCCTCCCCCAAGCTTGTGGGAGACTCTCTTCTTCAATTTGCACAAAATTATATATATCCCTTAAAGCAGCTTGTTTCTTATGAGCAGGGAAATATTTAGCAGAGAAATAATAAATCATATCCTGGGGACTACGCACACAACCAGGATCAAGAAAATTAAACCATATCTTAGCATCACCCTTTAATGAGAACGGAAATATTTGAAGGATATAAAAGTAGCGAGTTCTCTCATCTTTAGTGAATAGGGTGGCTATATCATTCAACTTAGTAAGATGTGCCACAACAGTTTCAGATTCATAACCATGAAAAGGGTCAGATTCAACCAAAGTAATTATATCAGGATTAACAGAGAATTCATAATCCTTATCAGTAACAAAGATAGGTGAAGTAGCAAAAGCAGGGTCAGGTTTCATTCTAGCATTTAGAGATTGCTTACTCCATTTAGCTAATAATTTTTTAAGTTCAGTTCTATTTCTGCAAGCTAAAATAGCTAAAGAAGCATCTTGATCAAAAACATAACCCTTAGGAATGGCAAGTGGTTCTTCATCATCACTTTCATCAGTATCATCAGATTCAATATTTTCAATTTCTCTAGCCCTAGTGTCAGTGTCAAAACCGGCGGATCTCGGGTAGGGGGTCCCGAACTGTGTGTCTAGGCCGGATGGTAACAGGAGGCAGGGAACACAATGTTTTACCCAGGTTCGGGCCCTCTTGATGGAGGTAAAACCCTACGTCCTGCTTGATTAATATTGATGATATGGGTAGTACAAGAGTAGCTCTACCACGAGATCGAGGAGGCTAAACCCTAGAAGCTAGCCTATGGTATGATTGTTGTCTACGGAGTTGATGAAGTTGTCCTACGGACTAAAACCCTCCGGTTTATATAGACACCGGATAGGGTTAGGGTTACATAGAGTCGGTTACAATGGTAGGAGATTTTGAATATCCGCATCGCCAAGCTTGCCTTCCATGCCAAGGAAAGTCCCATCCAGACACGGGACGAAGTCTTCAATCTTGTATCTTCATAGTCCTGGAGTCCGGCTGAAGGTATAGTCCGGCTGCCCGAACACCCCCTAATCCAGGACTCCCTCAGTAGCCCCTGAACCAGGCTTCAATGATGACGAGTCCGGTGCGCAAATTGTCTTCGGCATTGCAAGGAGGGTTCTCCTCCAAATTCCCCGTACCTGTTGAATAAAGTCCGGTTTCTTGTAAATGTTGCGCTCCTTGGCTTCTACGCCCAATAATGGCCGTCTTCCACGTGTCAAACGAATGCGAAAAGCTGAGGCGTTTTTACATCCACACCCCTAGCCATATAAACGAGCCGCCTATTTAATTGGATGGGAATTCAGGTTCAAACCACATCTTCTCCTCTCCGCGAGCTATCATCAGAGCGCTTCCAGCAAAGGTCCATTCCAACATGTCCAACCGTCGCAGCTCCTCCCCTCGCCCCTCTGGTCCCAAACCCGGGGACTGGGAGAGTTGCACTATCCCGCACAGTGAGTTAGTGTCGCTTCAGGCCAAGGGATTTCTTCCCCCAGCATACATGGTCCCGGTCCGAGCCGGCCTCGCCACCTACAATGGCGGAAAACAGGCGGAGAGCACCCCCAATCCTTCTAAAGGAGAGCGGGTGTGCCTCGTCCCCTATCTAATAAGGGGACTGGGATTTCCAATTCATCCATTTCTCCGCGGGCTTCTGAAGTTTTACGGTCTCCAGCTGCACAATTTCACGCCCGCTTCCATATTACATATCGCGGGTTTCGTCGCCCTTTGCGAGCTATTTTTAGGCGTTGAGGCTCATTTCGCGCTGTGGAAGAGGTTATTCTGCCTGGTGCCCCATTCTCAGGAGGTGTCTATCTATCAAGTGGGTGGAGCCGAAGTATGGCGCATCGCCGGGAACGGATACCTATCCGGAACCCCGAAGAAGGCGTCCGAGGACTGGCCTTCGGAATGGTTTTACATGGATGACGTCCCGCTACCGGACCCTATCCGGGTCTGTCTCGCTGAGTTCAACAATGCCCCGTTGAAGAAATGCTTGAGCTGGCGTGCACGGAGCTCTCAGAGAGAAAGCGACAGAGACGTCCTTTACCTGATGGGCCGGATAAGACTGTTGGCTCATTCTGGACTAACCATGATTGGAGTCATGGCCGCATGCATTATGCGGGGGGTGCAGCCGCTTCAATATAAAGGCCACCCTATGTGGGACTTCAATTGGGAGGATGACGCCACCCATTACGGTCGTAAGGGGCTGGACTCAGCCGCCGCCTTAGTAAAGATCTTATCCTCTTTGTACAAGGGAGAAAAGGAGGAATTCCTCCGCGTCAATCCGCAGGCCGGATTCAGCATGTACGATCCTCCAAGTTGGGTAAGTGAACAATTGCGCTTGCCCGTTTGTTTTATACTCCCACGGTTAGATAGGTAGTCTAATGATTTCAATGCAGGAACTGTGACAAGAGGTAAAGGATATAAACAGTCGTCCTCCACAGCCCGAGGACCCAGAACGGTCCCTCAATCCGGACTCCGAAGAAGATCCGGACATATCGGTGGAGCTTATTGACGGGGTGTTCTATCAGCTAAGCAAGGACGATAGCTTGGTGGCCATTATGGCGGATTACCCAGGGTTAATCCCGGCCTCCCAGGTGAAGGAAATTGGAGTCCCATTCCCTTGAAAGAGATTCCATTCTTACGTATTCCGATGTTTCTAACAACAACCGTGTTTTGCAGGGGAGATTTGCGAGGCAGGAGGCCGAACCTGCGGTGGCTAGCCAACGAGGGGTCGCAGGGCCCCATGGGGCAAAAAGGAATGTAGTCCGGACTGAGATGCCGGCGCAAAGGTACAGCGCGCCCTCTGTTTCCCTGGAGTTATTCTATTAGGGCATATTAACGTTCGTGCTATCTTCAGAACGAAGAGATCTCGCCGGACTACATCTGGAGAGGTTGCCAATCGCGCCTCCACCAGCCAGGCTCTAACCTCTGTCCAGGAAGCGGAGGCGAGCACAAGCCGCGCATCGGACGCTCCTCCGACAGAGGATGAGGACAGGCTGTCTGCCACAAATTCCAAAGTGGAGAGTGCCATGAACCACAGGCGTCGCCGGACCGTTCTACGCGACGGGTGTTTCTCCCAAGAGGCTTTATATGCCTTTAATTCGTGAGATGCGTATCTCCAAGCCGCTCAAAATGGTTTAGCCAGAGCCACGGAGCAGTATGTAAAAGACATACGGGTAAGAAAATTTTGGTTATATATATATATATATATATATATATATATATATATATATATATATATATATATATGCCAGTAGCCCCCGAGACTTGAAGCAGTTAGAGAAACTGATTTAAGGATCATTTAATATGTAGGTTCTTACAGAGAAGAATACCGTACTGTCCCAGGAGCTGGAAAAGTGCAGGGCCCAACTAGAGGCCGCACTAGCCGCAGCAGGGGGGGCCCAAAGAGACCCCCTCAGGTAAGATACACTTCGAAAGATTAGTATTGTGCGGTGTGGTTGCAAATCTGACAGATCATATTGCAGATGGCGTCGGACTAGATCCGGACAAACACCAACTCTTACGCCGGTTAAAGGCCGGTGAGAGTATGTTGACAAGGGTGAGGCTGGAAAAGAATGATCTTCAGGATGCCAACACCGAGCTGGACGTCGAACTTAAAGATGTTCGTGGCCAGTTGTCGGACTCCACGAAGGAGAATCGGCGGCTTCGACGCGGCATATTTAGTAAGTACTTGAACGAACTTTGAAAAAAAAAAGTTCGGCGAGGAAGTCGACTAACAGAGTAATGTCTGTAGGTATGCTCACAGGTCGTCCTGCAGAGGAGATGCCCGGTTCTACGAGTGACCTTCTTCCCAAACTCTTGCAACTGCACGAGCGAGTTCGCCAGGCAATGCGAGGTGTTGCCCAAGCCTTATGGCCTGCCCACTCCGTGCCCGAGGGCCTTGGAGAGGTTGCGGAGAAGCTGAAGGGAGCTCGGCGGCGCTTCCGGTTGTGGAAGATATCGGCCTGCCGACAAGGCGCTAGGGAGGCCTCGGCCATGGTGAAGACCCGTTTTACGAAGTCTGACCCAAACCACATGGCCGAGGTCGGACCAATGGGGCCTGACGGGAAGGAGATCCCTGTAAGCTTAGTGTACGGCCAAGTAGAGTTAGCCGCGAAGTATTCCCAGCAGGACTGTAAATTAGACAGCCTGTTAGATGGTATAGAAGAGGAATACAATCAGTCGGAATGACTGTGTAATTTTGAATTAACATGTGTAATGCCTTCTAGCCGGATTGTAGATCGTTTGTCGTTGCCGACCTTTTCGCTTCAACCTCGGGACCTGACGGTCCGGAGTGTGTCCGAATACCCTAGCGGTTATATAAGAACCGGGGTATGCGTGGAGACCAGGCGTAGGGGTCATTAGTGCTTTATCAGACAAGTGCCCAACTAGTTATGTTATATTACATGGTTAGTAAGAAACATCTTCCAGAGAGAATAGTTCCGTTAAGGGTTCCTTTCGCTGGGAGGCATGCCCTAATGTGCATGTCCGGACTGCATGAAGAGACGTAGAAAAAGCATCTGGGGGTGCATAAAATGAGTAAAAAGATCATCTTTTATTTCACCGACTGAATATTCCCTTAAGAACGCTAGCTTTCGGCTTCACCCAGTCTAAGGTACACGTCCGGCGGACCCGGCAGTAACAATCACAGAGGTGCTCCCTTTACCGCCTAGCCAAACAATCGGGAACGTAGTGGTAAGCACAGGAGCCAGGCAACCCAGCTTGGCCAAAACTTAAGTCATATCGATGCATATAATGGTGAAGAAAAAGGTACATGCGGAAGTTTAACGCATGTGTTGGGCGTGAAGCCCGTATAAATAAGCTTCTGTTAAAGAAGCCCCCAGGTTTAATGAGCGCGAGTAGCGCGTCGCTGTATGAGCCTTTAAGGGCTATAGAAGAAAGAATGGGAAGGAGAGAAATGTAAGACAGAAAAATTCAAAAAGAAATGGACAGAGGAAGGAGACGAACACAGAGTCCGGCGCTAGGCATAGAATCTTCGGAGACGGGCGGCGTTCCATGGGTTCGTCTCGAGTCGGTTGTTCGACGCATCTTGCAGGCGGTACGCCCCACCAGTCAGGACTTGGTCGATTATGAATGGACCTTCCTATTTGGGCTTGAGTTTGTCCTTTTTCTTATCCGGTAGGCATAGGACTAGTTCGCCAACATTGTAATTTTTGGCCCGTACCTCTCTGCTTTGATATCTTCGGGCCTGCTATTGATAAAATGCGGAACGGGCTTTTGCCACATCACGCTCCTCCAAGGCGTCCAAGTTGTCCTGCCGATCGAGCTCGGCTTCTCTTTCTTCATACATACGCACTCTAGGTGAGTCATGAATTATGCCGCAGGGCAAAACTGCTTCTGCGCCTTACACCATAAAAAATGGTGTGTATCCGGTGGTGCGATTTGGCGTGGTCCGCAGCCCCCATAGCACGGAGTCGAGCTCCTCTACCCAGTGCGTGTTAAATTCCTTGAGGTACCGCACTAGTCTGGGTTTAATGCCGCTCATGATAAGACCATTTGCACGTTCGACCTAGCCGTTGGTTTGTGGGTGATAGACGGAAGCATAATCGAGCTTGATGCCCATGTTTTTGCACCAGAGTTTTACCTCGTCGGCGGTAAAGTTTGTACCGTTATCGGTTATGATGCTGTGGGGGACGCCATAACGGTGTACAACCCCGGATATGAAGTCTATCACAGGTTCGGATTCGGTTGTTTTAATAGGCTTGGCTTCTATCCATATGGTGAACTTATCCACCATGACCAGTAAATATTTTTTCTTATGGGTTCCACCTTTGAGGGGTCCGACCATGTCAAGCGCCCAGACCGCAAAAGGCCAGGTGATAGGTATAGTTTGGAGTGCGGTGGGTGGCATATGGCTTTGGTTGGCAAAAAGTTGGCAACCAGCGCATCGCTGGACTAGGTCTTGAGTGTCTGCCCGGGCCGTCGGCCAATAAAAGCCTGTACGGAAAGCCTTGCTAACAATTGACCGAGCAGCAGCGTGGTGACCACCGAGTCTGGCATGAATTTCAGCCAGAAGGTTCCGCCCTTCCTCTTCAGAGATGCACCTTTGAAGGACTCCGGTAGTGCTTTTCTTATAAAGCTCTCCTGCATGGACTCTGTAGGCTTTAGATCGCCGCACTATGAAGCGGGCCTCGTTTTGGTCCTTCGGGAGTTCCTGCCTAATAAGGTAGGCTAGGAATGGTTCTGTCCACGGGGCGATGATCGCCATTATTACGTGGGCTGAAGGTGTAATTTCATTGGCAGAGACTCCAATTGTGTCAGATTGTTCGGCATTAGGTGGTGCTGCTGGGTATGGGCTGTTATTTGCGGGTTCGCCCTCCCATACTACGGATGGCTTGAACAGTCTTTCTAAAAAGATGTTGGGGGGGGGGACTGCATCGCGTTTTGCTCCGATGCGTGCTAGGACGTCCGCCGCTTGATTGTTTTCTCGGGCTATATGGTGAAACTCCAGCCCTTCGAACCGAGCTGACATTTTTAGGATGGCGTTGCGGTAAGCTGCCATTTTTGGGTCTTTGGCGTCGAAGTCTCCGTTTATTTGGGATATCGCGAGGTTTGAATCCCTGCATACCTCTAGGCGCTGGATACACATGGATACTGCTATCCGGAGGCCATGTAGGAGGGCCTCATATTCGACTGCGTTGTTGGAATCCGTGTACATGATCTGGAGCACATATTGGACTGTGTCTCCTGTGGGGGACGTCAGGACAACGCCAGCCCCCAGTCCGGCCAACATTTTGGAGCCGTTGAAGTGCATGATCCAGTTTGAATATGTGTCGTACTCTTTAGGGAGCTCGGCCTTCGTCCATTCTGCGATGAAGTCGGCCAAAACTTGCGATTTAATAGCTCGCCGTGGCTTATAAGTTATATCGAACGGGAGAAGCTCGATGGCCCATTTTGCAATCCGGCCCGTTGCATCGCGGTTGTTGATAATATCGTTGAGTGGTACTTCCGAGGCTACTGTTATGGAACACTCTTGAAAGTAGTGTCGTAGCTTCTGGGATGCCATGAATACCACATATGCAATCTTTTGGTAATGCGGGTACCTTGATTTGCATGGACTGAGGACAGTGGACACATAGTAGACTGGCCTTTGAAGGGGGAATTTGTGTCCGTCCGTTTCCCGCTCGACAACGAGCACTGCGCTGACAACTTGGTGTGTTGCTGCGATGTCCAATAACATGGGCTCGCTGGTGTTTGGCGCGGCCAGGACTGGGTTTGTTGCCAATATGGCTTTTATTTCATCAAGTCCGGCCGTGGAGGCATCCGTCCACTTGAAGTGTTCGGTGCGCCGATGGAGGCGATAGAGGGGTAGTGCCTTTTCTCCCAAGCGGGAGATGAAGCGGCTTAAAGCCGCCACGCATCCGGTTAATTTTCATATTTGTTTAAGGTGCTTTGGGACATCCAGTTGTGACAAAGCTTGGATCTTGGCTGGTTTTGCTTCAATTCCTCTACCAAATACAATGAAGCCCAAGAGCTTTCCGGCTGGAACGCCGAAAACACATTTTTCCGGATTGAGCTTGATGTCATATTTTCGGAGGTTATCGAATGTAAGCTTCAAGTCGTCTACTAGAGATTCGACATGTCTTGATTTGACAACCACATCATCCATGTATGCCTCCACTGTTTTGCCGATTTGGTTTGCCAGACATGTCTGGATCATGTGCTGATATGTTGCGCCGGCGTTTTTCAGCCCGAAGGGCATTGTGTTGAAGCAGAATGGGCCGTATGGTGTGATGAATGCTGTTGCAGCTTGGTCTGATTCTGCCATCTTGATTTGATGGTAACCGGAGTATGCATCGAGGAAACACAACGAATCGTGTCCTGCGGTGGCATCGATAATTTGATCGATACGGGGGAGGAGGAAGGGATCCTTTGGGCACGCCTTGTTAAGGTGTTTGAAATCGACACGCAGGCGCCATGATTTGTCCTTCTTTGGTACCATCACCAGGTTTGCTAGCCAGTCCGGATGTTTTATGTCTCTGATGAATCCGGCCTCCAATAGCTTGGCTAGCTCCTCACCCATAGCCTATCTCTTGGGTTCGAAAAACGCCGAAGGGCTTGTTTGACAGGTTTAAATCCTTTTTGGATATTTAAGCTGTGTTCGGCCAGCCTGCGTGGTATCCCTGGCATGTCTGAAGGGTGCCAGGCGAAGATGTCCCAGTTCTCTCGTAGGAACTCTCGCAGTGCGGCGTCTACATCAGGGTTCAATCGTGCCCCGATGGAAGCTGTTTTATTGGGGTCCGTTGGATGGACTTGGAATTTGATTATTTCGTCTGCTGGCTTAAAGGATGTGGATTTAGATCTTTTGTCGAGTATCACATCATCCCTGTTAACCGTGGAGCGCAACGCTGTCAGTTCCTCGGCCGCTAAGGCTTTGGATAGTGCCTCAAGGGCTAATGCGGCCGTTTTGTTTTCAGCGCGGAGTGCTATGTCCGGATCACTAGCTAGAGTGATAATTGCATTCGGCCCGGGCATCTTGAGCTTCATGTACCCGTAATGGGGTATTGCTTGGAAGATTGTGAATGCTTCCCGCCCTAGTAAGGCGTGATGTCCGCTTTTAAACGGCGCCACCTGGAACGTGACTTCTTACGACCTGTAATTATCCGGCGTGCCGAACACCACATCTAGTGTGATTTTTCCCGTGCAGGGCGCTTCCCGACTGGGGATTATTCCTCTAAAGGTTGTGCTGCTTCGCTCAACGCGGTTCCAGTCTATTTCCATTTTTTGAAGGGTCTCCTCATAAATGAGGTTCAGTCCGCTGCCTCCATCCATGAGCACCTTGGTAAGGCGAAAGCCGTACACTATGGGACTGAGGACCAATGCGGCTGGTGCTCGGGCTGTTCGGAATCTAGGTTCATCACTTGCGTTGAAAGTAAAGGCAGTGTCGCTCCATGGATTTATTGTTGCAACTTGATAGACTTCAGCGAGGTTGCGGAGTGTTCTTTTTCGCATATTGTTTGATGCGAAAGTCTCGAAGACTGTGAGAACGGTACTGGTGTCCTCGGGTTGGCTTTCTGCGGCCTCCCGATTTAAGAGGTCCTCGCCAATTTTGGCTACCTGCCGGAGTATCCAACATGCTCTAAGGCTGTGAGTTGGTGTGGCATCCTCTGTACTGTGAATTCTACAGGGTCCATCAAGCCACCTTTCCAGTACGGTTCCATGCCCTGCAAAGGGTTTTGGCTTTTTGCTATTTATCCCGGGTGTCTTATGATGATGCACCCTCTTAGTTCGGACGGGATTACTATTCAAGGCCGGATTATCCCAAAATTTCGTTTCGGTTTTCCAGGCACTTTCCATCGCACAGTATTTTTGTACTATGGACGCCAAGTCAGCGAAGCGTGTAATATCACGGCGACTGACGGCGTTAAGGATTCCCTCGTCCGTGCAATTACTGCAGAAAATTGATATCGCGTCTCCCTCGTGGTAATCTTTTATCATGTTCATAACCAGGAGGAATCTGGCCCAGTAATGATGTACTGTTTCGTCGGGCCTCTGCCTAACTTGGGAGAGATCGCTTATGTTCGGTTGGGTGGGTGTCGTTGAATCTGAAGCCTCACCTAGTCCAATATTCGGAGGCCGAAGAGTTTCCGAATTCTGAAGTTCGGACTCCTGGACGTTATCCAACGAATCCGGCTCATTGCCTGATTCTAAGCTCAGGTCTCGAGTTGCATCCTCCCCTCCGCGGGTATCCGGCTTGGAGGGATCGGAAATTCGAACGTAACTAGTCCTTAAAATAGATGAAGGGTTGCCGCACCGCGCCTCTACCACAGCAACGTGGTGGGTGACTTGGGGAGAGTTAATTTCTCTTAGATCGGGTTTAAGCCCAACCTGGTCGTAATCCGTGGCGACCCCCAGGGCGGCGATGCGGTCCAAGAGCTCCTTTACGGAAGAGAGCTCCATTGGATCTAACTGCTTGATGAGCTCCTAGCTGACGTGTAAATTGCTTTTGATGACCCGAGAGGTCACCATCGGTGCAACAGCCGAACAGGCGGTCATGAGGAAACCACCTAGCCGGAGGGTTTGGCCAACAGCCAAGGCTCCCTTAGCAACGGCGCCGTCTTTGAAGACGGGAGAAGGCATCCTTCCTGATTGCGACGGCACAGAGGAACTCTCAATGAAAGCACCAATGTCGGTGTCAAAACCGGCGGATGTCGGGTAGGGGGTCCCGAACTGTGCGTCTAGGCCGGATGGTAATAGGAGGCAGGGAACACAATGTTTTACCCAGGTTCGGGCCCTCTTGATGGAGGTAAAACCCTACGTCCTGCTTGATTAATATTGATGATATGGGTAGTACAAGAGTAGATCTACCACGAGATCGAGGAGGCTAAACCCTAGAAGCTAGCCTATGGTATGATTGTTGTCTACGGAGTTGATGAAGTTGTCCTACGGACTAAAACCCTCCGGTTTATATAGACACCGGATAGGGTTAGGGTTACATAGAGTCGGTTACAATGGTAGGAGATCTTGAATATCCGCATCGCCAAGCTTGCCTTCCACGCCAAGGAAAGTCCCATCCGGACACGGGACGAAGTCTTCAATCTTGTATCTTCATAGTCCTGGAGTCCGGCTAAAGGTATAGTCCGGCTACCCGAACACCCCCTAATCCAGGACTCCCTCACCTAGCAAGTTGTTCATCAAGAAAAGCACTAAGTAGCATAGTAGTATCAGGCATAGAGGTAGTTTCATCATAAGTATCATGCATAGTAGAAATGGCATCATCAAGAACATGCGACATATCAGAACGAATAGCAGAAGCAGGTGTAGGTGTCGCAAGTTTACTCAAAACAGAAGGTGAATCAAGTTCAGAGCTAGATGGCAGTTCCTTACCTCCCCTCGTAGTTGAGGCATAGATCTTGGTTTTTGGATCTCTCAAGTTCTTCATAATGATATGCAGATATATATCCCAAGTGACTCAAATAATAGAGCTATGCTCCCCGGCAACGGCGCCAGAAAATAGTCTTGATAACCCACAAGTATAGGGGATCACAACAGTTTTCGAGGGTAGAGTATTCAACCCAATTTTATTGATTCGACACTAGGGGAGCCAAAGAATATTCTCAAGTATTAGCAGCTGAGTTGTCAATTCAACCACACCTAGAAATTTAATATCTGCAGCAAAGTGTTCAGTAGCAAAGTAATATAATAGTAGTGGTAACGGTAGCAAAAGGCAACAGTTGTAAAAGTAATGTTATTGGTATTTTGTAGTGATGATAGCAATAGCAACGGAAAAGTAAATAAGAGAAGAACAATATATGGAAAGCTCGTAGGCAATGGATCGGTGATGGAGAATTATGGCGGATGCGGTTCATCATGTAACAGTCATAACCTAGGGTGACACAGAACTAGCTCCAGTTCATTGATATAATGTAGGCATGTATTCCGAACATAGTCATACGTGCTTATGGAAAAGAACTTGCATGACATCTTTTGTCCTACCCTCCCGTGGCAGCGGGGTCCTTACGGAAACTATGGGATATTAAGGCCTCCATTTAATAGAGAACCGGAACAAAGCATTAACACATGGTGAATACATGAACTCCTCAAACTACAGTCATCACCGGTAAATATCCTGATTATTGTCACTTCGGGGTTAATGGATCATAACACATAATAGGTGACTATAGACTTGCAAGATAGGATCAAGAACACTCATATATTGATGAAAACATAATAGGTTCAGATCTGAAATCATGGCACTCGGGCCCTAGTGACAAGCATTAAGCGTAGCAAAGTCATAGCAACATCAATCTCAAAACATAGTGGACACTAGGGATCAAACCCTAAGAAAACTAACTCGATTACATGATAGATCCCATCCAACCCATCACCGTCCAACAAGCCTATAATGGAATTACTCACGCACGGCGGTGAGCATCATGGAATTGGTGATGGAGGATGGTTGATGATGACGATGGCGACGGATTCCCCTCTCCGGAGCCCCGAACGGACTCCAGATCAGCCCTCTCGAGAGGTTTTAGGGCTTGGCAGCGGCTCCGTATCGTAAAACACGATGATTTCTTCTCCCTGGTTTTTTTCTCATTGAAACTCAATATATGGAGGTGGAGTTGGAGTCGGAGAGGCAACAGGGGGGCCAACGAGGTAGGGGGCGCGCCCTACGGGGGTAGGCGCGCCTCCCACCCTCGTGGCAAGGTGGTGGGCCCCATGGCCTCCATCTTTTGCAGGTATTTTTCTTATTTTCTGAAAAGTCGCTCCGTGAAGTTTCAGGTCATTTCGAGAATGTTTGCTCCTGCACATAAATAACACCATGGTAATTCTGCTAAAAACAGCGTCAGTCCGGGTTAGATCCATTCAAATCATGCAATTTAGAGTCCAAAACAAGGGCAAAAGTGTTTGGGAAAATAGATACGTTGGAGGCGTATCACAAACCCTAGAAGCCGTCACCGCTTGGTGGTAAAACAGCGGCCCTGCCTCAGCAGGCTCTGCAGGGCGCGGCGCCATCCATCACCGGCGGCAGTCAGCCGGTTGCTTGTTGTCCCTACTGTGGCGCTCAGCAGGCCTGCCAGCTGTGTGGTATTGAGCGCCACATTGCCTCCCGCTATCACCGCCGCATCAAGCAAGATTTTTTGGGCCTAGGCAACAATGGCAAAGGGAATGATAAGCAGGGTGCCACCGCGGTGACGAGTCATGAGCACGGCCGCACTATGTCCTACTCCATTGATCCTACGTGGTACATGGACATGGGAGCTACAAACCACCTCACCAGCGAGATGAGTGTTGGTGAACGTTGCAGAAAACAAAAAAAATTCCTACGTTTCACCAAGATCAATCTATGGAGTCAACTAGCAATGAGAGGAGAGTGCATCTACATACCCTTGTAGATCACGAGCGGAAGCGTTCAAGAGAACAGGGATGATGGAGTCGTACTCGCCGTGATCCAAATCACCGATGACCAAGTGCCGAACGAACGGCACCTCCGCGTTCAACACACGTACGGAGCGCATGACATCTCCTCCTTCTTGATCCAGCAAGGGGGAAGGAGAGGTTGATGAAGATCCAGCAGCACGACGGCGTGGTGGTGGATACAGCAATGATCGCAGCAGGGCTTCGCCGAGCTACTGCGAGAGAGAGAGGTGTAGCAGGGGAGAGGGAGGCGCCAAGACTTGAGGTGTTGCTGTCCTCCCTCTCCCCCCTTTATATAGGCCCCCTAGGGGGGTGCGCCGGCCCTAGGAGATGGGATCTCCTAGGGGGGCGGCGCCCAAGGGGGTGGAGTACCCCCCAAGGCAAGTGGAGGCGCCCCCTCCCCTAGGGTTCCCAACCCTAGGCGCATGGGGGGGCAAGGGGGGGGGGGGGCGCACCAGCCCACTATGGGCTGGTTCCCCTCCCCACTTCAGCCCATGGCGGTGACCCCCCGAAACTCTCCCGATGGCCGAAACTGCACTTCCTATATATAATTCTTCACCTCCGGACCATTCCGGAACTCCTCGTGACGTCCGGGATCTCATCCGGGACTCCGACCAACTTTTGGGTTACTGCATACTCATATCTTTACAACCCTAGCGTCACCGAACCTTAAGTGTGTAGATCCTACGGGTTCGGGAGACACGTAGACATGACCGAGATGGCTCTCTGGTCAATAACCAACAGCGGGATCTGGATACCCATGTTGGCTCCCACATGCTCCTCGATGATCTCATCGGATGAACCACGATGTCGAGGTCTTAATCAATCCCGTATACAATTCCCTTTGTCAATCGGTACGTTACTTGCCTGAGACTCGATTGTCGGTATCCCAATACCTCATTCAGTCTCGTTACCGGCAAGTCACTTTACTCGTACCGTAATGCATGATCCCATGATCAACCACTTGATCACTTTGAGCTCATTGTGATGATGCATTACCGAGTGGGCCCAGAGATACCTCTCCGTCATACGGAGTGACAAATCCCAGTCTCGATTCGTGCCAACCCAACAGACACTTTCGGAGATACCTGTAGTGTACCTTTATAGTCACCCAGTTACGTTGTGACGTTTGGCACACCCAAAGCACTCCTACGGTATCCGGGAGTTGCACAATCTCATGGTGTAAGGAAATGATACTTGACATTCGGAAAATCTATAGAAAACGAACTACACGATCTTTGAGCTATGCTTAGGATTGGGTGTTGTCCATCACATCGTTCTCCTAATGATGTGATCCCGTTATCAATGACATCCAATGTCCATAGTCAGGAAACCATGACTATCTTTTGATCAACGAGCTAGTCAACTAGAGGCTCACTAGGGACGTGTTGTGGTCTATGTATTCACACATGTATTACGATTTCTGGATAACACAATTATAGCATGAACAATAGACAATTATCATGAACAAAGAAATATAATAATAACCATTTTATTATTGCCTCTAGGGCATATTTCCAACAATGAGCAAGCTCTCCACTCAGGAACCATATCGTGGTCATGATCAGGTGCACACCGCCAATGAAGCAGGTATGCGCTTCTCCCATGTTGGTCAGGCCTCTCTTCTTGCACACAATTTTTGAAAACTGCATCTTTCCAATGTTCTTCGAGTTCCCTCTACTACGTGTAGTTTGTTGTCTATTCCTCAACTTACTCATGATAATAATGTCCTTGCTGAGTTTCATCATTTTCGTTTCTTTATCAAGGATCGGGACACGAGGGCCGTTTCGCTTAGCGGTCATCTTCGCCATGGCCTGTATGCACTGCACGCGCCGCCCACACCTCCTATGCAGTTTTCTCCTCAGGCGTTCAGTGGTGTTCGTGTGTCGCCTACGCACTGGCATGCGTGCCTTGGTCACCCTGCTGCTCCTATAGTTCGTCATGTGTTGCATCATCATGAACTGCCAGTTGTGTCCAATAAAACTGCTGAAACTATCTGTGATGCCTGTCAGCAGGGCAAGAGTCATCAACTTTCGTTTTCAGAGTCTAGTCGAGTTGTGAAACAACCTCTTGAGCATGTGTTTTCTGATGTATGGGGTCATGTCCAAACGTCTGTTAGTGGTCACAATTACTATACCTTCGGCCGGACTCCTGGACTATGAAGATACAAGATTGAAGACTTCGTCCCGTGTCCGGAAGGGACTTTCCTTGGCGTGGAAGGCAAGCTTGGCGATACGGATATGTAGATCTCCTACCATTGTAACTGACTCTGTGTAACCCTAGCCCTCTCCGGTGTCTATATAAACCGGAGGGTTTTAGTCCATAGGACGAACGACAATCATACCATAGGCTAGCTTCTGAAGGAAATATGCCCTAGAGGCAATAATAAAGTTATTATTTATTTCCTTATATCATGATAAATGTTTATTATTCATGCTAGAATTGTATTAACCGGAAACATAATACATGTGTGAATACATAGACAAACAGAGTGTCACTAGTATGCCTCTACTTGACTAGCTCGTTAATCAAAGATGGTTATGTTTCCTAACCATGAACAAAGAGTTGTTATTTGATTAACGAGGTCACATCATTAGTTGAATGATCTGATTGACATGACCCATTCCATTAGCTTAGCACCCGATCGTTTAGTATGTTGCTAATGATTTCTTCATGACATATACATGTTCCTATAACTATGAGATTATGCAACTCCCGTTTACCGGAGGAACACTTTGGGTACTACCAAACGTCACAACGTAACTGGGTGATTATAAAGGAGTACTACAGGTGTCTCCAATGGCAGATGTTGGGTTGGCGTATTTCGAGATTAGGGTTTGTCACTCCGATTGTCGGAGAGGTATCTCTGGGCCCTCTCGGTAATACCCATCACATAAGCCTTGCAAGCATAATAACTAAGATGTTAGTTATGAGATGATGTATTACGGAACGAGTAAAGAGACTTGCCAGTAACGAGGTTGAACTAGGTATTGGATACCGACGATCGAATCTCGGGCAAGTAACATACCGATGACAAAGGGAACAACGTATGTTGTTATGCGGTCTGACCGATAAAGATCTTCGTAGAATATGTAGGAGCCAATATGGGCATCCAGGTCCCGCTATTGGTTATTGACCGGAGACGTGTCTCGGTCATGTCTACATTGTTCTCGAACCGTAGGGTCCGCACGCTTATGGTTTCAATGCCAGTTATATTATGAGTTTATGAGTTTTGATGTACCGAAGGAGTTCGGAGTCCCGGATGAGATCGGGGACATGACGAGTAGTCTCGAAATGGTCGAGACGTAAAGATCGATATATTGGACGACTATATTCGGACATCAGAAAGGTTCCGAGTGATTCGGGTATTTTTCGGAGTACCGGGTAGTTACGGGAGAAGTAATGGGCCTTGATGGGCTTTAGTGGGAAGAGGAAAAGGCTGCTGCGCCCCCCCCCTCCCCTTTGGTCCGAATTGGACTAGGGAAAAGGGGGCTGGCCACCTCTCCTTCTCCTCCTATTCCTTCTCCCTTCCTCCCCTCTTGGTGGACTCCTACTAGGACTTGGAGTCCTAGTAGGACTCCCTATCCTGGCCGCACCTTTGCCTTGGCCGGCCTCCTCCTCCTCCATCCTTTATATACAAGGGCAGGGGGCACCCCATAGACACACAAGTTGATCCTTGAGGTCGTTCCTTAGCCGTGTGCGGTGCCCCCTGCCACCACATTCCACCTCAATCATACCGTTGTAGTGCTTGGGCGAAGCCCTGCGTCGGTGGTACATCAAGATCGTCACCACGCCGTCGTGCTGACGGAACTCCTCCCCGAAGCTTTGCTGGATCGGAGCCCGGGGATCGTCATCGAGCTGTACGTGTGCTAAGAACTCGGAGGTGCCGGAGTAACGGTGCTTGGATCGGTCGGATCGGGAAGAAGACGTACGACTACTTCCTCTACGTTGTGTGATCGCTTCAGCAGTCGGTCTGCGTTGGTACGTAGACAACACTCTCCCCTCTCGTTGCTATGCATCACCATGATCTTGCGTGTGCGTAGGAAATTTTTTGAAATTACTACGTTCCCCAACAGTGGCATCCGAGCCTAGGTTTTATGGTTTGATGTTATTTGCACGAGTAGAACACAAGTGAGTTGTGGGCGATACAAGTCATACTGCCTACCAGCATGTCATACTTTGGTTCGGTGGTATTGTTGGACGAGATGATCCGGACCAACCTTACGCGTACTGTTACGCGAGACCGGTTCCCTCGACGTGCTTTGCACATAGATGGCTTGCGGAAGACTGTCTCTCCAACTTTAGTTGAACCGAGTATGGCTACGCCCGGTCCTTGAGAAGGTTAAAACGGAGTCTATTTGACAAACTATCGTTGTGGTTTTGATGCGTAGGTAAGATGAGTTCTTGCTTAAGCCCGTAGCAGCCACGTAAAACTTGCAACAACAAAGTAGAGGACGTCTAACTTGTTTTTGCAGGGCATGTTGTGATGTGATATGGTCAAAGCATGATGCTGAATTTTATTGTATGAGATGATCATGTTTTGTAACCGAGTTATCGGCAACTGGCAGGAGCCATATGGTTGTCGCTTTATTGTATGCAATGCAATCGCGATGTAATGCTTAACTTTATTACTAAGCGGTAGTGATAGTCGTGGAAGCATAAGATTGGCGAGACGACAACGATGCTACGATGGAGATCAAGGTGTCGCGCCGGTGACGATGGTGATCATGACGGTGCTTCGGAGATGGAGATCACAAGCACAAGATGATGATGGCCATATCATATCACTTATATTGATTGCATGTGATGTTTATCCTTTTATGCATCTTATCTTGCTTTGATTGACGGTAGCATTATAAGATGATCTCTCACTAAATTATCAAGAAGTGTTCTCCCTGAGTATGCACCGTTGCCAAAGTTCGTCGTGCCCAGACACCACGTGATGATCGGGTGTGATAAGCTCTACGTCCAAATACAACGGGTGCAAAACAGTTGCACACGCAGAATACTAAGGTTATACTTGACGAGCCAAGCATATACAGATATGGCCTCGGAACACGGAGACCGAAAGGTCGAGCGTGAATCATATAGTAGATATGATCAACATAACGATGTTCACCATTGAAAACTACTCCATCTCACGTGATGATCGGTTATGGTTTAGTTGATTTGGATCACGTGATCACTTAGAGGATTAGAGGGATATCTATCTAAGTGGGAGTTCTTAAGTAATATGATTAATTGAACTTAAATTTATCATGAACTTAGTCCTGGTAGTATTTTGCAAATTATGTTGTAGATCAATAGCTCGCGTTGTTGCTTCCCTGTGTTTATTTTTGATATGTTCCTAGAGAAAATTATATTGAAAGATGTTAGTAGCAATGATGCGGATTGGATCCGTGATCTGAGGTTTATCCTCATTGCTGCACAGAAGAATTATGTCCTTGATGCACCACTAGGTGACGGACCTATTGCAGGAGCAGATGCAGACGTTATGAACGTTTGGCTAGCTCAATATGATGACTACTTGATAGTTTAGTGCACCATGCTTAACGGCTTAGAATCGGGACTTCAAAGACGTTTTGAACGTCATGGAGCATATGAGATGTTCCAGGAGTTGAAGTTTATATTTCAAGCAAATACCCGAGTTGAGAGATATGAAGTCTCCAACAAAGTTCTATAGCTAAAAGATGGAGGAGAATCGCTCAACTAGTGAGCATGTGCTCAGATTGTCTGGGTACTACAATCGCTTGAATCAAGTGGGAGTTAATCTTCCAGATAAGATAGTGATTGACAGAATTCTCTAGTCACCATCACCAAGTTAGTAGAACTTCGTGATGAACTATAGTATGCAAGGGATGACGAAAAAGACTCCCGAGCTTTTCATGATGATGAAATCAATGAAGGTAGAAATCAAGAAAGAGCATCAAGTGTTGATGGTTGACAAGATCACTAGTTTCAAGAAAAGGGCAAAGGGAAGAAGGGGAACTTCAAAAAGAACAGCAAGCAAGTTGCTGCTCAAGTGAAGAAGCCCAAGTCTGGACCTAAGCCTGAGACAAAGTGCTTCTACTGCAAAGGGACTGGTTACTGGAAGCGGAACTACCCCAAGTGATTGGCGGATAAGAAGGATGGCAAAGTGAACATAAGTATATTTGATATACATGTTATTGATGTGTACTTTACTAGTGTTTATAGCAAACCCTCAGTATTTGATACTAGTTCAGTTGCTAAGAGTAGTAACTCGAAACGGGAGTTGCAGAATAAACAGAGACTAGTTAAGGGTAAAGTGACGATGTGTGTTGGAAGTAGTTCCAAGATTGATATGATCATCATTGCATACTCCCCTATACTTTCGGGATTAGTGTTGAACTTAAATAAGTGTTATTCGGTTTTTGCGTTGAGCATGAATATGATTTGATCATGTTTATTGCAATATGGTTATTCATTAAAGAAAGAGAATAAATTGTTGTTCTGTTTACATGAATAAAACCTTATATGGTTACACACCCAATGAAAATAGTTTGTTGGATCTCGATCATGGTGATACACATAATCATAATATTGAAACCAAATGATGCAAAGTTAATAATGATAGTGCAACTTATTTGTAGCACTGCCGTTTAGGTCATATTGGTGTAAAGCGCATGAAGAAACTCCATGCTGATGGGATTTTGGAATCACTTGATTATGAATCACTTGATGCTTGCGAACCGTGCCTTTTGGGCAAGATGACTAAAACGCCGTTCTCCGGAACAATGAAGCAAGCAACAGATTTGTTGAAGATCATACATACTGATGTATGTGGTCCGATGAATATTAAGGCTTGCAGCAGGTATCATTATTTTCTGACCTTCACAGATGATTTGAGCAGATATGGGGATATCTACTTGATGAAACATAAGTCTGAAACATTTGAACAGTTCAAAGAATTTCAGAGTGAAGTGGAAAATCATCGTAACAAGAAAATAAAGTTTCTACGATCTGATCGTAGAAAAGAGTATTTGAGTTACGAGTTTGGTCTTTAGTTAAAACAATGTGAAATAGTTTTCACTGCTCACGCCACCTGAAACACCACAGCATAATGGTGTGTCCGAACATCATAACTGTACTTTATTGGATATAGTGCAATCTATGATGTATCTTACCGATCTACCACTATCGTTTTGGGATTATGCATTAGAGACAACTGCATTCACGTTAAAAAGGGGCACCATCTAAGTCCGTTGAGACGACACAATCTGAACTGTGGTTTAGCAAGAAACCAAAGTAGTCGTTTCTTAAAGTTTGGAGTTGCGATGCTTATGTGAAAAAGTTTCACCTCGATAAGCTCAAACTCAAATCGGAGAAATATGTCTTCATATTATACCCAAAAGTTACTGTTGGGTACACCTCCTATCACAGATCCGAAGGCAAGACTTTTGTTGCTAAATTCGGAAACTTTCTGGAGAAGGAGTTTCTCTCGAAAAAAGTGAGTGGGAGGAAAGTAGAACTTGATGAGGTAACTGTACCTCCTCCCTTATTGGAAAGTAGTACATCACAGAAACCGGTTTCTGTGACACCTATACCAATTAGTGAGGAAGCTAATGATGATGATCATGAAAATTCAGATCAAGTTACTACCGAATCTCGTAGGTAAACCAGAGTGAGATCCGCATCAGAGTGGTACGGTAATCCTGTTCTGGAAGTCATGTTACTAGACCATGACGAACTTGCGAACTATGAGGAAGCGATGGTAAGCCCAGATTCCGCAAAGTGGCTTGAAGCCATGAAATCTGAGATATGATCCATGTATAAGAACAAAGTATGGACTTTGGTTGACTTGCCCGATGATCGGCAAGCCATAGAAAATAAATGGATCTTCAAGAGGAAGACGGACGCTGATAGTAGTGTTACTATCTACAAAGCTAGAATTGTCGAAAAAGGTTTTCGACAAGTTCAAGGTGTTGACTACGATGAGTTTTTCTCACTCGTATCTATGCTTAAGTCTGTCCGAATCATGTTAGCAATTGTCGCATTTTATGAAATCTGGCAAATGGATAAACAAAACTGCATTCCTTAATGGATTTATTAAAGAAGAGTTGTATGTGATGCAACTAGAAGGTTTTGTCAATCCGAAAGGTGCTAACAAAATGTGCAAGCTCCAGCGATCCATCTGTGGACTAGTGCAAGCATCTCGGAGTTGGAATATACGCTTTGATAAGTTGATCAAAGCATATAGTTTTATACAGACTTGCGGTGAAGCCTGTATTTACGAGAAAGTGAGTGGGAGCACTACAGCATTTCTGATAAGTATATGTGAATGACATATTGTTGATTGGAAATAATGTAGAATTATTCTGTAAAGCATAAAAGGAGTGTTTGAAAGGAGTTTTTCAAAGAAAGACTTCGGTAAAGCTGCTTACATATTGAGCTTCAAGATCTATAGAGATAGATCAAGACGCTTGATAAGTTTTTCAAATAAGTACATACCTTGACAAGATTTTGAAGTAGTTCAAAAACGGGACAGTCAAAGAAAAAGTTTCTTGCCTGTGTTACAAGGTGTGAAGTTGAGTAAAGACTCAAAGCCCGACCATGGCAGAAGATAGAAAGAGAATGAAAGTCATTCCCTATGCCTCATTCATAGGTTCTATAAAGTATGCCATGCTGTGTACCAGATCTATTATATACCCTGCACTGATTTAGCAAGGGAGTACAATAGTGATCTAGGAGTAGATCACTGGACAGCGGTCAGAATTATCCTTAGTGAAATAAGGATATGTTTCTCGATTATGGACGTGACAAAAAGGTTCGTCGTAAAGGGTTACGTCGATGTAAGTTTTTGACACTGATCCAGATGAATCTAAAGTCTCAATCTGGATACATATTGAAAGTGGGAGCAATTAGCTAGAGTAGCTCCGTGCAGAGCATTATAGACATAGAATTTTGCAAAATACTTACGGATCTGAATGTGACAGACCCGTTGACTAAAATTATCTCACAAGCAAAACATGATCACACCTTAGTACTCTTTGGGTATTAATCACATAGATATGTGAACTAGATTACTGACTCTAGTAAACCCTTTGAGTGTTGGTCACATGACGATGTGAACTATGGGTGTTAATCACATGGTGATGTGAAATAATACTGCTAAATCACATGGCGATGTGAACTAGATTATTGACTCTAGTGCAAGTGGGAGACTGAAGGAAATATGCCCTAGAGGCAATAATAAAGTTATTATTTATTTCCTTATATCATGATAAATGTTTATTATTCATGCTAGAATTGTATTAACTGGAAACATAATACATGTGTGAATACATAGACAAACAGAGTGTCACTAGTATGCCTCTACTTGACTAGCTCGTTAATCAAAGATGGTTATGTTTCCTAACCATGAACAAAGAGTTGTTATTTGATTAATGAGGTCACATCATTAGTTGAATGATCTGATTGACATGACCCATTCCATTAGCTTAGCACCCGATCGTTTAGTATGTTGCTAATGCTTTCTTCATGACTTATACATGTTCCTATAACTATGAGATTATGCAACTCCCGTTTACCGGAGGAACACTTTGGGTACTACCAAACGTCACAACGTAACTGGGTGATTATAAAGGAGTACTACAGGTGTCTCCAATGGTGGATGTTGGGTTGGCGTATTTCGAGATTAGGGTTTGTCACTCCGATTGTCGGAGAGGTATCTCTGGGCCCTCTCGGTAATACACATCACATAAGCCTTGCAAGCATAATAACTAAGATGTTAGTTATGAGATGATCTATTACGGAACGAGTAAAGAGACTTGCCAGTAACGAGATTGAACTAGGTATTGGATACCGACGATCGAATCTCGGGCAAGTAACATACCGATGACAAAGGGAACAACGTATGTTGTTATGCGGTCTGACCGATAAAGATCTTCGTAGAATATGTAGGAGCCAATATGGGCATCCAGGTCCCGCTATTGGTTATTGACCGGAGACGTGTCTCGGTCATGTCTACATTGTTCTCGAACCGTAGGGTCCGCACGCTTAAGGTTTCAATGATAGTTATATTATGAGTTTATGAGTTTTGATGTACCGAAGGAGTTCGGAGTCCCGGATGAGATCGGGGACATGACGAGTAGTCTCGAAATGGTCGAGACGTAAAGATCGATATATTGGACGACTATATTCGGACATCAGAAAGGTTTCGAGTGATTCGGGTATTTTTCGGAGTACCGGGTAGTTACGGGAGAAGTAATGGGCCTTGATGGGCTTTAGTGGGAAGAGGAAAAGGCTGCTGCGCCCCCCCCCCTCCCCTTTGGTCCGAATTGGACTAGGGAAAAGGGGGCCGGCCACCTCTCCTTCTCCTCCTATTCCTTCTCCCTTCCTCCCCTCTTGGTGGACTCCTACTAGGACTTGGAGTCCTAGTAGGACTCCCTATCCTGGCCGCACCTTTGCCTTGGCCGGCCTCCTCCTCCTCCATCCTTTATATACAAGGGCAGGGGGCACCCCATAGACACACAAGTTGATCCTTGAGGTCGTTCCTTAGCCGTGTGCGGTGCCCCCTGCCACCAAATTCCACCTCGATCATACCGTTGTAGTGCTTGGGCGAAGCCCTGCGTCGGTGGTACATCAAGATCGTCACCACGCCGTCGTGCTGACGGAACTCCTCCCCGAAGCTTTGCTGGATCGGAGCCCGGGGATCGTCATCGAGCTGTACGTGTGCTAACAACTCGGAGGTGCCGGAGTAACGGTGCTTGGATCGGTCGGATCGGGAAGAAGACGTACGACTACTTCCTCTACGTTGTGTGATCGCTTCCGCAGTCGGTCTGCGTTGGTACGTAGACAACACTCTCCCCTCTCGTTGCTATGCATCACCATGATCTTGCGTGTGCGTAGGAAATTTTTTGAAATTACTACGTTCCCCAACAGCTTCTAGGGTTTAGCCTCCTTGATCTCGTGGTAGATCTACTCTTGTACTACCCATATCATCAATATTAATCAAGAAGGCGTAGGGTTTTACCTCCATCGAGAGGGCCCAAACCTGGGTAAAAACATCGTGTCCCTTGTCTCATGTTGCCATCCGCCTAGACGCACAGTTCAGGACCCCCTACCCGAGATCTGCCGGTTTTGACACCGACATTGGTGCTTTCATTGAGAGTTCCTCTGTGTCGTCACTTTTAGGCCCGATGGCTCCTCCGATCATCAACGATGATGCGATCCAGGGTGAGACTTTTCTCCCCGGACAGATCTTCGTATCTAGCGGCTTTGCACTACGGGCCAATGCGCTTGGCCATCTGGAGCAGATCGAAAGCTACACCCCTGGCCATCAGGTCAGATTTGGAAGTTTGAGCTACACGGCTGACCTCCGCAGAGACTTGATCTTCGACGGATTCGAGCCGCAGCCGAGCGCGCCACACTGTCACGATGGGCATGATCTAGCTCTGCCGCCGAACAGTGCCCTGGAGGCCGCACCCGCATCAGTTCCGACCCTTAATTCGGATCCAACTGCGCCAATCGAGGATGGGTGGTTGGACACCACCTCGGGGGCTGCAATCTCTACGACAATGGAGCCGAACACCAGCCCTATTCTCTGCGAAGCCCGTGACTCCAAGGAGCCGGACTCCTCTCCAGACTCTGAGCCCTCCGCGCCCCTACCGATCGAACCTAATTGGGCGCCGATCATGGAGTTCACCGCCGCGGACATCTTTGAGCACTCGCCCTTCGGCGATATTCTGAATTCACTAAAGTCTCTCTCTTTATCAGGAGAGCCCTAGCCGGACTATGGTCAGCAAGGTTGGGATGCGGATGAAGAAGAAATTCAAAGCCCACCCACCACCCACTTCGTAGCCACTGTCGATGATTTAACCGACATTCTCGACTTCGACTCTGATGACATCGACGGTATGGACGCCGATGCAGGAGACGATCAAGAACCAGCGCCTATAGGGCATTGGAAAGCCACCTTGTCGTATGATATATACATGGTGGACACCCCAAAAGAAGGCAATGGCGATGGAACAACGGAGGATGACCCCTCCAAGAAGCAGCCTAAGCGTCGGCGTCAGCGGCGCCGCTCTAAATCCCGCCAAAGCAAAAACGGTGATTCCGGCACGGGAGATAATAACACCCCGGACAGTGCCGAAGACAACCACCTCCAGCAAGATTTAGCACAGGAGGATGGAGAAGCCAGCCCTAATGACAGAGCGGCAGACAGAGAGGTCGAGGACGATAATTATATGCCTCCCTACGAAGACGAGGCAAGCCTTGACGACGACGAATTTATCGTGCCGGAGGATCCCGTCGAACAAGAGCGTTTCAAGCACAGGCTTATGGCCACGGCGAGCAGCCTCAAGAAAAAATAGCAACAGCTTAGAGCTGATCAAGATTTGCTAGCCGACAGATGGACTGAAGTCCTTGCGGCCGAAGAGTATGAACTCGAACGCCCCTCCAAGAGCTACCCAAAGTGCAGGTTGCTACCCCGATTAGAGGAGGAAGCACCTAAACCTACATCACCAGCGCATGATGCAGCCGACCGGCCACCCCGTGGCCGCAACAGAGAGGCCTCTCGGCCCTCCACTAAAGCCGCACCAAAAAATACCAAGGCACGGCAAAATGCGCCTGACCTGCGAGATATATTGGAGGACAAGGCAAGGCAAACAAGATCGATCTACGGATTGCATGGGCGCCCCACGGCACGAGACGGTAATCGTCACTCCGGATACAGTCAATCCGGCTGTGCCGAACACAGTAGACAAAGCTCGTTTGAGCTGCGTCGTGACATAGCCCAATACAGAGGCGCCGCACACCCACTATGCTTCATAGATGAAGTAATGGATCATCAAATCCCCGAGGGTTTCAAACCCGTGAACATCGAATCATATGATGGCACAACAGATCCTGCGGTATGGATCGAGGACTATCTCCTTCATATCCACATGGCCCGCGGTGATGATCTACACGCCATCAAATACCTCCCACTCAAGCTTAAAGGACCAGCTCGGCATTGGCTTAACAGCTTGCCAGCAGAATCAATTGGTTGTTGGGAGGACCTGGAAACCGCATTCCTCGACAATTTCCAGGGCACTTATGTGCGCCCACCAGACGCCGATGACCTTAGCCACATAATTCAGCAGCCAGAGGAATCGGCCAGACAATTCTGGACGCGGTTCCTAACCAAGAAAAATCAAATCGTCGACTGTCCGGACACAGAGGCCCTAGCATCCTTCAAGCATAACATCCGCGATGAGTGGCTTGCACGACACCTAGGAAAGGAAAAGCTGAAATCTATGGCAGCCCTCACGACACTTATGACCCGCTTTTGCGCGGGAGAAGACAGCTGGCTACCTCGCAGCAATAACATGACCAAGAGCCCTGGTAATTCGGATACCAAGGACAGCAGTGGCAGGTCGCGTCGCAACAAGCAAAAGCGCCGCATTAATGGCGATAATGCCGAGGACACGGCAGTTAATGCCGGATTCAGAGGCTCTAAACCCGGTCAGCGGAAAAAGGCATTCAAAAGAAATACTCCAGGCCCGTCCAGTTTGGACCGAATACCCGACCGCTCATGCCAGATACATGGCACCCTCGAGAAACCAGCCAATCACACCAACAGGGATTGTTGGGTGTTCAAGCAGGCATACAAGTTAAATGCCGAAAGCAGAGACAAGGGGCTGCATAGCGATGACAAGGAGGAGCCCCGGCCACCGAAAAACAGTGGACAGAAAGGTTTGCCCCCACAAGTGTGGACGGTGAACATGATATACGCAACCCACATCCCCAAGAGGGAGCGAAAGCGTGCGCTAAGGGACGTATATGCGATGGAGCCAGTCGCCCCAAAGTTCAACCCATGGTCTTCCTGCCCGATCACTTTTGATCAAAGGGACCACCCCACTAGCATCCGTCATGGCGGATTCACCGCATTGGTTCTAGACCCAATTATTGACGGATTTCACCTCACTAGAGTCCTTATGGACGGCGGCAGCAGCCTGAACCTGCTTTACCAGGATACAATGCGGAAAATGGGCATCGATCCCTCGAGGATTAAACCCACTAAAACGACCTTTAAAGGCGTCATACTAGGTGTAGAGGCCAACTGTATAGGCTCAGTTACACTTGAAGTGGTCTTCGGATCTCCGGATAATTTCCGAAGCGAGGAGTTAATCTTCGACATAGTCCCGTTCCGCAGTGGCTATCACGCACTGTTCGGGCGAACCTCATTTGCTAAATTCAATGTGGTGCCGCACTATGCATACCTTAAGCTCAAGATGCCAGGCCCTCGAGGAGTCATTATGGTCAATGGAAACACCGAACGCTCTCTCCGAACGGAGGAGCATACGGCGGCTCTCACAGCGGAAGTACAAAGCAGCCTCTCAAGGCAATTCTCTAGTCCGGCCTTTAAACGTCCGGACACTGCCAAGCGCGCCCGGAGCAACCCACAACAAGACCGCCTGGCACGTTCCGAGCAAGCATTGCAATGCAGCCCCAACCCCAGCCCTCGCAAATTTGTGAAACCAGTGTTGCGCGTACATAACTATGCTCTGGAAATACCATGGGCACAGGGGGAGGGGCACCATCATGGCACGCCCGAAACGCGGCTTAAACCGCACTAGGGGCTGCCAATTTCTTAATTTTCTCTTATTTTCAGGACTCCATTCTTCGGAAGGCTTGTCCGGCAGTACAATTGCCGCACAAATGATACAACCAGGGAAGCAGAAAGCTACACCGCTGCAGTACAATTTCTTAATTTTCTCTTATTTTCAGGACTCCATTCTAAGGGGGTCTTTATAACGAGCAGTATACCTGTTTCACATACCATTTCGCAGCTCGCCCCTGGAAAGGACATGTTAAATAGTCTCATCTTTTGCTTATTGCACTACTTGTATCGTTCTGCTTTGATCGCAGCTTTTTTAAATAAACAATGCATAGCTTCCGTCTATTATTGCATTACTTTTTTATGAATATATGTTCATTAATGACATGTTGCACCCGTACACTTTGGTACGGCCAATACGCCAGGGGCTTAAGTACCCCACAATACGGTGTGAGAAGTCCGAACACTTTCACAAGTGCGGCACCTCGAACTTATAGCATTATATGCATCGACTCCGAATCATGTCTTGGGTCAATAGTTGGGTTTGCCCGGCTCCTATGTTTTGGTACCTTACGTTCCGTTATATCGGCTAAGGTAGCACTAGGAGAACTACTGCGATTGTGCCCCAGTTGAGCTGGGCTAAGCACCTCAGTAGAGAAAGCTAAAACTGACTGTCATGATGAGGCGAGAGCTGGTTGTTGTTTGAGAGGTTTTCGAGTCCCTAAAGACTTATGCCATTTAGAGCGAGGAGTTGGCTTTGTCCGGCCTAGGCGTGGATAGCGCCCCGAACTCGGTCTTCCGAACACTAGGGGCTTCGCTGAAATTTATATTATAGGATTCTATGGCTAAGTGAGAGTGTTCAAGCATTATAGTCTGATTGCCTTGTTCGTTGTGTTGAGCGCCTCCCTCGAAGGACCCAAGAATGGGAAAAAAGAGCACTCATGTTTATCCCGAACACCCCAGCACTCGTGGCATGGGGGCAGAAGCCGACGACTCGCCATCTCTCAAATTTGATAAACGGCCGCACAGAAGGTAATATTTTAAATTCAAAAGCGTTGCTTAGCGCATATGAACAAGTTTTCAGCGTACAGGATCACAAATGCGAGTTTACTCAAAAATTACATCTTTGGAGGATTCATCCGCTATAAGGCGGGCACCCTTCAGGACGCCCTCATAATACGCTTCCGGGACGCGATGCTCCTTGCCCGGCAGCGGCCCGTCCTTCACCAGCTTCTCCGCATCCATCTTGCCCCAGTGCACTTTAGCACGGGCAAGCGCCCTACGAGCACCTTCGATGCAGACAGAGCGGTTGATTACTTCAAGCCGTCGACAGGCATCCACCAGCCATCTCACCAGCCCGAAGTAGCTTCCAGACAGAGCCTCTCCAGGCCAAAGCCGAACTATGAGGCCCTTTATGGCCTGTTCGGCCACCTTGTGGAGCTCGACCATTTGCTTCAGCTAGTCGCTCAAAGGCACCAGGTGTCCGGCCTCAGCATACTAAGACCAGAAGACCTTCTCCGTCGAGCTCCCCTCCTCGGCTCGGTAGTAGGCGGCGGCATTAGACGCACTGTGGGGCAAATCTGCGAATGCTCCTGGAGAGCTCCGGACTCGGGTAAGTAACAAGTAATTCACTTTCACGTGCTGGCTTTGCATAATGAATGCCTTACCCGCCGCTATCTTCTTTATCGCTTCAATTTCTTGGAGGGCTTTCTGGGCTTCGGCCTTGGCAGACTTAGCGTTTTCGAGGGCTGCCGCAAGCTCGGATGCTTGCGTCTTTGAGTCAAGCTCCAAACTCTCATGTTTTTTCACGGGAGCCTGGACCTCTTTCTGCACCTCCTCCACCCACGCCTCCTCCTTCCCTCTCTCTGTGCGCTCCACGGCCGCTCTGTTTTCGGTCTCGGACAACGCTTTCTTAAGGGTTGCCACCTCGGTCGTGGCCCCTATAATAGCACACTGATCCTGTCATTTTTTGCATCCACATCTTCTCTATATACTTGCACAAGGTATTAGTTACCTTCCTTCTCCTCGAGTTGCTTCTTGGCATGGCCGAGCTCGTTCTCGGACCGCGCGAGGTTTTGCTTCAACGTATCCACCTCCGCAGTCAGTGCGGTGGAGGCCAACAGCGAAGCCTGCATACGCATATTGACTTGATTATATTAGACTCAAGCGAATGTTATTAGATCCTCTATTCGGCTTTTCTTTCCGAACACGAACAGAGCATCAGGGGCTACTGTCTATGCGGTAATATTTTTACATATTCTTTACTTACCTCAAAGCCTGTTAGAAGGCTGGCACAGGCTTTAGTCAGTCCGCTCTTGGCGGACTGAACCTTTTGGATCACCGCACTCATAATAATGCGGTGCTCCTCATCGATGGAGGCGCCGTTAAGCACCTCCAGCAAATTGTCCGGTGCCTCCGGTTGGACGGAGGTCACCGGCTCGATAGGCTTGCTCCTCTTGGAAGGAGGCTGCCTACCGGAGTCCGGAACCATTGAAGGTTCCGGCGTGGTGTCCGGCTCAAGGCCGGACTTGGAGCCCTTGGGGGTTCTATCCCCTTTACGCCTGGCGTTCGGGAGGTCGCCTTGCGGCGCCTCCAGGACCACCTCCTCCTGGCTTGGAACCTATTGGGACGCCACCTCGGCATCGTTCGTAGGGTGGGGGAGGTAGCCGTCGGAAGCGAATTCACATCCGACGAATCCAGGGAACCGCTCGATGACACGTCGAGCTGGTCTTTGGGTGGACTGCATAAACATGTTCGGCGTAAGGAAAAGCTATGCAATGGAGGAATACTATGAATCACTCTGGTATCCGGATACTTACGATTTCGCCAGGGGCTTGGCCTTGAGTGGCCACTCCTCTTCGCCGTCATCGGCGTTGGTGGAGTAGTCCGGAGGGAGGGTTTTCCCCTTCTTGGACCCTTCGGCCTCCCCAGTTGGGGCAGCCCTCCTTTTCTTCCCTCCCCCCCGCGGGAGGGGGAGAGGTCTCTTCTTCCTCCTCCTCGTCTTCCCGAGCTCTTCGCAATGCTGAAAGCTGCGGAGGTAGAAATCAAAAAGGAGCATCAAGTGTTGATGGTTAACAAAACCACTAGTTTCAAGAAAAAGGGCAAAGGGAAGAAGAAGGGAAACTTCAAGAAGAACAGCAAGCAAGTTGCTGCTCAGGAGAAGAAACCCAAGTCTGGACCTAAGCCTGAAACTGAGTGCTTCTACTGCAAGCAGACTGGTCACTGGAAGCGGAACTGCCCCAAGTATTTGGCGGATAAGAAGGATGGCAAAGTGAGCAAAGGTATATGTGATATACATGTTATTGATGTGTACCTTACTAGAGCTCGCAGTAGCACCTGGGTATTTGATACTGGTTCTGTTGCTAATATTTGCAACTCGAAACAGGGACTACGGAATAAGCGGACGCTAGCAAAGGACGAGGTGACGATGCGCGTGGGAAACGGTTCCAAAGTCGATGTGATCGCGGTCGGCACGCTACCTCTACATCTACCTTCGGGATTAATATTAGACCTAAATAATTGTTATTTGGTGCCAGCGTTGAGCATGAACATTATATCTGGATCTTGTTTGATGCGAGACGGTTATTCATTTAAATCAGAGAATAATGGTTGTTCTATTTATATGAATAATATCTTTTATGGTCATGCACCTTTGAAGAGTGGTCTATTCTTGTTGAGTCTCGAAGATAGTAATACACATATTCATAATGTAGAAGCCAAAAGATGCAAAGTTAATAATGATAGTGCAACTTATTTGTGGCACTGCCGTTTAGGTCATATCGGTGTAAAGCGCATGAAGAAACTCCATACTGATGGGCTTTTGGAACCACTTGATTATGAATCACTTGGTACTTGCGAACCGTGCCTCATAGGCAAGATGACTAAAACACCGTTCTACGGTACTATGGAGAGAGCAACAGATTTATTGGAAATCATACATACCGATGTATGTGGTCCGATGAATATTGAGGCTCGTGGCGGATATCGTTATTTTCTCACCTTCACAGATGATTTAAGCAGATATGGGTATATCTACTTGATGAAACACAAGTCTGAAACATTTGAAAAGTTCAAAGAATTTCAGAGTGAGGTTGAAAATCATCGTAACAAGAAAATAAAGTTTCTACGATGTGATCGTGGAGGTGAATATTTGAGTTACGAGTTTGGTGTACATTTGAAAAATTGTGGAATAGTTTCGCAACTCACGCCACCCGGAACACCACAGCGTAATGGTGTGTCCGAACGTCGTAATCGTACTTTACTAGATATGGTGCAATCTATGATGTCTCTTACTAATTTACCGCTATCGTTTTGGGGTTATGCTTTAGAGACGGCCGCATTCACGTTAAATAGGGCACCATCAAAATCCGTTGAGACGACACCTTATGAACTATGCTTTGGCAAGAAACCAAAGTTGTCATTTCTTAAAGTTTGGGGCTGCGATGCTTATGTGAAAAAGCTTCAACCTGATAAGCTCGAACCCAAATCGGAGAAATGTGTCTTCATAGGATATCCAAAGGAAACTATTGGATACACCTTCTATCACAGATCCGAACGCAAGACTTTTGTTGCTAAATTCGGAAACTTTCTAGAGAAGGAGTTTCTCTCGAAAGAAGTGAGTGGGAGGAAAGTAGAACTTGACGAGGTAACTGTACCTGCTCCCTTATTGGAAAATAGTACATCACAGAAAACTGTTTCTGCGATACCTATACCAATCAGTGAGGAAGCTAATGATGATGATCATGAAGCTTCAGAACAAGACACTACTGAACCACGTAGATCATCCAGAGTGAGAGCCGCACCAGAGTGGTACGGTAATCCAGTTCTGGAAGTCATGCTACTAGATCATGATGAACCTACGAACTATGAAGAAGCGATGGTGAGCCCAGATTCCGCAAAGTGGCTTGAGGCCATGAAATCTGAGATGGGATCCATGTATGAGAACAAAGTATGGACTTTGGTTGACTTGCCCGATGATCGGCAAGCAATTGAGAATAAATGGATCTTCAAGAAAAAGACTGACGCTGACGGTAATATTACTGTCCATAAAGCTCGACTTGTCGCAAAAGGTTTTCGACAAGTTCAAGGGGTTGACTACGATGAGACCTTCTCACCTGTAGCGATGCTTAAGTCCGTCAGAATTATGTTAGCAATTGCCGCATTTTATGATTATGAAATATGGCAGATGGATGTCAAAACTGCATTCCTGAATGGATTTCTGGAAGAAGAGTTGTATATGATGCAACCAGAAGGTTTTGTCGATCCAAAGGGAGCTAACAAAGTATGCAAACTCCAGCGATCCATTTATGGACTGGTGCAAGCATCTCGGAGTTGGAATAAACGCTTTGATAGTGTGATCAAAGCATTTGGTTTTATACAGACTTTTGGAGAAGCCTGTATTTACAAGAAAGTGAGTGGGAGCTCTGTAGCATTTCTAATATTATATGTGGATGACATATTGCTGATTGGAAATGATATAGAATTTCTGGATAGCATAAAGGGATACTTGAATAGAAGTTTTTCGATGAAAGACCTCGGGGAAGCTGCCTACATATTGGGCATAAAGATCTATAGAGATAGATCAAAACGCTTAATTGGACTTTCACAATGCACATACCTTGACAAAATTTTGAAGAAGTTCAAAATGGAGCAAGCAAAGAAAGGGTTCTTGCCTGTGTTACAAGGTGTGAAATTGAGTAAGACTCAATGCCCGACCACTGCAGAAGATAGAGAGAAAATGAAAGATGTTCCCTATGCTTCAGCCATAGGCTCTATCATGTATGCAATGCTGTGTACCAGACCTGATGTGTGCCTTGCTATAAGTTTAGCAGGGAGGTACCAAAGTAATCCAGGAATGGATCACTGGACAGCGGTCAAGAACATCCTGAAATACCTGAAAAGGACTAAGGATATGTTTCTCGTATATGGAGGTGACAAAGAGCTCACCGTAAGAGGTTACGTTGATGCAAGCTTTGACACTGATCCGGACGATTCTAAATCGCAAACCGGATACGTGTTTACTTTAAACGGTGGAGCTGTCAGTTGGTGCAGTTCTAAACAAAGCGTCGTAGCGGGATCTACATGTGAAGCGGAGTACATAGCTGCTTCGGAAGCAGCAAACGAAGGAGTCTGGATGAAGGAGTTCATATCCGATCTAGGTGTCATACCTAGTGCATCGGGTCCAATGAAAATCTTCTGTAACAATACTGGTGCAATTGCCTTGGCAATGGAATCCAGATTTCACAAAAGAACCAAACACATCAAGAGACGCTTCAACTCCATCCGGGATTTAGTCCAGGTGGGAGACATAGAGATTTGCAAGATACATACGGATCTGAATGTTGCAGACCCGTTGACTAAGCCTCTTCCACGAGCAAAACATGATCAGCACCAAGGCTCCATGGGTGTTAGAATCATTACTGTGTAATCTAGATTATTGACTCTAGTGCAAGTGGGAGACTGAAGGAAATATGCCCTAGGGGCAATAATAAAGTTATTATTTATTTCCTTATATCATGATAAATGTTTATTATTCATGCTAGAATTGTATTAACCGGAAACATAATACATGTGTGAATACATAGACCAACAGAGTGTCACTAGTATGCCTCTACTTGACTAGCTCGTTAATCAAAGATGGTTATGTTTCCTAACCATGAACAAAGAGTTGTTATTTGATTAACGAGGTCACATCATTAGTAGAATGATCTGATTGACATGACCCAATCCATTAGCTTAGCACCCGATCGTTTAGTATGTTGCTATTGCTTTCTTCATGACTTATACATGTTCCTATAACTATGAGATTATGCAACTCCCGTTTACCGGAGGAACACTTTGGGTACTACCAAACGTCACAACGTAACTGGGTGATTATAAAGGAGTACTACAGGTGTCTCCAATGGCAGATGTTGGGTTGGCGTATTTCGAGATTAGGGTTTGTCACTCCGATTGTCGGAGAGGTATCTCTGGGCCCTCTCGGTAATGCACATCACATAAGCCTTGCAAGCACAGCAACTAATATGTTAGTTGTGAGATGATGTATTACGGAACGAGTAAAGAGACTTGCCAGTAACGAGATTGAACTAGGTATTGGATACCGACGATCGAATCTCGGGCAAGTAACATACCGATGACAAAGGGAACAACGTATGTTGTTATGCGGTCTGACCGATAAAGATCTTCGTAGAATATGTAGGAGCCAATATGGGCATCCAGGTCCCGCTATTGGTTATTGACCGGAAACGTGTCTCGGTCATGTCTACATTGTTCTCGAACCGTAGGGTCCGCACGCTTAACGTTACGATGACAGTTATTATGAGTTTATGCATTTTGATGTACCGAAGGTTGTTCGGAGTCCCGGATGAGATCACGGACATGACGAGGAGTCTCGAAATGGTCGAGACATAAAGATTGATATACTGGAAGCCTATGTTTGGACATAGGAAGTATTCCGGGTGAAATCGGGATTTTACCGGAATACCGGGAGGGTTACCGGAACCCCCCGGGTGACTAATGGGCCTATTGGGCCGTAGTGGAAAAAGAGAAAAAGGGAAAGCCCACAAGCTGGCCGGCGCCCCACTTCCCCAAGTCCTAGTAGGACTAGGATAGGGGCCGGCCCCCCTTCTCTCTCCTTTTCCCCCCCGGGAGTCCTAATAGGATTAGGATTGGGGGGAGGAGTCCTACTCCCGGTGGGAGTAGGACTCCCCTGCGCCTCCTCTCCCTGGCCGGCCGGCTCCCCCTCCTCCAACCTTTATATACGGAGGCAGGGGGCACCCCAAGACACACAACTTGATCCTTGAGATCGTTCCTTAGCCGTGTGTGGTGCCCCCTGCCACCAAATTCCACCTCGATCATACCGTTGTAGTGCTTAGGCGAAGCCCTGCGTCGGTAGCACATCAAGATCGTCACCACGCCGTCGTGCTGACGGAACTCTTCCTCGACGCTTTGCTGGATCGGAGCCCGAGGATCGTCATCGAGCTGAACGTGTGCTAAGAACTCGGAGGTGCCGGAGTAACGGTGCTTGGATCGGTCGGATCGGGAAGAAGACGTACGACTACTTCCTCTACATTGTGTGATCGCTTCCGCAGTCGGTCTGCGTTGGTACGTAGACAACACTCTCCCCTCTCATTGCTGTGCATCACCATGATCTTGTGTGTGCGTAGGGAAAATTTTCGAAATTACTGCGTTCCCCAACAGTGGTATCAGAGCCTAGGTTTTATGGTTTGATGTTATTTGCACGAGTAGAACACAAGTGAGTTGTGGGCGATACAAGTCATACTGCCTACCAGCATGTCATACTTTGGTTCGGCGGTATTGTTGGTTGAGACGATCCGGACCAACCTTACGCGTACTCTTACGCGAGACCGGTTCCCTCGACGTGCTTTGCACACAGATGGCTTGCGGAAGACTGTCTCTCCAACTTTAGTTGAACCAAGTGTGACTACGCCCGGTCCTTGAGAAGGTTAAAACGGAGTCTATTTGACGAACTATCGTTGTGGTTTTGATGCGTAGGTGAGATGCGTTCTTACTTAAGCCCGTAGCAGCCACGTAAAACTTGCAACAACAAAGTAGAGGACGTCTAACTTGTTTTTGCAGGGTATGTTGTGATGTGATATGGTCAAGGCATGATGCTGATTTTATTGTATGAGATGATCATGTTTTGTAACCGAGTTATCGGCAACTGGCAGGAGCCATATGGTTGTCGCTTTATTGTATGCAATGCAATCGCGATGTAATGCTTTACTATATTACTAAGCGGTAGTGATAGTCGTGGAAGCATAAGATTGGCGAGACGACAACGTTGCTACGATGGAGATCAAGGTGGCGCGCCGGTGACGATGGTGATCATGACGGTGCTTCGGAGATGGAGATCACAAGCACAAGATGATGATGGCCATATCATATCACTTATATTGATTGCATGTGATGTTTATCCTTTTATGCATCTTATCTTGCTTTGATTGACGGTAGCATTATAAGGTGATCTCTCACTAAATTATCAAGAAGTGTTCTCCCTGAGTATGCACCGTTGCCAAAGTTCGTCGTGCCCAGGCACCATGTGATGATCGGGTGTGATAAGCTCTACGTCCAAATACAATGGGTGCAAAACAGTTGCACACGCAGAATACTCAGGTTATACTTGACGAGCCAAGCATATACAGATATGGCCTCGGAACACGGAGACCGAAAGGTCGAGCGTGAATCATATAGTAGATATGATCAACATAACGATGTTCACCATTGAAAACTACTCCATCTCACATGATGATCGGTTATGGTTTAGTTGATTTGGATCACGTGATCACTTAGAGGATTAGAGGGATGTCTATCTAAGTGGGAGTTCCTAAATAATTTGATTAACTGAACTTAAACTTATCATGAACTTAGTACCTGATAGTATCTTGCTCGTTTATGTTGATTGTAGATAGATGGCTCATGATGTTGTTCCGTTGAATTTTAATGCGTTCCTTGAGAAAGCAAAGTTGAAAGATGATGGTAGCAATTACACGGACTGGGTCCGTAACCTGAGGATTATCCTCATTGCTGCACAGAAGAATTACGTCCTGGAAGCACCGCTGGGTGACAGGCCTGCTGCTGGAGCAACGCCAGATGTTATGAACGTCTGGCAGAGCAAAGCTGATGACTACTCGATAGTTCAGTGTGCCATGCTTTACGGCTTAGAATCGGGACTTCAACGACGTTTTGAACGTCATGGTGCATATGAGATGTTCCAGGAGTTGAAGTTAATATTTCAAGCAAATGCCCGAATTGAGAGATATGAAGTCTCCAATAAGTTCTATAGCTGCAAGATGGAGGAGAATAGTTCTGTCAGTGAACATATACTCAAAATGTCTGGGTATAATAATCACTTAATTCAGATGGGAGTTAATCTTCCAGATGACTGCGTCATTGACAGAATTCTCCAATCACTGCCACCAAGCTACAAGAGCTTCGTGATGAACTATAATATGCAAGGGATGAACAAGACTATTCCCGAGCTCTTCGCAATGCTGAAAGCTGCGGAGGTAGAAATCAAAAAGGAGCATCAAGTGTTGATGGTTAACAAAACCACTAGTTTCAAGAAAAAGGGCAAAGGAAAGAAGAAGAGAAACTTCAAGAAGAACAGCAAGCAAGTTGCTGCTCAGGAGAAGAAACCCAAGTCTGGACCTAAGCCTGAAACTGAGTGCTTCTACTGCAAGCAGACTGGTCACTGGAAGCGGAACTGCCCCAAGTATTTGGCGGATAAGAAGGATGGCAAAGTGAGCAAAGGTATATGTGATATACATGTTATTGATGTGTACCTTACTAGAGCTCGCAGTAGCACCTGGGTATTTGATACTGGTTCTGTTGCTAATATTTGCAACTCGAAACAGGGACTACGGAATAAGCGGACGCTAGCAAAGGACGAGGTGACGATGCGCGTGGGAAACGGTTCCAAAGTCGATGTGATCGCGGTCGGCACGCTACCTCTACATCTACCTTCGGGATTAATATTAGACCTAAATAATTGTTATTTGGTGCCAGCGTTGAGCATGAACATTATATCTGGATCTTGTTTGATGTGAGACGGTTATTCATTTAAATCAGATAATAATGGTTGTTCTATTTATATGAATAATATCTTTTATGGTCATGCACCTTTGAAGAGTGGTCTATTCTTGTTGAGTCTCGAAGATAGTAATACACATATTCATAATGTAGAAGCCAAAAGATGCAAAGTTAATAATGATAGTGCAACTTATTTGTGGCACTGCCGTTTAGGTCATATCGGTGTAAAGCGCATGAAGAAACTCCATACTGATGGGCTTTTGGAACCACTTGATTATGAATCACTTGGTACTTGCGAACCGTGCCTCATAGGCAAGATGACTAAAACACCGTTCTCCGGTACTATGGAGAGAGCAACAGATTTATTGGAAATCATACATACCGATGTATGTGGTCCGATGAATATTGAGGCTCGTGGCGGATATCGTTATTTTCTCACCTTCACAGAAGATTTAAGCAGATATGGGTATATCTACTTGATGAAACACAAGTCTGAAACATTTGAAAAGTTCAAAGAATTTCAGAGTGAGGTTGAAAATCATCGTAACAAGAAAATAAAGTTTCTACGATCTGATCGTGGAGGTGAATATTTGAGTTACGAGTTTGGTGTACATTTGAAAAATTGTGGAATAGTTTCGCAACTCACGCCACCCGGAACACCACAGCGTAATGGTGTGTCCGAACGTCGTAATCGTACTTTACTAGATATGGTGCGATCTATGATGTCTCTTACTAATTTACCGCTATCGTTTTGGGGTTATGCTTTAGAGACGGCCGCATTCACGTTAAATAGGGCACCATCAAAATCCGTTGAGACGACACCTTATGAACTATGCTTTGGCAAGAAACCAAAGTTGTCGTTTCTTAAAGTTTGGGGCTGCGATGCTTATGTGAAAAAGCTTCAGCCTGATAAGCTCGAACCCAAATCGGAGAAATGTGTCTTCATAGGATATCCAAAGGAAACTATTGGATACACCTTCTATCACAGATCCGAAGGCAAGACTTTTGTTGCTAAATTCGGAAACTTTCTAGAGAAGGAGTTTCTATCGAAAGAAGTGAGTGTGAGGAAAGTAGAACTTGACGAGGTAACTGTACCTGCTCCCTTATTGGAAAATAGTACATCACAGAAAACTGTTTCTGCGATACCTATACCAATCAGTGAGGAAGCTAATGATGATGATCATGAAGCTTCAGAACAAGACACTACTGAACCACGTAGATCATCCAGAGTGAGAGCCGCACCAGAGTGGTACGGTAATCCAGTTCTGGAAGTCATGCTACTAGATCATGATGAACCTACGAACTATGAAGAAGCGATGGTGAGCCCAGATTCCGCAAAGTGGCTTGAGGCCATGAAATCTGAGATGGGATCCATGTATGAGAACAAAGTATGGACTTTGGTTGACTTGCCCGATGATCGGCAAGCAATTGAGAATAAATGGATCTTCAAGAAAAAGACTGACGCTGACGGTAATATTACTGTCTATAAAGCTCGACTTGTCGCAAAAGGTTTTCGACAAGTTCAAGGGGTTGACTACGATGAGACCTTCTCACCCGTAGCGATGCTTAAGTCCGTCAGAATTATGTTAGCAATTGCCGCATTTTATGATTATGAAATATGGCAGATGGATGTCAAAACTGCATTCCTGAATGGATTTCTGGAAGAAGAGTTGTATATGATGCAACCAGAAGGTTTTGTCGATCCAAAGGGAGCTAACAAAGTATGCAAACTCCAGCGATCCATTTATGGACTGGTGCAAGCATCTCGGAGTTGGAATAAACGCTTTGATAGTGTGATCAAAGCATTTGGTTTTATACAGACTTTTGGAGAAGCCTGTATTTACAAGAAAGTGAGTGGGAGCTCTGTAGCATTTCTAATATTATATGTGGATGACATATTGCTGATTGGAAATGATATAGAATTTCTGGATAGCATAAAGGGATACTTGAATAGAAGTTTTTCGATGAAATACCTCGGGGAAGCTGCCTACATATTGGGCATAAAGATCTATAGAGATAGATCAAAACGCTTAATTGGACTTTCACAATGCACATACCTTGACAAAATTTTGAAGAAGTTCAAAATGGAGCAAGCAAAGAAAGGGTTCTTGCCTGTGTTACAAGGTGTGAAATTGAGTAAGACTCAATGCCCGACCACTGCAGAAGATAGAGAGAAAATGAAAGATGTTCCCTATGCTTCAGCCATAGGCTCTATCATGTATGCAATGCTGTGTACCAGACCTGATGTGTGCCTTGCTATAAGTTTAGCAGGGAGGTACCAAAGTAATCCAGGAATGGATCACTGGACAGCGGTCAAGAACATCCTGAAATACCTGAAAAGGACTAAGGATATGTTTCTCGTATATGGAGGTGACAAAGAGCTCACCGTAAGAGGTTACGTTGATGCAAGCTTTGACACTGATCCGGACGATTCTAAATCGCAAACCAGATACGTGTTTACTTTAAACGGTGGAGCTGTCAGTTGGTGCAGTTCTAAACAAAGCGTCGTAGCGGGATCTACATGTGAAGCGGAGTACATAGCTGCTTCGGAAGCAGCAAACGAAGGAGTCTGGATGAAGGAGTTCATATCCGATCTAGGTGTCATACCTAGTGCATCGGGTCCAATGAAAATCTTCTGTGACAATACTGGTGCAATTGCCTTGGCAATGGAATCCAGATTTCACAAAAGAACCAAACACATCAAGAGACGCTTCAACTCCATCCGGGATTTAGTCCAGGTGGGAGACATAGAGATTTGCAAGATACATACGGATCTGAATGTTGCAGACCCGTTGACTAAGCCTCTTCCACGAGCAAAACATGATCAGCACCAAGGCTCCATGGGTGTTAGAATCATTACTGTGTAATCTAGATTACTGACTCTAGTGCAAGTGGGAGACTGAAGGAAATATGCCCTAGAGGCAATAATAAAGTTATTATTTATTTCCTTATATCATGATAAATGTTTATTATTCATGCTAGAATTGTATTAACCGGAAACATAATACATGTGTGAATACATAGACCAACAGAGTGTCACTAGTATGCCTCTACTTGACTAGCTCGTTAATCAAAGATGGTTATGTTTCCTAACCATGAACAAAGAGTTGTTATTTGATTAACGAGGTCACATCATTAGTAGAATGATCTGATTGACATGACCCAATCCATTAGCTTAGCACCCGATCGTTTAGTATGTTGCTATTGCTTTCTTCATGACTTATACATGTTCCTATAACTATGAGATTATGCAACTCCCGTTTACCGGAGGAACACTTTGGGTACTACCAAACGTCACAACGTAACTGGGTGATTATAAAGGAGTACTACAGGTGTCTCCAATGGCAGATGTTGGGTTGGCGTATTTCGAGATTAGGGTTTGTCACTCCGATTGTCGGAGAGGTATCTCTGGGCCCTCTCGGTAATGCACATCACATAAGCCTTGCAAGCACAGCAACTAATATGTTAGTTGTGAGATGATGTATTACGGAACGAGTAAAGAGACTTGCCAGTAACGAGATTGAACTAGGTATTGGATACCGACGATCGAATCTCGGGCAAGTAACATACCGATGACAAAGGGAACAACGTATGTTGTTATGCGGTCTGACCGATAAAGATCTTCGTAGAATATGTAGGAGCCAATATGGGCATCCAGGTCCCGCTATTGGTTATTGACCGGAAACGTGTCTCGGTCATGTCTACATTGTTCTCGAACCGTAGGGTCCGCACGCTTAACGTTACGATGACAGTTATTATGAGTTTATGCATTTTGATGTACCGAAGGTTGTTCGGAGTCCCGGATGAGATCACGGACATGACGAGGAGTCTCGAAATGGTCGAGACATAAAGATTGATATACTGGAAGCCTATGTTTGGACATAGGAAGTATTCCGGGTGAAATCGGGATTTTACCGGAATACCGGGAGGGTTACCGGAACCCCCCGAGAGACTAATGGGCCTATTGGGCCTTAGTGGAAAAAGGGAAAAAGGGAAAGCCCACAAGCTGGCCGGCGCCCCACTTCCCCAAGTCCTAGTAGGACTAGGATAGGGGCCGGCCCCCCTTCTCTCTCCTTTCCCCCCCCCCCCCCGGGAGTCCTAATAAGATTAGGATTGGGGGGAGGAGTCCTACTCCCGGTGGGAGTAGGACTCCCCTGCGCCTCCTCTCCCTGGCCGGCCGGCTCCCCCTCCTCCAACCTTTATATACGGAGGCAGGGGGCACCCCAAGACACACAACTTGATCCTTGAGATCGTTCCTTAGCCGTGTGCGGTGCCCCCTGCCACCAAATTCCACCTCGATCATACCATTGTAGTGCTTAGGCGAAGCCCTGCGTTGGTAGCACATCAAGATCGTCACCACGCCGTCGTGCTGACGGAACTCTTCCTCGACGCTTTGCTGGATCGGAGCCCGAGGATCGTCATCGAGCTGAACGTGTGCTAAGAACTCGGAGGTGCCGGAGTAACGGTGCTTGGATCGGTCGGATCGGGAAGAAGACGTACGACTACTTCCTCTACGTTGTGTGATCGCTTCCGCAGTCGGTCTGCATTGGTACGTAGACAACACTCTCCCCTCTCGTTGCTGTGCATCACCATGATCTTGTGTGTGCGTAGGGAAAATTTTCGAAATTACTGCGTTCCCCAACACCATCCACTTGCCTCCCGCTCCGGACATGGCTGGAGAAGGTTGAGGTGGGGTGTGCGGACTTGGGCGTTGGAGCTCGAGTGTGCGGAAATGGATAGGCAAAGGAGGAAGAAGGCATGGATGAAACGGTGGATGCCCACGCCCGTATGGGCGGACGCGACTATGCGTCCCCACCAGCCTGGTAAAACTCGCTTATCTCCCAAGCGCCGTAATCGATGGCGCGGTTGGGTTACCCACGCCCGTATTGATGAGAATCCTGGAATAAGGGGACACGATCTCTGCTTTGACAAGACGTGCCAAGGAAACCGCCTCACTAAACGCGCTGAGGTGGGACAGTAAAACGATTCGAATAAGACGTGGCCGTGGTGTGATGTCACGCTACGGAATACGTCAGCAGATTAGATTTGTGTAAATATTATTCTCTCTATGGCAATATGTGGAAACTTATTTTGCAGAGCCGGACACTACCTTTGTGTTCAAAATCTTCTATGAAGTACTTGAAGGAGGAACCCGCCTTGCAATGCCGAAGACAATCTGCGCGCCGGACTCGTCGTCATTGAAGCCTGGTTTAGGGGCTACTGAGGGAGTCCTGGATTAGGGGGTGTCCGGATAGCCGGACTATACCTTCGGCCAGACTCCTGGACTATGAAGATACAAGATTGAAGACTTCGTCCCGTGTCCGGAAGGGACTTTCCTTGGCGTGGAAGGCAAGCTTGGCGATACGGATATGTAGATCTCCTACCATTGTAACCGACTCTGTGTAACCCTAGCCCTCTCCGGTGTCTATATAAACCGGCGAGTCTTAGTCCGTAGGACGAACGACAATCATACCATAAGCTAGCTTCTAGGGTTTAGCCTCCTTGATCTCGTGGTAGATCTACTCTTATACTACCCATATCATCAATATTAATCAAGCAGGAGTAGGGTTTTACCTCCATCGAGAGGGCCCGAACCTGGGTAAAAACATCGTGTCCCTTGTCTCATGTTACCATCAGCCTAGACGCACAGTTCGGGACCCCCTACCCGAGATCCGCCGGTTTTGGCACCGACATTGATGCTTATAGTCGGTTTACTTGGTTGCATCTTATTAAGCGGAAGTCTGATGTGTTTGTTGTTTTCATTCAGTTTCAAGCACACGTTGAGCGTCTCCTTAAGCACAAAATTATTCATGTTCAATCCGACTGGGGGTGAATATCACAACCTCAATTCGTTTTCTTAACAAACTTGGGATTTCGCACCCTGTGTCTTGTCCTCATACACATCAGCGGAATGGAACCGCTGAACGTAAGCATCATCATCTTGTAGAAGCTGGCCTTACCTTGCTAGCTCATGCCTCCGTTCCGTTTCGGTTCTGGAGTGATGCTTTTTCCATAGCCTGTTTTTTGATAAATAGGCTTCCCTCATGACTTCTGAAAATGCAAACCTCGCTTGAACTTTTGCTCAATGAAATTCGAGACTACACATTCCTCAAAGTGTTTGGGTGTGCATGTTGGCCTCACCTACGTCAGTATAACAAGCGTAAGCTACAATTCCGGTCTAAGAAGTGTGTTTTTCTTGGGTATAGTTCCCTTCACAAAGGGTACAAGTGCCTACATGTTCCCACAAATCGCGTCTACATATCTCGTGATGTTGTGTTTGATGAAAATGTGTTCCCCTTTCATGCACTTCCGACCAACTCTACCACTCCTACGCCACCTGTTTACTCGGTCATACCTTCGCCTGATCAATTTGTGGATGTTGCATATGCTCATGTGTTGCTTCCTAATCATGCTGCAGGTATTGGACGCGGTGCTCGCCTCGAGCTCCTCGATGACCAGGCGATGGACGAACCTCATGCTCGGGACGTCGAACCTGTGCATGGGCTATGCATGACGGGTGGCGCCCGTCAACCCGCTGCTGCTCTGCCCGTGGAGGCTACACCCGCAGCTGCCCCGCGGGCGCCGACCTCGCCCGGCCCAACGACGGCCTCGCTCGACCTGGTGGTCGCTTCGCCTGGGCCGGCTACCGCCTCGCCCGGCCCAACGACGGCCTCGCCCGACCTGGTGGTCACTCCGCCTGGGCCAGCTGCCGCTTCGCCCGGCCCAGAGGTCCAGTCGCCTGCACCGGCAGGCCCCGCCTCGGCTTCCAGTGGCCCCGCCTCGCCCAGCTCGACGCCACCTGCCTCTCCGGCGCCAAGGAATTCTGGCGCAAGCTCGTTGGGTGACTTGGACTCGCCGCTGTCGCCTGTGCCGAGCTCGGCGTTGCCAGCACAGCCTGCCATAGTTACTCTTCGTCCTCGAACATGCAGTTAGTCCGGCATTTTTCGTCCGAAGGAACACAAAGATGGGACTATCGCATGGCTTGCCACCTGCATGGCTCATACTGTTGTCGATCCCACTGCAGAGCCTCGTCACTTTTAGGTTGCACTAGGCATTCCTCACTAGCGTGCTGCAATGGAACAGGAGTTTCAAGCTTTACTAAAAAATGACACTTGGCACTTGTTCCTCCAGTGTCTGGCGTCAACGTCATTGATTCCAAGTGGGGTTTTAAAGTCAAAAGACATGCTGACGGTTCTATAGAACGCTACAAGGCGCGGCTATTCGCCAAGGGCTTCAAACATAGGTATGGTCTTGATTATGAAGACACGTTCAGTCCAGTTATCAAGCCTACTACCATTCGTTTGTTGTTGTCTCTTGCTGTTACTCGAGGATGGTTCCTTCGTCAGCTCGATGTGCCGAACGCTTTCCTACATGGAATCCTAGAGGAGGAGATTTATATGCGTCAGCCACCTGGGTTTGTTGATCCTGCACGTCCTCATCATATCTGTCGTCTAGTTAAGGCACTGTATGGACTCAAACAGGCTCCTCGTACGTGGCATGCATGCCTCGGCTCTGTTCTCCGGGCTTTTGGGCTTATTCCCTCCACTGGTGACACGTCCTTGTTTCTCCTTCAGCGTCCTGAGATTACGATGTATCTACTGGTTTATGTTGATGATATCATCCTCATCAGTTCCTTCGATGCTGCTGTTGATCGTCTTGTGACTACATTGAGTGGTGATTTTGCTATCAAGGATTTAGGTGCTCTGCATTTTTTCCTTGATTTGGAGGTGTCACGGTCTTCTACTGGGTTGATTCTTACTCAGAAGAAGTACTCTTTGGACTTGTTGCGCCGTGCTGGAATGCTGAAATGCAAACATGCTATCACTTTGATGTCTGCCACTGATCGGCTGTCTGCTCTTGATGGAGACCCTCTTTCACCTGATGATGCTACTGAGTATCACAGTCTTGTTGGTGGTCTGCAATACCTTACTATTACCCGGCCAGATATCTCTTATGCAGTTAACCGTGTGTGTCAGTACCTTCATGCACCCAGGACATCTCATTGGTCAGCTGTGAAGCGTATTATGCGTTATATCTGTCGCATTGCCTCCTATGGTTTGCTTCTTCAGCCTGCGCCGTTTGGTGAGCTCTTAGCTTTTTCAGATGCAGATTGGGCTGGTAGTCCTGATGATAGGAGATCCACAGGGGGGTTATGCAGTATTCCTGGGTTCTAACTTGATCGTCTGGAATGCTCGCAAGTAAGCTATAGTGTCTCGCAGCAGTACTGAAGCTGAGTACAAGGCGGTTGCTGATGCGACTTCTGAGATCATATGGGTACAATCTCTATTAACAGAGTTAAGAGTCTTTCCAGCTCATCCTCCAGTTCTTTGGTGTGACAACATCGGTGCTACATATCTTTCATCTAATCCGGTATTCCATGCTCGGGCGGAACACGTTGAGGTTGACTATCACTTTGTTCGGAAACGCGTTGCACAGAAGCTACATTGTATCAAGCTCATCTCATCAAAAGATCAACTTGCTGGCATCTTCACGAAGCCTCTTCCACAACCACAGTTTGTAGGCTGTAGGCGCAATCTTAACTTGCTTTATACTTCAGGCCATAGTTAAGATTGAGGGAGGGTGTTAGACTGTATATGCATAGCCTCGGTATACACGTTGTATTGTATCCTTTGGTACCTCTATATAATAAGATAGCTACACCCCGTTTAGGGTGTTGAGCAGTTTTTCAAAACATACGTTTTACAAACCGTAACCAGCACAGGCCGGTCCAGCGGGCCAGAGTCCAACACCGACAGTTTCTCCTGAGTTCAACACCGTTATATTTGATTGATGAACTTGTCGCGCCCACAGGCAGACGCAGTGCAAATGCTTTTAAATTAAAAAGAAGAAGATAATACTATGTGAAGTGCAGGGAGCAAGACGGGTGGGATGGAGATCTATGCTGCTCCAACACCGCCAGTTTTTCCTGCATATTCGTCATTTCCATGACTGCACAAAGGTTTCTCCTTAACTATGATGATGCGCTGGTATAGTCCTGGCCTCTAACTTGTACTATTCTCTAGGACATCTCACACCGACAAAAGAATGCGCATAAATTAGACCAGCTAAACCAAGCTTCGATACAAACTGATGCATTTAGTACAAATTGTAATGTTTACGTACACTTGATGGATTTGTGGTGTGCCACTTGCATTCCTACCCTCTGATGACCGTGTAACCGTATTCATACCGTTTATACATGTATCAATACTCCCTCATATATTGTTTTTTATACGTGGGGTATATATGCGTCAAGCAACGGAAGTCGAGGTATCCCCTGCCCGATGTATGGAGGACAGTCGACATGAGTTTTCAAGGAGCAGAAAAGAAAGGAGGACGCGCTGACAAATAAACAACACTGCACCTACACAAAACTGTCAAGAATGGCATGGGCGAATTTGTTTCGGAAGGGCGCTGTAAAAAGAATGGTGATTGACAATTCGGCTCCAATATGTATGTAAACATGAGAGAAGATTAATAGTGCCCGCTCATGAAAAGATGAAACCTACCAAAAAATTACGTAAAGATGGGATAATGAATCACCAAGATGAAATCGGAAAATATTAGTTGCTCATTGTCTTATAAAGGTCTTGTCAGGACAAATTAAATATTTGAAACGATGTGTGAATTGTGTAGTTAGTTTAGTAAACACTGGTTTTGTACTCAAATGTAATTAGTACTTTTACAGAATTGCAATATGTACGAGGGCCAGAACAAAAAGGCAATCACTTGTAAAAAAAGATGGGCTTCAATCACTGTTATTTGAGCGTGAACACGGAGATAAGTCTCTGAAATGCATCTCTGGAATTTGAGCATGAGCCGATTTGTGGAAGAAGACGTGCAGGAGATCTGGTCTAGAGGATGAAGAAAGAGATTTGACCACCCATTTTTCATCCAACGGCGATTGGCCCTAAAAATTTTTCCACGCGACTGTGATCTAGGCATTCTCTTACTCTTCTTATAGCATCTACAGCCGGACGCCCCAAACTCACTTGAAACTATTCCGTTGATGCGTCGTGGCCATGGACGCACCATGGGCGTCGTCCGAGGAAATCATGGCATGGCGTGCCCGTCGTGCGAGGCAGCGGGCGCGGGAGGCGGCGGCAGCCCTTGCGGTTGTGGACATCAGTGCGACGGAGTCGCATTCTACGGCGCACGTATGGTGCACCAACCCGGGCGCCGCAACTGCGTCGTTGTGGATGTCGTTGGCTTATCCCAGGACGGATTCATCATCGATCTGACGTCCACTGACAGTGTCCGGGTGCCGTGCTCTGACGAGGAAGAGTAGGGTATGGGAGACGGCGGCTCCTTGAGTGACGTGGGCCGGCTCGTGTCCCATGCCCTCTCTACCTTGCCGGCGACCGGACCAACACTCTGGGGAGCGCAGCCGGCCGCTGGACATGGGCACCTCGAAGCCGAACGAGTTCCGCTTAAAGATCGGCATGTGTTGTATGTAATAATAGGGATTTGAGATTTCTAATTTGAGTCTCCGGTTCTAGATTCAAATATTTAAGACGTGACCGATCATTGCCGATGGACGTGTGTGTGTCCGCGGACGTTTGAAGAGCCGGGTTTGTCTGTAGATGCTCTTACTCTGCTGCTGGATCTTTGAGGTGATGCAGATGGTTTTGCTTATTTTATTTTACCTGAACTACTCTGCTTCATCAAGTTCCAAGATAAGCTTGCAACCGTTTATCAGAATGTGTTAGCCCCTTGTTTCATCTCCCTTCCACTTGACATTTTCTTCTCATTTTATCATGTGAGGACAAATGGATAATTTTGACATTTTCTCCTTATTATACTTATGTGAGGACAAATGGATGATGGTGCAACCCACATGATCATATTGTCTTTTTATTCGCACTGAGAAGCCTGTGTGCTACTTCTAGTAAAGAGTCTCTTGCTATTTCCCTGCAAGTTCATTGCCGCCAAGCGTACGTGCCAGTGTCGCTTTTTGTTTCCTTTTTTAAACACAAGATGCACTTTTCGCGCGCAACACCTGGTGAACCCCGGCCGCAAAACCTGATGAATCCTGGCCTGTTCATCACCATCATCAGCTGTCGCCTGGTTTTTCTCAAAAAGAAAATCAGATGTCGCGTGGTGGTTGAGGCTACTAATGATACATTAATCCCAGAGAACGGGAAAGTGAAACTCAATGATCCTTCTTGTGCTCACTACTAACACTGTCTATCTGCTGATGAGGCGATCGAACGTGGAAAGGTAGTACTAGACATGGACCCTAGCTAACTACTCTACTACTAGGTAAATTGCCAAGCAAATGTTGTCGTTGTCGTTGTCTTGCATATACTCTACTCAACCTCGGTAAACTGCCTTGGAGTTTCTTAGCAGTGACTCGAGGCGCAGCAGCGTCGGTAGCCTTGACCAACGCCACTCTGCTAGCTAGGCCTTACTGTTAGAAGGGGGAGAGAGATTGATGGAATAGTTGTTGGATCTATTGCTTAAGCTTCGTGGGTATATATATATATATATATATATATATATATATATATATATATATATATATATATATATATATAGGAGTACAATGATTAACTTGAAGAACAAAACAAGCCAGAACAAATCCTAGTCTATCTCGTTTTTCTTAATAATCAATATACTCAACACCCCACGTAGTCACAACGGTAACGACGCAGTTGATGAGACTGGAGAAGAATCCAAAGGTAAGCCGACGAACACCCCCCCCCCCCCCATAGTCGAATGGTCGATGCATCATGGAAGGCGTGGCTGGAGTGGAAACCGATGAAGTTGCTCAAGCAAGGTGGTAGCCCTTTGTGTCATTTGTCAAGGTAGCCGAGAGCGTAGATGGTGTAGCCGTAGTAGAGGTAGCCGTGCGAAGAACGGCATGATCGGTGTCGAGTCGGGGGGTCGCCGGTGTCGAGGTAGTCGCCGTGGAGTCGCGGAAGAAGAGCAGCGGCGGCGGCGGCCTAAGGAGGCGGCGGTGCTCGAAGTAGGCAATAATGAACCCGACAGCGTGATGAAAACCGACGCGGACGGTGACGTTCCCGCGGCAAGGGCGGCGGCGCGGCGCAAATCACGTGGAAGTCAACACGCGTGGACGGCGATGGACCGCGGGCCGCAGCGTTACGGCCCGAAGGGGCGGCGCAACGGCGGCGGGCAGGTCAGGGCGACGGCAAGGGAGACCTCAGGGGTCGGGGCGGTTGCAGGGATCGCGTGCCACGCTAGCTTCGGCCTGACGAGGCGACGCAGCGGCATGGCGTGGGTCGGTGCAGCCTCGGGGACGGCCTGGAGCGGACGGCCTCGGTGCGGCGGTTGACCGCGGGCCGCGGCACTACGGCCCGAAGGGACGACGCAGCGGCAACGCGTGAGGTGGTGCAACCACGTGAACAACCTCAGGGCGGCGGCGGGGATCACGTGCCGCGGCACTACGGCCCGAAGGGGCAACGCAGCGGCGGCACAGATCGGTGCATCCACTGGGAAAACCACGGCGCGACGGCGCTGCGGTCTGACGGGGCGACGCAGCGGTACCCTGTTGCTCGATCAGCGGAGGGGCGTGCTAAACTCGCGAACAAGGCGGTGATGGCCGGCGTAGATCGACGAGCGGGCCGACGCGCGGACGACGGTCGTGAGGGGCCGCCTGTCGTGTGAGGCCGCCAGGTCGAGGCGATGGGCGGGCAGACGCGAGGACGACGGTAGTTAGGGGCCGCCTGTCGCGCGAGGCCGCTGGGTCGGTGAAGAGGCCCGCCGGTCACGCCGGTGTCGGAGTACAGGCGCACGGGGGTCGTCTGCGGCGGCGGAGATGCAAATCGATGAAGTATAGATCGGAAAACCAAAAAAAAAACTCCGATCAAAATGACCGATGAGAGCGAAAAAACCCAAAGTAAGGGCTTAGGAAAAGACTCTCTATGACAACCGGTCAACGCGACCAGCGGACGAACCCTAGGTAGGGACGACGCGGCCCCCGGCGGCGGTCATGGAGGCCGACCACTCCGGAGGCGGCGCGTGGGTGTAGAAGCGGCGGCGGTTATGGTTTAGAACCCTAAAATTGATACCATGTTAGAAGGGAGAGAGGGATTGATGGAATAGTTGTTGAATGTATTGCTTAAGCCTCGTGAACATATATGTATAAATACAATGATCAACATGGAATACAAAACAAGACAAAACAACGCCTTGTCTATTTCACTTTTTCTAATAATCAATGTACTCAACACCTACCGAGACAAACATGCCAGAATGAGAGTGTTTACTAGAGGAAACAGCATGTAGATGCAGGGTCTCCGCCGACGTCTTTCCTTTATCTTTGCATAATCACCCTTACAAATAGATTAGCAGTACCATTTTCTCAACCTTGCTTTCCCTTTCACTCCCGCTTTCTGGGGAGCTATCGTTGTTGTGCGAAACTGTCAGCAAAATCATTGTCACTGTCACTGATCCAAGCACACGTTCATAGAAATAAGAAGTCGCACAGAGTGATCTGCGCTCTCTAAGAAAAATAAAAAACAAAAACAAATTAATAGTACTCTGCGCTCTCTAATGCAGTCCTTGACAAAAAGATGGATTATAATATCCGTACCTCACGGTTTGTTCTTTTACATTTCAGTTACTCACGCCAGCTACTGCCAATGGCCAAAGCCCTGTTCACATTAGTCCCGGTTCATAATGCAACCGGGACTAATGTAATGCTTATATTGAGTTGTGATCAAAGCCCTATTTTCTACTAGTGTGTCGTGTACCGCACATCGCATCGCACAACTATTGCCAAGGTTTCACTTGCCAATAGGCCATTCTTACCGGAATTCTGGCTAGTCTTGCCTCTGGGATTTCAGATGAACTCAGGAACATGAAATTTGTCGCGTTTGATGCATGGCCATTAATGTATTTTTTATTATGTTTAATTGTTTTGTGCTTCTTATGAACCTTTATAATAGATTTGGTCTTTTTTAGACAAAAAATGGGTTATTTCATATGCGATTTTTATTATGTTTAGTTGTTTTCCACTTGCCATTTTCTTATGCAAGGGCAAATGGATAATTTTGCCACCGGCTTCATCGAATTCTTTTCTTTTTTGCGGGGTGTTTTTCTTTTCTTTGAGAATCTGATGTTCAAAACAATCCGGTTAAGACCTCCTTTGGTTTGGAGAAATTGTGTGGGATTTCTATAGGATATGATTTCTATCGGAAAACTTTCTTTAGAGCTTTTTCGTTTGTAGGAATGAAATCCTATTTCTATGGAGGAATTCTTCATATCCTTCACATTTTATAAGAAAATAAACATAAGCCTAAACTCAATGAAGAAAATCATATGATGTGAATCAAAGGGCGTCTCTTTTTCTATTTCTGTGCATAGGATTTGAGATACATGTCATCTCATTTCCTATGACTTTCTATTCCTATGATTTTCTAATCCTATGAATCAAAGGAAGCCTAAGGGCCTCTTTGATTCACAGGATTGTCAAAATAAAGGAATAGGAAAAATGCAGAAATAGGATGGCATGTCCCATAGTATCCTACAGGATTTGAAAAAATGTTTGATAGCGCAGGGAAAACAAAGGAATTCTACAAAAAGGTTTGAGTGGATGGAAATTTTCCTCCAAAATATAGTATAAACGGATCCTATGGAAAAATTCCTAAGGATGCCAATCCTACGAATCAAACGAGCATCACAGAAAAAAATTCCTAAAGATTCAAATCCTTCAAAAATCCTATGCAATTCCTTTGAATCAAAGGAGCCCTAAGTGTTTGCGTGGAAACCTGTGATCAGCGCCACCTTTTTTGTTCCTATCTACTATTTTAAGCTTGAAGAAGCACTTTTGGCGCGCAAAACCTGATGAACCCCGACCCGTTAATCATCATCAGCTATTGCCTGGTGTCTCAAGCTACTAATTATACATTAATCCCAGAGAAACGGGAAAGTGAAACACAATGATGCATCTTCTACCCACAGTGTCTCCCAAACTAGTACTATAGCTGCTCAAGAGGACTTGGATCGTACGGCGCTGGCAAAGGTGGCAAGGAACTGCAGCTAGGCAAGTTGATTATTGTGGTTTCGTCGTAGTCATGGGCCATAGCTAGCTTAACTAAGCCGGGATCTTTTCCATGCATGTGGAGCTAGGTAAATTGCCAAGCAAATGTTGTCGTTGTCTTGCAGATACTACACCCATCCCGGTAAATTGCCTTGGAGTTTCTGGGCAGCGACTCGAGGCGCGGCAGCGTCGGTTGTTTGACCAGCATCGCTGTGCTAGCTAGGTCATACAGAGACGAGGACATAATTACTACTTTTTGTTTGCGAGTTTTACCGGAGGAAATTGCTGGTGTCTTTCTGAATGATGATGAGCAACGCCACTGTCTCTGCCGACGTGTTACCTTTCTCTCTCGTTCATCACCCCTGCAAGCAGATTAGCAGTCAAAATTTCTCAACCTTTGCTTTCCCTTTCGTTCCCGCTTTCCGGCGAGCTGCCGTTGATGTGCGAAGCTGCCAGCAAAATCAAGCACACGCTGTTTAGAAAACAAGAGGTCAAACAAGGGCGCTCTGCGCTCTCTGATGCGGTCCTTGACCAGAAAAGACGGAATATCTGCACCTCTGTCAGACTGTCACTGTATAACAGCAGTACTTCACACACTATTCTGCCAGCTGCATCAGCCCAAAGCACATGAGTAGGCATCTTTGCCCTGAAATTTCTCCGGCTTGTTTATTTGAGGTTATTTGGTTCCTAGCCATATCTTGTTACACTTTTTCACACATAATCTTAGAGGGTATTTGTTTCCAGGGACTTATTAGTCTAGGGACTTAAATAAGTTTCTATAAGTCCCATCTAAACCAAACAAGAGGGATTTATAGGGACTTAAAGTGGGCATTTGGGACTTATGTAATAAGACTCTCAAGGAAGAACTTATAAGGACTTATAGTTGTAATATGGTCTTATAGAGACTTATAAGTCCCAGAAACCAAATAGGTAGGACTTTTTAGAGACTTATGACTTATAAGTTAGGACTAAAAAAAGTCCTAGGACTTATGAATCAAACAGGGCCTTAGATAAGTTTGACCAAGTTAGGTAGGTGTTTGGTTCTAGCCATATTTATGAGCATAGACACAAAAAGTGTGACAAGATTCTCTTAGGCAAATTTAAATGTGGCTAACAATTTAAGCAACTCAAGTAAGGTAAGTGTGACAAGTATGACAAAAATTATATGACAACAAATAACAAAGATAGTTACTCCCTCTGTCCCAAAATATAAGAATGCTTTTGACACTAATGTAGTGTTAAAAACGTTCTTATATTTTGAGACGGGGGTACAATCCAAACAGCCCCTTGCTTTGCGGTAGCCCGGCTCGGCTCCCCCTCGACCTCGATCGTCTAGTTCAGGACCCTGTTCACTCAACTTTCTCGCCGGCCGGTTTCCATGGAGACAAGACAAGTGCAGGCGGCCCGCATGCTCGCCTCGCATGTGATCCATCCGATGCAGTGCAACTGCCGCGGCGCCAACCCAAACCCCAACGATGGTCCCATGCCTCAAAGCTTCACAATCACAAGGCAGCAGCAAAGCTACAGGCCTGCCCTCGGTAAAACGATGAACCCGGATCCACTTTGGCCGTTGCAGGTGGCGATGACGACGAGCCGTGCGCGCGCGTGCCGCCTTTTCTACTCGACTTTTCTGCGTCCAATCCGTGGGTTGGACCTTCCCTCCCACAAAGCTCAAGCGAAGAAAGCACTCCATATTATTGCATTGCATTGCCACAATGGTGATAGTAGGTCGCACGTAGTCAAGTTTGTCTCGCTCCCCTACGTAGTACTACATGCACATGCACTTGCCCTTTGCAGTTCCACAGCGGCAAGTGTCTTTAGCTGAAACTTCTTCCCGCGCATGCACATGCACATGCAGACGTGCCTCTTTACCAACTTTTGGTCCTACTCCTACTGGCCGTGGCGCGAGTTAATTTTAAATCGGGCAGCCCAGGAAAATGGGATCCGAGGCGAGCGTGCGTGCTCTTTTTGTTCCTTGGCAATTGGCATCGAGCAGGCAAAGCAAAGCCTCGGGAGAGCTTCGCCGTTGCTTCCTCTCCTCTGCTCCCCTCTCGTATATACACGAGCATCAAACTAAAACTATATACACGAGCGCTCTATCCTTAAAAAGCATCGCCTACTACACCACCACCATCATGCTTTTGGGAACTGGTGCTAACTCATCCACTGTCAAGCTTAAAATGCATATATCCTAACTATTTGATTGATGAACTTGTCCCGCCCACTGGCAGTGCAAAGGATTTTGAATTAAAAATGAAGAAGATTATATTATGTGAAGTGAAGTGCAGGGAGCAAGACGGGTGGGGTGGACATCTATGCTGCTCCAACGTTGCACCCACTCAAAGATGCAAATTCTGCTAGCTTAGCTCCAGGGAGGCGCCCATTTTAAATATGCTAATTCTTCGGCTAATGTGACCTAGCACCCACCGACACCACCAATTTCTCCTGCATATTCGCCATTTCCATGACTGCACAAAAGTTTCTCCTTTACTACGATGATGCGCTAGTATAGTCCTGGCCCTTATAGTTTCTAAGACATCTCACACCGACAAAAGAATGTGCATAAATGTGACCAGCTAAACCAAGCTTCGGTATAAATTGATGCATTTAGTACGAATTGTAATGTTTACGTACACTTTTGAGGGATTTGCTGTGTGCCAGTGCCACTTGCATTCCTGCCCTCTGATGACCGTGTAACCGTATTCATTATCGTTTATAAACAAACTCAAAGGGACATGCCTAGAGCTCTGATACATGTATCAATACCCCTCATATAGTGTTTTTTATACATGCGGTATATATGCGTCAAGCAAAGGAAGTCTGAGTTATCCCCTGCCCGAAGTAAGGAGGACAGTCGACATGAGCTTTCAAGGAGCAGAAAAGAAAGGAGGACGCGCTGACAGATAAACAACAATACGCCTACACAAAACTGTCAAGAATGGCATGGAGCCATGGACGCATTTGTTTCGGAAGGGCGCTGTAAAAAGAATAGCGGTCGACAATTCGGCTCCAATATGACGTAAACGCAAGAGAAGATTAATAATATTGCCCGCTCATGAAAAGATGAAACATATTTGTCGCTTTAATCGGTGCCAGAACAAAAAGACAACCACGTGTAATTTGAGCGTGAACATGGAGATAATAAGTCTCAGAAATGCATCTTAGCCCATCGGGCCTTGGGGCTCCGTTTTTGAGTCCACCTGCAACCGCGGCGACTATTTGTCGCTTCAAGCGTGGCGAGAGGGGAACTCTTGCCGAAGTTTTTCCTCCACCTGCGACATATTGGGCCGGTCCACTGGCGCAAGCATATGGATTAAAAATATAGGAGAGGAAATGGAAGAACCAGGGTAACATACCTGGTCCCCAGGCAGCGATCGGGTGCTGCTGGCCACTCCGCCTAGGATCCCTCTAAAGGTAAGTTGTACGGCGCATCCTACTTGATTACGTTTTCTGTGTTCTTTTTCTTCTTCTCCATTTTCCCATTCTGTCTTGCATTTTGTTTCTTCGTTTTCCTTGCATTTTGTTTCTTCTCCATTTTTTGTGTGTTTTTACTTTTCTTCTCCATTTTTTTTGTTTTTTCTTATGTTTGTTTCCGTTTCCACTCTACATTTTTGTATGTTTCAATAACATTTTTTTAATAAGTCAAGAATAGTTTTTGTATACACGCTCAACATTGTCCAAACGCTTATTCAACATTTTTTTTGATTACTTGTTCAACATTTTAATACTTATTCAACATTTTTAAAATACTTGTGCAACATTTTTAAAATACTTGTGCAACATTTTTCAGATACTCGTTCAACATTTTTTAATACTTATTCAGCATTTCAAAATATATTTGTCCAACGTTTTTAATACTGACTCAACATTTTTAAATACTTGTTCAACATTTTTCGTATACTCGTGCAACATTTTTAAATATTTATTCAATAATTTTCAAATGCTTGTTCGACATTTTTAATACTTTTAAACATTTTCCAAATTCTTGTTTGACATTCTTTAATACTTATTCAACATTTTACGAATACTTGTTCATCATTTTAACATTTTTTAAATGCTTGATTAACATTTTTATATACACATTCAACATTTTCATCATATTTTTAATACATGGGTAACATTTTTTGTATACACATTCAACATTTTTCAAAGCATGATTGCATTTTTTTAAAATATTATGCAAAGTAAAATTTTGGAATATATATGTTTCGAATATTTAAAAGTGTAAGTAAAACTAAAAATTGGAATCAAAAAACGAAATAAACACATGAAAAAGAAACAGGAAAGAAAGGAGTTAGTGTACCTACGGCAGTGCAAAGGATTTTAAATTACAAAGAAGAAGATTATATTATGTGATGTGATGTGCAGGGAGCAAGACGGTTGGGGTGGAGATCTATATATGCTGCTCCAACGTTGCACCCACTCAAAGATGCAAATTCTGCTAGCGCCAGTGAGGCGCCCATTTTAAAGATGCTAATTCTTCAGCCAATGCGGCCAGCACCCACCGCACCGCCAGTTTCTCCTGCATATTCGTCATTTCCATGACTGCACAAATGTTTCTCCTTTACTATGATGATGCGCTGGTATAGTCCTGCTCTCTAACATACATTTTCTAGGACATCTCACACCGACAAAAGAATGTGCATAAATTAGACCAGCTAAACCACGCTTCGATATAAATTGATGCATTTAGTACAAATTGTAATGTTTACGTACACTTTTGAGGGATTTGCGGTGTGCCAGTGCCACTTGCATTCCTACCCTTCGATGACCGTGTAACCGTATTCATTATCGTTTAAACAAACTTAAAGGTACATACCTAGAGCTCTGGTACATGTATCGATACTCCCTCATATAGAGTTTTTTATACGTAGGGCATATATACGTGAAGCAATGGAAGTTGAGGTATCGCTTGCCCAAAGCAAGGAGGACACGCCGGCATGAGTTTTCAAGGAGAAGAACAGTAAGGACACGCCCACAAATAAACAACATCACCTACACCGAGCATGCCGAGAATGGCATGGGCACATTTGTTTCGGAAGGGCTCTGTAAAAAATAGTGATCGACAATTCGGCTCCAATATGTTGTAAACATGAGAGAAGATTAATGGTAGTCCCCGCTCATGAAAAGATGGAACCTACAAAACAATCACATGATGATGGGCTAATGAATCACCAAGAAGGAAATTGAAAATTTAGTTGCTTGTTGTCTAAGGTATTTTTTTTGTCAAATTAAATATTTCAAATGATGTGCCAATTGTGGAGTTAGTTTAGTAAACACTAATTTTGTACTCAAATGTAAATAGTAATTTTACGGAATCGCAATATGTGCGAGCGACAGAACAAAAAGGCAATCACGTGTTTTTGCATCCTAGCCCACCGGGCTTTGCGGCTCCGTTTTTTAGTCCACCTGCAGCGCCCGGTCTAGGCCCTCGTTCAACACCATAATAACCAACACAGGCCGGTCCAGCGGGCCTGAGTCCAACACCGTATCTGCTACCAAATGAAAAAAAAACAACTCAATTTGTGTTCAGTTAGACAAGAGCTGCACCGGCTGCGGCAACAGCTTACTGTGCTCAGAAAGGACCCGACTTGTGTTGGCCCGGGAGTGGAAGAGAAAAGGGTTTTGGACCAGATTGTTGAGCTGTGTTATAGAGAGGAGATTATGATGAGACAGAGATCACGCATGGACTGGTTAGCTGCGGGAGATAGCAATACACAATACTTTCATAGGAAAGCGAGTGCTAGACGGGCAAAGAACACTATAACACAGCTCCAGAAGATGGATGGGACGATCACTTCTGATCCGGAGGAGATGGCGGAGATGACGAATGAGTTTTATGAAACTTTGTACAAATCAGAAGGATGTATTGGCATAGAAGAGGTGTTGTCACATATTCCAGCTAGAGTTGATGGTAACATGAATGCAAGGCTCAACGCACAATACACAAAAGAGGAGGTAAAAGAGGCACTTTTTCAGATGTTCCCAACAAAAGCACCGGGACCTGACGGTTTTCCGGCGCATTTCTTTCAGAGACACTGGGAACTTTGTGGTGATGAGGTAACTGGTGTCGTGGTAATGATTCTGACAATAAGAGAGGGGTAGGATAAAGGAGCATGATCTATCGAGATGCATATGGGTGACACGGTGGTTTTAGCGAGTTCGGGCCTCTCACGGTGGAGATAACAACCCTATGTCTCGTGCTCCGGAGAGGCTTTGTTTTATACGAGTATGTATCCAGAGATTACAATGTATGCGAGAAAGGAGAATGGATCCCCATGCCTGAGCTAAGTCCTGAGACTAGAAAGAGAGAGAGATAGCAGAAAAAAGAGCCCCCGAGTGTGGTGGTGGGGGGTGGCTTATATAGAGTGCGCCACCCCCTCACCCATTATGTTACACGGTGGAGCATCAATGCCATAATGCCTGCCCACTACAAAACCGTCATGCTGACTATTGGTCTTTGCATATCCGAGTGAGTTACACGGTCGAGTGGAATGAGCTCGTCGAGTGAAGTGCCGTGCTCCGAGTGGTGATCGCCGTCCGAGTGACTTTCAAGTTGCGGTACATCTGGATGGCGATCTGGCCCAGGGGCCCAGTACAAAGTATACGGTGTCCATGGGTAGGGCCTTTAGGTCAAGCTTGTTACCCTACCCCTAATACATGTCCTCGTCAACTGGCGTAATTATAAGATTGCTCAATGGAGAGGACTCACCGGAGGATATCAACCGCACGTTCATCGTTCTTATTCCCAAGATAGCTAGTCCAAAACTGTTAGCACAATTTCGGCCTATAAGTCTTTGCAACGTGATCTACAAGATTGCGTCAAAGGTCTTAGCCAACAGGCTGAAGATTATTCTCCCCGAGGTAATTTCTGAGGAGCAGTCCGCTTTTGTGCCTGGACGTCTTATCACGGATAACTTTATAACGGCCTATGAGTGCCTACATTATATGAAGACCAGGAGAGTGAAAGCAAACCGATTTGTGGCTCTGAAGCTGGATATGATGAAAGCATACGATAGACTTGAGTGGCCTTATTTGAGAGCAGTGATGCTTAAGATGGGTATTAGTCCACGGTTTACAGAGATGGTTATGAGGTGCGTCTCATCAGTCACTTTTTCAGTTCTTTTTAATGGTGGTAGTCTGCATGATTTCAGGCCAACAAGAGGAATGAGGCAAGGGGATCCCATATCCCCGTATCTATTCTTGTTAGCCGCGGAAAGGACTCTCGTGCTTGTTAAAGGCCCAAGGGGTGGGGGTCCGAGGGCTGTCAGTGGCAAATTCTGCTCCAGCAATCAACCATTTACTTTTTGCAGATTACAGTCTCTTGTTCTTTGAAGCTAACAGTGGGAGTGATGCACAAGTCCGAGAGGTGCTGAGAATGTATTGTGAAGCTTCGGGGCAGCGTATCAACATTGACAAATCCTCGATTTTTTCCAGTAAGGGTGTGCCAGAGGCCACACGAGATGAGATAAAAGACGTTCTAGATGTCCACAATGAATCACTGTCAGAGAAATATCTCGGACTGCCGACGGATGTAGGCAAAAACAAGGAGGGAAGCTTTAAATATTTGAAGGACAGAATTTGGAAACATATCCAAGGTTGGATGGAGAAATGCTTATCTGCAGGGGGAAAAGAAGTGCTTATCAAATCCGTAGCGCAATCTATCCCGACCTACTCAATTGCATGCTTTAAGTTACCCCGAGGTCTGATTGAACATTTAAACAGTCTTCTCCGGAAGTTTTGGTGGGGCAGTAAACGGGGACAGAGGAAGCCAGCATGGGTTTCTTGGAAGACCATGTGCAAACCAAAAAATATGGGTGGAATCGGTTTCCGGGACATCGAGCTGTTTAATTTGGCTTTATTAGCTCGGCAAGTTTGGCGGCTACTGCAAGATCCAGAGTCGTTGAGTGCTCGAGTTCTACGAGCTCGCTATTACCCGGAAGGCAACATACTTAGTGCTGCGCTGGGCGCACATCCCTCCCAAGTTTGGCGATCGTTGATGGAAGGAAAAGAATTGCTTGTTCGAGGGTTAATCAAGAGGATCGGGTCGGGCACAGATACCCGCATATGGGAGGACAACTGGTTGCCGCGTGACTATAAGCTGAAGCCCATATGCACCATATCGCCTGATCCACCGCACCTCGTATCAGAGTTAATTGATGCTACAACGCGCACATGGAACAAGCAGGTATTGAGCCAGCACTATGTCAGTCCGGATGTGGATATCATAATGAATATTCCACTAAGTCTCCGAGTGCAACGTGATTTTTGGGCGTGGCACTATGATTGGAGAGGGGTGTTTACTGTGCGTTCAGCATATAAGATGATTAGTGGCATTAAACATCAGAGAGAGGATTGGTTGGAACACAGGACGAGCCACTCAAATGTGGAAGCTGAAAGCAAAGCCTGGTCTCAAGTATGGAAGGTTAAAGTCCCGTCTAAAGTAAGAGTATTTGTATGGAGACTAGCTCACATGTCGTTACCGACCGGTACAATGCGCAATGAGCGAAACATGGCCACCTCTCCAGCTTGCGGACTTTGCGATGAGGAGGTGGATTCATGGCGTCATTCCTTGTTTGAATGCCGGATGGCACGATGTGTTTGGGCGTTGGGAGATGAGGAGACCCTCGAGCATGTGATATCGAACAGAAGTGAAGACGCACTGCTTTGGTTGTTTTGGCTTTTTGACACTTTGAATCAACAGGACCTTGCAAGAGTAATCATCACCATGTGGGCGATCTGGTGGGCTAGAAAGAAAGCAATTCACGACGAAGAATTCCAAAGCCCACTATCTACGATGAGTTTTGTGAACAGGTACTTGGAGGACCTGGAGATCGCTGCCAAACGTGCACCAACGCTACCTTCACATCCGGTGGTACAGAGGCCACGCAGGTGGATCCCGCCGGGAGAGGAGGCGATGAAGATCAATGTAGACGGGGCTATCTCTCGCCAAGGTGGAACTGGTGCATCGGCTGCTGTGTGTCGAGACAAAGAAGGAAAATACCTGGGATCTTCAGCAGTGGTCTTTGAAGGTCTAGTTGACGCCCCAAGCTTGGAAGCTCAAGCGTGCAACGAGGCGCTTGCCTTGGCTCAAGATTTAATGTTGACACATGTGATAATAGTCTCGGATTGCTTGCAGGTTGTTTCGGATATCAAGGAGGTGGCGTCTTCTTCCTCTTATGCTTTTGTAATTCAAGAGATTAAAGCTAGAGTAACAGACTTCGTAAGAGTTAAATTTCGTTTTAAAGGTAGGAAGGCAAACTTTGAGGCTCATGCCTTGGCAAAGGCAGCTTCGTCTCTCCCTACGGGGGTCGTCATCTCTGGCTAGGGAACCCGCCAGACATTATTTGTATTTCTTCGGTTTTGGTTGATCAATAAAATCCCTAGTTACACCTCAAGAAAAAAACTACAATTTGTGTAGGTTTTGGATTCTCGTGTGATCGTGTCAATATTGCTCAGAAACACAGCGCGTCGATCGCGGCACACGGACGCCGCGTTTGTTGGCGGCGGCGATATGTCCATGGCGCCCACCGGCTTCTGCGACCTGCCGACGGAGGCCCTGGACGACATCGCACGGCGCGCCGGGCCTCTCGACAACGTCGCCTGCCCCGCCGTCTGTCGGTCGTGGCGCCGCGCGCTCAAGACCACGCGCCTCCGCGTGCTCGAACGCCCGAAGCTGCCGCACCACGTCTATGTGGACCCTCGCTGCGAGTGCCCGACGTGGCGGCCGACCATGCTCCACTGCGACTCCCGGGGGAGGGAGCCATGGACCAAGAAGGTCTGCCTCTGCGCCAGGGAGTCCGACCATCCCGTCGGCGTCGCCCTGGATAGCAAGACCGACTCCGTGTACCGCACACGCATCATCGGCTCCTCCTACACGGCTGGGTGGTCACCGTCGACAAGGCGTGCAGCCTGACCCTGCTGGAGCCGCTCACCGGCCGGCGGTTCCCGCTGCCTCCCGTCACCTCGTCGCTCGGCCGCAGCGAGCAGGTCATCAAGAACGTCGACCAGATGGGCCAGAGCACGTTCCACAAGGCGGCATTGGCACCGGGCCGCCGGCTCGGCACCTACGCCGTCATGCTGATCCACAGCGGCGGCTACGGCCTCTCGTTCCTCGCGCCCGGCGCGCAATGCTGGACGGCGCTGCACGCACCGGCACAGGCACCGAGGAACTACCAGGACGTCGCGTTCCACAAGGGCGTCTTCTACACGGTCGGCGTCGACTCGGAGCCCACGGACGGAGCCGGTGCGGGCCGTGCTCGTGGAGTCGACGAGCCGGGACGAGCTTCTGATGGTGAGCACGCCGAAGGATGATGGCGGCGGGCCGTCCTCGTGGAGTCGGCTTGATGTGTCGCGCTATGACGAGCATGAGGGCAGGTGGATCCCGTACGTGAACCGTGGCGACATGGAGATCTTGGTGAAGGACAACGTCGGCTTATGCGTCCCAAGGCGTGGCGAGGCGCCCATGTCCACGAGCAGTTGGTTTTATTCTGTAGATTATGATTCGTCTGATTCGACGTCCTACGGTCCCTACGATTGCTCGCTTTGGCGCTATGGTAGCTGGTTCCTGCCCTATGTTGCACCTGAATTTTACCACTATTAGGTCCGGGAAAGAAGGCAAATGTAATTCACCCCGGTTTTACTTTGTGCAGGATATGTGAAAACTTCTCGGTAAAGAGATTATTTTTTGTATATGATATCTGATCTTTCTAATGGTGATTCGGGTGGGTTGATTGGGCCCTGATAAGTGTCATACGTATGGCATGAACACATGGCAACTCCAAATGTTTTTTATGAAAAGTTTATTAACACGAGGATGAAAGCTTTATTTGTCAAGCATATAATTTCTTTTCAGATGGCAAGTTTCAGTTTTTTGTGTTTGCTTTTTTTCTTTCCAGATGGCAACTTTAATTGTAAAAAAGCCAGAACTGGATTGTTTCGTGCCACATGCGTGACACTTATCATTTGGGTTGATTTTTCTTTGATTTGTGCGAGGAGCATTGTAAACTTACCATAGTTTAAAAAGACGCGCCTAGGCTCTAGGTGTTGGCAAAACGCATTGTGAATAACTACGCTTAATTTGCGTAGAATTGCGCATAAGCATGCGCACAAGGTGATGGCTAAACGCACAATTAACGCCCAGCACGTTTTTGAACTATGAAACTTACAAAATAATCTACTTTCATTAAAAGATACATTAGGTAATTGAAAACAGAGGATCTCGACTGCTATTTAAAATTACCTTGGAACTTTTTCCCACAACTGGCAATTTAGCATGTGTCCCAATGGCATTTTTGAAATTTTTGTATGAAGAAGAAACAACTAAAATATTATTATAGGTCCGCATGGCAGTTTAACAATGTGTTCATCGCAGTTTATTATGTGTCCCCGTTGCAAATTATCCATTTAGAAACCATGACAATTGTGCCATATATAGCATTCTTTTTGAGACATCTGCTACATATAACATGGCAAATCATGTTGTGGCTGACTGGGTTCTGCTTGACTTCGGCCAAATCAGCTCGTTGTGGCAGCACATGTAGAAGTCCTACGTCACAGAGTTTTCTCTCAGATGGCAATTTTAGTTATAAAAAAATGTCAAGACGATGTTACTTCGTGCCATACGTGATACATGTGGTATTTATCATTTGGTTTTTTCTAATGCAATGAGTTGGCAAATTGGGTTCTGCATGATTTTTTTGGGGGTTTTGGGCTGTCTTGTTGGGCCAGGAGAAATCGTTGGGCCAAGAACCTCAGGCCGATAGGCCGGGGCATGTTCCACAAGGCGGCATTGGCCCCCGGCCGCCGGCTCGGCACGTTCGCCGTGATGCTGATCCACACCGGCGGGCAGGGCCTGTCGTTCCTCGCGCCCGGCGCCGGACGCTGGACGGCGCTGCGCGCCCCGCCGTGGAAGCCGAAGAGGTACGTCGACGTGGCGTCCCACAAGGTTTCTACACGCTGAGCGTCGATTCGGAGCTCACCGCCTGGGCGCCGGATGGGAGCTCCACCGGCCTGCGGCCGAGGCGCTCCGTGAGCCCGCAGGCGGAGCCGGTGTGGGCGGTCCTCGCCGAGTCAACGACCAGGGACGAGCTTCTGATGGTGAGCACCCCCGACACTCACGGGGGCAGACCGTACGACGAAGGTGTCGAGCTACGACGAGCGCGAGGGCCGGTGGATCCCGGCGGCGAACAAGGGGGACACGGCGATCTTGGTAAGGGGGAACAGCGGCCTGTGCGTGCCGTGGCTGTACAAGCCCCGGTGCGGTAGGCCAGTGCCGACGCCGGAGAACTGGCAGGTGTCTTATTGGGACGACGACCTGCCGCCGTCCAACTTGCACGATGACTGCTCGTTTCTGCGGCCAGAGAAGCAGACCACGGCTGATACTGAACCAAGTCCTCGAAGGTTTCTCGGCGAAGAAAGTGCAAACAAAGTGTTCGCCAATGACAATGTGGCTTACAATGTTCATGCATAGTTTGATGGCACCAATTGCATCGTGTAACAAAATCAATGGCACCTCGTTTCAGGCTTCACAAGGTGAACTACTTATGAATCCTCTAATAAGCAGCATGGATGCCAAAGTGCCCTCCCATGCATAGGTGAAGTATATGAAAAGCTTGTGTCATTCTTGCCCGATTTAACTAGGAAAATCCCTTCTCATCCGGTCTGTGAACGACAAGTTCTTTTCAGAGAGAAAACTACCGACAAATCGTTGTAAAAAAGGTTGAGCTGTTACAAGACTTTAATACTTCCTGAAGCGACACAGGATGTACATCAGAAACAGCCTGTAAACCCCAAATTCCTGGTATAATAGTTGTCGATTTCACATGCCTTACTCTGGAGCTTATATACCCCACAGCTCCTCTCTTCAGTACATACAGCTACCACATCAAGAGATTAGCAAGCGAAAATTTTGTTTCGGGACTATGCTTTTCCAATCATAACAATAGTTTATGAATTAATATACTCTTCCTGCAGGAGTATTCAAAGTCAAAGTAGAGAACAATGAATCTCCCTCTAAAAATAGAAAACCTAGAGAACATAGCTCTCTCAATAATACGAATATTAATAAAAACTAGAGAACATGGCAGTTCATTTTCATTGCTGTGCTAGCTACTAAAATCATGCAAAAAAAGCTTGAATACACACTAGAAGAAGATTACGCTCGATTCCTCCTATCATAGTAGCGGAGCATCAAACGGCCCATGTGAAGGGTACATACAACCTACCACTGCACGCATCAAAGCTAATGACATCGTTACAACACAAATGCTGATAGTACCAGGGCCGCTGAAGAGGGAGAGAAACACCTCAGCAGATTAGTTACTTTCTCCTCATGAGTTGGAGAGCACACCATTCAGTAAATACCAGGAACAACCCTGTACGGTACTCTGTTGCAGTACATCTTCCAGTACTTGCCGTACCTTTCAGGAAAAAGAAGATGAGTCTATCAGGCACAAAAACCAGAGAACTGAAAACTAACCAAATAAGCGTCCGAGCAATTTAAAGATAAGGTTCTCTGTCGATGCTAGCTATGCAGATGACTGGAAGATTGTTTACGTACTTTGTTGAGCATCTGTCATCATCCCTCTTTGCTCGGTCAAGCAGTAGAATGGTTAGATGTAGCACATAGAAGTATGGCAGAAACTGCAAGTGAACCGAAAGCAAACACAATTAATAAAATCATGACTTATTAACCTTGTGATATAGCAAGATCAGGACATGCTTACATGATCAAAAAGAGCTGGAACGCTCCAGAAAAATGCTGCCAGTATCTCTGGGACATAGTGAAAGTGACGAGAAAAGCCCCACCTATCCAGGGTAGAAATAGACAAAAAGAAGGTGCATGCCCAAAGGGCTGTTATCTATGCATATACATGATCACATAATTCTCTTTTCATGAACAATGTGAAAGAAAGGGAACTGAATCTTAGACTCACCATCCAGAAGTCAAGAGAAGACTGGTTTTCGTTTCTCCTTTTGTGGTCTGATAGGAAGCAACAATCTGAAGTTCCACCAAAATAAAGACATAAGCAGACTAACAAGCATGAAAGCATTTTTGGCTATTTTAGAGGTAAAAAGATTCTACCTTCGATGGGGCTTTTCCCCAAACTGAGGCTTTCCCATTTGTCCGGCGAAATTCTTGGCGCTGACGATCACAGTCATAGTTTATGTATATGCACAATATTCCAGCGAGGAGAATCGAGATTGCTAGCTGCAACAGGATTAACGAATATTCCGTTCAACTGCTAGAACTAAAATTGTGAATACGCAAGTGACAAAAAGTATCAAAATACTACAAAACCAAAGTATATCAGAGAAAGGTTATGTTAAAGAATAACCTGGGGACCCAAATTCACAGGATGATTGACAAGGTACATTCCAGGAGAGGTGTAAGTTGATGGAACCCATACCAAGCATCCCCAGCAAATGTAGAAACCAGCTGTAGAAAATGATGTCAGACAGATAATAGAGAAGATCTAGAGTTCTGGACAGAACAAAATAGAATGCACCTTTGCAAGCTAAAATCTGAGTAACACATAATTTAATCACAATAACATACTACTAATCCTATCATGACACGCCACAATATGCTTTGACAGAAGTAGTAACCACCTTCCATTGTTACTTTTTCTTAATTTTGTCTTGGTTAGGTCATGTAGCCTTGATAAGAACGTATTAGCATGGCTTGAACTTCACTTTGTAGTAGTATATTCCTTTGAAAATCATGATAACAAATTTCACTGATATTTGAATTACTAAATAAGACTTTTACTTCTACTATAGAGTTGTTGAGAGCGCTTGGCAAGGAAGGCATTACGAGCCTTGTGGGGCATTGTTAGATTAAAGTCTCTAGCTGAAGCAAGAATATGGGAGTTTGGAGTAACCATCTCCTTCACTTGTACTCCCTCTGTAAAGAAATATAAGACCTTTTAATTCACTAAGTAGTGATCTAAAAGGTCTTATATTTCTTTACAGAGGGAGTATTTGACATGCATGCAGAATTTTGATCGAAAAGATGGTGACTGAAGAAAATCATCTTTGCAAACTTAGTACCATGCAACAAGATTCTTGCAATTATAGACTACCATACGTCCAGTGCAATCACCCTTCAGGCTGAAGCACTGTTATGCTATCATTGTTTGTGGTGGGGGGGTTAATATTAACATGAGCAATTCAAACGAAAAGTCTCTCCCTACAGTTCATAATTTCGTATTAAAAGTAAAAGAAAATTGAGAAAATATGTCAAATGATAAATTAAAAGGAAAATATACACACATTATCCTATTCGTAGTGAATACACACCTTGAGTTCAAATGCTATATCATAAAATATTTTCGGAATTCTCATGTTGAATTGGTGCCTGAAATGATGATTCCATTATATCCATTAAACAGATGAACTCTGCCTACCTCTATCATGCGCAATGTCCATAGTACACCAATATCCAGACTCCCACCAGAAAAACTTTGTGATATAGATCAACATCAGTGCAGTATTCACAAGCATGGAGTCTGCAACTCGGCCATTCATTTCATACTGCATCGCACAGTTCACAGAAATCAGTAGAGTTTAATAGATAGCTACATCACAATATATATAATATTAAGTATTAATAGAGAATATAACTCGTGAATGAAAAAATGCACAAAGATACAAGAAGCTGGATGGCAGACAGTGCAAAAGCATTCTGTTTGACTGGGACTAGTGTACATCATAAGAATATTATAATGTCCTGACCTGCTTTATGCAGTAGGTGACAGCAAGAACAGCCCAGGACATCATCCCAAAACGGCAGTTTGTGAAGACTTTGATATCGAAGTGCTTACCAATCCGAGGATACAGTTCCATTCCCTGAAAATGTATGTTAGATACATTGATCAACAAACCCATGTTCTACCCCCAATCCAAACAGGCCCTAAACAGTCTAAGCTGGACAAAAGTCAAATATCACGGTGCCAGTGGTCCACAGAAAATAGCACCTAACTCCAGGCAATGTAAGAATACATCATATGGATTTCATGGCACTTACCCAGTAGAAATCAATGAACGCATTCCCTGAGGATCCAGAATCAGATGAAGATGGTGCTACATGACCCTAAAAGGAAAATAAATTTCCATCAACAAAGGAAGCGCAGTACATAAGTATGGGCAAACAAAGATCTGCAAAATTAGCCCACCTTTATGTACAGGCATAAACAGAACACAAGGCTTCCAAAGACCAGAGCCGAGTATATCTCTCCCAGGTGATCATATACTATTGCAGGGTTAAATATTCCAAACCTGAAACAATTTTTTTGTTAACGAGTGGTGATATAAAATATAGTACAAACTACCCATAGTGGACAAAATCTAAGAGGCCTCGAACACATATTTTAAATGCCTGCAATAAGCTCGTGGAGAGAAAGCAAGCTCAATTAATTCAGAAACTCCCTCTTCTTCGTTATGTTTGTCCACAGCATTCGCAGGGATAAAAAAGTTTACGAGAAATGAGCATGCTTATCCATATGGTATTGAAAGCATTTTAAAACAGAGACTCCCAGGTCCATTGAAATATAGCTAAGGAGGGGGGAGTATCTATCATGAACTTGAAATTACAGGATGGTGGCAAAACAAAAGTCAACAATCACAAATCACTACAATTGGATTTGGAAATGTACAAGTATATGATATATGTGCCTGACACGCATGAGTATAAAATTTGCGTTAAGAAAGATTCAGCAATATCAGAGGCTCCAACGGTTTTGCTCTATATGCAAAAGACAGAACGAAAACCAGCATGCACGCAGAAGCTGTAAATAGAAATATATACGCATGCAAACGTTTATGAATCACAGGTATGACTTGTAACATCTTTGAGAGAAAAGAAACAGGGAGCCAGGAATGACTTCACAGATATCTTAAATGCATTTCAAATCATACTTGAACATTATCAGACACCAATGCATAGTTCATAACTGCTGTTATATCATGTTCCAACCTCTTGGGTGCAATGTAGCAGGCTCAAACATACAACTATACCCTAAGGAGCCTTTTTTTTGAAACAATTAAACATTATAGTCATCTGCATCAAAGCAACATGTCCATCAATCTCTGACTACTGCATAAGGGATAAAATTCTGAAAACCTAAAAGAAGACCTAGTGCAACATACTGGCCCAGGTTTAGAGAGCCTGAGTGGCTGGTGTGTTGAGCATGCAAGGTTAGTGACAACTCCCATTTTAGTACATTTAACACACATGAGCAGCATGTAAGCCACATGGAATCGCCTAACAACTTTTGGTTAACCCTTTTGGGAAAAGTGAGGATGATTTCCTTGAAATTTTCGGCCGTTCAGGCCCGATGGCATTAGGACTAAGTGCCATATTTCTCTTACTAAGGAATCACTCTTACTTCGGAGAAGGCAACCCAATAAAAGCAACAAATAGAAAAAATTGTAGAGATCAGTTTTATGCCTATGTCCAAAACCAGTAGCTACCATAATTGTTTTTCCTCAAATGGTTTACTGCCAGAACCGTCAAATGATCAATGCAAGTAGGCACAAGTAGACGATTCGCTTGATTGTTCAGGGATGAAACCGCGGAAATGACGAGCGATGTAATCTGAAGAAGTTCATCAGTAGGCGAGTCCACACAAGAAAAGAAGGTGGCCTTACCACCACAGGCTTAGGTAGGTGACCAAAGTCACTGCATATGCTAGTAAGCCATTTGCCTGAAAAAGAGAAGAAAGGATCAGCGATACTGAAGCTGCAGGCATCTGTTAGTATTTAGCTACAGACCAAGAATAGGAATCGAAATGTCCACTACTGTAAAAGAGAGGGTCGGTCCGAATAGAAGGGCGGACCTTGTAGACGGGCACATTCCCGGCGGGCGAGATGGGCCCCTCGAAGCGCTTCCCGGGAAGGAGCAGCTGCAGGGCGGCCTCGAAGAGAGCGAAGCCGAGGATGATCTTCCCGGCGAGCACGGTGGGCATGGGCCAGATGGCCTTGAGCCCCTCCAGGATCCCGTTGTCGCGGAGGTGCTCGTAGGTGCGCGCCACCGATCCGTCGGCGTGCACCACCGTGTACCACCTGCGAGCATGAGCCCCAGAGCGGGAGAGAGTTAGATTCGGGTGGGGGGTGGTGAGCGGGCTGGATCTGCGAGGAGAGGGCGGAGGGGACTCACAGGAGGATGACGAATGGCGGGCAGAGGGAGAAGAGCGTGACCATGGAGGCGTAGGTGAACCAGGGCGAGTGCGCCGTCTTGAACTCCCGGGGCGGCGGCGCGGCGTCGGCGGCGGGCTTGGGCTGCTGCTGCTGCTTCTGCTTCGCCATGGCGCCTCCTGGCCTGTCCGTCCTCTCGATCTCGCTTGCGCGGGGGAGTGGGCCGACTGGGGCGACGACTGTTTTTTAAGGATGGGTGGATCTGTGGCCACCGCCGCCGCCGCCGCCGCTACCGTCCGGAGCGAAAAACAGCATCTTTGCGTGTGCGCGCCTGTTTAAAGAAGACGAAGACGCGACTGGGGAGAGCGGCTCGGCCACGTCGCGCGGGCGCTCCTGGGCCGTCCGATCGCCCGGCGCGTTGAACTTTCGCCGTCCAGAAGATTTCGTACGTCCGGAGCGATGTACTACAGGCATATGCTGAGGTTGTCAGCTGTACTGCCGGGGACCATGACAGCGGCCAGGTGGAGTGAGGGTGACGTGGCTCATTTAGGGCACACGGGACGTTTGGCGTGAGCGTACAGCAACATCCCCATGGACGGAAAAGGGAGGCGTGCCGTGGCGTATAATTAATTCATGCGCTCGTGGAGCCAAGTGGTATTTGGCTCTTTATTATTATACTACGTGCTACGTGACAGATCTCTTCTCTTGCTCTTTTTTTCTTTTTCTTTTTGAGAAACGACAGATCTCTTGCTCGGTGGCTGGCCTGTGGTGGGGATGGGCCCGTTCTGTGCCATGTGTCGCATCGACATTGATTCTCTCTCAGGCCTTGGTTGAGCCATGGAGAAGAACGGGTCCACCGCTTTGCCAATCCTGCTTACAATGCAAGGCATCTAAACTTAGGATCTCGGGTTTTCTCTCAATGGATTCACTCAAATCTCTCGTAGAGAGGTGCTCAGACAAACACTCGTCGGAAAATTCAAACAGAGCAACGGACCAGAAACAATATGTGGACCAGCCAATGAACAACCGACATGTGTTTTAATGGCTGGATTTCAAACTCACACGACAATTTTACTTGAGAAACAGGTAAAGCTGACTCCACTGCTAGAGCATTTCTCTTAAACACCAGAAGAACTTCGCGTCTGGCTTGTGAGTAATAACTCATCGCACGTACATATTTCTCTCAACTCACTTGGGATATAATTCGGTTAAGCATCAGCACATGCATAAGCCCCGAAACACTTGAACCCCATTTAAATAGTACGGTGGTCCTCGGACTCAAATGAAGAGAGTAAAACCATGAGAGAAAACCACGTATTTACTTTGTCTTCATTCTTCTCCACTCCGCCAACTCATAGATGGAAGGCTTGAGTGCCTCGAACAGGGTGTTAGATGTCGTCATCGCTTTCTAGATCACGACGTTCTACTCTTGGATAGCCTTGAGCATTGCCGTGAGATCGTCGATGCGTTGCCCTATCTCTACCACTTGGAGTTGACATCGAGTCTGGACAGTGGGCTTCTTTGATACGTCTCCAACGTATCTATAATTTTTTTTTATTATTCCATGTTATTATAGTATCAATCTTGGATGTTTTATACGTAATTATATATCATTTTCGGACTAAACTATTAACCTAGTGCCAAGTGTCAGTTGCTATTTTCTTTTTGCCTGTTTTTGGTTTTCCAGAAAATCAGTACCAAACGAAGTCCAAACTCTACAAAACTTTTTGACGATTTTTTTCTAGACAAGAGAGACCCTAGAGGCTTCGGGGGGAGACCAGAAGGCAAATAAGGAGACCGAAAGGCAACGGGCGCGCCCTAATGCCTTGTGGGCCCCTCGTGGCTCCGTCTGACTTAATTCCACCTCTATAAATTATCTAAAATTGGGAAACCAATAGAGAGCGACCCAAAATACTTTTTTCGTCGCCGCAAGTTTCTATTCTTTCGTGATCCCATTTGGATGCCTTTTCCGGCATCCTGCCAGAGAGGGAATCGATCATGGAGGGCTTCTACATCAACCTTGTTGTCCTTCCGATGATGTGTCAGTAGTTTACCATAGGCCTACAGGTCCATAGCTAGTAGCTAGATGTCCTCTTCTCTCTCTTTGATCTTGAATACAATGTTCTCCTCGATGTTCTTGGAGATCTCTTCGATGTAATCTTTTTTTGCGGTGTGTTTATTGGGATCTGATGAATTGTAGGTTTATGATCAGATTATTTATGAATATTAATTTAGTCTTCTTTGAATTCTTTAATGCATGATTATTATATCTTTGTATTTCTCTTCGATTTATCCGTTTGGTTTTGCCAACTAGATTTATTTATCTTGCAATGGGAGAGGTGCATTGTAATTGGTTCAATCTTGCGGTGCTCCATATCCCAGTGACAAAGTAAGGGACAAGACACGTATTTGCATTGTTGCCATTAAGGGGAAAACGATGGGTTTTATTCATATTGGTTAGATTACTTTGTCTATATCATGTCATCTTGTTTAAGGCATTACTCCGTTTTTATAAACTTAATACTCTAGATGCATGCTAGATAGCGGTCTATGGGTGAAGTAATAGTAGTAGATGCAGGCAGGAGTCGGTGTACTTGTATCAGATGTGATGCCTATATACATGATCATTGCCTTGAGTATCGTCATAACTATGCGCTTTTCTATCAATTGCCCAACAGTATTTTGTTTACCCATCGTATGTTTTTTGTTCGAAAGAGAAGCCTCTAGTGAAAACTATGCCCCCGGGTCTACTTCTATCATATATAAAATTTCAAAAATATCTTGCTGCAATTTATTTACCCTTTTTGTGTGTTTTTGTTTATCTATCTATCACTACTAGATTTGATTCTTATAAATAACCTCCGAGGGGATTGACAACCCCCTTGATCGCATTGGATGCAAGTATTTGCTATTTTATGTGTAGGTGTTGTTAATGAGGTTTCGTGTGGTTCTCCTACGATTGATAATCTTGGTTCTTAACCGAGGAAAATACTTATCTCTACTATACTGCACCCTCCTCTTCTATTCGAAGAAATCCCAACGCAGCTCACAAGTAGCATTTTTCAGGTAGTCTGGCAAATCCGATACCATATGTTTGAATCCCATATCACATATATTAGACCGACCACAATATCTATAGTTTTTTAGGGGGTTTGGGGGCAGCAACAGAGGAAGAACAAAAAAGGATCAGGAGCTAGATGAAGGGGAAGGAGTTCCAATTGCAGCCAAAAGGGTAACACATACATACTTCCGACCACCAACCCTGGTTAAATCAAAACTCCCATTGGGCTTGGTCGAAGTACCGGTTGGCCTTGCGTTTGCGTTGGGGCCTGGATGGCCCGACTTCGTTAGTCTGCTTCCCAATAATACCTAGCGTGACAAGTCTCAATTTCTTCATCCATCGCATGCGAGCAAAGCATGACATTCATCGCATCATCGCCACGTCGTGGAACCCATGAAGTGATAATCTCCAGGTTAGTTTCTTCCTACGCAGAAACGACATCTGATAAAAATTAGTAGCATCCACCTCTAGATTAGGGCATCAAGAAAAGTTCGAGGCTCTTGAGCCGCTCATGATTGACTCATAGTTTGGTTTGACTCGAGACCGCCTCGAAAATAAATGAACCGAGTATCAACACTTTATGTAGCTCGATTAAGAAATGAGCCAACTATGTGCATTTTATGTAGCTTGATTGAGAAATGAGTTGATCTTGAGCCAACCCATACGATTTTAGCTCGATAGTTTGATATTATGTAATTATATTAAATAATCTTGATATATATGTTGTGTATGATTTTCAACATTTTACCTACTAGCAAGCATGAAAACTTATTAAGTGCAAACAAAATTTAGCCTCAATGTGGTACGTGGTTCGCCTTGTGTTAAATATCCTATTATTTTTGGACAAAGTTTGAGACAAGACACACCTTTGTTTTCTTCTTTTGCTATTAAGCACTACTTTGCACACTAAGTTAAGACGATTTTGCAGTTCAATTTGAACTACAATAACTGTTGGGAAACTTAGCATGCAATTTCAAAACAAAAAAATCCTACGCTCACGCAAGATCTATCTAGGAGATGCATAGCAACGAGAGGGGGAGAGTGTGTACACGTACCCTCATAGACCGAAAGTGGAAACGTTTGATAACGCGGTTGATGTAGTCGAACTTCTTCTCGTTCTGACTGATCAAGCACCAAACGTACGACACCTCCGACTTCTGCACACGTTCAACTCAATGACGTCCCTCGAACTCTTGATCCAGCAAAGTGTCGAGGGAGAGTTTCGTCAGCACGACGGCGTGGTGACGGTGATGGTGAAGTGATCCGCGCAGGGCTTCGTCTAAGCACTACATGAATATGACCAGAGGCGTAAACTGTAGAGGGAAGCGCTGCACACGGCTAACAGATATTGTTGTGTGTTCTAGGCGCCTCCCACCCCCTCATATATATAAGTGGAAGGGAGAGGGAGCAGCCAAGGGGGCTCCCAAGTAGGACGAATCCTACCTGGGGCCCTAGTGCGATTTGCCCCCCCCCCCCCTTATCATAACTTCTGGAGGGGGGAGGAAGGAGGAGGGAGGAGGGAAGGAAGGGGGAGGCCGAATCCCTCCCCTTCCTCTCTCTCTTCTCCTCTTTCCTTCCCCTCCTATTTTGGCCTACATGGGGCACACCAGCCCCTTAGGGGCTGATCTGTCCCCCTCTTGGCCGATTAGGCCCATGTAGTTGCCGAGGGATGCCCGGAACCCCTTCCGGTGACCCTATATGTACCCGATACCCCCGGAATGCTTTCGGTGTCCGAATACCATCGTCCTATATGTCAATCTTTACCTTTGGACCATTTCGAGACTCCTCGTCATGTCCGTGATCTCATCCGGGACTCTAAACAATATTCGATCACCAAATCACATAACTCATATAATACAAAATCGTCATTGAACGTTAAGCGTGCAGACCCTACGGGTTCGAGAACTATGTAGACATGACCGAGACACCTCTCCGGTCAATAACCAAGAGCGGAACCTGGATGCTCATATTGGTTCCTCAATATTCTACGAAGATCTTTATCGGTCGTACCCAAATGACAACATACGTTATTCCCTTTGTCATCGGTATGTTACTTGCCCGAGATTCGATCGTCGGTATCTTCATACTTAGTTCAATCTCGTTACCGGCAAGTCTCTTTACTCGTTTCGTAATAAATCATCCCGCGACTAACTCATTAGTCACATTGCTTGCAAGGCTTATTATGATGTGCATTACCGCGAGGGCCCAGAGATACCTCTCCGATACTCAAAGTGACAAATCCTAATCTTGATCTATGCCAACCCAACAAACACCTTCGGAGATACACGTAGAGCATCTTTATAATCACCCAGTTACGTTGTGACGTTTGATAGCACACAAGTTATTCCTCCGGTATCCAGGAGTTGCATAATCTCATAGTCGAAGCAATATGTATTTGACATGAAGAAAGCAATAGCAATATATCTGAATGATCAACACGCTAAGCTAACAGATGGGTCTTGTCCATCACATCATTCTCCTAATGATGTGATCCCGTTCATCAAATGACAACACATGTCTATGGTCAGGAAACTTAACCATCTTTGATTAACGAGCTAGTCTAGTAAAGGCTTACTAGGGACACAAGGCTTACTAGGGACACGGTGTTTTGTCTACGTATTCACACATGTATCAAATTTCTGGTTAATACAATTCTAGCATGGAAAATATGTTGGGGAATGTAGTAATTTCAAAAAACTTCCTACGCACACGCAAGATCATGGTGATGCATAGCAACGAGAGGGAAGAGTATCGTCTACGTACTCTCGTAGACCGTAAGCGGAAGCATTATGAGAACACGGTTGATGTAGTCGTACGTCTTCACGATCTGACCGATCCAAGTCCGAACGTACGACACCTCCGAGTTCAGCACACGTTCAGCTCGGTGACGTCCCACGAACTCTGATCCAACAGAGCTTCGAAGGAGAGTTCCGTCAGCACGACGGCGTGATAACAGTGATGATGATGCTACCGACGTAGGGCTTCGCCTAAGCACCGCTACGATATGACCGAGGTGGATTATGGTGGAGGGGGGCACCGCACACGGCTAAAAGATCAACTGATCAACTTGTGTGTTCTAGGGTGCCCCCTGCCCCCGTATATAAAGGAGCAAGGGGGAGGCCGGCTGGCCCTCGTAGGGCACGCCAGGAGGAGGAGTCCTCCTCCTAGTAGGAGTAGGACTCCCCTTTCCTACTCCTACTAGGAGGAGGAAAGGAAGGGGGAAGGGGAGAAGGAAGGAGAGGGAGGAAAGGAGGAAAGGGGGCCCCAGCCCCTAGTCCAATTCGGTTTGGGCTAGGGGGACCGCGTGCCCTGCCTCCTCTCTTCCACCACTTGGCCCATGAGGCCCAATACTTCTTCCCCGTATTCCCGTAACTCCCCGGTACTCCGAAAAATACCCGAATCACTCGAAACCTTTCCGATGTCCGAATATAGTCGTCCAATATATCGATATTTATGTCTCGACCATTTCGAGACTCCTCGTCATGTCCCTGATCTCATCCGGGACTCCGAACTACCTTCGGTACATCAAATCACATAAACTCATAATACCGATCGTCACCGAACGTTAAGCGTGCGGACCCTATGGGTTCGAGAACTATGTAGACATGACCGAGACACGTCTCCGGTCAATAACCAATAGCAAAACCTGGATGTTCATATTGGCTCCTAGATATTCTACGAAGATCTTTATCAGTCAAACCGCATAACAACATACATTGTTCCCTTTGTCATCAGTATGTTACTTGCCCGAGATTCGATCGTCGGTATCTCAATACCTAGTTCAATCTCGTTACCGGCAAGTCTCTTTACTCATTCCGTAATGCACTATCCCACAACTAACTCATTAGTTGCATTGCTTGCAAGGCTTATAGTGATGTGCATTACTGAGAGGGCCCAGAGACACCTCTCCGACAATCGGAGTGACGAATCCTAATCTTGATTTATGCCAAATCAACAAGTACCATCGGAGACACCTGTAGAGCACCTTTATAATCACTCAGTTACATTGTGACGTTTGGTAGCACACAAAGTGTTCCTCCGGTATTCAGGAGTTGCATAATCTCATAGTTAGAGGAACATGTATAAGTCATGAAGAAAGCAGTAGCAACAAACTAAACGATCATTGTGCTAAGCTAACGGAATGGGTCAAGTCAGTCACATCATTCTCTAATGATGTGATCCCGTTAATCAAATGACAACTCATGTCTATGGCTAGGAAACTTAACCATCTTTGATTCAACGAGCTAGTCAAGTAGAGGCAAACTAGTGACACTCTGTTTGTCTATGTATTCACACATGTACTAAGTTTACGGTTAATACAATTCTAGCATGAATAATAAACATTTATCATGATATAAGGAAACATAAATAACAACTTCATTATTGCCTCTAGGGCATATTTTCTTCAGTCTCCCACTTGCACTAGAGTCAATAATCTAGTTCACATCTTTATGTGATTAGTTCATATTTCCATGTGACTAATACCCAAAGGGTTTACTAGAGTCAATAATTTAGTTCGCATCGCTATGTGATTAACATCCAAAGAGTGATCATGTTTTGCTTGTGAGAGAAGTTTAGCCTACGGGTCTGCAACATTCAGATCCGTATGTATTTTGCAAATTTCTATGTCTACAATGCTCTGCACGGAGCTACTCTAGCTAATTGCTCCCACTTTCAATATGTATCCAGATCGAGACTTAGAGTAATCTAGATCGATGTAAAAAGCTTGCATCAACGTAACTTTTTACGACGAACTCTTTTGTCACCTCCATAACCGAGAAATATTTCCTTAGTCCTCTAAGGATAATTTTGACCGATGTCCAGTGATCTACTCCTAGATCACTATTGTACTCCCTTGCCAGAAAGATGCTAAGGTATACAATAGGACTGGTAAACAACATATCATACTTTATAGAACCTATGACTAAGGCATAGGGAATGAATTTTCATTCTCTATTCTATTTTCTGCTGTGGTCGGGTTTTGAGTCTTTACTCAACTTCACACCTTCCAACACAGGCAAGAACTCCTTCTTTGACTGTTCCATTTTGAACTACTTCAAAATATTGTCAAGGTATGTACTCATTTAAAAAAACTTATCAAGCGTCTTGATCTATCTCTATAGATCTTGATGCTCAATGTGTAAGCAGCTTCATCGAGGTCTTTCTTTGAAAAACTCTTTTCAAACACTCCTTTATGCTTTCCAGAAAATTCTACATTATTTCCGATCAACAATATGTCATTCACATATACTTGTCAGAAATGTTGTAGTGCTCCCACTCACTTTCTTGTAAATACAGGCTTCACCGCAAGTCTGTATAAAACCATATGCTTTGATCAACTCATGAAAGCGTATATTCCAACTCCGAGATGCTTGCACCAGTCCATACATGGATCGCTGGAGCTTGCAAATTTTTGTTAGCACCTTTAGGATCGACAAAACCTTCTGGTTGCATCATATACAAATCTTCTTTAAGAAATCCATTAAGGAATGTAGTTTTGACATCCATTTGCCAGATTTCATAAAATGTGGCAATTTGCAAACATGATTTGGACAGACTTAATCATCGCTACAAGTGAGAAAATCTCATCGTAGTCAACACCTTGATCTTGTCGAAAACATTTTGCGACAATTTGAGCTTTATAGATAGTAACACTACTATCAGCGTCCGTCTTCCTCTTGAAGATCCATTTATTCTCAATGACTCATCGATCATCGGGCAAGTCAATCAAAGTCCATACTTTGTTCTCATACATGGATCCCATCTCGGATTTCATGGCCTCAAGCCATTTTGCGGAATCTGGGCTCATCATTGCTTCCTCATAGTTCGTAAGTTTGTCATGCTCTAGTAACATGACTTTCAGAACAGGATTACCGTACCACTCTGGTGCGGATCTCACTCTAGTTGACCTACGAGGTTCGGTAGTAACTTGATCTGAAGTTTCATGATCATCATCATTAGCTTCCTCACTAATTGGTGTAGGAATCACTCGAACTGATTTATGTGATGAACTACTTTCCAATTCGGGAGAAGGTACAATTACCTCATCAAGTTCTACATTCCTCCCACTCACTTCTTTCGAGAGATACTTCTTCTCTAGAAAGGATCCACTCTTAGCAACAAAGATCTTGCCTTTCGGATCTGTGATAGAAGGTGTACCCAACAGTTCCCTTTGGGTATACTATGAAGACGCATTTCTCCGATTTGGGTTTGAGCTTATCAAGATGAAACTTTTTCACATAAGCATCGCAACCCCAAACTTTAAGAAACAACAACTTTGGTTTCTTGCCAAACCATAGTTCATATGACATCATCTCAACGGATTTAGATGGTGCCCTATTTAACGTGAATGCAGCTGTCTCTAATGCATAACCCCAAAACGATAATGGTAAATCGGTAAGAGGCATCATAGATTGCACCATATCAAATAAAGTACGGTTACGATGTTCGGACACACCATTAAGCTGTGGTGTTCCAGGTGGTGTGAGTTGCGAAACTATTCCACATTGTTTCAAATGAAGACCAAACTCGTAACTCAAATATTCTCCTCCACGATCAGATCGTACAAATTTTATTTTCTTGTTACGATGATTTTCCACTTCTGTCATGGAATTGTCACGGCAGATGTCCTAGAAAAAGGACTTAGTCGTAGGGCCATCACAACTAGGAAGCTTAAAGGGGTTAATCGGGACAAAGGACACGAGAGGTTTTATACTACTTCGGCCCCTTACGATGAAGGTAAAAGCCTACGTCTAGTTGTGTTGATATTGTTGGGGTTTCGATCACCAAGAGGCTAGTTCGCCGGCTTGGTTATCAATCTCTTGTTTCTTGCCCTAAGCCGCCACCGGGTCGTCCCCTTATATACACGGGTTGACACCTGGTGGCCTACAGAGTCCCGGCCGGCTCATAAAACGTGTGCGGCTCGGTGACTTCTTTTACATGCCTTTCTTTACAAGCATTTCCTTACATACGGCAGTTTACAATATTGGGCCTTAAGCCGCCTCTAGGCCTTAGGCCTTCTATAAGCTTAGTAAACATCGCCTTGAATGTTTATTGGGCTTCCTTTCTGACCCGCCATTAGGGCTGACCCGGCCCCTCCTAGGCGGGTCATACCTGGTAGTTATATTCCCAACATTAGGCCCCAGGTTGACTTTGAACTTTGTTCTTTGTCAATCTTCAGTACTTAGATAAAATCCATCTTCCTCTCGCTGGAAAAAATTTCGTGACCTGCCATGACGTCATCTTCCGAAAACACAAAAAACTGTTATGACGTCATCCTCAACGGATCTTTATCTTTTAATGTCTTCCGAGAATCGAGGCGTCCGTTTAGTTGGATAGCCATTATTGTGTCTTCCTCGATCTTCGCGCCTACCTGTTTGCTTATCCCTTATAAATAGGCACGCCCCAGTCTTCTCATTCTTCTCTCTTCTTCGTCTTCTTCCTCTTGCAACCCCCGCTGCTGCTCGAACAGGCGCCGTTGCAGAGCATCTCGTCGTCGTCGACCTTGGCCGCTACATCAACCAGAATCGGTTCAGAGAAACGGCGGCGACCTTCCGTGGAGGATCTGTGGCCGTAAGTATTCGCCCTCCTATTCCCAAGATCCGCATTTAGGGCTTCTAGGTTTTCTGCATGTTCTTCGTAGTTCTTCGTGGTTCTTCGCAGTTCTTCCACTGCCTCCTCTTCTTGATCCAAAAAAGAGATATATGCTTGTGCGGTAGCTGTTTGGTGCCTACTCTTGACGCTAGTAGATCCCTTTTTCTGGTACAAAGGCCGCATTAGGACTGATGAACTCATCTATGCTATATTTTTAGGTCTAGAAATTTTTTCATTTTGAACGGCCATTTGATCCATAATAATATCCAGAAGTTAAGAAACCTATTTGTCTCAACACTTAACCAATTCTGTCGCTGGTATTTCTCAAATGTCTGTAGTCATGGCGGCTTGTGGCACCGGCTTACTTTTCCTTATATGACATTAGCCCTTACTTAAGCCGCCATTACTCCCCGATACCACTATCACTTAATTTCAACATAACCATTGAATTGAACCGGCATGTTGCTTTCCTTTCAGTTCATTTTTGAACATCATGCCGTCCAAAGCGCCGACTGTCTGCAACTGGGTTCTCTCAACCGTGACTGAGGACAATTTGATGGAGTTCTTCTCCATAGAATTTTTGCCAGGGAAAAATGTCATGTCTTATCGTGCACCTGACCCGGATGAGGAACGCCCCAATCCAAGAGATGGTGAAGTCATTGTCTTTTCTGACCACATGAACCGTGCCTTTTCACCGCCCGGTCAAAGTTCTTCAGGGATGTCCTCCATTTTTCAAACTCCACCCTCAAGATATCGGGCCCAATTCCATATCCAATATCTGCAACTTCCAAGTGCTCTGTGAGGTGTACCTTCAGGAAGAGCCGACCGTAGAACTCTTTAGAGAGTATTTTTATCTGAACCGGCAGAACGAGTGCACCAATGGCCCTAGCTTGGAGCTTGGAGGCATCTCAATTCAGCGTCGACAGGGCGCTGTCTTCCCCCTAATAGTCTTGCCAAGTCATCCCAAGGACTGGAATCAGACTTGGTTCTATTGTCAAGACACTTCACCAGCAAATGAGAAGCCTCTGCCAGGTTATCGCGCAGAGCGTCTTGACTCCAAGTTTACACTCCCTGACAAATTCACTGCCACCGAACGCAAGAAGCTAATTCCATCCATTAAAAGAATTAACGCTTTGTTGGGGAACGACTTAACTAGAGTTGACTTGACCCGTTGCTGGGTTGCGTGGTGGGTCATCCCTCTAAGCCGCCGCTCAAAATTGATGTATGAATATGGTGGAGGCCCAGACGACTCTCTTCGTCACAGCTCCGTTCAATTACCCGAAGAAGATATTGTTGCAATGTCAACCCTTCTGGTAAATGGCAAATATGAAGATTGCAGTAAAGTCAGGTTAAGCCCCTTCTGCAAACTTAACCCGTAGCCAGAGGTAAAGAACCTCTGATCTCTTTCTTTGTATTTTTTCTCAGCCGTGTTAAATACCTGCATGACCTTTCATCTTGTTTATTTATTTACAGGCCAGATCTGATTTCTGGAAAGCCAAGTACGACCATGAAGCCGCTAAGAAGTCTAGAGCCGCCGCTATAAATACCAAGAAAATGACCCGGAGGTCCAAGAAAAAGAAAAGCACTGCTGAGGACCTGATAAAGCTTGATGATAGTTCTGAGTCGGAGGTAGCCCTTGACTCCCTTGGCCAACTTTTTAATAATCTTATTAACACTAATCATTGCCAGGACGACACAGGGGCCAGTCAGGCCATGGAAGAAGAGGTAACTATTTCCTCTGACTCAGCCCATTTGCCAAGACAGAAACTTCGAATCGTAACCCGGAAGTAAGGTTTTCACACCCTTTGGCTTATCTGGATCCTCATTTTCTTTTGAAAAAGCAGCAACATGAGAGCCGCTGTTAGGCCCGGAACAATGATGAACCGCCTATTGTTCTTCAACAAACTCCTCAAAAGCGCCAGAATGAGGTTTATTTCTTCGCCTTTTACTTTCCATTAATGGATTTTCTCTCTTGCATTACTAACTTTTTTTATCTTTGCAGGAGGTGTCTCGCTCTTCTGGCGACTCATCTCAAACTCAATTCCCGGCCTTTAAGACTGCCCCTGGGTAAGGAAGAAATCAGCTTTCTTCCGTGTCTTTCAAACTGTCTTTTTTACACTAACTCTTTCATAATATCTTTCTTAGTGGCCAAGCCAAGTCCAAGAAGGACAAGGTGACTAGGCCGGCAGAAGACCCGCCAGTCCTTGCACCCGAACCGACTATGCCACATTCTCCTCCATTAACTGAAGCACAAGAAGACCCGGCTGCAAATGCTGAAGTAGATCCTCCTGAGCTGTCAGTTGATGATACTATCATTAACCCTTCTGCTACCGGTCCATCCAGCTCAGCCAATCCGCCATCACCGTCTGCCCAGGACGTTCTGATCACTGGAAGCCACTTTGTTGAGCCGGGGAATCCCAGTGTGTTGGCTCGTCACACGGCTAAACAAAAGGCTTTGGAGAGACAAAAAGTGTGTTTTGATATTTCGCATTATAGCCATCTGAACGCCAATGACATATTGTCCGGCTATCTTAGCCACGTGCACTCCAGTCGTGACTCAGAGATCGAAATGGTCAAGCAGTTGCAGCTAAAGTATTAGGTATGCTCTTCCGGCTTACTTATATTCTACCAGCCCCCAAGTCTTTAGATTATGATAAAACCTGAATGATCTGTAGACTTATGATATAGGCTAAAGCTTTACCTTTAGATATTTCTGTTATCCAATAAAATAGAATAAACTTCACCGGTAGTCCCTAAGGGCCGGTTCACTTGACCATAAATGAGCCGGTACTTTGAACTTCATAACTGCCTTGTGCCGAACCCAACAAATATTGCAACCTGGCTTTAACTTTGAGAAACTTGCTGAATAGCATACATTAGCCCCCAAGTGCCAAGTGCTGTTACTTGATACGTCTCCAACATATCTATAATTTTTGATTGCTCCATGCTATATTATCTACTGTTTTGGACATTATTGGGCTTTATTATCCACTTTTATATTAATTTTAGGACTAACCTATTAACCGGAGGCCCAGCCCAGAATTGCTGTTTTTGGCTGTTTTAGGGTTTCGAAGAAAAGGAATATCAAACAGAGTCCAAATTGAATGAAACCTTCGGGAACGTCATTTTCTCATCGAATACAACTCAGGAGACTTGGACCCTACGTCAAGAAACGTAACAAGAGGCCACGAGGTAGGGAGGCGTGCCTACCCCCCCAAGGCGCGCCCTCCACCCTCGTGGGCCCCCTGTTGCTCCACCGACGTACTTCTTCATCCTATATATACCCACGTACCCCCAAACGATCAGATACGGAGCCAAAACCCTAATTCCACCGCTGTAACTTTTTGTATCCACGAGATCCCATCTAGGGGCCTGTTCCGGAGCTCCGCCGGAGGGGGCATCGATCATGGAGGGCTTCTACATCAACACCATAGCCCCTCCGATGAAGTGTGAGTAGTTTACCTCAAACCTACGGGTCCATAGTTAGTAGCTAGATGGCTTCTTCTCTCTTTTTGGATCTCAATACAATGTTTTCCCCCCTCTCGTGGAGATCTATTCGATGTAATCTTCTTTTTGCGGTGTGTTTGTTGAGACTAATGAATTGTGGGTTTATGATCAAGTCTATCTATGAATAATATTTGAATCTTCTCTGAATTCTTTTATGTATGATTGGTTATCTTTGCAAGTCTCTTCGAATTATCAGTTTGGTTTGGCCTACTAGATTGATCTTTCTTGCAATGGGAGAAGTGCTTAGCTTTGGGTTCAATCTTGCGGTGTCCTTTCCCAGTGACAGTAGGGGCAGCAAGGCACGCATTGTATTGTTGCCATCGAGGATAACAAGATGGGGTTTTATCATATTGCATGAATTTATCCCTCTACATCATGTCATCTTGCTTAAGGCGTTACTCTGTTTTCATGAACTTAATACTCCAGATGCATGCTGGATAGCGGTCGATGAGTGGAGTAATAGTAGTAGATGCAGACAGGAGTCGGTCTACTTGTCTCGGACATGATGCCTATATACATGATCATACCTAGATATTCTCATAACTATGCTCAATTCTGTCAACTGCTCAACAGTAATTTGTTCACCCACCGTAGAATACTTATGCTCTCGAGAGAAGCCACTAGTGAAACCTATGGCCCCTGGGTCTATCTTTGTCATATTAGTCTCCTACTACTTAGTTATTTACTTTGCCTTTATTTTACTTTGCATCTTTATCATAAAAATACCAAAAATATTATCTTATCATATCTATCAGATCTCACTCTCGTAAATGGCCCTATACGGATTGACAACCCCTATTTGCGTTGGTTGCGAGGATTTATTTGTTTTGTGCAGGTGCGAGGGACTCGCGCGTAGCCTCCTGCTGGATTGATACCTTGGTTCTCAAAAACTGAGGGAAATACTTACGCTACTTTGCTGCATCATCCCTTCCTCTTCGGGAAAAACCAACGCAGTGCTAAAAGAGGTAGCAAGAAGGATTTCTGGCGCCGTTGCCGGGGAGATCTACGCAAAAGTCAACATACCAAGTACCCATCACATACCCTTATCTCCCGCATTACATTATTGGCCATTTGCCTCTCGTTTTCCTCTCCCCCACTTCACCCTTGCCGTTTTATTTGCCCTCTCTCTCTCTCTATCCTCCCTCTCTTTCCCTATTTGCCTCTTTTTGTCCGCTTGCTTTTTGTTTGCTTGTGTGTTAGTTTGCTTGCTTGTCACGATGGCTCAAGATAATACTAAATTGTGTGACTTCACCAATACCAACAACAATGATTTTATTAGCACTCCGATTTCTCCTCTTACCGATGATGAATCTTGTGAAATTAATGCTGCTTTGCTGAATCTTGTTATGAAAGATCTGTTCTCCAGCCTTCCTAGTGAAGATGCCGCTACCCATCTAAATAGCTTCGTTGATTTGTGTGACATGCAAAAGAAGAAAGATGTGGATAATGATATTGTTAAATTGAAGCTATTTCCTTTTTTGCTTAGAGATCGTGCTAAAGCTTGGTTTTCGTCTTTGCCTAAAAATAGTATTGATTCATGGAATAATTGCAAAGATGCTTTTATCTCTAAGTATTTTCCTCCTGCTAAGATCATCTCTCTTAGAAACGATATTATGAAATTTAAGCAACTTGATCATGAACATGTTGCACAAGCTTGGGAGAGAATGAAATTAATGATACGTAATTGCCCTACTCATGGTTTAAATTTATGGATGATTATACAAAAAATTTATGCCGGATTGAATTTTGCTTCTAGAAATCTTTTAGATTCGGCCGCGGGAGGCACTTTTATGGAAATCACTTTAGGAGAAGCTACTAAACTCCTAGATAATATTATGGTTAATTATTCTCAATGGCATACTGAAAGATCTACTAATAAAAAGGTGCATGCGATAGAAGAAATTAATGTTTTGAGTGGAAAGATGGATGGACTTATGAAATTATTTGCTAATAAGAGTGTTTCTTCTGATCCTAATGATATGCCCTTGTCTACTTTGATTGAGAATAATAATGAATCTATGGATGTGAATTTTGTTGGTAGGAACAATTTTGGTAACAACGCGTATAGAGGAAATTTCAATCCTAGGCCTTATCCTAGTAATCCCTCTAATAATTATGGTAATTCCTACAACAATTCTTATGGAAATTATAATAGACGCCCTCTGATTTTGATTCTAATATTAAAAAATTTATTACTTCGCAAAAGAATTTTAATGCTATGATTGAAGAAAAATTGCTTAAGATTGATGATTTGGCTAGGAACGTTGATAGAATTGCTCTTGATGTTGATTCTTTGAAACTTAGATCTATTCCACCTAAGCATAATATCAATGAGTCTCTCAAAGCCATAAGAATTTCCATTGATGAGTGCAAAGAAAGAACCGATAGGATGCGTGCTAAGAAAGATGCCTTTATAAAAGCGTGTTCTTCTAGTTCCTATGAAAATAATGATGAAGATCTAAAAGTTATTGATGTGTCCCCTATTAAATCTTTGTTTTGCAATATGAATCTTGATAATGATGGGACTAAATATGATCCACCTTTACCTAGAAAGCGTTCCAAGAATTCGGAATTTGTTGATCTTGATGCTAAAATTGATAAAAGTGGGATTGAAGAAATTACCCTAGATGTTGCTAAACCCACTATTATGGATTTCAAGGAATTTAACTATGAAAATTGCTCTTTGATTGATTGTATTTCCTTGTTGCAATCCGTGCTAAATTCTCCTCACGCTTATAGTCAAAATAAAGCGTTTACTAAACATATCGTTGATGCCTTGATGCAATCTTATGAAGAAAAACTTGAATTGGAAGTTTATATCCCTAGAAAACTTTATGATGAGTGGGAACCAACTATTAAAATTAAAATTAAAGATCATGAATGCTATGCTTTATGTGATTTGGGTGCTAGTGTTTCCACGATTCCAAAGACTTTGTGTGATTTGTTAGGTTTCCGTGATTTTGATGTTTGCTCTCTAAATTTGCACCTTGCGAATTCCACTATTAAGAAACCTATGAAAATAATTAATGATGTTCTTATTATTGCAAATAGGAATTATGTGCCCGTAGATTTTATTGTTCTTGACATATATTGCAATCCTTCATGTCCTATTATTCTTGGTAGACCTTTCCTTAGAACGATTGGTGCAATTATTGATATGAAGGAAGGAAATATTAGATTCAAATTTCCATTAAGGAAAGGCATGGAACACTTTCCTAGAAAGAAAATTAAATTACCTTATGAATCTATTATGAGAGCTACTTATGGATTGCCTACCAAAGATGGCAATACCTAGATCTATTCTTGCTTGTTATGCCTAGCAAGGTGCGTTAAATGATAGCGCTTGTTGGGAGGCAACCAAATTTTATTTTTATTCCTTGATTTTTGCTCCTGTTTAGTAATAAATAAATTATCTGGCCTCGGTTTTGGTTGTGTTTTTTTGTTTAATTAGTGTTTGTGCCAAGTAGAACCGTTGGGAAGACTTGGGGAAAGTCTTGTTGAACTTGCTGTAAAAAATAGAAACTTTAGCGCTCACGAGAACTGCTGTCATTTTTATTTGGAAAGTTATATTCAGTTAATTCTTTTTGCAGATGATTAATAGATAAATTATTAACGTCCATAAATTTATTTTATAATTTTTGGGGTTCCAGATCTTGCGCTAGCTACAGATTACTACAGACTGTTCTGGTTTTGACAGATTCTGTTTTTCGTGTGTTGTTTGCTTATTTTGATGAATCTATGGATAGTAAAATAGTTTATAAACCATAGAGAAGTTGTAATACAATAGTTATAACAGCCATATAAATAAAGAATGAGTTCATTACAGTACCTTGAAGTGGTCTTTTGTTTTCTTTCGCTAACGGAGCTCACAGGATTTTCTACTTTAAGTTTTGTGTTGTGAAGTTTTCAAGTTTTGGGTAAAGATTTGATGAATTATGGAACAAGGAGTGGAAAGAGACTAAGCTTGGGGATGCCCATGGAACCCCCAAGATGATCTAAGGACACCTAAAAGCCAAAGCTTGGGGATGCCCCGGAAGGCATCCCCTCTTTCGTCTACTTCTATCGGTAACTTTACTTGGAGCTATATTTTTATTTACCACATGATATGTGTTTTGCTTGGAGCGTCTTGTATGATTTGAGTCTTTGCTTGTTAGTTTACCACAATCATACTTGCTGCACACACCTTTTGAGAGAGCCATACATGATTTGGAATTTGTTAGAATACTCTATGTGCTTTGCTTATATCTTTTGAGTTATATAATTTTGCTCTAGTACTTCACTTATATCTTTTAGAGCACGGTGGTGGATTTGTTTTATAGAAACTATTGATCTCTCATGCTTCACTTAGATTATTTTGAGAGTCTTAATAGCATGGTAATTTGCTTAAAATCCTAATATGCTTGGTATGCAAGATTAATAATAAGACTATCTTATGAGTGTGTTGAATACTATGAGAAGTTTGATACTTGATAATTGTTTTGAGATATGGAGATGGTGATATTAAAGTCATGCTAGTTGAGTAGTTGTGAATTTGATAAATACTTGTGTTGAAGCTTGTGATTCCCGTAGCATGCACGTATGGTGAACCGTTATGTGATGAAGTCGGAGCATGATTTATTTATTGATTGTCTTCCTTATGAGTGGCGGTCGGGGACGAGCGATGGTCTTTTCCTACCAATCTATCCCCCTAGGAGCATGCGCGCAATACTTTGCTTTGATAACTTGTAGATTTTTGCAATAAGTATATGAGTTTTTTATGACTAATGTTGAGTCCATGGATTATACGCACTCTCACCCTTCCACCTTTGCTAGCCTCTCTAATACCGCACACCTTTCGCCGATATCATACACCTACCATATAGCTTCCTCAAAACAGCCACCATACCTACCTATTATGGCATTTCCATAGCCATTTCGAGATATATTGCCATGCAACTTTCCACCGTTCCGTTTATGACACACTCCATCATTGTCATATTGCTTAGCATGATCATGTAGTTGACATCGTATTTGTGGCAAAGCCACCATTCATAATTCTTTCATACTTGTCACTCATGCATCATTGCATATCCCGGTACACCGCCGGAGGCATTCATATAGAGTCATATTTTGTTCTAAGTATCGAGTTGTAATCGTTGAGTTGTAAGAAAAATAAAAGTGTGATGATCATCATTATTAGAGCATTGTCCTAAGTGAGGAAAGGATGATGGAGACGATGATTCCCCCACAAGTTGGGATGAGACTCTGGACGAAAAATAAATAAAAGAGGCCAAAGAAGCCCAAATAAAAAAAGAGAAAGAAAAGAGGCCATAAAAAGAGAAAAGGCCCAAATAAAAAATAAAAAAATGAGAGAAAAATAGAGAAGGGACAATGTTACTATCCTTTTACCACACTTGTGCTTCAAAGTAGCACCATGATCTTCATAGTAGAGAGTCTCTCATGTTATCACTTTCATATACTAGTGGGAGTCTTTCATTATAGAACTTGGCTTGTATATTCCAATGATGGGCTTCCTCAAATTGCCCTAGGTCTTCATGAGCAAGCAAGTTGGATGCACACCCACTTAGTTTCTTTTTGAGCTTTCATATACTTATAGCTCTAGTGCATCCATTGCATGGCAATCCCTACTCACTCACATTGATATCTATTGATGGGCATCTCCATAGCCCGTTGATACGCCTATTTGATGTGAGACTATCTTCTCCTTTTTGTCTTCTCCACAACCACCACTCTATTCCACCTATAGTGCTATATCCATGGCTCACGGTCATGTATTGCGTGAAGATTGAAAAGGTTTTGAGAATGTCAGAAGTATGAAACAATTGCTTGGCTTGTCATCGGGGTTGTGCATGATTTAAATATTTTGTGTGGTGAAGATGGAGCATAGCCAGACTATATGATTTTGTAGGGATAACTTTCTTTAGCCATGTTATTTTGAGAATACATAATTGCTTTGTTAGTATGCTTGAAGTATTATCATTTTTATGTCAATATAAACTTTTGTCTTGAATCTTTCGGATCTGAATATTCATACCACAATTAAGAAGAATTACATTAAAATTATGCCAAGTAGCACTCCGCATCCAAAATTCTATTTTTATCATTTACCTACTCAAGGACGAGCAGGAATTAAGCTTGGGGATGCTTGATACGTCTCCAACGTATCTATAATTTTTGATTGCTCCATGATATATTATCTACTGTTTTGGACATTATTGGGCTTTATTATCCACTTTTATATTATTATTGGGACTAACCTATTAACCGGAGGCCCAACCTAGAATTGCTGTTTTTTTGCCTGTTTTAGGGTTTCGAAGAAAAGGAATATCAAACGGAGTCCAAACAGAATGAAACCTTCGGGAACGTGATTTTCTCATCGAATACAACTCAGGAGACTTGGACCCTACGTCAAGAAACGTAACAGGAGGCCACGAGGTAGGGGGCGCGCCTACCCCCCAGGCGCGCCCTCCACCCTCGTGGGCCCCCTGTTGCTCCACCGACGTACTTCTTCCTCCTATATATACCCACGTACCCCCAAACGATCAGATACGGAGCCAAAACCCTAATTCCACCGCCGTAACTTTCTGTATCCACGAGATCCCATCTTGGGGCCTGTTCCGGAGCTCCGCCGGAGGGGGCATCGATCACGGAGGGCTTCTACACCAACACCATAGCCCCTCCGATGAAGTGTGAGTAGTTTACCTCAGACCTACGGGTCCATAGTTAGTAGCTAGATGGCTTCTTCTCTCTTTTTGGATCTCAATACAATGTTCTCCCCCTCTCTCGTGGAGATCTATTCGATGTAATCTTCTTTTTGCGGTGTGTTTGTTGAGACCGATGAATTGTGGGTTTATGATCAAGTCTATCTATGAATAATATTTGAATCTTCTCTGAATTCTTTTATGTATGATTGGTTATCTTTGCAAGTCTCTTCGAATTATCAGTTTGGTTTGGCCTACTAGATTGATCTTTCTTGCAATGGGAGAAGTGCTTAGCTTTGGGTTCAATCTTGCAGTGTCCTTTCCCGGTGACAGTTAGGGGCAGCAAGGCACGTATTGTATTGTTGCCATCAAGGATAACAAGATGGGGTTTTGTTCATATTACATGAGTCTATCCCTCTACATCATGTCATCTTGCTTAAGGCGTTACTCTGTTTTTAACTTAATACTCTAGATGCATGTTGGATAGCGGTCGATGAGTGGAGTAATAGTAGTAGATGCAGGCAGGAGTCGGTCTACTTGTCTCGGACGTGATGCCTATATACATGATCATTCCTAGATATTCTCATAACTATGCTCAATTCTGTCAATTGCTCAACAGTAATTTGTTCACCCACCATAGAATACTTATGCTCTTGAGAGAAGCCACTAGTGAAACCTATGGCCCCCGGGTCTATCTTTGCCTTTATTACTTTGCCTTTATTTTACTTTGCATCTTTATCATAAAAATACCAAAAATATTATCTTATCATATCTATCAGATCTCACTCTCGTAAGTGGCCCTATAGGGATTGCCAACCCCTATTTGCGTTGGTTGCGAGGATTTATTTGTTTTGTGCAGGTGCGAGGGACTCGCGCGTAGCCTCCTACTGGATTGATACCTTGGTTCTCAAAAACTGAGGGAAAATACTTACGCTACTTTGCTGCATCATCCCTTCCTCTTCGGGGAAAACCAACGTAGTGCTAAAAGAGGTAGCATTACTTTTGGAAAGTACTTGGGACTTGAAGTATGTTAGAGTCATAAGAAATTGTTTTGGCGTACATTAGCTCCCAAGTGTCAAGTGGTTTTGCAGTGCAAAGTACTTGAGACTTGAATCTTAACTCTTGAACTTTAATTGAGATCTTGACACACCTGGGTATGTTTTGTAGAATGCCTTATCTGAATTGAGCTCGCAATTAACTGATGCGAAGACCCGGCTGTCGGATCAGGAGGCAGAAATCAAGTCTGCTGATTCCAAACTGCAATTGAGTCTTGCTGAGACGGAGAAATTGAGAAGCAACATTACTGCCAAAAAGAAAACATGGGCTGAAGAGAAAACGCTGCCGACACAACATGCCAAAAAAGCTGAAGCAGCTCTTGAGGAGGTTACTACAGAGCTGACTAGCTTAAAGGACCGCGTATCTCAAATGGTGTTCGCCATCTTTGGTAAGCCATCCGTACTGACCTTTTTTACCTTCTTTTGACCCGGAATACAAACCGCTAGCTGATCCTTTGTTTACAAAACATGTGCAGGCCCACGAAGCAAGAATCTGAGCCAAGACAACGTGACTAAACTGAAGGCGGTGTATACCTTAGTGGAGCAATTGTACATTGGCGCACAACAGGCACTTGCCGCTATCTCTCCTACCAATCAAGGACCCAACCGGCTCAGTGATGTCTTAAAAAAGCTGTCAATCTTACCCGCCAGGTTCCAAGAAGTCAAGCGATCCTGTGCCAGAGCCATCTGAAGAAGTTATCTCACCCTGCGTGTTTCGATTGCTGTCGGGGAGTCACCTTACATCGGGAGATCCGCCAAACGAGCCGACGCAGCAATGAAGTTTTCCAAAGGATTAGAGAAGTGACCGGGTGGTGTCGGCATATAATGAGGCGGAGCGGTGTACATGCGAGGTGGCTCCATGGTCCGCGGCTGAACCGGTGCCCCAGGCGGCGTGATCCGGTTTGCCTCTGGCGGGTTACTTGTCCCGGCCCTGGGTGTATGGAAAAGGTTCCTAGGATCGAGCGTCAGAGGTAGACGTGACTGAGTTTTTGGATGCCTCCTCCTCATAACCTTGTTTGACGCATTCAGATCCACTGACAGCCGAAAGGTCTCCGCTTGAAGCTACTGAGCACGAGCGTCCAAAGCCGCCTGAGGGAGTCCTGGATTAGGGGGTCTCCGGACAGCCGGACTATATCCTTTGGCCAGACTGTTAGACTATGAAGATACAAGATTGAAGACTTCGTCTCGTGTCTGGATGGGATTCTACTTGGCGTGGAAGGCAAGCTAGGCAATACGGATATGGATATCTCCTCCTTTGTAACCGACCTTGTGTAACCCTAACCCTCTCCGGTGTCTATATAAACCGGAGAGCTTTAGTCCATAGGAGACAACAACGACAACATACAATCATACCATAGGCTAGCTTCTAGGGTTTCGCCTCTCTGATCTCATGGTAGATCTACTCTTATACTACCCATATCATCAATATTAATCAAGCAGGACGTAGGGTTTTACCTCCATCAAGAGGGCCCGAACCTGGGTAAAACATTGTGTCCCCTGCCTCATGTTACCATCCGGCCTAGACGCACAGTTCGAGACCCCCTACCCGAGATCCGCCGGTTTTGACACCGACATTGGTGCTTTCATTGATAGTTCCTCCGTGTCGTCGCCGTTAGGCTTGATGGCTCCTACTATCATCGATGGCGATGCAGTCTAGGGTGAGACTTTTCTACCCGGACAGATCTTCGTATTCGGCGGCTTTGCACTGCGGGCCAATTCTCTTGGCCATCTGGAGCAGATTGAAAGTTACGCCCCTGGCCACCAGGTCAGGTTTGGAAGCTTAAGCTACACGGTCGATATCTGCGGAGACTTGATCTTCGACGGATTCGAGCCTCTGTCTTGTGCGTCACGCGGTCACGATGAGTGCGGTTTAGCACTACCATCAGATAGTGTTCAAGAGAGCGCACAGGCAGCCGCTTCGACCCTCAATTCGGAGCCAGGTGTGCCTTCCGCGGACGGGTGGATGGACCCCTTCACGGAGGCCTTACCCTCAGCGGCAATCGAGCCAAACATCGACCTTACCTTGCACGAGAGCTGTGCTGTTAAACTGTCGGATCCTTCTCCGGCCACGGACTCCGAACCGCCTGCGCCCGTTCCTGTCAAATCCGATTGGGCGCCGATCATGGAGTTTACCTCCGCGGGTATTTTTCAGCACTCGCCCTTTGACGACATACTGAACTCATTAAGGTCTCTCTCCTTGTCAGGAGGATCCTGGCCGAACTATGTCCAGTAGGATTGGGATGCGGACGACAAAGAAATTCAAGGCCCACCCACCACCCACTTAGTAGCCACTGTCGATGACTTAACCGACATGCTCAACTTCGACTCCGAAGACATCGACGGTATGGACGACGATGCGGGAGGCGAAGAGGAACCACCGCCCATAGGGCATTGGACAGTCACCTCATCATACGATATATACATGGTGTATACACCCAAAGAAGGCAATGGCGATGAGATAGTGGAGGATGACCCCTCCAAGAAGCAACCCAAGCGCCAACGTCAGCGGCGCTGCTCTAAGTCCCGCCAAAGAAAAAGTGGTGATACCGGCACAGGAGATAATAATACTCTGGATAGTGCCGACGACAACAACAATCCCCTCCAGCAAGATTTAGAATAGGAGAATGGAGGAGCCTGCCCTCCTGAGAGAGCGGCAGATGGAGAAGAGGAGGATGATAATTACATGCCCCCCTCCGAGGACGAGGCAAGCCTCGACGACGACGAATTTGTTGTACCAGAGGATCCCGTCGAACAAGAGCGCTTCAAACGCCGGCTTATAGCCACGGCAAATAGCCTTAAGAAAAAGCAGCATCAGCTTCAAGCTAATCATGATCTGCTAGCTGACAGATGACCTGAAGTCCTCGCGGCCGAGGAATATAAACTCGAGCGCCCCTCCAAGAGTTACCCAAAGTGCAGGTTGCTACCTCGACTGGAGGAAGAAGCGTATGATACGGCTGACCGGCCACCTCGTGGCCACGATAGAGAGGCATTCCAGCCAAAAACTCAGCCTCCACCCCGACGCCATTCAAATAAAAAGGCATGGGGAGATACGCCAGACCTGCGAGACATATTGGAGGACAAAGAAAAGCATGCAAGATCGATCTACGGATCACGAGGGCGCACCACTCTGCAAGACGATAAACGTCACGCCGGATACAGCAAAAGCAAATCCGGCCGGGCCGAACACAACGGGCAAGACCCATTCAAGCTGTGTCGCGATATAGTCCAATACAGAGGCGCCGCACACCCCTTATGCTTCACAGATGAAGTAATGGATCATCAAATCCCAGAAGGTTTCAAACCTGTAAATATTGAATCATACGACGGCACAACAGATTCCGGAGTATGGATCGAGGATTTCCTCCTCCACATCCACATGGCCCGCGGTGACGACTTACACGCCATCAAATACCTCCCACTAAAGCTCAAGGGACCAGCGCGGCATTGGCTTAACAGCTTGCCAGCCGAGTCCATCAGCTGTTAGGAAGATCTGGAAGCCGCATTCCTCGACAACTTTCAGGGCACTTATGTGCGGCCACCAGATGCCGATGACTTGAGCCACATAATTCAGCAGCCAGAAGAATCGGCCAGGCAATTCTAGACTCGGTTCCTAACAAAGAAAAATCAAAATTTTGACTGTCCGGATGTAGAGGCCCTAGCGGCTTTCAAACACAACATCCGCGACGAATGGCTAGCCCGGCACCTTGGTCAGGAAAAGCCGAAATCTATGGCAGCCCTCACGACACTCATGACCCGCTTTTGTGCGGGAGAAGACAGCTGGCTGGCTCATAGTAATAACATATCAAAGAACCATGGTACTTCGGATACCAAGGACGGCAATAGCAGGTCACGTCGCAACAAACATAAGCGCCGCATTAACAGCGGTAATAATGAGGATAAGGCAGTCAATGCCGGATTCAAAGGCTCTAAACCCAGTCAGCGGAAAAAGGCATTCAAACAAAGTATGCCGGGACCGTCCAGCTTGGACCGTATACTCGATCGCTCGTGTCAAATACACGGCACCCCAGAAAAACCAGCCAATCACACCAACAGGGATTGTTGGGTGTTCAAGCAGGCCGGCAAGTTAATTGCCGAAAACAAGGACAAGGGTCCACATAGCGATGACGAGGAGGAGCCCCGGCAGCCACACACCGAAGGACAGAAGAGGTTTCCACCACAAGTGCGGACGGTGAACATGATATACGCAACCCACATCCTCAAGAGGGAGCGGAAGCGTGCGCTCAGGGACGTATATGCGTTGGAGCCAGTCGCCCCAAAATTCAACCCGTGGTCCTCCTATCCGATCACTTTCGATCGCAGGGACCATCCCACTAGTATCCGTCATGGCGGATTCGCCGCACTGGTTCTGGACCCAATCATCGACGGATTTCACCTCACTCGAGTCCTTATGGATGGCGGCAGCAGCCTGAACCTGCTTTATCAGGACACAGTGTGCAAAATGGGTATAGACCCCTCAAGGATCAAACCCACAAAAACGACCTTTAAGGGCGTCATTCCAGGTGTAGAGGCCCATTGTACAGGCTCAATTACACTGGAAGTGGTCTTCGGATCCCCGGAAAACTTTCGAAGCGAAGAGTTAATCTTCGATATAGTCCCGTTCCGTAGTGGTTATCATGCACTGCTCTGGCGAACCGCATTTGCGAAATTCAATGCGGTACCGCATTATGCATACCTCAAGCGCAAGATGGCAGGACCTTGCGGGGTTATTACAGTCAATGGAAACGTAGAGCGCTCTCTCCGAACAAAGGAGCACATTGCGGCCCTCGCAGCAGAAGCACAAAATAGCCTCTCAAGGCAATCCACCAGTTCGGCGGTTCAAAACCCGGAGACCTTCAAAAGTGCTCGGAGCAATCGGCAGATAGACCGCCTGGCGCGATCTGAGCTCGCGTAGCAATGCGGCCCCCACCCCAGTCAGCCAAACGGCGAAGTTCGTGCCATGCGTACATAATTACGCATTAAAAATACCATGGGCACAGGTGGGGAGGGGGGGCACACTGCGGCACGCCCCAAGACGCGGCTTAAACCACACTAGGAGCTTCCCGTTTGGTTATTTTTCTCTTCTTTCAGGACCTTAATATATGGAAACCCTGTCCGGCAGCACTATTGCCGAACACATGATGCAGCAACCAAGTAGGCAGAAAGCAACGTCACACCACGGAATTCCCAGGTGGATTACAATAACGAGCGAAATATTTGATTTAATACTATTCCTCAGCTTGCCCTTGGAAGGGACATAGCCCCACTCTTTGCTTATCGCACTATCTGTATCATTCTGCTTTAACGCACCTTTTTGAATAAACAATGCATAACATCACGACTATTATTGCATTCCTGTTATATATATATATATATGTGTGTGTGTGTGTGTGTGTGTGTGTGTGTTCATTAACGACGCCTTGCAACCGTACACTTTGGTACGGCCAATACACCAGGGGCTTACGTACCCCACAACATGGTGTGAAAAGTCTGAACACTATCACAAGTGCGGCACCCCGAACTTATAGCATTATATGCATCAGCTCCGAATCATGTCTTTGGTCAAATGTTGGGTTTGCCCGGCTCCTATGTTTTGGTAACTTACGTTCCGCTCTATCGGCTAAGGTAGCGCTAGGAGAACTACTGCGATTGTGCCCCAGTTCTGCCGGGCTGAGCACCTCAGTAGAGAAAGCTAAAACTGACTGTCATGATAAGGCGAGAGACTGGTCGCTGTTCAGCAAGGTTTTCGAGTCCCTAAAGACTTATGCCGCTTAGGGCGAGGGGCCGGCCCTGTCTGGCTTAAAGACGTGTATCGCGCCCCGAATTCGGCCTTCCGAATACCAGGGGCTTCGCCGAAATTTAAAATTATAGAATTCTATGGCTAAGTGAGAGTGATAAAGCATTATTAGTCCGGTTTCCTTGTTCGTTGTGCTGAGCACCTCCCTCGAAGGACCCAAATATGGGAACAAGAGTGCTCAGGTTTATCCCGAACAACCCAGCACTTGTGGCATGGGGGCAGACGCCGAGGACTAGCCATCTCTCAGATTGGATAAATGGCCAAACAGAAGGTAATATTTTAAATTCACACAAGCGTTGCATAGCGGATATGAAACAAGTTTTCATCATACAGGATCACACGAGCAAGTTTACTCAAATATTACATCCTTGGAACATTCGTCCGCTACAAGACGGGCACCCTTCAGGACACCCTCATAATAAATTTCGGGGGTGCGATGCTCTTTGCCCTGCGGCGGCCCTTCCTTGATCAACTCCACGGCGTCTAGCTTGGCCCACTGCACCTTCACATGGGCGAAAGCCCGGCGTGCACCTTCGATGCAGACGGACCGCTTGACGACCTCTAGTCGTGGGCAGGCATCGACAAGCCGCCTCACTAGGCCGAAGTAGCTGTTCGGAATGGCGTCGCCAGGCCACAACCGGACTATAAGGCCCTTCATGGCCTGTTCGGCCGCCTTGTGCAGCTCGACCAGCTGCTTTAGCTGGTCGCTCAGAGGCATCGGGTGTTCGGTCCCAGTATACTGAGACCAGAACAGCTTCTCCGTTGAGTTTCCCTCCTCGGCCTGGTAAAACTGTGCGGCATCCGACACGCTGCGGGGCAAATCTGCGAATGCTCCTGGAGAGCTCCGAATTCGGGTAAGTATTCGGTAATTTACTTTTACATGCTTGCTTTGCATATAAAATGCCTTACCCGCCGCTATCTTCTTCATTGCGTCGATCTCCTGGGGGGCCTTTTGGGCTTCGGCATTGGCACTTTTTGCTCTCTCGGGGGCCGTGGCAAGTTCAGACTCTCGCGTCTTCGAGTCAAGCTCCAACGCCTCGTGCTTCGTCACAAGAGCCTGGAGCTCTTGCTGCACCTCGCCCACCCGAGCCTCTTGCTTTTCTCGCTCGGTGCGCTCCTTGGCCGCTTTATCTTCGGCCTTGGTTAGCGCTTGCTTCAGGGTTGCCACCTCGGTCGTTGCCCCTGTCGGATATACGATGATCCTGTCATTTTGCAATCGTGTTTTTTATATATACATATCTATAGACAGGGTATTACTTACCCTTGTTCTCCTCGAGCTATCTCTTGGCAAGGCCGAGCTCTTTCTTGGACCCCTCGAGGTCCTGCTTCAGTACGGCAACCTCCGCAGTCAGTGCGGTAGACGCTAGCAGCGAGGCCTGCATACGCGTATTGACATACTTATATTAGACTCCTGCGATATTATTTGATCCTCTGTTCGGCTTTTCTTTGTGAACACCGAACAAAGCATCAGGGGCTACTATCTATGCGGTAATATTTTTCCTATATTCTAAAAACACTTACCTCAAAGCCTATTAGAAGGCTGGCCCAGGCTTCAGTCAATCCGATCTTGGCGGACTGAACCTTCTAGACCACCACACTCATAATAGTACGGTGCTCCTCGTCGATGGAAGCGCTGCGAAGCGCTTCTAGCAGATTGTCCGGCGCCTCTGGATGGACAGAGGTCACCGGCACAGGCATCTTGCCCCTCTTAGAAGGAGGCCGCCTGCCCGAGCCTGGAACCACTGGAGGTTCCGGCGCGGTGTTTGGCTGACGGCCAAACTCGGAGCTCTCAGGGGCCCCGTCCCCTCGGCTCTCGGAGTCCGGAAGGTCGCCTTGAGGCGCCTCCGGGACTGTCTCCCCCCGACCTGGTGCCTCTTGAGACAGCACCTCGGCGTCGTCAGCAGGATGAGGGGAGGTGGCGGTCGGGACTAGATCGCTATCCATGTCCGACGAGCCCAGGGAGCCGTCCGATGATACATCGATACTGGCTCGTGGCGGCCTGCATAATTATGTTTAGCGTTAGGGAAAGCAGTGCGACAAAGGAATGCTATGAGTTACTCTGGTATCCGAATACTTACGATCTCCCCAGGGACTTGGCCCTGGGCAACCACTCGTCTTCGCCTTCATCGGCGGTGGTGGAACTGTCCGGAAGGAGAGTCCTTCCCTTCTTGGACCCTTCGCCCCCCCCCCAGTTGGGGCGGCCTTCCTTTTCTTATCTCCCCCAGCTGGAGGGGGAGCATCTTCTTCTTCTTCCTCGTCTTCGGGGGAGGAGTGCGCCGCAGAGTCATCGGACGGTGAGTCCGACGACACATGGCGTCGGGAACTCTTTCGGGTTCCCTTGGCCTTCTTGGTCTTCTCCGGCACCGTATAAGGAGCCGGAGTCAGCATCTTCACCAGAAGAGCGTACGCTGGGCCTTCGGGCAAAGGAGCCGGACAGTCGATCTGTTCGGCCATCTCCTGCCAGTCTTGTCAAAGGTACGGGAGTTTAGATCTCGCATGGAGTCAATCTATAAAAGATAAGTATCCTGTGATAGGTAAAATAGCTTACCGCACTGGCTTGGCGCTTCACGCTGAATCCGCAATCCTCAGTAATGGGAGGGGGGACCTCGGCGCATTTGAACAGCACCCTCCAGGCATCTTTGTGAGTTGTGTCAAAGAGCCTGCTCAGAGTTTGGTGCTACGCCGGGTCGAACTCCCACAAGTTGAAGTCCCGTTGTTGGCACGAGAGGATCCGGCGGTGGAGCATGACCTGGACCACGTTGACGAGTTTGAGCTTCTTGTTCACCATGTTTTGAATACATGTTTGGAGTCCGGTCAGCTCTCCCGAACTACCCTAGGATAGGCCCTTCTCTTTCTAGGAGGTGAGCCGCGTGGGGATGCCATATCGAAACTCGGGGGCCGATGCCCATGCAGGGTCGCGCGGCTCGGTGATGTAGAACCACCCCGATTGCCACCCCTTTATGGTTTCCACAAAGGAGCCCTCGACCATGTAACGTTGGGCATCTTGCCCACCATGGCGCCTCCGCACTCCGCCTGGCGGCCGCCCACAACCTTCAGCTTGACATTGAAGGTCTTCAGCCATAAACCGAAGTGGGGCTTGATGTGAAGGAAGGCCTCGCACGCGACGATAAATGCCGAGATATTGAGGATGAAATTCGGGGCCAGATCATGGAAATCCAGGCCGTTGTAGAGCATGAGCCCGCGGAAGAATGGGTGGAGAGGGAATCTCAGTCCACGGAGGAAATGGGTAAGGAACACTACCCTCTCATGGGGCCCGGGGTGGGGATGAGCTGCCCCTCATCTGGGAGCCGGTGCGCGATGTCGTCGGGCAGGTATCCGGCTCTCCTCAGCTTCTTGATGTCTCCCTCCGTGACGGAGGAGACCATCCACCTGCCTCCCGCTCCGGACATGGTGGGGGAAGGTTGAGGTGGGAAGTGCGGGCTTGGGCGCTAGAGCTCGAGTGTGCGAAAATGGATGAGCAAAGGAGGAGGAAGGCGTGGATGAAAAGGTGAATCCTTATCCCTTTATATGGGCGGACAAAACTATGCGCCCCCCACTAGCCTGGTAAGACTCACTTATCCCCCAAGCGCCGTAATCGATGGCGCGGTTGGGCTACCCACACCCGTTGAGGGAGTCCTAGATTAGGGGGTGTTCGGGTAGCCGGACTATACCTTCAGCCGGACTCCTGGACTATGAAGATACAAGATTGAAGACTACGTCCCATGTCCGGATGGGACTTTCCTTGGTGTGGAAGGCAAGCTTGGCGATGCGGATATTCAAGATCTCCTACCATTGTAACCAACTCTATGTAACCCTAACCCTATCCGGTGTCTATATAAACCGAAGGGTTTTAGTCCGTAGGACAACTTCATCAACTCCATAGACAACAATCATACCATAGGCTAGCTTCTAGGGTTTAGCCTCCTTGATCTCGTGGTAGATCTACTCTTGTACTACCCATATCGTCAATATTAATCAAGCAGGACGTAGGGTTTTACCTCCATCGAGAGGGCCCGAACCTGGGTAAAACATCATGTTCCCTGCCTCCTGTTACCATCTGGCCTAGACGCACAGTTCGGGACCCCCTACCCGAGATCCGCCGGTTTTGACACCGACATTGGTGCTTTCATTGAGAGTTCCTCTGTGTCGTCGCCTTTAGGCCCGATGGCTCCTTTGATCATCAACAATGATGCGGTCCTGGGTGAGACTTTTCTCCCCGGGCAGATCTTCGTCTTCGGCGGCTTCGCTCTGCGGGCCAATTCTCTTGGCCACTTGGAGCAGATCGAAAGCTACGCCCCTGGCCATCAAGTCAGGTTTGGAAGCTTAAACTACATGGCTGACATCCGCGGAGACTTGATCTTCGATGGGTTCGAGCCACGGCCAAGCGCGCCGCACTATCTCGAGGGGCACGATCTAGCTCTGCCTCCGGGTAGTGTCCTGGAGGCCGCACACGCATCGGTTCCGACCTCTAACTCGGAGCCTATTGCGCCAATCGAGGACGAGCGGTTAGACGCCACCTCGGGGGCTGCGATCTTAAAGGCGATCGAGTGGAACGCTAGCCCCGCACTCTGCATGATCCGTGACTCCGAGGATCCGGACTCCTCCCCGGACTCCGAACCCCCCGCGCCCCTGCCAATCGAATCCGATGGGGCGCCGATAATGGAGTTCACCGCCGCAGACATCTTTCAGCACTCGCCTTTTGGCATCATCCTGAATTCTCTTAAGTCTCTCTCTTTATCAGGAGAGCCCTGGCCGAATTACGGTCAGCGAGGATGGGATACGGACGACGAAGAAATTCAAAGCCCACCCACCACCCACTTTGTAGCCACTGTCGACGATTTAACCGACATGCTTGACTTCGGCTCCGAAGACATCGACGGTATGGACGACAATGTAGGAGACGAACAGGAACCAGCACCTGTAGGGCGCTGGAAGGCCATCTCGTCATATGACATATATATGGTGGATACTCTGAAGGATGGAGATGGTGATGGAACAGTGGGGGAGGACACCCTCAAGAAACAGCCAAAGCGCCGGCGTCAGCGGCGCCGCTCTAAATCCCGCCAAAGGAAAAACGGTGATTCTGGCACGGGAGATAATACTACCCCGGACAGCGCTGAAGAACACCCACCTCAGCAAGATTCGGATCAGGAAGATGGAGAAGCCAGCCCTCATGAGAGAGCGACAGACCAAGAGGTTGAGGATGATAACTATATGCCTCCCTTCGAAGACGAGGCAAGCCTCGATGACGACGAATTCGTCATACCATCAGACCCCGCCGAACAAGAGCATTTTAGACGCAGGCTTTTAGCCACGGCAAGCAGCCTCAAGAAAAAGCAGCAGGAGCTTAGAGCTGCCCAAGATTTGCTAGCTGACAGATGGACTGAAGTCCTTGCGGCCGAAGAGTATGAACTCGACGCCCCTCCAAGAGTTACCCAAAGCGCAGGCCGCTACCCCGATCAGAGGAGGAAGCACCTACATCACCAGCGCATGACATGGCAGACCGGCCACCTCGCGGCCGCGAGAGAGAGGTCTCTCGACCCTCCACCCAAGCCATGCCCCGACGCCACTCAACCAAGGCACGGGAAAATGCGCCAGACCTGCAAGACGTACTGGAGGACAAGGCAAGACAAACAAGATTGATCTACGGATCGCGCAGGTGCCCTACGGCACGTGACGATGATCTTCACTCCGGATACAACAAATCCGGCCGGGCCGAACACAACAGACATAGCTCTTCCGAGCTATGTCGTGATATAGCCCAGTACAGAGGCGCCGCACACCCGCTATGCTTCACGAATGAAGTAATGGAGCACAAAATCCCAGAGGGTTTCAAACCCGTAAACATCGAATCATACGATGGCACAACAGATCCGGCGGTATGGATCGAGGATTATCTCCTTCACATCCACATGGCACGCGGCGATGATCTACACGCCATCAAATACCTCCCGCTCAAACTTAAAGGACCGGCCCGGCATTGGCTTAACAGCTTGCCAGCAGACTCAATCGGTTCTTGGGAGAACCTGGAAGCCGCATTCCTCGACAACTTCCAGGGCACTTACGTGCGACCACCGGATGCCGACGACTTAAGCCACATAATTTAGCAGCCAGAGGAATCGGCCAGACAATTCTGGACACGGTTCCTAACAAAGAAAAACCAGATAGTCGACTGTCCGGATGCAGAGGCCCTAGCAGCCTTCAAGCATAACATCCGGGACGAGTGGCTTGCCCGGCACCTGGGACAGAAAAGCCGAAATCTATGGCAGCCCTCACGACACTCATGACCCGCTTTTGTGCGGGAGAAGACAGCTGGCTAGCTCGCAGTAACAACTTATCAAAGAACCCTGGTAATTCGGATACCAAGGACAAAAGTGGCAGGACATGTCGGAATAAGCAAAAACGCCGCGTTAGCAGCGACAGCAATGAAGACACAGCAGTCAATGCCGGATTCAAAGGCTATAAATCCGGTCAGCGGAAAAAGCCATTCAAAAAGAATACTCAGGGCCCGTCCAGTTTGGACCGAATACTCGACCGCTTGTGCCAGATACATGGCACCCCCGAAAAGCCAGCCAATCACACTAACAGAGATTGTTGGGTGTTCAAGCAGGCAAGCAAGTTAAGAGCCGAAAACAAAGACAAGGGGCTGCACAGCAACGACGAGGAGGAGCCCAAGCCGCCGAACAACAATGGACAGAAGGGTTTTCCCCCACAAGTGCGGACAGTGAACATGATATACGCAACCCACATTCCCAAGAGGGAGCGGAAGTGTGCGCTACGGGACGTATACGCGATGGAGCCAGTCGCCCCAAAGTTCAACCCATGGTCCTCCTGCCCGATCACTTTTGATCGAAGGGACCATCCCACTAGCATCCGTCATGGCGGCTTCGCCGCAGTGGTTCTCGATCCAATCATCGACGGATTTTATCTCACAAGAGTCCTCATGGACGGCGGCAGCAGCCTGAACCTGCTTTATCAAGATACAGTGCGGAAAATGGGCATAGATCCCTCAAGGATTAAGCCCACAAAAACGACCTTTAAAGGCGTTATACCAGATGTAGAAGCCAACTGTACATGCTTAGTAACACTTGACGTGGTCTTCAGATCCCCGGACAACTTCCGAAGCGAAGAGTTAATCTTCGATATAGTCCCGTTTCGTAGTGGCTATCACGCCCTGCTCGGACGAACCGCATTCGCAAAGTTCAATGTGGTGCCGCACTATGCATATCTCAAGCTCAAGATGCCAGGCCCTCGAGGAGTAATCACAGTCAACGGAAACACCGAACGCTCCCTCCGTACGGAGGAGCACACGGCGGCTCTCGCAGTGGAAGTGCAAAGTAGCCTTCTTAGGCAATTCTCCAGTCCGGCCGTTAAAAAGCCAGACACTGCCAAGCGCGCCCGGAGTAACCGATAGCAGGACCGCCTGGCATACTCTGAACAAGCGTAGCAATACGGCCCCAACCCCAGCTCTCGCGACATAGCAAAACCAGTACCTCGCATACATAACTACGCCCTTGAAATTCCATGGGCACAGGGGAAGGGGCACAATAACGGCACACCCAAAATACGGCTTAAAACGTGCAAGGGGCTGTCGGATTCTTTTTTTTTTAATTTTTTCTTACTTTCAGGACTCCATACTTCGGACAACCTGTTCGGCAATTCGACTGCCGCACAAACGATGCAAGATCCAGGGAGGCAGACAAGCCATGCCGCATTATGGAACTCCCAGGTGGTCTCTGTTACAAGCGGTATACCTGTTTTAAATACAATTCCGCGGCCTGCCCCTGGTCAGGACATACCAAATAGTCCAATATCTTTTGCTTACCGCACTATTTGTATCGTTCGGCTTTGATAAATAGCCTCTCTCTAAAAACAATGCATAGCTTTCTGTCCATTTTTTGCATCATGATCTTTTCATATATATGTTTATGACATGTTGCACCCGTACACTGTGGTACGACAAAATACGCCAGGGGCTTTAGTACCCATTAATATGACGTGAGAAGTCCGTACACTTTCACAAGTGCGGCACCCCGAACTTATAGCACTATATGCATCGGCTCCGAATCATGATTTGGGTCAATAGTTGGGTTTGCTCGGCTCCTATGTTTTGGTGCCTTACGTTCCGCTATATCGGCTAAGGTAGCACTTGGAGAACCACTGCGATTGTGCTCCGGTTGAGCTGGGCTAAGCACCTCAGTGGAGAAAGCTAAAACTGACTATCATGATGTGGCGAGAGACCGCTCGCTGTTCGAGAGGTTTTTCGAGTCCCTAAAGGCTTATGCCGCTTCGAGCGAGGAGCTAGCTTTGTCCGGCCAAGGCGTGGATAGCGCCCCGAACTCGGTCTTCCGAAGTAGGGGCTTCGCCGAAATTTAAAATTATAGAGTTCTATGGCTAAGTGAGAGTGTTCAAGCATTATAGTCCGATTGCCTGGTTCGTTGTGCTGAGCGCCTCCCTTGAAGGACCCAACTATGGGAAAAAGAGCGCTCAGGTTTATCCCGAACACCCCAGCACTAGTGGCACGGGGGCAGAAGCCGACGATTGGCCATCTCTTAATTTTTGATAAACGGCCGCATAGAAAGTAATATTTTAAATTCAATAAGCATTGCTTAGCGCATATGAACAAGTTTTCAGCGCACAGGATAAACACGAGCGAGTTCATTCAAAAATTACATCCTTGCTACATTCATCCGCCACAAGGCGGGCACCCGCAAGAACATCCTTATAGTAGTTCTCGGGCTTGCGATGCTCCTTCCCCGGCGGCGGCCCGTCCCTCACAAGCTTCTCACCGTCCAGCTTACCCCAGTGCACCTTCGCACGGGCAAGGGCCCTACGGGCACCTTCGATGCAGACGGAACGCTTGATGACCTCGAGCCTTGGACAGGCCTCCACCAGTCGCCGCACCAGCCTGAAGTTGCTCCCAGGCAGGGCCTCTCCGGGCCACAGCCGAACTATGAAGCCCTTCATGGCTTGTTCGGCCACCTTGTGGAGCTCGACCAGCTGTTTCAGCTGGTCGCTTAAGGGCACAGGGTGTCCGGCCTCAGCATACTGAGACCAGAACACCTTCTCCATTGAGCTGCCCTCTTCGGCTCGGTAGAATGCGGCAGCGTCAGATACGCTGCGGGGAAGATCTGCGAATGCCCCTGGAGAGCTCCGGATTCGGGTAAGTAACAAGTACTTTACTTTTATACTTCTGCTTTGCATAAAGAATGCCTTACCCGCCGCTATCTTTTTCATATCCTCCAACTCTTGGAGGGCCTTTTGGGCTTCGGCCTTGGCGGACTTGGCAGTCTCAAGGGCTGCCGCGAGCTCGGACGCTTGCGTCTTGGACTCAAACTCCAAACTCTCATGTTTTTTCATGAGAGCCTGAAGCTCCCGCTGCACCTCGCCAACCTGGCGCTCAAGTTTCTCTCGCTCGGAGCACTCTGCGGCCGTTTTCTTTTTGGCCTCGGACAGCGCCTGCTTGAGGGTCGCCACCTCAGTCGTGGCCCCTACAATAAGCAGTACAATCCTATTATTTTTTGCAATCAAGCCTTTCTATAGGCACTTTTTCTGTAAGGTATTTCTTACCTTCTTTCTCCTCGGGCTACCGTTTGGCAAGGCCGAGCTCTTGCTCGGTCCGCTCGAGGCCCTGTTTCAGGGCACCCACCTCCGCAGTCACTGCGGCGGTGGCTAGCAGCGAAGCCTGCATACGCATATTGACTCTTTGTTGTTAGACTCCTGCGAAATTTAATAGATCCTCTATTCGGCTTTTCTTTCCGAACGCCAAACAGAGCATCAGGGGCTACTGTCTATGTGGTTACATTTTTACATATTTTTTACTTACCTCGAAGCCTATTAGAAGGCTAGCGCAAGCTTCACTCAGTCCGCTCTTGGCGAACTGAACCTTCTGGATCACCGTACTCATAATAGTACGGTGCTCCTCATTGATGGAGGCGCCGTCAAGCACCTCTAGTAGATTGTCCGGCACCTCCGGTTGGACGGAGGCTGCCGGCTCAGAAGGCTTACTCCTCTTGGAAGGAGTTCGCCTACCGCGGCCCGGAACTATTGTAGATTCTGATGCGGTGTCCGGCTCAAAGCCGGACTTGGAGCCCTGGGGGGCCTTGCCCCCTTCACTCCTGGAGTCCGGGAGGTTGCCTTGCTGCTCCTCCGAGACCACCTCCTCCTGCCCCGGAGCTTGTCGCGACGCCACTTCGGCGTCGTCCGCGGTGCGGGGGGAGACAGCGGGCGGAACTGAGTTCACGTCCAATGAATTCAGGGAGCCGCTCGACGACTCGTCGAGTCCGGTCTGGGGCGGGCTGCATAATTATATTCGACATTAGTGAAAGCTGTGCAACAAAGGAACGTCATGAGTTACTCTGATATCTGAACTTACGATTTCGCCGGACACTTGGCCCTGTCTGGCCACTCCTCTTCGTCCTCTTCGGCGTCGGGGAGGTAGTCCGGCGGAGGGGTCTTCCTCTTCTTGGACCCTTCGGCCTCCCCCGTTGGGGCGGCCTTCCTTTTCTTTCCTTCCCCCGTTGGAGGGGGAGAGGTTTCTTCTTCCTCCTCCTCGTTTTCATGGGAGGAGTGCATCTCGGACTCGTCAGATGACGAGTCCGACACCACCATATTACGGGCACTCTTTCGAGTCCCCGTGGTCTTCTTCTTCTTGGCCTTCTTCTCCGGCACCACATAAGGCGCCGGAACCAGCAGCTTCGTTAGGAGAGCTGGGGCTGGGTCTTTGGGCAGCGGAGCCGGACAGTTAATCGGTCCGGATATCGCCCGCCAAGCCTGTCAAAGGTAAGGGAGTTTAGATCACGCATAGAGTCAAACTATGGAAAAGGCTTAAAACATCCTGTAAAAGGTGTAGATGGCTTACCTCATTAGCATGACGCTGCGAGCTGTATCCGCGGTCCTCGGAAGCGGATGCAGGATCCTCGGCACCCTTAAATAGCAGCCTCCAGGCGTCTTCGTACATCGTGTCGAAGAGCCTGCTGAGGGTTTGATGCTGCGCCGGGTTGAACTCCCACAGATTAAAATCCCGTTGTTGAGACGGGAGGATCCGGCGGACGAGCATAACCTGGATTACATTGACAAGCCGGACTGGCTTGTTCACCAGGGACTGGATGCATGTTTGCAATCCGGTCACCTCTTTTTCGTTACCCCACGACAGGCCCGTCTCTTTCCAGGACATAAGCCGCGTGGGGGGTCCGGATCGGAACTCGGGGGCTGCGGTCCATTTTGGATCGCGCGGCTCGGTGATATAAAACCACCTGGCTTGCCAACCTTTTAGGGTCTCCACAAAAGAGCCCTCGTACCATAGGACGTTGGCCATCTTGCCCGCCATGGCGCCTCCGCACTCCGCCTGGTTGCCGCGCACCACCTTGGGCTTGACGTTGAAGGTCTTGAGCCAGAGGCCAAAATGGGGGCGGACGCGAAGAAAAGCCTCGCACACGACGATGAATGCCGAGATGTTGAGGATGAAATTCGGGGCCAGATCGGGGAAATCCAGGCCGTATTAGAACATGAGCCCCCAGACAAATGGGTGAAGTGGAAAACCCAGTCCGCGGAGGAAGTGGGGAAGGAATACTACCCTCTCATGGGGCCTTGGGGTGGGGATAAGCTGCCCCTTCTCGGGAAGCCGGTGCGCGATGTCCTTGGACAAGTATTCGGCCTTCCTTAGCTCTTTAACTTGGCCCTCCGTAACGGTGGAGACCATCCACTTGCCTCCCGTTCCGGACATTGCTGGAGGAGGTTGAGGTGGGAAGTGCGGGCTTGGGCGCTGGAGCTCGAGTGCGCAGGAGATGGATAGGCAGAGGAGGAAGAAGGCGCAGGTAAAAAGGTGGATCCTTATCCCCTTATATGGGCGGATGCGGTTGTGCGTCCCCACCTGCCTGGTAAAACTCACTTGCCTCCCAAGCGCCGTGATAAGTGGCACGGTTGGATTACCCACGTCCGTATTGATGAGAATCCCGTAAAAGGGGGGTGCACGATCTCTGCTTTGACGTAGGGTTTTACCTCCATCGAGAGGGCCCGAACCTGGGTAAAACATCATGTTCCCTGCCTCCTGTTACCATCCGGCCTAGACGCACAGTTCGGGACCCCCTACCCGAGATCTGCCGGTTTTGACACCGACACCCGTATTAATGAGAATCCCGTAATAAAGGGACACGATCTCTGCTTTGACAAGACGTGTCAAAAAACTGCCTCGCATTATGTGCGGGGCTAGTTTAAGGAAACGGTTCGAATAATCACCGGGCCATGACATAACGTCATGCTGCCAAAACAAGTCAGCAAATTAGATTTGCGAAAATATTATTCTCTCTACGGTGGTATGTGGAACTTATTTTGCAGGGTCGGACACTATCCTTGTATTCAAATTCTTCTATGGTGTATTCGGAGGAGGAACCCACCTTGCAATGCCGAAGACAATACTGCGTGCCGGACTCATCGCCATTGAAGCCTGGTTCAGGGGCTACTGAGGGAGTCCTGGATTAGGGGGTCTCCGGACAGCCGGACTGTTAGACTATGAAGATACAAGATTGAAGACTTCGTCTCGTGTCCGGATGGGACTCTACTTGGCGTGGAAGGCAAGCTAGGCAATACGGATATGGATATCTCCTCCTTTGTAACCGACCTTGTGTAACCCTAACCCTCTCCGGTGTCTATATAAACCGGAGAGCTTTAGTCCGTAGGAGACAACAACGACAACATACAATCATACCATAGGCTAGCTTCTAGGGTTTCGCCTCTCTGATCTCGTGGTAGATCTACTCTTGTACTACCCATATCATCAATATTAATCAAGCAGGACGTAGGGTTTTACCTCCATCAAGAGGGCCTGAACATGGGTAAAACATTGTGTCCCCTGCCTCCTATTACCATCCAGCCTAGACGCACAGTTCGGGACCCCTACCCGAGATCCGCCGGGACACCGACACCGCCTGTTCCGCGGCCATCCTGACCTCTCCAGCTGCTAAATTGTCTCTGGCTTGCACCATCTTTTCACGTACTTGTGCTACCTCTGTGTCATGCTGAACCTTATCCGCCCGCTCCACCACGGCAGTCAACAGAGCTGTCAGCTTATCCGTGAGATCCATTAGTATCTGAGCCGGGGGCGCGCAGGGTCTCCTGCCCCGCCCGCTGTCGATCCGGTGGTTGTTGCTGCTGCAACCGTGGAGTTCTGCCCGGGCTGAGTGCCTGCCATGAAGACGCTGCCTCGATTCGGCGGCTCAAAGGGTCCGGAATACTGCTGCCATCGGAACAGCCCCCGAGCATGCCATCCTGCAGCTGATACAAAGAATCCATCTCGCCGGTTGATGATGTAGCGTCAGAACAGATGGCCGTCTCACCGCCATCCACTGATTCTTCTGAGTATTCACGTCCGTGGATGCAACCCACAAAAGCACGCTTTACGGCGGGTCGGGCCCGGGCGGTTCTCGCGAGCTGAGCCGTCTCGATGATGTTGGTGGAGACGTCCGGCTCAGGGCCCGATTCACCGATCCGGCCAATGAAGACATGAATCCCGCCGAAGGGGACCCGGTACCCGTACTCTATTGAGTCGGCCTCGGGGCCCCAGCCTTTGTCATCGATGTAGATCTTGTCGCGACGACTCTTGGTCATCCGGCCCACAATGTATCCCTTGAGCCCTTCGAAGTTGCCCTTCAAGAACTCAAATCCACCGTGCGCTGGCCCCACGGTGGGCGCCAACTGTCATGGCATTGTCACGGTCGGATGTCCTAGCAAAAGGACTTAGTCGTAGGGCCATCGCAACTAGGAAGCTTAAAGGGGTTAATCACAACAAAGGACACGAGAGTTTTTATACTAGTTCGGCCCCTTGCGAAGAAGGTAAAAGCCTACATCTAGTTGTGTTGATATTGCTGGGGTTTCGATCACCAAGAGGCTAGTTCCCCGGCTTTGTTATCGATCTCTTGTTTCTTTCCCTAAGCCACCACCGGGTCGTCCCCTTATATACACGGGTTGACGCCTGGTGGCCTACAGAGTCCCGGCCGGCTCATAAAACATGTCCGACTCAGTGACTTCTTTTACATGCCTTTCTTTACAAGTATTTCCTTACATAGGGCGGTTTACAATATTGGGCCTTAAGCCGCCTCTAGGCCTTAGGCCTTCTATAAGCTTAGTAAAGTATCGCCTTGAATGTTTATTGGGCTTCCTTTGTGACCCGCCATTAGGGCTGACCCGGCCCCTCCTAGGCGGGTCATACCTGGTAGTTATATTCCCAACAACTTTACTCTGAAATTATTTGAACTTTTCAAATGTTTCAGATTTATGTTTCATCAAGAATATATACCCATATTTTACTCAAATCATTTGTGAAGGTCAGAAAATAACGATACCTGTCGTGAACCTCAACACTCATCGGACTGCATACATCAGTATGTATTATTTCCAACAAGTCTGTTGCTCACTCCGTTGTTTTGGAGAACGGAGTCTTAGTCATCTTACCCATGAGGCATGGTTCGCAAGCATCAAGTGATTCCAAAAGCCCATCAGCATGGTTTTTCTTCATGCGCTTTACATGATATGACCTAAATGGCAGTGCCACAAAAAAGTTGCACTATCTGAAGGAAATATGCCCTAGAGGCAATAATAAAGTTATTATTTATTTCCTTATATCATGATAAATGTTTATTATTCATGCTAGAATTGTATTAACCGGAAACATAATACATGTGTGAATACATAGACAAACAGAGTGTCACTAGTATGCCTCTACTTGACTAGCTCGTTAATCAAAGATGGTTATGTTTCCTAACCATGAACAAAGAGTTGTTATTTGATTAACGAGGTCACATCATTAGTTGAATGATCTGATTGACATGACCCATTCCATTAGCTTAGCACCCGATCGTTTAGTATGTTGCTATTGCTTTCTTCATGACTTATACATGTTCCTATAACTATGAGATTATGTAACTCCCGTTTACCGGAGGAACACTTTGGGTACTACCAAACGTCACAACGTAACTGGGTGATTATAAAGGAGTACTACAGGTGTCTCCAATGGTAGATGTTGGGTTGGCGTATTTCGAGATTAGGGTTTGTCACTCCGATTGTCGGAGAGGTATCTCTGGGCCCTCTCGGTAATACACATCACATAAGCCTTGCAAGCATTATAACTAAGATGTAGTTGTGAGATGATGTATTACGGAACGAGTAAAGAGACTTGCCAGTAACGAGATTGAACTAGGTATTGGATACCGACGATCGAATCTCGGGCAAGTAACATACCGATGACAAAGGGAGCAACGTATGTTGTTATGCGGTCTGACCAATAAAGATCTTCGTAGAATATGTAGGAGCCAATATGGGCATCCAGGTCCCGCTATTGGTTATTGACCGGAGACGTGTCTCGGTCATGTCTACATTGTTCTCGAACCGTAGGGTCCGCACGCTTAACGTTACGATGACAGTTATATGAGTTTATGCATTTTGATGTACCGAAGGTTGTTCGGAGTCCCGGATGTGATCACGGACATGACGAGGAGTCTCGAAATGGTCGAGACGTAAAGATTGATATATTGGAAGCCTAGGTTTGGACATCGGAAGTGTTCCGGGTGAAATCGGGATTTTACCGGAATACCGGGAGGGTTACCGGAACCCCCCGGGAGGCAAATGGGCCTATTGGGCCTTAGTGGAAAAGTGAAAGGGGCTGCCATAGAGGGCTGCACACCTCCCCCCTTTCCCTAGTCCTATTAGGACTAGGGAAGGTGGCCGACCACCCCTTCTCTCTTTCCCCTTTGAGGATTCCTATTAGGAATAGGATTGGGGGGAGTCCTACTCCCGGTGGGAGTAGGACTCCTCCTGCGCCCCTCTCCCTTGGCCGGACGAACCCCTCCCCCTTGCTCCTTTATATACGGGGGCAGGGGGCACCTCTAGACACACAAGTTGATCCTTGAGATCGTTCCTTAGCCGTGTGCGGTGCCCCCTGCCACCAAATTCCACCTCGATCATACCGTTACAGTGCTTAGGCGAAGCCCTGCGTCGGTAGTACATCAAGATCGTCACCACGCCGTCGTGCTGACGGAACTGTTCCTCGACGCTTTGCTGGATCGGAGCCCGAGGATCGTCATCGAGCTGAACGTGTGCTAAGAACTCGGAGGTGCCGGAGTAACGGTGCTTGGATCGGTCGGATCGGGAAGACGTACGACTACTTCCTCTATGTAGTGTGATCGCTTCCGCAGTCGGTCTGCGTTGGTACGTAGACAACACTCTCCCCTCTCGTTGCTATGCATCACCATGATCTTGCGTGTGCGTAGGATTTTTTTTGAAATTACCACATTCCCCAACACTATCATTATTAACTTTGCATCTTTGTCTTCAGTATTATGAATATGTGTATCACTATGATTGAGATTCAATAAACCATTCACCTTGGGTGTATGACCATTGAAGGTTTTATTCATGTAAACAGAACAACAATTATTCTCTGACTTTAAATGAATAACCATATTGCAATAATCATGATCAAATCCAATTCATGCTTAACGCAAACACCAAATAACATTTATTTAGGTTCAATACTAATCTCAAAAGTATAGGGAGTGTGCGATGATGATCATATCAATCTTGGAACCACTTCCAACACACATCGCCACTTCACCCTTAACTAGTCTCTGTTCATTCTGCAGCTCCTGTTTCGAGTTACTAATCTCAACAACTGAACTAGTATCAAATACTAAGGGGTTGCTATAAACACTACTAAAGTACACATCAATAACATGTATATCAAATATACCTTTGTTCACTTTGCCATCCTTCTTATCCGCCAAATACTTGGGGCAGTTCTGCTTCCAGTGAGTAGTTCCTTTGCAGTAGAAGCACTTAGTCTCAGGCTTAGGTCTAGACTTGGGCTCTTTCACTTGAGCAGCAACTTGCGTGCCGTTCTTTTTGAAGTCCCCCTTCTTCCCTTTGCCCTTTTCTTGAAACTAGTGGTCTTGTCAACCATCAACTCTTGATGCTTTTCTTGATTTCTACCTTTGTTGATTTCAACATCACGAAGAGCTTGGGAATCGTTTCCGTTATCCCTTGCATATTATAGTTCATCACGAAGTTCTAGTAACTTGGTGATAGTGACTAGAGAACTCTGTCAATCACTATCTTATCTGGAAGACTAACTCCCACTTGATTCAAGTGATTGTAGTACTCACACATTCTGAGCACATGCTCACTAGCTGAGCTATTCTCCTCCATCTTGTAGGCAAAGTGCTTGCCAAAGGTCTCATACCTTTCGACATGGGCATGAGTCTGAAATACTAATTTCAACTCTTGGAACATCTCATATGCTCCGTGGCGTTCAAAACGTCTTTGAAGCCCCGATTCTAAGCCGTAAAGCATCGTGCACTAGACTATCAAGTAGTCATCATATCGAGCTCGCCAAACATTCATAACGTCTGCATCTGCTCCTACAATCGGTCTGTCACCTAGCGGTGCATCAAGGACATAATTCTTCTATGCAGCAATGAGGATAATCCTCAGATCACAGATCCAATCCGCATCATTGCTACTAACATCTTTCAACTTAGTTTTTCTCTAGGAACATATCAAAAAATAAACGGGGAGCTACATCGCGAGCTATTGATCTACAACATAGTTATGCAAATACTATCAGGACTAAGTTCATGATAAATTAAAGTTCAATTAATCATCATATTACTTAAGAACTCCCACTTAGATAGACATCCCTCTAGTTATCTAAATGATCACGTGATCCAAATCAACTAAACCATGTCCGATCATCACGTGAGATGGAGTAGTTTTCAATGGTGAACATCACTATGTTGATCATATCTACTATATGATTCACGCTCGACCTTTCGGTCTCCAGTGTTCCGAGGCCATATCTACATATGCTAGGCTCGTCAAGTTTAACCCAAGTATTTCTGTGTGTGCAAAACTGTCTTGCACCCGTTGTATATGAACGTAGAGCTTATCACACCCGATCATCACGTGGTGTCTCGGCACGACGAACTTTGGTAACCGTGCATACTCAGGGAGAACACTTGTACCTTGAAATTTAGTGAGAGATCATCTTATAATGCTACCGTCAAACTAAGCAAAATAAGATACATAAAGGATAAACATCACATGCAATCAAAATATGTGACATGATATGGCCATCATCATCTTGTGCCTTTGATCTCCATCTCCAAAGTACTGTCATGATCTCCATTGTTACAGGCATGACACCATGATCTCCATCATCTTGATCTTTTATCAATGTGTCATCACATAGTCGTCTCACCAGCTATTGCTTTTGCAACTATTGCTATCGCATAGCGATAAAGTAAAGCAATTACATGGCACTCGCATCTTATGCAATAAAGAGACAACCATAAGGCTCGTGCCAGTTGCCGATAACTTTAACAAAACATGATCATCTCATACAACAATTTATATCTCATCACGTCTTGACCATATCACATCACAACATGCCCTACAAAAACAAGTTAGACGTCCTCTACTTTGTTGTTGCAAGTTTTATGCGACTGCTACAGGCTGAGCAAGAGCAGTTCTTACCTACGCATCAAAAACCATAATGCGGTATAGTGATTGCTTTTTGATCTTCAGAAAGAACCCTGTTCATTGAATCCGATTCAACTAAAGCTGGAGAAATAGACACCCACTCGCCACCTGTGTGCGAAGCACGTCAGTAGAACCAGTCTCGTGTAAGCGTACGCGTAATGTCGGTCTAGGCCGCTTCATCCAACAATGCCGCTGAATCAAGAATCAGCTAGTGACGGCAAGCAATATGTATATACCCACGCCCACAACTCCTTTGTGTTCTACTCGTGCATATAACATCAACGCATAAACCTGGCTCTGATGCCACTGTTGGGGAATGTAGTAATTTCAAAAAAATTCCTACGCACACGCAAGATCATGGTGATGCATAGCAACGAGAGGGAAGAGTATCGTCTACGTACCCTCGTAGACCATAAGTGGAAGTGTTATGAGAACGCAGTTGATGTAGTCGTACGTCTTCACGATCCGACCGATTGAAGTACCGAACGTACGGCACCTCCGAGTTCAGCACACGTTCAGCTCGGTGACGTCCCACGAACTCCGATCCAGCAGACCTTCGAAGGAGAGTTCCGTCAGCACGACGGCATGATGATGGTGATGATGATGCTACCGACGCAGGGCTTCGCTTAAGCACCGCTACGATATGACCGAGGTGGATTATGGTGGAGGGGGGCACTTCACACGGCTAAAAGATCAACTGATCAACTTGTGTGTTCTAGGGTACTGATAACGTATCTATAATTTTTGATTGCTCCACGCTACATTATCTACTATTTTGGACATTATTGGGCTTTATTATCCACTTTTATATTATTTTTGGGACTAACCTGTTAACCGGAGGCCCAGCCCAGAATTGTTGTTTTTTCCTATTTTAGGGTTTTGAAGAAAAGGAATAGCAAACGGAGTCCAAACGGAATGAAACCTCCGGGAAAGTGATTTTCTCACCGAACATGATCCGGGAGACTTGGACCCTGTGTCAAGAAATAAAGAAGGAGGCCACGAGGTAGGGGGCGCGCCTACCCCCCCAGGCGCGCCCTCCACCCTCATGGGCCCCCTGTTGCTCCACCAACGTACTCCTTCCTCCTATATATACCTACGTACCCCCAAATGATCAGATACGGAGCCAAAACACTAATTCCACCGCCGCATCGTTCTCTATCCATGAGATCCCATATTGGGGCCTGTTCCGGAGCCCCGCCGCAGGGGGAATCGATCACGGAGGGCTTCTACATCAACACCATAGCCCATCTGATGAAGTGTGAGTAGTTTACCTTAGACCTACGGGTCCATAGTTAGTAGCTAGATGGCTTCTTTTCTCTTTTTGGATCTCAATACAATGTTCTCCCCCTCTCTTGTGGAGATCTATTCGATGTAATCTTCTTTTTGCGGTGTGTTTGTTGAGACCGATGAATTTGGGTTTATGATCAAGATTATCTATGAACAATATTTGAATCTTCTCTGAATTCTTTTATGTATGATTGGTTATCTTTGCAAGTCTCTTCGAATTATCAGTTTGGTTTGGCCTACTAGATTGATCTTTCTTGCAATGGGAGAAGTGCTTAGCTTTCGGTTCAATCTTGCGGTGTCCTTTCCCAGTGACAGTAGGGGCAGCAAGGCACGTATTGTATTGTTGCCATCGAGGATAACAAGATGGTTTTTTTTATCATATTGCATGAATTTATCCCTCTACATCATGTCATCTTGCTTAAGGTGTTACTCTGTTTTCATGAACTTAATACTCTAGATGCATGCTGGATAGCGGTCGATGAGTGGAGTAATAGTAGTAGATGCAGGCAGGAGTCGGTCTACTTGTCTCGGACGTGATGCCTAAATACATGATCATACCTAGATATTCTCATAACTATGCTCAATTCTGTCAATTGCTCAACAGTAATTCTTTCACCCACCGTAAAATACTTATGCTCTTGAGAGAAGCCACTAGTGAAACCTATGGCCCCCGGGTCTATCTTCATCATATTAATCTTCCAATACTTAGTTATGTCCTTTGCTTTTTACTTTGCTTTTATTTTACTTTGCATCTTTATCACAAAAATACCAAAAAATATTATCTTAACATATCTATCAGATCTCACTCTTGTAAGTGACCGTGAAGGGATTGACAACCCCTTATCACATTGGTTGTGAGGAGTTATTTGTTCTGTGCAGGTACGAGGGACTCGCGCGTAGCCTCCTACTGGATTGATACCTTGGTTCTCAAAAACTGTGGGAAATACTTACGCTACTTTGCTGCATCATCCTTTCCTCTTCAAGGAAATCCAACGCAGTGCTCAAGAGGTAGCAAGAAGAATTTCTGGTGCCGTTGCGAGGGAGTCTACGCAAAAGTCAACACACCAAGTACCCATCACATACCCTTATCTCCCGCATTACATTATTTGCCATTTGCCTCTCGTTTTCCTCTCCCCCACTTCACCCTTGCCATTTTATTCGCCCTCTCTCTCTCTCTATCCTCCCTCTCTTTCTCTATTTGCCTCTTTTTGCCTTCTGCCTTTATGTCTGAAATTGGGGAAATTATTGTCAATATGGACAACAATAATATCATGAAAAATTCCGATGCTCCTGCTGAAGAACCCCCTATCTTACATACAAAAAATTCCGTATTGGTAGTGGCAATATTATTGGAAAAGGAGTTATCCAAGATTTATTTACTTGTGTTGGTGCTTTACCTTCTATGGGTAGTTCTATCCTTCATAGAACTAGTAGTCTTGCGGATGCTGTTGCCATGCTTGTAGTTGAACTTGAAAGACAATTCATGCACTTGCACCCTTGCATACAAAGAATTTTCCTAGAATTTTCTAATATTGAGCATTCTTCTGTTAAGCATGCCGCTACTATCTTTTTGGCTCATGAGTTTAGATTCATAATAAAAGAGGCCAAAGAAATCTTTGCACATTATAGGGTGGATGCTTGCCGTCCTCCCATAGAGGCTATCCTTTTTGATCAAGAAGAAATAATGCGATTTCAATCTCTAGACTATGTTGCTTTCAATGAAAATCTTAGAAAAAGGGTTCCTACCAATGTATAGGCTCACAAAGTTCTGTCAAAAGAATGCTTATAATGATGAATTGGTTGTGCAATACGAAGGGCCAAAGGAGGAACCTATACCTCCCAAAGTTGATGTTGGGGACTTTTGTCCCATTAAACTTAGCCCTTTCGATTACTTTTGCTTACCTCAAAGAAAACTTGCTGCCGAACATAGAGAATATGAAATGAGTTTTAATGATCTATCTTACTATTATGGCAATACCTAGATCTATCCTTGCTTTTTATGCCTAGCTTGGGGCGTTAAACGATAGCGCTTGTTGGGAGGCAACCCAATTTTGTTTTTATTCCTTGCTTTTTGCTCCTGTTTAGTAATAAATAATTTATCTAGCCTCTGTTTAGGTTGTGTTTTTTGTGTTTAATTAGTGTTTGTGCCAAGTAGAACCGTTGGGAAGACTTGGGGGAAAGTCTTGATATCTTGGTGTAAAAAACAGAAACTTTAGCACTCACGAGAACTGCTTCCATTTTTCTTTGGAAAGTGCTATTTAGTTAATTCTTTTTCCAGATGATTAATAGATAAATCCCTCACGTCCAGCAATTTATTTTAGAATTTTTGGGGTTCCATATCTTGCGCTAGCTACAGATTACTACAGACTGTTCTGTTTTTGACAGATTCTGTTTTTCGTGTGTTGTTTGCTTATTTTGATGAATCTATGGCTAGTAAAATAGTTTATAAACCAGAGAGAAGTTGTAATACAGTAGGTTTAACACCAATATAAATAAAGAATAAGTTCATTACAGTACCTTGAAGTGGTCTTTTGTTTTCTTTCGCTAACGGAGCTCACGAGATATTCTACTTTAAGTTTTGTGTTGTGAAGTTTTCAAGTTTTGGGTAAAGATTTGACGGATTATGGAACAAGGAGTGGCAAGAGCCTAAGCTTGGGGATGCCCATGGCACCCCCAAGATAATCTAAGGAAACCTAAAAGCCAAAGCTTGGGGATGCCCCGGAAGGCATCCCCACTTTTGTCTACTTCTATCGGTAACTTTACTTGGAGCTATATTTTTATTCACCACATGATATGTGTTTTGCTTGGAGCGTCTTGTATGATTTGAGTGTTTGCTTTTTAGTTTACCACAATCATCCTTGCTATACACACCTTTTGAGAGAGCCATACATGATTTGGAATTTGTTAGAAGACTCTATGTGCTTCACTTATATCTTTTTGAGTTATATAGTTTTGCTCTAGTACTTCACTTATATCTTTTGGAGCACAGTGGTGGATTTGTTTTATAGAAACTATTGATCTCTCATGCTTCACTTAGATTATTTTGAGAGTCTTAAATAGCATGGTAATTTTCTTAAATAATCCTAACATGCAAGGTATTCAAGATTAGTAAAAAAATTCTTATGAGTGTTTTGAATACTAAGAGAAGTTTGATGCTTGATGATTGTTTTGAGATATGGAGGTAATAATATCAAAGTCATGCTAGTTGAGTAGTTGTGAATTTGAGAAATGCTTGTTTTGAAGTTTGCAAGTTCCGTAGCATGCACGTATGGTAAACATTATGTAACTGTTGGGGAACGCAGTAATTTCGAAAATTTTCCTACGCACACGCAAGATCATGGTGATGCACAACAACGAGAGGGGAGAGTGTTGTCTACGTACCAACGCAGACCGACTGCGGAAGCGATCACACAACATAGAGGAAGTAGTCGTACGTCTTCTTCCCGATCCGACCGATCCAAGCACCGTTACTCCGGCACCTCTGAGTTCTTAGCACACGTTCAGCTCGATGACGATCCTCGGGCTCCGATCCAGCAAAGCGTCGAGGAAGAGTTCTGTCAGCACGACGGCGTGATGACGATCTTGATGTACCACCGACGCAGGGCTTCGCCTAAGCACTACAACGGTATGATCGAGGTGGAATTTGGTGGCAGGGGGCACCGCACACGGCTAAGGAACGATCTCAAGGATCAACTTGTGTGTCTTGGGGTGTCCCCTGCCCCCGTATATAAAGGTTGGAGGAGGGGGGGCCGGCCGGCCAGAGAGAGGAGGCGCAGGGGGAGTCCTACTCCCACCGGGAGTAGGACTCCCCCCTCCAATCCTATTCCAACTAGGACTCTCAAGGGGGAAAGGAGAGAGAGGGGGGCCGGCCCCTTCTCCTAGTCCTACTAGGACTTGGGGAAAGGGGAGGCGCCGGCCAGCTTATGGGCTGCCTCTTCTCTCTTTTCCACTAAGGCCCAATAGGCCCATTAGTCTCCCGGGGGGTTCCGGTAACCCTCCCGGTATTCCGGTAAAATCCCGATTTCACCCGGAATACTTCCTATGTCCAAACATAGGCTTCCAATATATCAATCTTTATGTCTCGACCATTTCGAGACTCCTCGTCATGTCCGTGATCTCATCCGGGACTCCGAACAACCTTAGGTACATCAAAATGCATAAACTCATAATAACTGTCATCGTAACGTTAAGCGTGCGGACCCTACGGTTCGAGAACAATTTAGACATGACCGAGAGACGTTTCCGGTCAATAACCAATAGCGGGACCTGGATGCCCATATTGGCTCCTACATATTCTACGAAGATCTTTATCGGTCAGACCGCATAACAACATACGTTGTTCCCTTTGTCATCGGTATGTTACTTGCCCGAGATTCGATCGTCGGTATCCAATACCTAGTTCAATCTCGTTGCTGGCAAGTCTCTTTACTCGTTCCGTAATACATCATCTCACAACTAACATATTAGTTGCAGTGCTTGCAAGGCTTATGTGATGTGCATTACCGAGAGGGCCCAGAGATACCTCTCCGACAATCGGAGTGACAAACCCTAATCTCGAAATACGCCAACCCAACATCTACCATTGGAGACACCTGTAGTACTCCTTTATAATCACCCAGTTACGTTGTGACGTTTGGTAGTACCCAAAGTGTTCCTCCGGTAAACGGGAGTTGCATAATCTCATAGTTATAGGAACATGTATAAGTCATGAAGAAAGCAATAGCAACATACTAAACGATCGGGTGCTAAGCTAATGGAATGGGTCATGTCAATCAGATCATTCTACTAATGATGTGACCTCGTTAATCAAATAACAACTCTTTGTTCATGGTTAGGAAACATAACCATCTTTGATTAACGAGCTAGTCAAGTAGAGGCATACTAGTGACACTCTGTTGGTCTATGTATTCACACATGTATTATGTTTCCGGTTAATACAATTCTAGCATGAATAATAAACATTTATCATGATATAAGGAAATAAATAATAACTTTATTATTGCCTCTAGGGCATATTTCCTTCAGTCTCCCACTTGCACTAGAGTCAATAATCTAGATTACACAGTAATGATTCTAACACCCATGGAGCCTTGGTGCTGATCATGTTTTGCTCGTGGAAGAGGCTTAGTCAACGGGTCTGCAACATTCAGATCCGTATGTATCTTGCAAATCTCTATGTCTCCCACCTGGACTAAATCCCGGATGGAGTTGAAGCGTCTCTTGATGTGTTTGGTCCTTTTGTGAAATCTGGATTCCTTTGCCAAGGCAATTGCACCAGTATTGTCACAAAAGATTTTCATTGGACCCGATGCACTAGGTATGACACCTAGATCGGATATGAACTCCTTCATCCAGACTCCTTCGTTTGCTGCTTCCGAAGCAGCTATGTACTCCGCTTCACATGTAGATCCCGCTACGACGTTTTGTTTAGAACTGCACCAACTTACAGCTCCACCGTTTAAAGTAAACACGTATCCGGTCTGCGATTTAGAATCGTCCGGATCAGTGTCAAAGCTTGCATCAACGTAACCTCTTACGGTGAGCTCTTTGTCACTTCCATATACGAGAAACATATCCTTAGTCCTTTTCAGGTATTTCAGGATGTTCTTGACCGCTGTCCAGTGATCCACTCCTGGATTACTTTGGTACCTCCCTGCTAAACTTATAGCAAGGCACACATCAGGTCTGGTACACAGCATTGCATACATGATAGAGCCTATGGCTGAAGCATAGGGAACATCTTTCATTTTCTCTGTATCTTCTGCAGTGGTCGGGCATTGAGTCTGACTCAACTTCACGCCTTGTCACACAGGCAAGAACCCTTTCTTTGCTTGATCCATTTTGAACTTCTTCAAAATCTTGTCAAGGTATGTGCTCTGTGAAAGTCCAATCAAGCGTTTTGATCTATCTCTATAGATCTTTATGCCCAATATGTAAGCAGCTTCCCCGAGGTCTTTCATCGAAAAACTTTTATTCAAGTATCCCTTTATGCTATCCAGAAATTCTATATCATTTCCAATCAGCAATATGTCATCCACATATAATATCAGAAATGCTACAGAGCTCCCACTCACTTTCTTGTAAATACAGGCTTCTCCAAAAGTCTGTATAAAGCCAAATGCTTTGATCACACTATCAAAGCGTTTATTCCAACTCCGAGATGCTTGCACCAGTCCATAAATGGATCGCTGGAGTTTGCATACTTTGTTAGCTCCCTTTGGATCGACAAAACCTTCTGGTTGCATCATATACAACTCTTCTTCCAGAAATCCATTCAGGAATGCAGTTTTGACATCCATCTGCCATATTTCATAATCATAAAATGCGGCAATTGCTAACATAATTCTGACGGACTTAAGCATCGCTACGGGTGAGAAGGTCTCATCGTAGTCAACCCCTTGAACTTGTCGAAAACCTTTCGCGACAAGTCGAGCTTTATAGACAGTAATATTACCGTCAGCGTCAGTCTTTTTCTTGAAGATCCATTTATTCTCAATTGCTTGCCGATCATCGGGCAAGTCAACCAAAGTCCATACTTTGTTCTCATACATGGATCCCATCTCAGATTTCATGGCCTCAAGCCACTTTGCGGAATCTGGGCTCACCATCGCTTCTTCATAGTTCGTAGGTTCATCATGATCTAGTAGCATGACTTCCAGAACTGGATTACCGTACCACTCTGGTGCGGATCTCACTCTGGTTGATCTACGTGGTTCAGTAGTATCTTGTCCTGAAGCTTCATGATCATCATCATTAGCTTCCTCACTGATTGGCATAGGTGTCGCAGAAACAGTTTTCTGTGACGTACTATTTTCCAATAAGGGAGCAGGTACAGTTACCTCATCAAGTTCTACTTTCCTCCCACTCACTTCTTTCGAGAGAAACTCCTTCTCTAGAAAGTTTCCGAATTTAGCAACAAAAGTCTTGCCTTCGGATCTGTGATAGAAGGTGTATCCAATAGTTTCCTTTGGATATCCTATGAAGACACACTTCTCCGATTTGGGTTCGAGCTTATCAGGTTGAAGCTTTTTCACATAAGCATCGCAGCCCCAAACTTTAAGGAACGACAACTTTGGTTTCTTGCCAAACCATAGTTCATAAGGTGTCGTCTCAACGGATTTTGATGGTGCCCTATTTAACGTGAATGCGGCCGTCTCTAAAGCATAACCCCAAAACGATAGCGGTAAATCAGTAAGAGACATCATAGATCGCACCATATCTAGTAAAGTACGATTACGACGTTCAGACACACCATTACGCTGTGGTGTTCCGGGTGGCGTGAGTTGCGAAACTATTCCACAATTTTTCAAATGTACACCAAACTCGTAACTCAAATATTCTCCTCCACGATCAGATCGTAGAAACTTTATTTTCTTGTTACGATGATTTTCAACCTCACTCTGAAATTCTTTGAACTTTTCAAATGTTTCAGACTTGTGTTTCATCAAGTAGATATACCCATATCTGCTTAAATCATCTGTGAAGGTGAGAAAATAACGATGTCCGCCACGAGCCTCAATATTCATCGGACCACATACATCGGTATGTATGATTTCCAATAAATCCGTTGCTCTCTCCATAGTACCGGAGAGTGGTGTTTTAGTCATCTTGCCTATGAGGCACGGTTCGCAAGTACCAAGTGATTCATAATCAAGTGGTTCCAAAAGCCCATCAGTATGGAGTTTCTTCATGCGCTTTACACCGATATGACCTAAACGGCAGTGCCACAAATAGGTTGCACTATCATTATTAACTTTGCATCTTTTGGCTTCTACATTATGAACATGTGTATCACTATCTTCAAGATTCAACAAGAATAGACCACTCTTCAAGGGTGCATGACCATAAAAGATATTACTCATATAAATAGAACAACCATTATTCTCTGATTTAAATGAATAACCGTCTCGCATCAAACAAGATCCAGATATAATGTTCATGCTCAACGCTAGCACCAAATAACAATTATTTAGGTCTAATATTAATCCCGAAGGTAGATGTAGAGGTAGCGTGCCGACCGCGATCACATCGACTTTGGAACCGTTTCCTATGCGCATCGTCACCTCGTCCTTTGCTAGCGTCCGCTTATTCCGTAGTCCCTGTTTCGAGTTGCAAATATTAGCAACAGAACCAGTATCAAATACCCAGGTGCTACTGCGAGCTCTAGTAAGGTACACATCAATAACATGTATATCACATATACCTTTGTTCACCTTGCCATCCTTCTTATCCGCCAAATACTTGGGGCAGTTCCGCTTCCAGTGACCAGTCTGCTTGCAGTAGAAGCACTCAGTTTCAGGCTTAGGTCCAGACTTGGGTTTCTTCTCCTGAGCAGCAACTTGCTTGCTGTTCTTCTTGAAGTTTCCCTTCTTCTTTCCTTTGCCCTTTTTCTTGAAACTAGTGGTTTTGCTAACCATCAACACTTGATGCTCCTTCTTGATTTCTACCTCCGCAGCTTTTAGCATTGCGAAGAGCTCGGGAATAGTCTTGTTCATCCCTTGCATATTATAGTTCATCACGAAGCTCTTGTAGCTTGGTGGCAGTGATTGGAGAATTCTGTCAATGACGCAATCATCTGGAAGATTAACTCCCATCTGAATCAAGTGATTATTATACCCAGACATTTTGAGTATATGCTCACTGACAGAACTGTTCTCCTCCATCTTGTAGCTATAGAACTTATTGGAGACTTCATATCTCTCAATTCGGGCATTTGCTTGAAATATTAACTTCAACTCCTGGAACATCTCATATGCTCCATGACGTTCAAAACGTCGTTGAAGTCCTAATTCTAAGCCGTAAAGCATGGCACACTGAACTATCGAGTAGTCATCAGCTTTGCTCTGCCAGACGTTCATAACATCTGGTGTTGCTCCAGCAGCAGGCCTGGCACCTAGCGGTGCTTCCAGGACGTAATTCTTCTGTGCAGCAATGAGGATAATCCTCAGGTTACGGACCCAGTCCGTGTAATTGCTACCATCATCTTTCAACTTTGCTTTCTCAAGGAACGCATTAAAATTCAACGGAACAACAGCACGAGCCATCTATCTACAATCAACATAAACAAGCAAGATACTATCAGGTACTAAGTTCATGATAAGTTTAAGTTCAGTTAATCAAATTACTTAGGAACTCCCACTTAGATAGACATCCCTCTAATCCTCTAAGTGATCACGTGATCCAAATCAACTAAACCATAACCGATCATCACGTGAGATGGAGTAGTTTTCAATGGTGAACATCGTTATGTTGATCATATCTACTATATGATTCACGCTCGACCTTTCGGTCTCCGTGTTCCCAGGCCATATCTGTATATGCTTGGCTCGTCAAGTATAACCTGAGTATTCTGCGTGTGCAACTGTTTTGCACCCGTTGTATTTGGACGTAGAGCTTATCACACCCGATCATCACGTGGTGTCTGGGCACGACGAACTTTGGCAACGGTGCATACTCAGGGAGAACACTTCTTGATAATTTAGTGAGAGATCACCTTATAATGCTACCGTCAATCAAAGCAAGATAAGATGCATAAAAAGGATAAACATCACATGCAATCAATATAAGTGATATGATATGGCCATCATCATCTTGTGCTTGTGATCTCCATCTCCGAAGCACCGTCATGATCACCATCGTCACCGGCTCGACACCTTGATCTCGATCGTAGCATCGTTGTCGTCTCGCCAATCTTATGCTTCCACGACTATTACTACCGCTTAGTAATAAACTAAAGCATTACATCGCGATTGCATTGCATACAATAAAGCGACAACCATATGGCTCCTGCCAGTTGCCGATAACTCGGTTACAAAACATGATCATCTCATACAATAAAATCAGCATCATGCCTTGACCATATCACATCACAACATACCCTGCAAAAACAAGTTAGACGTCCTCTACTTTGTTGTTGCAAGTTTTACGTGGCTGCTACGGGCTTAAGTAAGAACTCATCTCACCTATGCATCAAAACCACAACGATAGTTCGTCAAATAGACTCCGTTTTAACCTTCTCAAGGACCGGGCATAGTCACACTTGGTTCAACTAAAGTTGGAGAGACAGTCTTCCGCAAGCCATCTGTGTGCAAAGCACGTCGAGGGAACCGGTCTCGCGTAAGAGTACGCGTAAGGTTGGTCCGGATCGTCTCAACCAACAATACTGCCGAACCAAAGTATGACATGCTGGTAGGCAGTATGACTTGTATCGCCCACAACTCACTTGTGTTCTACTCGTGCAAATAACATCAAACCATAAAACCTAGGCTCGGATGCCACTGTTGGGGAACGCAGTAATTTCGAAAATTTTCCTACGCACACGCAAGATCATGGTGATGCACAGCAACGAGAGGGGAGAGTGTTGTCTACGTACCAACGCAGACCAACTGCGGAAGCGATCACACAACGTAGAGGAAGTAGTCGTACGTCTTCTTCCCGATCCGACCGATCCAAGCACCGTTACTCCGGCACCTCCGAGTTCTTAGCACACGTTCAGCTCGATGACGATCCTCGGGCTCCGATCCAGCAAAGCGTCGAGGAAGAGTTCTGTCAGCACGACGGCGTGATGACGATCTTGATGTACCACCGACGCAGGGCTTCGCCTAAGCACTACAACGGTATGATCGAGGTGGAATTTGGTGGCAGGGGGCACCGCACACGGCTAAGGAACGATCTCAAGGATCAACTTGTGTGTCTTGGGGTGTCCCCTGCCCCCGTATATAAAGGTTGGAGGAGGGGGGCCGGCCGGCCAGAGAGAGGAGGCGCAGGGGGAGTCCTACTCCCACCGGGAGTAGGACTCCCCCCTCCAATCCTATTCCAACTAGGACTCTCAAGGGGGAAAGGAGAGAGAGGGGGGCCGGCCCCTTCTCCTAGTCCTACTAGGACTTGGGGAAAGGGGAGGCGCCGGCCAGCTTATGGGCTGCCTCTTCTCTCTTTTCCACTAAGGCCCAATAGGCCCATTAGTCTCCCGGGGGGTTCCGGTAACCCTCCCGGTATTCCGGTAAAATCCCGATTTCACCCGGAATACTTCCTATGTCCAAACATAGGCTTCCAATATATCAATCTTTATGTCCCGACCATTTCGAGACTCCTCGTCATGTCCGTGATCTCATCCGGGTCTCCGAACAACCTTCGGTACATCAAAATGCATAAACTCATAATAACTGTCATTGTAACGTTAAGCGTGCGGACCCTACGGTTCGAGAACAATGTAGACATGACCGAGACACGTTTCCGGTCAATAACCAATAGCGGGACCTGGATGCCCATATTGGCTCCTACATATTCTATGAAGATCTTTATCGGTCAGACCGCATAACAACATACGTTGTTCCCTTTGTCATCGGTATGTTACTTGCCCGAGATTCGATCGTCGGTATCCAATACCTAGTTCAATCTCGTTGCTGGCAAGTCTCTTTACTCGTTCCGTAATACATCATCTCACAACTAACATATTAGTTGCAGTGCTTGCAAGGCTTATGTGATGTGCATTACCGAGAGGGCCCAGAGATACCTCTCCGACAATCGGAGTGACAAACCCTAATCTCGAAATACGCCAACCCAACATCTACCATTGGAGACACCTGTAGTACTCCTTTATAATCACCCAGTTACGTTGTGACGTTTGGTAGTACCCAAAGTGTTCCTCTGGTAAACGGGAGTTGCATAATCTCATAGTTATAGGAACATGTATAAGTCATGAAGAAAGCAATAGCAACATACTAAACGATCGGGTGCTAAGCTAATGGAATGGGTCATGTCAATCAGATCATTCTACTAATGATGTGACCTCGTTAATCAAATAACAACTCTTTGTTCATGGTTAGGAAACATAACCATCTTTGATTAACGAGCTAGTCAAGTAGAGGCATACTAGTGACACTCTGTTGGTCTATGTATTCACACATGTATTATGTTTCCGGTTAATACAATTCTAGCATGAATAATAAACATTTATCATGATATAAGGAAATAAATAATAACTTTATTATTGCCTCTAGGGCATATTTCCTTCAGTAACAAATTTGAAACATGAGGTGTTCTTTGATTGTCCTCCTTATGAGTGGCGGTCGGGGATGAGCGATGGTCTTTTCCTACCAATCTATCCCCCTAGGAGCACGCACGTAATGCTTGGTTTTTGATAAATTGTAGATTTTTGCAATAAGTATGTGAGTTCTTTATGACTAATGTTGAGTCCATGGATTATACGCACTCTCACCCTTCCATCATTGCTAGCCTCTTCGGTACCGTGCATTCCCCTTTCTCACATTGAGAATTGGTGCAAACTTCGCCGGTGCATCCCAACCCCGTGATATGATACGCTCTTTCACACATAAACCTCCTTATATCTTCCTCAAAACAGCCACCATACCTACCTATTATGGCATTTCCATAGCCATTCCGAGATATATTGCCATGCAACTTTCCACCATTCCATTTATCATGACACATTCATCATTGTCATATTGCTTAGCATGATCATGTAGTTGACATAGTATTTGTGGCAAAGCCACCGTTCATAATTCTTACATACATGTCACTCTTGGTTCATTGCATATCCCGGTACACCGCCGGAGGCATTCATATAGAGCCATATCTTCTTCTAAGTATCGAGTTGTAATTCTTGAGTTGTAAGTAAATAGAAGTGTGATGATCATCATTCACAGAGCATTGTCCCAAAAAAAAGAGAAAGGCCAAATAAAAAAGAAAAGAAAGGCCAAATAAAAAAATTAAAAAAATAAAAAAAATAAAAGGGACAATGCTACTATCCTTTGCCACACTTGTGCTTCAAAGTAGCACCATAATATTCATGATTGAGAGTCTTTTGTTTTGTCACTTTCATATACTAGTGGGAATTTTTCATTATAGTACTTGGCTTGTATACTCCAACAATGGGTCTCCTCAAGTGCCCTAGGTCTTCGTGAGCAAGCAAGTTGGATGCACACCCACTTAGTTTCTTTTGTTGAGCTTTCATACATTTATAGCTCTAGTGCATTTGTTGCATGGCAATCCCTACTCCTTGCATTAACATCAATTGATGGGCATCTCCATAGCCCATTGAATAGCCTCGTTGATGTGAGACTTTCTCCTTTTTTTTCTTCTCCACATAACCCCCATCATATTCTATTCGACCCATAGTGCTATATCCATGGCTCGTGCTCATATATTGCGTTAAAGTTTATAGGTTTGAGATTACTAAAGTATGAAACAATTGCTTGGCTTGTCATCGGGGTTGTGCATGATGAGAGCATTCTTGTGTGACGAAAATGGAGCATGACTAAACTATATGATTATGTAGGGATGAACTTTCTTTCGCCATGTTATTTTGAGAAGACATAATTGCTTAGTTAGTATGCTTGAAGTATTATTATTTTTATGTCAATATGAACTTTTATCTTGAATTTTTCGAATCTGAATATTCATACCACAATTAAGAAGAATTACATTGAAATTATGCCAAGTAGCACTCCACATCAAAAATTATCTTTTTATCATTTACCTACTCGAGGACGAGCAGGAAATTAAGCTTGGGGATGCTTGACACGTCTCCAACGTATCTATAATTTTTGATTGCTCCATGCTATATTATCTACTGTTTTGGACATTATTGGGCTTTATTATCCACTTTTATATTATTTTTGGGACTAACCTATTAACCAGAGGCCCAACCCAGAATTGTTGGTTTTTTTTTGCCTATTTTATGGTTTCGAAGAAAAGGAATATCAAACAGAGTCCAAACGGAATGAAACCTTCAGGAACGTGATTTTCTCACCGAACATGATCCAGCAGACTTGGACCCTACATCAAGAAATAAAGGAGGAGGCCATGAGGTAGGGGGTGCGCCTACCCCCCCCCCCCCCAGGCGTGCCCTCCACCCTCGTGGGCCCCCTGTTGCTCCACCGACGTACTCCTTCCTCCTATATATACCTATGCTACCTCTTGAGCACTGCGTTGGTTTTCCCCGAAGAGGAAGGGATGATACAGCAAAGTAGTGTAAGTATTTCCCTTAGTTTTTGAGAACCAAGGTATCAATCCAGTAGGAGGCTACGCGTGAGTCCCTCGTACCTGCACAGAACAAATAACTCCTCGCAACCAATGTGATAAGGGGTTGTCAATCCCTTCACGGTCACTTACAAGAGTGAGATCTGATAGATATGTTAAGATAATATTTTTTGGTATTTTTGTGATAAAGATGCAAAGTAAAATAAAAGCAAAGTAAAAAGCAAAGGACATAACTAAGTATTGGAAGATTAATATGATGAAGATATACCCGGGGGCCATAGGTTTCACTAGTGGCTTCTCTCAAGAGCATAAGTATTTTACGGTGGGTGAAAGAATTACTGTTGAGCAATTGACAGAATTGAGCATAGTTATGAGAATATCTAGGTATGATCATGTATTTAGGCATCACGTCCGAGACAAGTAGACCGACTCCTGCCTGCATCTACTACTATTACTCCACTCATCGACCGCTATCCAGCATGCATCTAGAGTATTAAGTTCATGAAAACAGAGTAACGCCTTAAGCAAGATGACATGATGTAGAGGGATAAATTCATGCAATATGATAAAAAAAACCATCTTGTTATCCTCGATGGCAACAATACAATACGTGCCTTGCTGCCCCTACTGTCACTGGGAAAGGACACCGCAAGATTGAACCGAAAGCTAAGCACTTCTCCCATTGCAAGAAAGATCAATCTAGTAGGCCAAACCAAACTGATAATTCGAAGAGACTTGCAAAGATAACCAATCATACATAAAAGAATTCAGAGAAGATTCAAATATTGTTCATAGATAATCTTGATCATAAACCCAAATTCATCGGTCTCAACAAACACACCGCAAAAAGAAGATTACATCGAATAGATCTCCACAAGAGAGGGGGAGAACATTGTATTGAGATCCAAAAAGAGAAAAGAAGCCATCTAGCTACTAACTATGGACCCGTAGGTCTAAGGTAAACTACTCACACTTCATCAGATGGGCTATGGTGTTGATGTAGAAGCCCTCCGTGATCGATTCCCCCTGCGGCGGGGCTCCGGAACAGGCCCCAATATGGGATCTCATGGATAGAGAACGATGCGGCGGTGGAATTAGTGTTTTGGCTCCGTATCTGATTGTTTGGGGGTACGTAGGTATATATAGGAGGAAGGAGTACGTTGGTGGAGCAACAGGGGGCCCATGAGGGTGGAGGGCGCGCCTGGGGGGGTAGGCGCGCCCCCTACCTCGTGGCCTCCTTCTTTATTTCTTGACATAGGGTCCAAGTCTCCCGGATCATGTTCGGTGAGAAAATCACTTTCCCGGAGGTTTCATTCCGTTTGGACTCCGTTTGCTATTCCTTTTCTTCAAAACCCTAAAATAGGAAAAAACAACAATTCTGGGCTGGGCCTCCGGTTAACAGGTTAGTCCCAAAAATAATATAAAAGTGGATAATAAAGCCCAATAATGTCCAAAATAGTAGATAATGTAGCGTGGAGTAATCAAAAATTCTAGATACGTTATCAGTACCCTAGAACACACAAGTTGATCAGTTGATCTTTTAGCCGTGTGCAGTGCCCCCCTCCACCATAATCCACCTCGGTCATATCGTAGCGGTGCTTAAGCGAAGCCTTGCGTCGGTAGCATCATCATCACCATCATCATGCCGTCGTGCTGACGGAACTCTCCTTCGAAGGTCTGCTGGATCAGAGTTCGTGGGACGTCACCGAGCTGAACGTGTGCTGAACTCGGAGGTGCCGTACGTTCGGTACTTCAATCGGTCGGATCGTGAAGACGTACGACTACATCAACTGCGTTCTCATAACACTTCCGCTTATGGTCTACGAGGGTACGTAGACGATACTCTTCCCTCTCGTTGCTATGCATCACCATGATCTTGCGTGTGCGTAGGAATTTTTTTGAAATTACTACATTCCCCAACAGTGGCATCAGAGCCAGGTTTATGCGTTGATGTTATATGCACGAGTAGAACACAAAGGAGTTGTGGGCGTGGGTATATACATATTGCTTGCCGTCACTAGCTGATTCTTGATTCAGCGGCATTGTTGGATGAAGCGGCCTAGACCGACATTACGCGTACGCTCACACGAGACTGGTTCTACTGACGTGCTTCGCACACAGGTGGCGAGTGGGTGTCTATTTCTCCAGCTTTAGTTGAATCGGATTCAATGAACAGGGTTCTTTCTGAAGATCAAAAAGCAATCACTATACCGCATTATGGTTTTTGATGCGTAGGTAAGAACTGCTCTTGCTCAGCCTGTAGCAGTCGCATAAAACTTGCAACAACAAAGTAGAGGACGTCTAACTTGTTTTTGTAGGGCATCTAACCAGAGGCCCAACCCAGAATTGTTGTTTTTTTGCCTATTTTAGGGTTTCGAAGAAAAGGAATATCAAACAGAGTCCAAACGGAATGAAACCTTCAGGAACGTGATTTTCTCACCGAACATGATCCAGCAGACTTGGACCCTACATCAAGAAATAAAGGAGGAGGCCATGAGGTAGGGGGTGCGCCTACCCCCCCCCAGGCGCGCCCTCCACCCTCGTGGGCCCCCTGTTGCTCCACCGACGTACTCCTTCCTCCTATATATACCTATGCTACCTCTTGAGCACTGCGTTGGTTTTCCCCGAAGAGGAAGGGATGATACAGCAAAGTAGTGTAAGTATTTCCCTTAGTTTTTGAGAACCAAGGTATCAATCCAGTAGGAGGCTACGCGCGAGTCACTCGTACCTACACAAAACAAATAAATGCTCACAACCAACGCGATAAGGGGTTGTCAATCCCTACATGGCCACTTACGAGAGTGAGATCTGATAGATATGATAAGATAATATTTTTGGTATTTTTATGATAAAGATGCAAAGTAAAATAAAAGCAAAAGGAAAGCAAAAGGAAATAGCTAAGTATTGGTAGATTAATATGATGAAGATAGACCCGGGGGCCATAGGTTTCACTAGTGGCTTCTCTCGAGAGCATAAGTATTCTACGGTGGGTGAACAAATTATTGTTGAGCAATTGACAGAATTGAGCATAGTTATGAGAATATCTAGGTATGATCATGTATATAGGCATCACGTCCGAGACAAGTAGACCGACTCCTGCCTGCATCTACTACTATTACTCCACTCATCGACCGCTATCCAGCATGCATCTAGAATATTAAGTTAATGAAAACAGAGTAACGCGTTAAGCAAGATGACATGATGTAGAGTGATAAACTCATGCAATATGATGAAAACCCCATCTTTTTATCCTCGATGGCAACAATACAATACGTGCCTTCACTACAAGAAATATGTCAACTTGTGACCAGCACTATTGGTCACTGAATGGTCACTGTTTTCAATTTGTGACCTTTTTGTGACCAAAAACATAAGGTCAAAAGCTGGCGGTCGTTAACTGACTATAGCGACCTTTCTTCTGGAATGGTCGTAGACGTTTATGACCAAAATACGTCTATTGTGGCGTTTTGGTCACTAGTAACCTCCCCAGGCCACGTAGGCATCCAGTGTGGCAATCTGATGTGGCATAAGATTCAGCCCGGTCCAATTCGATTTTCTACATGGGCCTAGCCCAACAATTCGGCCTTTTTACTGTATATTTTCTCTATTAATTTTCTCTAGCTACATGGGCCTGGCCCAACAATTTGGCCTTTTTTATATTTTGGGCCATGGCCTTTTTAGTTTTCAGTATATATTTTTTAATCTGGTAACACAAGTCAGATGGGTCCCACTTGTCATAATCTCCTATATTGGTCCCACATGTCAAAAATGTGAGCATTGTTTAGATTATTTTCACAAATGGGCCCACTAATCAGGTTTCCATTTCACACATCTTCAAATCACACAAATAATCAATATTTTAAATAGAACAGAAAAAATGTAGAATTTCTTAGGCCTGGAGCTCCTGCACATAGTCTATTACAATCTGTGCATAGTCTATTACAACCCAGATATGCCTACTATTACAATACTATAATATTTACAGTTTATTACAGTCAAACAGAACAAATCTTTGCTGCTAGGGCTACACGCCGCTTTGAACTTGAAATTTCCTAGGCTTGGAGCTCCTGTAAAAGGGTGAACACAAAGGCATTAGAGTACCATCTTCATTCCTGGAGTAGATATTCAAACCTCCAGGTTTAGTGTATAGACAATCTTGAAAATATATATTTAACAAAATTTCACAGAAATGGAGATTTATGGATCGAATGTATGATAAAGCAACAGATTCAAACAACTTCAAATTAATGACTAGATGTTTTAGAGACCTAGATGTTTCCAATGCATATTCGCAGAACCTTGGCATACTCACAAAATCTTAAATCAATCCTAAATCAATGTTACCTACAAGAAACACTCATCAATCTCATGTTTTGAAAAGCAACATGGGTGAAACCAAGTCAAAATAAGGAGCATAACAAATTCATGTCAACAAAAATTAGCTTGTGATCCATAACACAATATTTATTCTTTACAAAGTAGAATTTCCGTAGATATCATTACCAGACACCAAATAGAAAGTAACATGTACAGAATGTGACAACATTTAGTTCACTTTATTGTACAAGTTGGGTCCAGTTTACTCGGTTGGACAAGATGCATTTGTTAACTATGAAGAGAATGACACTATTATGCGAGATAATTGATGTGTCGCTAACAATCACCATGTAAGAATGTTTTGCTGTAGTAATACATGAACATCAAGTGAGAATGGTGTTTTGTTCTTACCACAGTGGAACAATTGAGACAATGCCTGATTCGCCTTGCTTCTCCACAAGACTCGACCAGTAGCACGCATCCTTGAAGGAACCAGTGGCGATGTTTGCTCCCTTGGCCCAGCTCCTTGCTATGGAGGACGGATAGTACTTGGATGCGGAGCCCGCTGCACACGGCATATTGTGTCACTACTTGCAGCAACAGAAGGAACTCACATGTCATAGAACTTGCAGCAATAGAAGAACATGCATTCAAATAGAGATCATGAGCATGTTCACTATGATATTGAACTCCTGTTACAATCTTATGAGCATGCATTCAAATAGAGATCATGCAATCAAATGGAGTAGTTACAGTCTTAACTAAGAAGATCATGAGAATGTGCATGAGTAAAATGAGCATCAGCATGTGTTAACAGGAACATTGGATACTAGACAAAATTTAGATTTTGGAAGGTGATCATGCCATTCGAGTGACCATGCATACTAGACAAATGTCACAGGATGCACATCAAAAAATACATCAGAGATGCATTCAAAAAAACATGAACATCACAGGATATCCATCTGTCTCGTGCAAGTTTCAGGAATAATAATGGCATGCATAGGGCAATCTTTATCTTGAGAGAAACAAGCAGGCCACACATTTGAACATGAACAATAGACACACATCTGAGCATGTATTTCACATTGGGAAGATAATAATGTCAGAGCCCTAGATGTCATCAGTTAATAAGATAGATGGGGAAATGAGATGGTCACCTATCCCAATCCTCACGATCCGCGTAGGTCTCCTCCTGGTAGCCATGGGGGTCCGCCTGCTCTCCTTGGTCCGGCTGGTCTCCGTCATCAACATGGCCTCCCCTGAAAAAACGACGAGGGTGGTGAGGGGGGTTGAGGAGAAGAGAGGTCGGAGAAGAAGGGGGAGGTCAGATCGGGGGACGTTACCTCCTGGGCTCGGGGTAGTGCTGCTGGTGGTGGTGCTGCGGCGGCTGGTCCTGGTGCTTGTACTTGGTGGCCTTCTTGCTGGCCTTTGTGGTCTTGTCGGGGTTGTCGGGCGGGACGACCTTCTTGACGACGCGGGCGACGGCCTCATTGCCCGAGGCGCCATCGGCCAGGTCGAGCAGGTCGAAGATCCCCATCCCGGTGGCGGCGGCAACGTGTAAGAGAGAAGGTGGGAGAGGGGAAGAGGGTGTGGTGCCGCCTGGGGGGAGGGCATCGGGGGTGGGGGGGACTATCGGTGGGGGAGACCGGAGACGGGCAGGAAGATCGCCGGTGGAGCAACATGGCTGCCAGATCGGGGGAGGGTTAGGTGTAAATCCTAACCCTAGAAGAGAAGGAGGAGGGGGGACGCCATGGTCGTGCCTAGCCTAGTGGATATGAGGGATGAAGGCGAGGGGAGGGGGCGGTGGTGGGTGGGGGCTGCGGTGGTGGGTGGGGATGGCGGCGGTGGTGGGTGGGGATGGCAGCGGTGGGAGATGAGGGAGACGAAGGCGGAGAGGAGACGAGGGAGAGGAGGGTGGGGATGGATCGGATCTGGAGAAAGGGTGGGTGGGTAGGTGGGTTAGGGTTTTGATTTTTTCATGAGAGGATCAACCGTTGGATGGGTGCGTGATGGATGGCTCGGATCGTGTCCAACTTGGTGATCCGCGTGGAGGTGGTTCCTCGCTTCTCATTGGCTGGCTGGCTCATGCTCGAAAATCCAAATTTGGACCCAAATCTCTGATTTTTTTAAATGCCTACAAATGTGTGTTGCAATATTGGACCATACCATTTTCCAAAAGGCGGCTGTTAGGTGCCGGTCTATCGGCCTAAATTTGGGTCGGTCGCCTAGCGACCCTATGATGTTTTCGTGTGTAACCATTTGATTCACCCCCCACGTTATACTTTCTTCCCCATCTTGCTCGTTCTCTATCAGATAGAACACATAGTTGACCCTCTCGCCGTTGCTCCATCCCGCACAACCGTAGTCTGTCGCCTAAACGTTGGCATCACCCCAACGTGCTCTAGTTGTAGCATTCACCGGTTCTAGCACCTTCCCGAGGCTGCTCACCGCCAGGATGAAGCATCCTCAATCAACAGTTCCAGCAACCCATCTTGCTGGTTCCAACAAATTACTTTACCACTTCTAGAACCTCCACCGCAAATTGCTCGTTGCTAAGGATGCAGCATGCCAAATTCATTTTCCATTTTTCAAGTGCCAAAAATGAGTTTTTTTAAAATAAACTAGCAAATAATTGTCAAAAAATTGGACCAAATCAATTTTATAAAATACTAGGCCATATTTAATGCACAATTAACCAAATGGTTAGGTGTCAAAAGATTTGATCCACCTTTGGTGAAAAAGACAAATTCCCGCCGATTCAGTAGGAAACGGGTCAAATTTGAACTGCAACTACCTCATAGTTTGCTCTTTATTTTTTCCAAAAATCATTTCTAGGTATATAAGTATCTATTTAATCAGAGAAACATCAAAATTTTCCAAGATTCAACCACTAGCTAGGAACGGTCATTCCCGCCGTTTTGACCGCATTTTGAAACGGGCATAAAAATTCAAAAAAATCAAAAAATTGGAAAACCTTTGCATTGTGTCATTATATGTGACCAAGTTTCCAGGAAAAATAATAAACTTGTAATACGGTAATTATTAAAAAAAAGTGTTCTCAGAAATGAGCTATCATTTGTGAAGATTCATGGATTTCAAACCAAATGATCAATCTTATGGCCACATTCATGGCATAGTTCGTTCAAATGATCTCATATTGTGCACAAGGGTGCATCTTGGAATTCCAAACAATTTTGCCTAAGGGACTTTTCATTTTCTTTGCACGGATAATTCATTTTCCATTTTCCGAGTACCCAAATTGAGTTCTTTTGTGAAGGACCTAGCAAATAATTGTCAAAAAAATGGATCAAATCAATTTTATAAAATACTAGGCCATATTTTATTCACAATTGACAAAATGGTTGGATGTCAAAAGATTTGATCCACCTCAGGTGAAAAAGACAAATTCCTGCCGATTCAGCAGGAAACGGGTCAAATTTGAACTGCAGATGCCTCATAGTTTGCTCTTTTATTATTTAAAAAAAATCATTTCTAGATACATAAGTATCTATTTAATTAGAGAAACACCAAAAAATTTCCATGATTCAACCACTAGCTAGGAACGGTCAAGCCCGTCGTTTTGACCGCATTTTGAAACGGGCTTTAAAAATTCAAAAAAATCAAAAAAATGGAAAACCTTCGCATCGTGTCATTATATGTGACCAAGTTTCCAGTAAAAATAATAAACTTGTAATACGGCAATTATTTTAAAAAAGTGTTCTCAGAAATGAGCTATCACGCGTGAAGATTCATGGCTTTCAAGCCAAATGATCAATCTTATGGCCACATTCATGGCATAGTTTGTTCAAATGATCTCATATTATGCACAAGGGTGCATATTCGAATGGCAAACAATGTTGCCTCAGGGACTTTTTATTTTCTTTGCATGGAAAATTCATTTTCCATTTTCTGAGTGCCCGAATTGAGTCCTTTTTGTGAAGGACCTACCATATATTTGTTGCAAAATTGGACCAAATCATTTTTATAAAATATTAGGCCATATTTAATGCATAATTGACAAAATGGTTTGGTGTCAAAAGTTTTGATCCAGCACTTGTGAAAAAGACAAATTTCTGCCGATTTAGTAGGAAGCGGGTCAATTTTGAACTGCATCTACCTTATTGTTTGCTCTTTATTATTTCCAAAAATCATTTCTAGTTACATAAGTATCTATTTAATCATAAATACATGGTTTAGTGGCAGTACGTCGAGGTCTGGATGTGGCCCAGGGCCCCAACTCCAAAGCGCGTAAACTAGCATGCCCGCCGCATGGTCACCGCGTGACCTTTTTGTTGACATGCTTTCTGGGAAGCCTAGGCATGTCTCGTGGATTGGGAACTTCCCAAGTAGGTGCTAGGAAGAAAATTACAATAGAAGAATCTCACGAGGAGACTGACCTATGCTCAAAGATAAATTAGCAGCCAAGTGTTTGATTAGCGGTATGGGAAATGCACATGGCCAATGGGCGTGAGTTTTGGCTGAGGATGATCATCTACTAAGGAGAATGTCTTCACAAATTTTTAGCTCAAAAGGAGGATCCTAGGTGGTACTTGCCTTGCAAAGTACCACGCTGGACAAAAATATGAATGTTGAAGCTGGGCTCAAAATAATGAATGGATTGATCTGAAATTTGGTGGAGGATGGTTATTTGGGCATAGGAAAGCATTGTAGGAAATTGATACCATTTGGACATGCAAAAGTAGTACTTCCTTCACAATGCTCTTCTATGGACAGAAACTTGGGAAAACTAGTGAGAGAGATTGGATGAATGAAATGAGCTAAAAATTGGTGTAGGTAAGTTACATAGGTATGGTCATGCGCTGGTAAATTTTTAGATCATGTGGGTAAGCCTAGCTAGTACTTACTTCACAAAGCTTCTCTCGAGGTAGAAACTTTGGAAATTTCCTGAGAAAGATTTACTCGGAAAATTGAGCTGAATATTATCATGTGGCAATGATTTGGGTATGGAAGAGTGCCAGAAAAGTTTGAGGGTAATAGGAGGGGTCTATATAACACTTACTTTGCAACGTGCCAGTTTGGCCATAAAATATAAATTGAACCTGGGCTCACATAGATGTTTTGACTGAGCTGCAATTTGGAGGAGGGTGATAATTTGGGCATATGAAGGGACTGTATAAATTTCATGTCATTTCGATATATAAAAAGGTACTTACTTCACAATGCTTCTAGGTGGACAAAAACTTTGGAAATTTGCCGCGGAAGATTTGCTAGGAAAATGGAGCTCAATTTTGTCATGCGGTAATGATTTGGATAGGAAAGGGTGCCCAAAAATTCCAAGGGCAATCAAGAATATATAAATAGCACTTCCTTCATAGAGTGTTGTTGTGAATAGAATAGGAAAATGAATATTGTTGAATTTGTTTTGAACTAGGCAAGGAATGATTTTTACATATTTGATGAACATATGACCCAAAGAATTTATGAGATTTTTTTGGGAAATTTGGGAATGACAGAAATATAGGTTGCTTCACAACCTAGGGCAAAAACTGCCACATGGACATGACACATAGGCAAAACTAATGAGGTGGCGCCTAGTCATAGCAACCCACCACAATTTACAAGGTTATGACCATCTATATTGGTCATGATCAGCTAGAAATAAGGCAGCAGACCAGTGCTATCTGCTTTATGACCATTTCGTGTAAGGAAATTACGACCTTTCTGACCAAAATGGTCGTTATAGTTTAGGGTTTGGAGCCCCCCGAACAGCTTTCGACCAATTGGTCTGAAATGGTCATAGATCTATGACCAATTCTTCCAGGGTCACTAACAAAAGGTCACTAGTTGACATATTTCTTGTAGTGCTTGCTGCCCCTACTGTCACTGGGAAAGCACACCGCAAGATTGAACCCAAAGCTAAGCACTTCTCCCATTGCAAGAAAGATCAATCTAGTGGGCCAAACCAAACTGATAATTCAAAGATACTTGCAAAGATAACCAATCATACATAAAAGAATTCAGAGAAGATTCAAATATTGTTCATAGATCGACTTGATCATAAACCCACAATTCATCGGTCTCAACAAACACACCGCAAAAAGAAGATTACATCGAATAGATCTCCACAAGAGAGGGGAGAACATTGTATTGAGATCCAAAAAGAGAGAAGAAGCCATCTAGCTAGTAATAATGGACCGTAGGTCTGAGGTAAACTACTCACACTTCATCGGAGGGGCTATGGTGTCGATGTAGAAGCCCTCCGTGATCGATGCCCCCTCCGGCGGAGCTCCGGAACAGGCCCCAAGGTTGGATCTCGTGGATACAGAAAGTTGCGGCGGTGGAATTAGGGTTTTGACTCCGTATCTGATCGTTTGGGGGTACGTCGGTATATATAGGAGGAAGGAGTACGTCGGTGGAGCAACAGGGGGCCCACGAGGGTGGAGGGCGCGCCTGGGGGGGTAGGCGCGCCCCCCTACCTCGTGGCCTCCTCTTTTGTGTCTTGCCATAGGGTCCAAGTCTCCTGGGTCTTGTTCGTTGAGAAAATCACGTTCCCGAAGGTTTCATTCCGTTTGGACTCCGTTTGATATTCCTTTTCTTCGAAGCCCTAAAATAGGCAAAAAACAGCAATTCTGGGCTGGGCCTCCGGTTAATAGGTTAGTCCCAAAAATAATATAAAAGTGGATAATAAAGCCCAATAATGTCCAAAACAGTAGATAATATAGCATGGAGCAATCAAAAATTATAGGTACGTTGGAGATGTATCAAGCATCCCCAAGCTTAATTCCTGCTCGTCCTCGAGTAGGTAAATGATAAAAACAGAATTTTTGATGCGGAGTGCTACTTGGCATAATTTTGATGTAATTCTTCTTAATTGTGGCATGAATATTCAGATCCGAAAGATTCAAGACAAAAGTTCATATTGACATAAAAATAATAATACTTCAAGCATACTAACAAAGTAATTATGTCTTCTCAAAATAACATGGCCAAAGAAAGTTCATCCCTACAAAATCATATAGTTTAGTCATGTTTCATTTTCGTCACACAAGAATGCTCTCATCATGCACAACCCCGATGACAAGCCAAGCAATTGCTTCATACTTTAGTAATCTCAAACCTATAAACTTTCACGCAATATATGAGCGCGAGCCATGGACATACCACTATGGGTGGAATAGAATATAATGAGGGGGTTATGTGGAGAAGACAAAAAAGGAGAAAGTCTCACATCAACGAGGCTAATCAATGGGCTATGGAGATGCTCATCGATTGATGTTAATGCAAGGAGTAGGGATTGCCATGCAACGGATGCAATAGAGCTATAAATGTATGAAAGCTCAACAAAAGAAACTAAGTGGGTGTGCATCCAACTTGCTTGCTCACGAAGACCTAGGGCACTTGAGGAGGCCCATTGTTGGAATATACAAGCCAAGTTCTATAATGAAAATTTCCACTAGTATATGAAAATGACAAAACAAGAGACTCTCTATCATGAAGATTACGGTGCTACTTTGAAGCACAAGTGTGGCAAAGGATAGTAACATTGTCCCTTCTCTCTTTTTCTCTCATTTTTTTGGCCTTTCTCTCTTTTTTTATATGGCCTTTCTCTTTTTTTAATTCCTCACTTGGGACAATGCTCTAGAAAATGATGATCATCACACTTCTATTTATTTACAACTCAATGATTACAACTCAATACTAGAACAAAAGATGACTCTATATGAATGCCTCCGGCGGTGTACCGGGATATTCAACGGACCAAGAGTGACATGTATGTAAGAATTATGAACGGTGGCTTTGCCACAAATACTATGTCAACTACATGATCATGCTAAGCAATATGACAATGATGAATGTGTCATGATAAACGGAATGGTGGAAAGTTGCATGGAAATATATCTCGGAATGGCTACGGAAATGCCATAATAGGTAGGTATGGTGGCTGTTTTGAGGAAGATATAAGGAGGTTTATGTGTGAAAGAGTGTATCATATCACGGGGTTTTGGATGCACCGGCGAAGTTTGCGCCAATTCTCAATGTGAGAAAGGGCAATGCACGGTACCGAAGAGGCTAGCAAGGATGGAAGGGTGAGAGTGCGTATAATCCATGGACTCAACATTAGTCATAAAGAACTCACATACTTATTGCAAAAATCTACAATTCATCAAAAACCTCGGCACTACGCGCATGCTCCTAAGGGGATAGATTGGTAGGAAAAGACCATCGCTCGTCCCCGACCGCCACTCATAAGGAAGACAATCAAATAACACCTCATGTTTCAAATTTGATACATAACGTTTACCATACGTGCATGCCACGGGACTTGCAAACTTCAACGCAAGTATTTCTCAATTTCACAACTACTCAACTAGCACGACTTTGATATTATTACCTCCATATCTCAAAACAATCATCAAGCATCCAACTTCTCTTAGTATTCAAAACACTCATAAGAAAATTTTACTAATCTTGAATACCTAGCATATTAGGATTTTAAGCAAATTACCTTGCTATTTAAGACTCTCAACATAATATAAGTGAAGCATGAGAGATCAATAGTTTCTATAAAACAAATCCACCATCATGCTCTAAAAGATATAAGTGAAGTACTAGAGCAAAACTATATAACTCAAAAGATATAAGCGAAGCACATCGAGTATTCTAACAAATTCCAAATCATGTATGGCTCTCTCAAAAGGTGTGTACAGCAAGCATGATTGTGGTAAACTAAAATGCAAAGACTCAAATCATACAAGACGCTCCAAGCAAAACACATATCATGTGGTGAATAAAAATATAGCTCCAAGTAAAGTTACCGATAGAAGTAGACGAAAGAGGGGATGCCTTCCGGGGCATCCCCAAGCTTTGGCTTTTAGGTGTCCTTAGATTATCTTGGGGGTGCCATGGGAATCCCCAAGCTTAGGCTCTTGCCACTCCTTGTTCCATAATCCATCAAATCTTTACCCAAAACTTGAAAACTTCACAACACAAAACTCAAAGTAGAAAATCTCCTGAGCTCCGTTAGCGAAAGAAAACAAAAGACCACTTCAAGGTACTCTAATGAACTCATTATTTATTTATATTGGTGTTAAACCTACTGTATTACAACTTCTCTATGGTTTATAAACTATTTTACTAGCCATAGATTCATCAAAATAAGCAAACAACACCCGAAAAACAGAATCTGTCAAAAACAGAATAGTCTGTAGTAATCTGTAGCTAGCACAAGATATGGAACCTCAAAAATTCTAAAATAAATTGCTGGACGTGAGGAATTTATCTATTAATCGTCTGCGAAAATAATTAACTAAATAGCACTTTCCAAATAAAAATGACAGCAGTTTTCGTGAGCGCTAAAGTTTCTGTTTTTTACAGCAAGTTTAACAAGACTTTCCCTAAGTCTTCCCAACGGTTCTACTTGGCACAAACACTAATTAGACACAAAAAACACAACCAAAACAGAGGCTAGATAAATTATTTATTACTAAACAGGATCAAAAAGAAAGGAATAAAAAATAAAATTGTGCTGCCTCCCAACAAGCGCTATCGTTTAACGCCCCTAGCTAGGCATAACAAGCAAGGATAGATCTAGGTATTGCCATAATAGTAAGATAGATTATTCAAAATCATTTCATATTCTCTATGTTTGGCAACAATTTTTCTTTGAGGCAAGCAAAAGTAATTGAAAGGGCTAAATTTAATGGGACACAAGTCCCCAAGATCAACCTTGGGAGGTATAGGTTCCTCCTTTGGTCCTTCATATTGCACAACCAATTCATCATTATAAGCATTCTTTTGATAGAACTTTGTGAGCCTATATTCAAGAGAATATCCTAGTTCATTATTTCGAATAGCCAAATCATCATTAAGTTCAGAAATTATATCAACTAAAACATTGGTAGGAACCCTTTTTCTAAGATTTTCATTGAAAGCAGCATAGTCTAGAGATTGAAAACGCATTATTTCTTCTTGATCAAAGAGGATGGCCTCTATGGGAGGACGGCAAGCGTCCACCCTATAATGTGCAAAGATTTCTTTGGCCTCTTTTATTATGAATCTAAACTCATGAGCCAAAAAGATAGTAGCGGCACGCTTAACAGAAGAATGCTCAATATTAGAAAATTCTAGGAAAATCCTTTGTATGCAAGGATGCATGTGCATGAATTGTCTTTCAACTTCAACTACAAGGATGGCAATAGCGTCCGCAAGACTACTAGTTCTATGAAGGATAGAACTACCCATAGAAGGTAAAGCACCGGCACAAGTAAAGAAATCTTGAATAACTCCTTTTCCAATAATATTACCACTACCAACATGGACTTTTTTGTATGTAATATGGTGGGTTCTTTAGCAGGAGCATCAGAATTTTTCATGATATTATTATTGTCCATATCGACAATAATTTCCCCAATTTCAGACATAGTGGCAAAAGGTACGGGACTAGCCATAACAACAAGCAAACGAACTAACACACAAGCAAAAAAAGCAAGCGGGCAAAAAGAGGCAAACTGGAAAGAGAGGGAGGATAGAGAGAGAGGGCGAATAAAACGGCTAGGGTGAAGTGGGGGAGAGGAAAACAAGAGGCAAATGGCAAATAATGTAATGCGGGAGATAAGGGTATGTGATGGGTACTTGGTATATTGACTTTTGCGTAGACCTCCCCAGCAACTACGTGAGAAATCCTTCTTGCTACCTCTTGAGCACTGCATTGGTTTTCCCCGAAGAGGAAGGGATGATGCACCAAAGTAGCGTAAGTATTTCCCTCAGTTTTTGAGAACCAAGGTATCAATCCAGTAGGAGGCTACGCGTGAGTCGCTCGTACCTGCACAAAACAAATAAATCCTCGCAACCAACGCGATAAGGGGTTGTCAATCCCTACACGGCCACTTACGAGAGTGAGATCCGATAGATATGATAAGATAAAATTTTTGGTATTTTTATGATAAAGATGCAAAGTAAAATAAAAGCAAAAGGAAATAACTAAGTATTGGTAGATTAATATGATGAAGATAGACCCGGGGGCCATAGGTTTCACTAGTGGCTTCTCTCAAGAGCATAAGTATTCTACGGTGGGTGAACAAATTACCGTTGAGCAATTGACAGAATTGAGCATAGTTATGAGAATATCTAGGCATGATCATGTATATAGGCATCACGTCCGAGACAAGTAGACCAACTCCTGCCTGCATCTACTACTATTACTCCACTCATCGACCGCTATCCAGCATGCATCTAGAGTATTAAGTTAAAAACAGAGTAACGCCTTAAGCAAGATGACATGATGTAGAGGGATAGACTCATGCAATATGAAGAAAACCCCATCTTGTTATCCTCGATGGCCACAATACAATACGTGCCTTGCTGCCCTTACTGTCACCGGGAAAGGACACCGCAATATTGAACCCAAAGCTAAGCACTTCTCCCATTGCAAGAAAGATCAATCTAGTAGGCCAAACCAAACTGATAATTCGAAGAGACTTGCAAAGATAACCAATCATACATAAAATAATTCAGAGAAGATTCAAATATTATTCATAGATAGACTTGATCATAAACCCATAATTCATCGGTCTCAACAAACACACGTAAAAAGAAGATTACATCGAATAGATCTCCACAAGAGAGGGGGAGAACATTGTATTGAGATCCAAAAAGAGAGAAGAAGCCATCTAGCTACTAACTATGGACCCGTAGGTCTGAAGTAAACTACTCACACTTCATCGAAGAGGCTATGGTGTTGATGTAGAAGCCCTCCGTGATTGATGCCCCCTCCGGCGGAGCTCCGGAACAGGCCCCAAGATGGGATCTCGTGGATACAGAAAGTTACGGCGGTGGAATTAGGGTTTTGGCTCCTCTTTTGATCGTTTGGGGGTACGTGCATATATATAGGAAGAAGAAGTACACCGGTGGAGCAACAGGGGGCCCACAAGGGTGGAGGGCGCGCCTGGGGGGGCAGGCGTGCCCCCCTACCTCGTGGCCTCCTGTTAATTGGCTTGACGTAGGGTCCAAGTTTCCTGAGTTGTATTCAGTGATAAAATCACATTCCCGAAGGTTTCATTCCGTTTGGACTCCGTTTGATATTCCTTTTCTTTGAAACCCTAAAACAGGGAAAAACAGCAATTCTGGGATGGGCCTCCGGTTAATAGGTTAGTCCCAAAAATAATATAAAAGTGGATAATCTAGCCCAATAATGTCCAAAATAGTAGATAATATAGCATGGAGCAATCAAAAGTTATAGATACGTTGGAGACGTATCAAGCATCCCCAAGCTTAATTCCTGCTCGTCCTCGAGTAGGTAAATGATAAAAACAGATTTTTTTGATGCGGAGTGCTACTTGGCATAGTTTTAATGTAATTCTTCTTAATTCTGGTATGAATATTCAGATCCGAAAGATTCAAGACAAAAGTTCATATTTACATAAAAATGATAATACTTCAAGCATACTAACTAAGCAATTATGTCTTCTCAAAAAAACATGGCCAAAGAAAGTTCATCCCTACAAAATCATATGGTTTAGTCATGTTTCATTTTCATCACACAAGAATGCTATCATCATGCACAACCCCGATGACAAGCCAAGCAATTGTTTCATACTTTAGTAATCTCAAACCTATAAACTTTCACGCAATATATGAGTGCGAGCAATGGACATAGCACTATAGGTGGAATAGAATATAATGAGGGGGGTTATGTGGAGAAGACAAAAAAGGATGAAGTCTCACATCAACGAGGCTAATCAATGGGCTATGGAGATGCCCACCGATTGATGTTAATGCTAGGAGTAGGGATTGCCATGCAACGGATGCACTAGAGCTATAAATGTATGAAAGCTCAATAAAAGAAACTAGTGGGTGTGCATCTAACTTGCTTGTTCATGAAGACCTAGGGCACTTGAGGAGGCCCATTGTTGGAATATACAAGCCAAGTTCTATAATAAAAAATTCCCACTAGTATATGAAAGTGGTAACATGAGAGACTCTCTACAATGAAGATCATGTTGGAAATATGCCCTAGAGGCAATAATAAAATGGTTATTATTGTATTTCCTTGTTCATGATAATTGTCTATTGTTCGTGCTATAATTGTATTAACCGGAAACCGTAATACATGTGTGAGTACATAGACCACAACATGTCCCTAGTAAGCCTCTAGTTGACTAGCTCGTTGATCAATAGATGGTCATGGTTTCCTGACCATGGACATTGGATGTCATTGATAACGGGATCACATCATTAGGAGAATGATGTGATGGACAAGACCCAATCATAAGCCTAGCACAAGATCGTGTAGTTCGTATGCTAAAGCTTTTCTAGTGTCAAGTATCATTTCCTTAGACCATGAGATTGTGCAACTCCCGGATACCGTAGGAATGCTTTGGGTGTACCAAACGTCACAACGTAACTGGGTGGCTATAAAGGTGCACTGCGGGTATCCCCGAAAGTGTCTGTTAGGTTGGCACGAATCGAGACTGGGATTTGTCACTCCGTGTAATGGAGAGGTATCTCTGGGCCCACTCTGTAGGACATCATCATAATGTGCACAATGTGACCAAGAAGTCGATCACGGGATGATGTGTTACGGAACGAGTAAAGAGACTTGCCGGTAACGAGATTGAACAAGGTATCGGGATACCGACGATCGAATCTCGGGCAAGTATCGTACCGATAGACAAAGGGAATTGTATACGGGATTGATTGAATCCTTGACATCGTGGTTCATCCGATGAGATCATCATGGAGCATGTGGGAGCCAACACGGGTATCCAGATCCCGCTGTTGGTTATTGACCGGAGAGTTGTCTCGGCCATGTCTGCGTGACTCCCGAGCCCGTAGGGTCTACACACTTAAGGTTCGATGATGCTAGGGTTATAGGGAAAGTATGTACGCGGTTACCGAATGTTGTTCGGAGTCCCGGATGAGATCCCGGACGTCACGAGGAGTTCCGGAATGGTCCGGAGGTAAAGATTTATAGATGGGAAGTCCCGTTTTGGTCACCGGAAAAGTTTTGGGTGCTGTCGGTAACATACCGGGACCACCGGGAGGGTCTCGGGGGTCCACCAGGTGGGGCCACCAGCCCGAGAAGCCTGCGTGGGCCAAGTGTGGGAGGGGACCAGCCCCGGGTGGGCTGGTGCGCCCCCCACCAAGGCCCAAGGCGCGTGGAGAGTGGGAAGGGGCAAACCCTAGGTCCAGATGGGCCTTAAGGCCCACCCTAGGGCGCCCCCCTCTCTTCCCCCCTTGGCCGCACCCTAGATGGCATTTAGGGCTGCCGCCCCCTAGGGAGGGAACCCTAGAAGGGGGCGCAGCCCCTCCCCTCCCCCTATATATACTTGAGGTATTGGGGGCTGCCCAACACATGATTTGATCTCCCTCTTGGCGCAGCCCTACCTCTCTCCCTCCTCGTCTCTCGTAGTGCTTGGCGAAGCCCTGCTGGAGTCCTGCGCTCCTCCACCATCACCACGCCGTCGTGCTGCAGCTGGACGGAGTCTTCCCCAACCTCTCCCTCTCTCCTTGCTGGATCAAGGCGCGGGAGACGTCACCGGGCTGTACGTGTGTTGAACACGGAGGCGCCGTTGTTCGGCGCTTAGATCGGAATCGACCTCGATCTGAATCGCTGCGTGTATGACTCCACCAACTGTGTTCTTGCAACGCTTCCGCTTAGCGATCTACAAGGGTATGTAGATGCACTCCCCTTCCCCTCGTTGCTAGATTACTCCATAGATTGATCTTGGTGATGCGTAGAAAATTTTAAATTTCTGCTATGATCCCCTACAGTGGCATCATGAGCTAGGTCTATGCGTAGATTCTATGCACGAGTAGAACACAAAGTAGTTGTGGGCGATGATTTGTTCAATTTGCTTGCCGTTACTAGTCTTATCTTGATTCGGCGGCATTGTGGGATGAAGCGGCCCGGACCGACCTTACACGTACACTTACGTGAGACAGGTTCCACCGACTGACATGCACTTGATGCATAAGGTGGCTGGCGGGTGTCTGTCTCTCCCACTTTAGTCGGATCGGATTCGATGAAAAGGGTCCTTATGAAGGGTAAATAGCAATTGGCATATCACCATTGTGGTTTTGCGTAGGTAAGAAATGTTCTTGCTAGAAACCCATAGCAGCCACGTAAAACATGCAACAACAATTAGAGGACGTCTAACTTGTTTTTGCAGGGTATGCTATGTGATGTGATATGGCCAAAAGGATGTGATGAATGATATATGTGATGTATGAGATTGATCATGTTCTTGTAATAGGAAACACGACTTACATGTCGATGAGTATGACAACCGGCAGGAGCCATAGGAGTTGTCTTAATTTATTTATGACCTGGGTGTCACTGAAAATGCCATGTAATTACTTTACTTTATTCCTAACCGTTAGCCATAGTAGTAGAAGTAATAGTTGGCGAGGCAACTTCATGAAGACACGATGATGGAGATCATGGTGTGATGCCGGTGACGATGGTGTTCATGCCGCGCCTCGAAGATGGAGATCAAAGGCGCAATATGATATTGGCCATATCATGTCACTTTATGATTTGCATGTGATGTTTGTCATGTTTACATCTTATTTGCTTAGAACGACGGTAGCATAAATGAGATGATCCCTCATTAAAATATCAAGAATTGTGTTCCCCCTAAGTGTGCACTGTTGCTAAGGTCCATTGTTCCGAAGCACCACGTGATGATCGGGTGTGATAGGTTCTAACGTTCACATACAACGGGTGTAAGCCAGATTTACACACGCAATACACTTAGGTTAACTTGATGAGCCTAGCATGTACAGACATGGCCTCGGAACACGGAAGACCGAAAGGTCGAACATGAGTCGTATAGTGGATACGATCAACATGAAGATGTTCACCGATGATGACTAGTCCGTCTCACGTGATGATCGGACACGGCCTAGTTGACTCGGATCATCTATCACTTAGATGACTAGAGGGATGTCTATCTAAGTGGGAGCTCATTGAATAATTTGATTAGATGAACTTAATTATCATGAACATAGTCAAAAGGTCTATGCAAATTATGTCGTAGCTCATGCTTTGGTTCTACTATTTTAGATATGTTCCTAGAGAAAATTTAGTTGAGAGTTGACAGTAGCAATTATGCGGACTGGGTCCGTGAACTGAAGATTGTCCTCATTGCTGCACAGAAGGGTTATGTCCTTAATGCACCGCTCAGTGTGTTGAACCTGGAGCATCAACTATATATGTTGGGAAACATCTGACATACACGTTTTGATGACTACGTGATAGTTCAGTACGTAATACTAACGGTTTAGAATTGTGGCACCAAAGACGTTTTTGAAACGTCGCAGAACATATGAGATGTTCCAAAGACTGAAATTGGAATTTCAGACTAGTGCCCACGTCAAGAGGTATGAGACCTCTGACAAGTTTCTTAAGCCTGCAAACTAAGGGAGAAAAAACTCAATCGTTGAGCATGTGCTCAGATTGTCTGACTACTGCAATCGCTTGAATCGACTGGGAGTTAATCTTCCAGATGAGATAGTGATAGTTCTCCATAGTCACTGCCACCAAGCTATTGGAGCTTCGTGATGAACTATAACATATCAGGGATGGACATGATGATCCTTGAGCAACTCGCTTTGTTTGACACCGCGAAAGTAGAAATCAAGTAGGAGCATCAATTGTTGATGGTTAAACCACTAGTTTCAAGAAGGGCAAGGGAAGAAGGGATACTTCATGAGACGGCAATCAGTTGCTGCTCTAGTGAAGAAACCCAAGGTTGAACCAAACCCGAGACTAAGTGCTTATATAATGAGGGGAACGGTCACTGAAGCAGAACTACCCTAGATACTTGGTAGATGAGAAGGCTGGCAAGGTCAACAGAAGTATTTTGGATATACGTCATATTATTGTGTACTTTACTAGTACTCCTAGCAGCACCAGGGTATTAAATACCGGTTCGGTTGCTAAGCATTAGTAACTCGAAATAAAAGGTTGCAAAGACTAGCTAAAGGTGAGATGACGATATGTGTTGGAAGTGTTTCCAAGGTTGATGTGATCAAACATCACACGCTCCCTCTACCATCGGGATTGGTGTTAAACCAAAATAATTGTTATTCGGTGTTTGCGTTGAGCATAGACATGATTGGATTATGTTTATCGCCACATGGTTATTCATTTAAGGAGAATAATGGTTACTCTTTTTATTTGAATAATACCTTCAATGGTCTTGCACCTAAAATGAATGGTTTATTGAATCTCGATCGTAGTGATACACATGTTCATGCCAAAAGATATATGATAGTAATGATAGTACCACGTACTTGTGGCACTGCCATTTGAGTCATGTTGGTATAAAATGCATGAAGAAGCTCCATGTTGATGGATCTTTGGACTCACTCATTTTTGAAAAGATTGAGACATGTGAACCATGTCTGTTGGTATATATGCATGAAGAAACTCCATGTAGATGGATCGTTTGGACTCACTTGATTTTGAATCACTTGAGACATGCAAATCATACCACATGGGCAAGATGACTGAAAGGCCTTGTTTTCAGTAAGATGGAACAAGAAAGCAACTTGTTGGAAGTAATAAATTTTGATGTGTGCAGTCCAATGAGTGCTGAGGCACATAGTGGATATTGTTATGTTCTTACTTCACAAATGATTTGAGTAGATGTTGAGTATATTTACTTGATGATACAAAAGTCTGAATTATTGAAAGGTTTAAGTAATTTTAGAGTGAAGTTGAAGATCATCGTGACAAGATGATAAAATGTCTATGATATGATCATAGAGATGAATATCTGAGTTACGAGTTTGGCACACATAATTAAGACATTGTGGAAATTGTTTCACAACTAATACCACCTAGACCACCATAGTGTGATGGTGTGTCCGAACATCACAACTGCACCCTATTGGATATGGTGCATACCATGATGTCTCTATCGAATTACCACTATCGTTTATGGGTTAGGCATTAGAGACAACCGCACTAACTTTAAATAGGGCACCACACAATTCCGTTGAGATGACACTGTATGAACTATGGTTTAGAGAAACCTAAGCTGTCGTTTCTTAAAAGTTTGGGTTGTGATGCTTATGTGAAAAAGTTTCAGGCTGATAAGCTCGAACCCAAAGCGGATAAATGCATCTTCATAGAATACCCAAAAATAGTTGGGTATACCTCCTATTTCAGATCCGGAAGCAAAAGTGATTGTTTCTAGAAATGGGTCCTTTCTCGAGGAAAAGTTTCTCTCGAAAGAATTGAGTGGGAGGATGGTGGAGACTTGATGAGGTTATTGAACCGTCACTTCAACTAGTGTGTAGCAGGGCACAGGAAGTTGTTCCTGTGGCACCTACACCAATTGAAGTGGAAGCTTATGATAGTGATCATGAAACTTCGGATCAAGTCACTACCAAACCTCATAGGTCGACAAGGATGCATGCTACTTCAGAGTGGTACGTAATCCTGTCTTGGAAGTCATGTTGCTAGACAACAATGAACCTACGAGCTATGGAGAAGTGATGGTGGGCCCAGATGCTGAAGAATGGCTTGAGGCCATAAAATCCGAGAGAGGATCCATGTATATAAGAAAGTATAGACTTTGAAAGAACCACTTGATGGTCGTAAGGCTGTTGGGTGCAGATGGATTTTAAAAGGAAGACAGACAATGATGGTAAGTGTCACCATTAAGAAATCTCGACTTGTCGTTAAGATGTTTCCCGACAAGTTCAAGGAGTTGACTATGATGAGACTTTCTCACTCGTAGCAATGCTAAGAGTCTGTTGGAATTATGTTAGCAGTTACTACATTATTTATCAAATCTTGCAGATAGGATGTAAAAAAACATTGTTTCCTCGACATTTTTCTTGAGAAAAGGTTGTATGTGATACAACCAGAAGGTTTTGTCAATCCTGAAAGATGCTGACAAGTATGCAAAGCTCCAGCAATCCTTCTAAGGACTGGAGTAAGCATCTCGGAGTTGGAATGTACGCTTTGATGAGATGATCAAAGATTTTGGGTTTATACAAAGTTTATGAGAAACTTGTATTTCCAAAGAAGTGAGTGGGAGCACTATAGAATTTTTGATGAGTATATGTTGTTAACATATTGTTGATCAGAAATGATGTAGAATTTCTGGAAAGCATGCAGGGTTATTTGAAAAGTGTTTTCAATGGAAAACCTGGATTAAGCTACTTGAACATTGAGCATCAAGATCTATAAGGATAGATCAAAACGCTTAATAGTACTTTCGAATGAATACATACCGTGACAAGTTTTTGAAGGAGTTCAAAATAGATCAGCAAAGAAGGAGTTCTTAGTTGTGTTACAAGGTGTGAATATTGAGTAACACTCAAGACCTGACCATGGCATAAGAGAGAGAAAGGACGAAGGTCGTCCCCTATGCTTTAGACGTAGGCTCTACAGTATGCTATGTTGTGTACCGCACCTAAAGTGTGCCTTGCCATGAGTCAGTCAAGGGGTACAAGAGTGATCCAGGAATGGATCACACAACAGCGGTCGAACTTATCCTTAGTAACTAGTGGACTAAGGAATTTTCTTGATTATGGAGGTGGTAAAAGAGTTCGTCGTAAAGGGTTACGTCGATGCAAACTTTGACACTAATCCGGATGACTCTGAGTAGTAAACCGGATTCGTATAGTAGAACAGTTGTTTGGAATAGCTCCAAGTAGCGCGTGGTAGTTGCATCTACAAGATGACATAGATATTTGTAAAGCACACATGGATTTGAAAGGTTCGGACCCATTGACTAATAAACCTCTCTCACAAGCAAGATATGAACAAACCCCATGGGTGTTGGATTCATTGCAATCACATAGTGATGTGAACTAGATTATTGACTCTAGTGCAAGTGGGAGACTGTTGGAAATATGCCCTAGAGGCAATAATAAAATGGTTATTATTGTATTTCTTTGTTCATGATAATTGTCTATTGTTTGTGCTATAATTGTATTAACCGGAAACCGTAATACATGTGTGAATACATAGACCACAACATGTCCCTAGTAAGCCTCTAGTTGACTAGCTCGTTGATCAATAGATGGTCATGGTTTCCTGACCATGGACATTGGATGTCATTGATAACGGGATCACATCATTAGGAGAATGATGTGATGGACAAGACCCAATCCTAAGCCTAGCACAAGATCGTGTAGTTCGTATGCTAAAGCTTTTCTAGTGTCAAGTATCATTTCCTTAGACCATGAGACTGTGCAACTCCCGGATACCATAGGAATGCTTTGGGTGTACCAAACGTCACAACGTAACTGTGTGGCTATAAAGGTGCACTGCGGGTATCTCCGAAAGTGTCTGTTAGGTTGGCACGAATCGAGACTGGGATTTGTCACTCCGTGTAATGGAGAGGTATCTCTGGGCCCACTCGGTAGGACATCATCATAATGTGCACAATGTGACCAAGGAGTTGATCACGGGATGATGTGCTACGAAACAAGTAAAGAGACTTGCCGGTAACGAGATTGAACAAGGTATCGGGATACCGACGATCGAATCTCGGGCAAGTATCGTACCAATAGACAAAGGGAATTGCATACGGGATTGATTGAATCCTTGACATCGTGGTTCATCCGATGAGATCATCGTGGAGCATGTGGGAGCCAACAGGATTATTCAGATACCGCTGTTGGTTATTGACCGGAGAGTTGTCTCGGCCATGTCTGCATGACTCCCGAGCCCGTAGGGTCTACACACTTAAGGTTCGATGACGCTAGGGTTATAGGGAAAGTATGTACGCGGTTACCGAATGTTGTTCGGAGTCCCCGATGAGATCCTGGATGTCACGAGGAGTTCCGGCATGGTCCAGAGGTAAAGATTTATATATGGGAAGTCTCGTTTTGGTCACCGGAAAAGTTTCGGGTGCTATCGGTAACGTACCGGGACCACCGGGAGTGTCCCAGGGGTCCACCAGGTGAGGCCACCAGACCCAGAAGGCTGCGTGGGCCAAGTGTGGGAGGGGACGAGCCCCAGGTGGGCTGGTGCGCCCCCCCCCCCCACCCACACACACCAAGGCCCAAGGCGCGTGGAGAATGGGAAGGGGGCAAACCCTAGGTCCAAATGGGCCTTAAGGCCCACCCTAGGGCGCCCCCCTCTCTTCCCCCCTTGGCCGCACCCTAGATGGCATCTAGGGCTGCCGCCCCCCTAGGGAGGGAACCCTAGAAGGGGGCGCAGCCCCTCCCCTCCCCATATATATACCAGAGGTATTGGGGGTTGCCCAACACATGATTTGATCTCCCTCTTGGCGCAGCCCTACCTCTCTCCCCCCTCGTCTCTCGTAATGCCTGGCCAAGCCCTGCGGGAGTCCTGCGCTCCTCCACCATCACCACGCCGTCGTGCTGCTGCTGGACGGAGTCTTCCCCAACCTCTCCCTCTCTCCTTGCTGGATCAAGGCGCGGGAGACGTCACCGGGCTGTACGTGTGTTGAACGGGGAGGCGCCGTTGTTCGGCGCTTAGATCGGAATTGACCGTGATCTGAATCGCTGCGTGTACCACTCCACCAACCGTGTTCTTGCAACGCTTCTGCTTAGCGATCTACAAGGGTATGTAGATGCACTCCCCTTCCCCTCATTGCTAGATTACTCCATAGATTGATCTTGGTGATGCGTAGAAAATTTTAAATTTCTGCTACGATCCCCAACAGATCATGGTGCTACTTTGAAGCACATGTGTGGCAAAGGATAGTAACATTGTCCGTTCTCTCTTTTTCTCTCATTTTTTTCTTTTTCTTGGGCCTTTTCTTTTTTTATGGCTTTCTCTTTTTTGGGGGGCCTTCTCTTTTTTTATGGCCTTTCCTCTTTTTTTATGTTCCTTACTTGGGACAATGCCCTAGAAAATGATGATCATCACAGTTCTATTTATACAACTCAATGATTACAACTCGATAATAGAACAAAGATGACTCTATATGAATGCCTCCGGCGGTGTACCGGGATATGCAATGAACCAAGAGTGACATGTGAAGGAAATATGCCCTAGAGGCAATAATAAAGTTATTATTTATTTCCTTATATCATGATAAATGTTTATTATTCATGCTAGAATTGTATTAACCGGAAACATAATACATGTGTGAATACATAGACCAACAGAGTGTCACTAGTATGCCTCTACTTGACTAGCTCGTTAATCAAAGATGGTTATGTTTCCTAACCATGAACAAAGAGTTGTTATTTGATTAACGAGGTCACATCATTAGTAGAATGATCTGATTGACATGACCCATTCCATTAGCTTAGCACCCGATCGTTTAGTATGTTGCTATTGCTTTCTTCATGACTTATACATGTTCCTATAACTATGAGATTATGCAACTCCCGTTTACCGGACGAACACTTTGGGTACTACCAAACGTCACAACGTAACTGGGTGATTATAAAGGAGTACTACAGGTGTCTCCAATGGTAGATGTTGGGTTGGCGTATTTCGAGATTAGGGTCTGTCACTCCGATTGTCGGAGAGGTATCTCTGGGCCCTCTCGGTAATACACATCACATAAGCCTTGCAAGCACTACAACTAATATGTTAGTTGTGAGATGATGTATTACAGAACGAGTAAAGAGACTTGCCAGTAACAAGATTGAACTAGGTATTGGATACCGACGATCGAATCTCGGGCAAGTAACATACCGATGACAAAGGGAACAACGTATGTTGTTATGCGGTCTGACCGATAAAGATCTTCGTAGAATATGTAGGAGCCAATATGGGCATCCAGGTCCCGCTATTGGTTACTGACCGGAAACGTGTCTCGGTCATGTCTACATTGTTCTCGAACCATAGGGTCCGCACGCTTAACGTTACGATGACAGTTATTATGAGTTTATGCATTTTGATGTACCGAAGGTTGTTTGGAGTCCCGGATGAGATCACGGACATGACGAGGAGTCTCGAAATGGTCGAGACATAAAGATTGATATATTGGAAGCCTATGTTTGGACATAGGAAGTATTCCGGGTGAAATCGGGATTTTACCGGAATACCGGGAGGGTTACCGGAACCCCCCGGGAGACTAATGGGCCTATTGGGCCTTAGTGGAAAAGAGAAAAGAGGGAGCCCATAGCTGGCCGGCACCCCCCCTTCCCCAAGTCCTAGTAGGACTAGGAGAAGGGGCCGGCCCCCCTCTCTCTCCTTTCCCCCTTGAGAGTCCTAATTGGAATAGGATTGGATAGGACTCCCCCTGCGCCTCCCTCTCTCTGGCCGGCCGGCCCCTTCCCTCCAACCTTTATATACGGGGGCAGGGGACACCCCAAGACACACAAGTTGATCCTTGAGATCATTCCTTAGCCGTGTGCGGTGCCCCCTGCCACCATATTCCACCTCGATCATACCGTTGTAGTGCTTAGGCGAAGCCCTGCGTCGGTAGTACATCAAGATCGTCACCACGCCGTCGTGCTGACGGAACTCTTCCTCGACGCTTTGCTGGATCGGAGCCCGAGGATCGTCATCGAGCTGAACGTGTGCTAAGAACTCGGAGGTGCCGGAGTAACGGTGCTTGGATCGGTCGGATCGGGAAGAAGACGTACGACTACTTCCTCTACGTTGTGTGATCGCTTCCGCAGTCGGTCTGCGTTGGTACGTAGACAACACTCTCCCCTCTCGTTGCTGTGCATCACCATGATCTTGCGTGTGCGTAGGAAAATTTTCGAAATTACTGCGTTCCCCAACAGTGGCATCCGAGCCTAGGTTTTATGGTTTGATGTTATTTGCACGAGTAGAACACAAGTGAGTTGTGGGCGATACAAGTCATACTGCCTACCAGCATGTCATACTTTGGTTCGGCGGTATTGTTGGTTGAGACGATCCGGACCAACCTTACGCGTACTCTTACGCGAGACCTGTTCCCTCGACGTGCTTTGCACACAGATGGCTTGCGGAAGACTGTCTCTCCAACTTTAGTTGAACCAAGTGTGACTACGCCCGGTCCTTGAGAAGGTTAAAACGGAGTCTATTTGACGAACTATCGTTGTGGTTTTGATGCGTAGGTGAGATGAGTTCTTACTTAAGCCCGTAGCAGCCACGTAAAACTTGCAACAACAAAGTAGAGGACGTCTAACTTGTTTTTGCAGGGTATGTTGTGATGTGATATGGTCAAGGCATGATACTGATTTTATTGTATGAGATGATCATGTTTTGTAACCGAGTTATCGGCAACTGGCAGGAGCCATATGGTTGTCGCTTTATTGTATGCAATGCAATCGCGATGTAATGCTTTAGTTTATTACTAAGCGGTAGTGATAGTCGTGGAAGCATAAGATTGGCGAGACGACAACGTTGCTACGATGGAGATCAAGGTGGCGCGCCGGTGACGATGGTGATCATGACGGTGCTTCGGAGATGGAGATCACGAGCACAAGATGATGATGGCCATATCATATCACTTATATTGATTGCATGTGATGTTTATCCTTTTATGCATCTTATCTTGCTTTGATTGACGGTAGCATTATAAGGTGATCTCTCACTAAATTATCAAGAAGTGTTCTCCCTGAGTATGCACCGTTGCCAAAGTTCGTCGTGCCCAGACACCACGTGATGATCGGGTGTGATAAGCTCTACGTCCAAATACAACGGGTGCAAAACAGTTGCACACGCAGAATACTCAGGTTATACTTGACGAGCCAAGCATATACAGATATGGCCTCGGAACACGGAGACCGAAAGGTCAAGCGTGAATCATATAGTAGATATGATCAACATAAACGATGTTCACCATTGAAAACTACTCCATCTCACGTGATGATCGGTTATGGTTTAGTTGATTTGGATCACGTGATCACTTAGAGGATTAGAGGGATGTCTATCTAAGTGGGAGTTCCTAAGTAATTTGATTAACTGAACTTAAACTTATCATGAACTTAGTACCTGATAGTATCTTGCTTGTTAATGTTGATTGTAGATAGATGGCTCGTGTTGTTGTTCCGTTAAATTTTAATGCGTTCCTTGAGAAAGCAAAGTTGAAAGATGATGGTAGCAATTACACGGACTGGGTCCATAACCTGAGGATTATCCTCATTGCTGCACGGAAGAATTACGTCCTGGAAGCACCGCTGGGTGACAGGCCTGCTGCTGGAGCAACGCCAGATGTTATGAACGTCTGGCAGAGCAAAGCTGATGACTACTCGATAGTTCAGTGTGCCATGCTTTACGGCTTAGAATCGGGACTTCAACGACGTTTTGAACGTCATGGAGCATATGAGATGTTCCAGGAGTTGAAGTTAATATTTCAAGCAAATGCCCGAATTGAGAGATATGAAGTCTCCAATAAGTTCTATAGCTGCAAGATGGAGGAGAACAGTTCTGTCAATGAGCATATACTCAAAATGTCTGGGTATAATAATCACTTGATTCAGATGGGAGTTAATCTTCCAGATGATTGCGTCATTGACAGAATTCTCCAATCACTGCCACCAAGCTACAAGAGCTTCGTGATGAACTATAATATGCAAGGGATGAACAAGACTATTCCCGAGCTCTTCGCAATGCTGAAAGCTGCGGAGGTAGAAATCAAGAAGGAGCATCAAGTGTTGATGGTTAGCAAAACCACTAGTTTCAAGAAAAGGGGCAAAGGGAAGAAGAAGGGAAACTTCAAGAAGAACAGCAAGCAAGTTGCTGCTCAGGAGAAGAAACCCAAGTCTGGACCTAAGCCTGAAACTGAGTGCTTCTATTGCAAGCAGACTGGTCACTGGAAGCGGAACTGCCCCAAGTATTTGGCGGATAAGAAGGATGGCAAAGTGAACAAAGGTATATGTGATATACATGTTATTGATGTGTACCTTACTAGAGCTCGCAGTAGCACCTGGGTATTTGATACTGGTTCTGTTGCTAATATTTGCAACTCGAAACAGGGACTACGGAATAAGCGGACGCTAGCAAAGGACGAGGTGACGATGCGCGTGGGAAACGGTTCCAAAGTCGATGTGATCGCGGTCGGCACGCTACCTCTACATCTACCTTCGGGATTAATAATAGACCTAAATAATTGTTATTTGGTGCCAGCGTTGAGCATGAACATTATATCTGGATCTTGTTTGATGCGAGACGGTTATTCATTTAAATCAGAGAATAATGGTTGTTCTATTTATATGAGTAATATCTTTTATGGTCATGCACCTTTGAAGAGTGGTCTATTCTTGTTGAATCTCGAAGATAGTGATACACATATTCATAATGTAGAAGCCAAAAGATGCAAAGTTAATAATGATAGTGCAACTTATTTATGGCAATGCCGTTTAGGTCATATCGGTGTAAAGCGCATGAAGAAACTCCATACTGATGGGCTTTTGGAACCACTTGATTATGAATCACTTGGTACTTGCGAACCATGCCTCATAGGCAAGATGACTAAAACACCGTTCTCCGGTACTATGGAGAGAGCAACGGATTTATTGGAAATCATACATACCGATGTATGTGGTCCGATGAATATTGAGGCTCGTGGCGGATATCATTATTTTCTCACCTTCACAGATAATTTAAGCAGATATGGGTATATCTACTTAATGAAACATAAGTCTGAAACATTTGAAAAGTTCAAAGAATTTCAGAGTGAGGTTGAAAATCATCGTAACAAGAAAATAAAGTTTCTACGATCTGATCGTGGAGGAGAATATTTGAGTTACGAGTTTGGTGTACATATGAAAAATTGTGGAATAGTTTCGCAACTCACGCCACCCGGAACACCACAGCGTAATGGTGTGTCCGAACGTCGTAATCGTACTTTACTAGATATGGTGCAATCTATGATGTCTCTTACTGATTTACCGCTATCGTTTTGGGGTTATGCTTTAGAGACGGCCGCATTCACGTTAAATAGGGCACCATCAAAATACGTTGAGACGACGCCTTATGAACTATGGTTTGGCAAGAAACCAAAGTTGTCATTTCTTAAAGTTTGGGGCTGCGATGCTTATGTCAAAAAGCTTCAACCTGATAAGCTCGAACCCAAATCGGAGAAATGTGTCTTCATAGGATATCCAAAGGAAACTATTGGATACACCTTCTATCACAGATCCGAAGGCAAGACTTTTGTTGCCAAATTCGGAAAATTTCTAGAGAAGGAGTTTCTCTCGAAAGAAGTGAGTGGGAGGAAAGTAGAACTTGACGAGGTAACTGTACCTGCTCCCTTATTGGAAAATAGTACATCACAGAAAACTGTTTCTGCGACACCTATACCAATCAGTGAGGAAGCTAATGATGATGATCATGAAGCTTCAGAACAAGATACTACTGAACCACGTAGATCAACCAGAGTGAGATCCGCACCTGAGTGGTACGGTAATCCAGTTCTGGAAGTCATGCTACTAGATCATGATGAACCTTCGAACTATGAAGAAGCGATGGTGAGCCCAGATTCCGCAAAGTGGCTTGAGGCCATGAAATCTGAGATGGGATCCATGTATGAGAACAAAGTATGGACTTTGGTTGACTTGCCCGATGATCGGCAAGCAATTGAGAATAAATGGATCTTCAAGAAAAAGACTGACGCTGACGGTAATATTACTGTCTATAAAGCTCGACTTGTCGCGAAAGGTTTTCGACATGTTCAAGGGGTTGACTATGATGAGACCTTCTCACCCGTGGCGATGCTTAAGTCCGTCAGAATTATGTTAGCAATTGCCGCATTTTATGATTATGAAATCTGGCAGATGGATGTCAAAACTGCATTCCTGAATGGATTTCTGGAAGAAGAGTTGTATATGATACAACCAGAAGGTTTTGTCGATCCAAAGGGAGCTAACAAAGTATGCAAACTCCAGCGATCCATTTATGGACTGGTGCAAGCATCTCGGAGTTGGAATAAACGCTTTGATAGTGTGATCAAAGCATTTTGCTTTATACAGACTTTTGGAGAAGCCTGTATTTACAAGAAAGTGAGTGGGAGCTCTGTAGCATTTCTGATATTATATGTAGATGACATATTGCTAATTGGAAATGATATAGAATTTCTGGATAGCATAAAGGGATACTTGAATAAAAGTTTTTCGATGAAAGACCTCGGGGAAGCTGCTTACATATTAGGCATAAAGATCTATAGAGATAGATCAAAACGCTTGATTGGACTTTCACAGAGCACATACCTTGACAAGATTTTGAAGAAGTTCAAAATGGATCAAGCAAAGAAAGGGTTCTTGCCTGTGTTACAAGGTGTGAAGTTGAGTCAAACTCAATGCCTGACCACTGCAGAAGATAGAGAGAAAATGAAAGATGTTCCCTATGCTTCAGCCATAGGCTCTATCATGTATGCAATGCTGTGTACCAGACCTGATGTGTGCCTTGCTATAAGTTTAGCAGGGAGGTACCAAAGTAATCCAGGAGTGGATCACTGGACAGCGGTCAAGAACATCCTGAAATACCTGAAAAGGACTAAGGATATGTTTCTCGTATATGGAAGTGACAAAGAGCTCACCGTAAGAGGTTACGTTGATGCAAGCTTTGACACTGATCCGGACGATTCTAAATCGCAGACCAGATACGTGTTTACTTTAAACGGTGGAGCTGTCAGTTGGTGCAGTTCTAAACAAAGCGTCGTAGCGGGATTTACATGTGAAGCGGAGTACATAGCTGCTTCGGAAGCAGCAAACGAAGGAGTCTGGATGAAGGAGTTCATATCCGATCTAGGTGTCATACCTAGTGCATCGGGTCCAATGAAAATCTTTTGTGACAATACTGGTGCAATTGCCTTGGCAAAGGAATCCAGGTTTCACAAAAGGACCAAACACATCAAGAGACGCTTCAACTCCATCCGGGATTTAGTCCAGGTGGGAGACATAGAGATTTGCAAGATACATACGGATCTGAATGTTGCAGACCCGTTGACTAAGCCTCTTCCACGAGCAAAACATGATCAGCACCAAGGCTCCATGGGTGTTAGAATCATTACTGTGTAATCTAGATTATTGACTCTAGTGCAAGTGGGAGACTGAAGGAAATATGCCCTAGAGGCAATAATAAAGTTATTATTTATTTCCTTATATCATGATAAATGTTTATTATTCATGCTAGAATTGTATTAACCGGAAACATAATACATGTGTGAATACATAGACCAACAGAGTGTCACTAGTATGCCTCTACTTGACTAGCTCATTAATCAAAGATGGTTATGTTTCCTAACCATGAACAAAGAGTTGTTATTTGATTAACGAGGTCACATCATTAGTAGAATGATCTGATTGACATGACCCATTCCATTAGCTTAGCACCCGATCGTTTAGTATGTTGCTATTGCTTTCTTCATGACTTATACATGTTCCTATAACTATGAGATTATGCAACTCCCGTTTACCGGAGGAACACTTTGGGTACTACCAAATGTCACAACGTAACTGGGTGATTATAAAGGAGTACTACAGGTGTCTCCAATGGTAGATGTTGGGTTGGCGTATTTCGAGATTAGGGTTTGTCACTCCGATTGTCGGAGAGGTATCTCTGGGCCCTCTCGGTAATACACATCACATAAGCCTTGCAAGCACTGCAACTAATATGTTAGTTGTGAGATGATGTATTACAGAACGAGTAAAGAGACTTGCCAGTAACAAGATTGAACTAGGTATTGGATACCGACGATCGAATCTCGGGCAAGTAACATACCGATGACAAAGGGAACAACGTATGTTGTTATGCGGTCTGACCGATAAAGATCTTCGTAGAATATGTAGGAGCCAATATGGGCATCCAGGTCCCGCTATTGGTTATTGACCGGAAACGTGTCTCGGTCATGTCTACATTGTTCTCGAACCGTAGGGTCCGCACGCTTAACGTTACGATGACAGTTATTATGAGTTTATGCATTTTGATGTACAGAAGGTTGTTCGGAGTCCCGGATGAGATCACGGACATGACGAGGAGTCTCGAAATGGTCGAGACGTAAAGATTGATATATTGGAAGCCTATGTTTGGACATAGGAAGTATTCCGGGTGAAATCGGGATTTTACCGGAATACCGGGAGGGTTACCGGAACCCCCCGGGAGACTAATGGGCCTATTGGGCCTTAGTGGAAAAGAGAAAAGAGGGAGCCCATAGCTGGCCGGCGCCCCCCCTTCCCCAAGTCCTAGTAGGACTAGGAGAAGGGGCCGGCCCCCCCTCTCTCTCCTTTCCCCCTTGAGAGTCCTAATTGGAATAGGATTGGAGGGGGGAGTCCTACTCCCGGTGGGAGTAGGACTCCCCCTGCGCCTCCCTCTCTCTGGCCGGCCGGCCCCTTCCCTCCAACCTTTATATACGGGGGCAGGGGACACCCCAAGACACACAAGTTGATCCTTGAGATCGTTCCTTAGCTGTGTGCGGTGCCCCCTGCCACCATATTCCACCTCGATCATACCGTTGTAGTGCTTAGGCGAAGCCCTGCGTCGGTAGTACATCAAGATCGTCACCACGTCGTCGTGCTGACGGAACTCTTCCTCGACGCTTTGCTGGATCGGAGCCCGAGGATCGTCATCGAGCTGAACGTGTGCTAAGAACTCGGAGGTGCCGGAGTAACGGTGCTTGGATCGGTCGGATCGGGAAGAAGACGTACGACTACTTCCTCTACGTTGTGTGATCGCTTCCGCAGTCGGTCTGCGTTGGTACGTAGACAACACTCTCCCCTCTCGTTGCTGTGCATCACCATGATCTTGCGTGTGCGTAGGAAAATTTTCGAAATTACTGCGTTCCCCAACAACATGTATGAAAGAATTATGAACGGTGGCTTTGCCACAAATACTAGGTCAACTACATGATCATGCTAAGCAATATGACAATGATGAATGTGTCATGATGAACGGAATGATGGAAAGTTGCATGGCAATATATCTCGGAATGGCTATGGAAATGCCATAATAGGAAGGTATGGTGGCTGTTTTGAGGAAGATATAAGGAGGTTTATGTTGGGGAACGTTGCAGAAAACAAAAAATTTCCTACTCGTTTCACCAAGATCATCTAGGAGTTCATCTAGCAACGAGTCACGAGATGCATCTACATACCTTTGTAGATCGCGAGCGGAAGCGTTCGTTAGAACGAGGTTGAAGTAGTCGTACACGACGTGATCCAAATCACCGATGACCAGCACCGAACGGACGGCACCTCCGCGTTCAACACACGTATGGGACGGGAGACGTCTCCTCCTTCTTGATCCAGCAAGGGGGAAGGAGAGGTTGATGATGATCCAGCAGCACGACAGCGTGGTGGTGGATGCAGGGCGTCACGACAGCAGGGCTTCGCCGTGTACTACGAGAAAGGGAGAAGTAACAGGGGAGAGGGAAGCACCAAAAACGTAGGGATCAAGTACCTCCTCTCCCCCACTATATATAGGGGTGCCAAGGGGGGGCACCGGCCCTAGTAGATGGCATCTACTAGGGGGGCGGCGGCCAAGGGGTGGGGGGCTTGCCCCCCAAGCAAGGGGGCGCCCCCCTTAGGGTTCCCCCCCCCCCACCAACCCTAGGCGCATGGGCCTTGGGGGGGCTGGCGCCCCAGCCCACTATGGGCTGGGTTCCCTCCTATTTCAGCCCATGGGGCCCTCCGGGATAGGTGGCCCCACCCGGTGGACCCCCGGGACCCTTCCGGTGGTCCCGGTACAATATCGGGTACCCCGAAACTTGTCCCGATGGCCGAAACTGCACATCCTATATATAATTCTTTACCTCCGGACCATTCCGGAACTCCTCGTGACGTCCGGGATCTCATCCGGGACCCCGAACAACATTCAGGTTACTGCATATACATATCTTCACAACCCTAGCGTCACCGAACCTTAAGTGTGTAGACCCTACGGGTTCGGGAGACATGTAGACATGACCGAGACGACTCTCCGGTCAATAACCAATAGCAGGATCTGGATACCCATGTTGGCTCCCACATGCTCCACGATGATTTCATCGGATGAACCACGATGTCGAGGATTCAATCAACCCCGTATGCAATTCCCTTTGTCAATCGATATATTACTTGCCCGAGATCCGATCGTCGGTATCCCAATACCTCGTTCAATCTCGTTACCGGCAAGTCACTTTACTCGTACCGTAATGCACGATCCCGTGACCAGACACTTGATCACTTTGAGCTCATTATGATGATGCATTACCGAGTGGGCCCAGTGATACCTCTCCGTCATACGGAGTGACAAATCCCAGTCTTGATCCGTGTCAACCCAACAGACACTTTCGGAGATACCCGTAGTATACCTTTATAGTCACCCAGTTACGTTGTGACGTTTGGTACACCCAAAGCACTCCTACGGTATCCGGGAGTTACACGATCTCATGGTCTAAGGAAAAGATACTTGACATTGCAAAACTCCAGCAAACGAACTATACGATCTTTATGCTATGTTTAGGATTGGGTCTTGTCCATCACATCATTCTCCTAATGATGTGATCTCATTATCAATGACATCTTATGTCCATAGCCAGGAAACCATGACTATCTGTTGATCAACGAGCTAGTCGACTAGAGGCTTACTAGGGACATGTTGGTGTCTGTTATTCACACATGTATTACGATTTCCGGATAACACAATTATAGCATGAATAAAGACAATTACCATGAACAAGGAAATATAATAATGCTTTTATTATTGCCTCTAGGGCATATTTCCAACAGTCTCCCACTTGCACTAGAGTCAATGATCTAGTTACATTGTGATGAATCGAACACCCATGGAATTCTGGTGTTGACCATGTTTTGCCCTAGGGAGAGGTTTAGTCAACGGATCTGCTACATTCAGGTCCGTATGTACTTTACAAATTTCTATGTCTCCATCTTGAACATTTTCACGAATGGAGTTGAAGCGACGCTTGATGTGCCTTGTCTTCTTGTGAAACCTGGGCTCCTTGGCAAGTGCAATAGCTCCAGTGTTGTCACAGAAGAGCTTGATCGGCCCCGACGCATTGGGTATGACTCCGAGGTCGGTGATGAACTCCTTCACCCAAATTGCTTCATGTGCTGCCTCCGAGGCTGCCATGTACTCCGCTTTACATGTAGATCCCGCCACGACGCTTTGCTTGCAACTGCACCAGCTTACTGCCCCACCATTCAAAATATACACGTATCCGGTTTGTGACTTTGAGTCATCCAGATCTGTGTCGAAGCTAGCATCGACGTAACCCTTTACGACGAGCTCTTCGTCACCTCCATAAACGAGAAACATCTCCTTAGTACTTTTCAGGTACTTTAGGATATTCTTGACCGCTGTCCAGTGTTCCTTGCCGGGATTACTTTGGTATCTTCCTACCAAACTTACGGCAAGATTTACATCAGGTCTGGTACACAGCATGGCATACATAATAGAACCTATGGCTGAGGCATAGGGGATGACACTCATCTCTTCTATTTCTTCTGCTGTGGTCGGACTTTGAGCCGAGCTCAATTTCACACCTTGCAGTACAGGCAAGAACCCCTTCTTAGACTGATCCATATTGAACTTCTTCAATATCTTATCAAGGTATGTGCTTTGTGAAAGACCTATGAGGTGTCTCGATCTATCTCTATAGATCTTGATGCCTAATATATAAGCAGCTTCTCCAAGGTCCTTCATTGAAAAACTCTTATTCAAGTAGGCCTTGATGCTGTCCAAGAGTTATATATCATTTCCCATCAAAAGTATGTCATCTACATATAATATGAGAAATGCTACAGAGCTCCCACTCACTTTCTTGTAAACACAGGCTTCTCCATAAGTCTGCGTAAACCCAAACGCTTTGATCATCTCATCAAAGCGAATGTTCCAACTCCGAGATGCTTGCACCAGCCCATAAATCGAGCGTTGGAGCTTGCACACTTTGTCAGCATTCTTAGGATCGACAAAACCCTCCGGCTGCATCATATACAATTCTTCCTTAAGGAAACCATTAAGGAATGCCATTTTGACGTCCATTTGCCATATTTCATAATCGTAGAATGCGGCAATTGCTAACATGATTCGGACGGACTTCAGCTTCGCTACCGGTGAGAAAGTCTCATCGTAGTCAACCCCTTGAACTTGTCGATAACCCTTAGCGACAAGCCGAGCTTTATAGATGGTCACATTACCATCTGCGTCTGTCTTCTTCTTAAAGATCCATTTATTTTCTATGGCTCGCCGTTCAACGGGCAAGTCAGTCAAAGTCCATACTTCGTTTTCATACATGGATCCTATCTCGGATTTCATGGCTTCTAGCCATTTGTCGGAATCCGGGCCCGCCATCGCTTCTTCATAGTTCGAAGGTTCACCGTTGTCTAACAACATGATTTCCAAGACAGGGTTGCCATACCACTCTGGTGCGGAACGTGTCCTTGTGGACCTTCGAATTTCAGTAGGAGCTAGATCAGAAGTATCTTGATCATTATCATTTACGTCCTCTCTAGTCAGTGCTGGCACCTCAGGAACATTTTCTTGAGTTGTGCCATTTTCCGGTTCAAGAGGCAATACTTCATCTAGTTCTACTTTCCTCCCACTTACTTCTTTCGAGAGAAACTCTTTCTCTAGAAAGGATCCATTCTTGGCAACAAAGATCTTGCCTTCGGATCTGAGGTAGAAGGTATACCCAATAGTTTCTTTTGGGTATCCTATGAAGACGCATTTTTCCGACTTGGGTTCGAGCTTTTCAGGTTGAAGTTTCTTGACATAAGCATCGCATCCCCAAACTTTCAGAAACGACAACTTAGGTTTCTTTCCAAACCATAATTCAAACGGTGTCGTCTCAACGGATTTTGACGGAGCCCTATTTAAAGTGAATGCAGCAGTCTCTAAAGCATAGCCCCAAAAGGATAGTGGTAAATCGGCAAGAGACATCATAGACCGCACCATATCTAATAGAGTGCGATTACGACGTTTGGACACACCGTTACGCTGAGGTGTTCCAGGCGGCGTGAGCTGTGAAACTATTCCACATTTTCTTAAGTGTGTGCCAAATTCGTGACTCAAGTATTCTCCTCCACGATCTGATCGTAGAAACTTGATTTTCCTGTCATGTTGATTCTCAACCTCACTCTGAAATTCCTTGAACTTTTCAAAGGTTTCAGACTTGTGTTTCATTAAGTAAATATATCCATATCTACTCAAATCATCAGTGAGAGTGAGAACATAACGATAGCCACCGCGAGCCTCAACACTCATTGGACCGCACACATCAGTATGTATGATTTCCAATAAGTTGGTTGCTCGCTCCATTGTTCCTGAGAACGGAGTCTTGGTCATTTTACCCATAAGGCATGGTTCGCACGTGTTAAATGATTCATAATCAAGAGACTCTAAAAGTCCATCTGCATGGAGCTTCTTCATGCGTTTGACACCTATGTGACCAAGGCGGCAGTGCCACAAGTATGTGGGACTATCATTATCAACCTTACATCTTTTGGTACTCACACTATGAACATGTGTAGCATTACGTTCGAGATTCATAAAGAATAAACCATTCACCATAGGAGCATGACCATAAAACATATCTCTCATATAAATAGAACAACCATTATTCTCGGATTTAAATGAGTAGCCATCTCGAATTAAACGAGATCCCGATACAATGTTCATGCTCAAAGCTGGTACTAAATAACAATTATTGAGGTTTAAAACTAATCCCGTAGGTAAATGAAGAGGCAGCGTGCCGACGGCGATCACATCGACTTTGGAACCATTCCCGACGCGCATCGTCACCTCGTCCTTTGCCAGTCTCCTCCTATTCCGTAGTTCCTGCTGTGAGTTACAAATGTGAGCAACTGCACCGGTATCAAATACCCAAGAGCTACTACGATTACTGGTAAGGTACACATCAATTACATGTATATCACATATACCTTTTGTTTTGCCGGCCTTCTTGTCTGCTAAGTATTTGGGGCAGTTCCGCTTCCAGTGTCCGCTTCCCTTGCAATAAAAGCACTCAGTCTCGGGCTTGGGTCCATTATTTGGCTTCTTCCCGGCAGCTTGCTTGCCGGGCGCGGCAACTTCCTTGCCGTCCTTCTTGAAGGCTTTCTTACCCTTGCCCTTCTTGAACTTAGTGATTTTATTGACCATCAACACTTGATGTTCCTTCTTGACTTCTACCTCTGCTGATTTCAGCATTGCAAACACCTCAGGAATGGTCTTTTGCATCCCTTGCATGTTGAAGTTCATCACAAAGCTCTTGTAGCTTGGTGGAAGCGACTGGAGGATTCTGTCAATGACCGCATCGTCCGGGAGATTGACTCCCAGCTGAGACAAGCGGTTATGTAATCCAGACATAGTGAGTATGTGCTCACTGACAGAACTATTTTCCTCCATCTTACAGCTGAAGAACTTATCGGAGACTTCATATCTCTCGATCCGGGCATGAGCTTGGAAAACCATTTTCAGCTCTTCGAACATCTCATATGCTCCATGTCTCTCAAAACGCTTTTGGAGCCCCGATTCTAAACTGTAAAGCATGCCGCACTGAACGAGGGAGTAGTCGTCAACACGTGTCTGCCAAGCGTTCATAACGTCTTGGTTCTGTGGGACGGGAGCTTCACCTAGCGGTGCTTGTAGGACGTAATCTTTCTTGGCAGCTATGAGGATGATCCTCAGGTTCCGGACCCAGTCCGTATAGTTGCTGCCATCGTCTTTCAGCTTGGTTTTCTCTAGGAACGCATTGAAGTTGAGGACTACGTGGGCCATTTGATCTACAAGACATATTGTAAAATATTTTTAGACTAATGTTCATGATAATAAAGTTCATCTAATCAAATTATATAATGAACTCCCACTTAGATTAGACATCCCTCTAGTCATCTAAGTATTACATGATCCGAGTTAACTAGGCCGTGTCCGATCATCACGTGAGACGGACTAGTCAACGTCGGTGAACATCTTCATGTTGATCGCATCTTCTATACGACTCATGCTCGACCTTTCGGTCTTCTGTGTTCTGAGGCCATGTCTATGCACATGCTAGGCTCGTCAAGTTAACCCTAAGTGTTTTGCATGTGTAAAACTGTCTTACACCCGTTGTATGTGAACGTAAGAATCTATCACACCCGATCATCACGTGGTGCTTCGAAATGACGAACTTTAGCAACGGTGCACAGTTAGGGGAGAACACTTCTTGAAATTGTTATGAGGGATCATCTTATTTACTACCGTCGTTCTAAGTAAACAAGATGCAAAACATGATAAACATCACATGCAATCAAATAATAAACGTGACATGATATGGCCAATATCACATAGCTCCTTTGATCTCCATCTTGAGGCTCCATGATCATCTTGTCACCGGCTTGACACCATGATCACCATCATCATGATCTCCATCATCGTGTCTCCATGAAGTTGCTCGCCAACTATTACTTCTACTACTATGGCTAACGCGTTTAGCAATGAAGTAAAGTAATTTACATGGCGTTTCTTGATGACACGCAGGTCATATAAAAGAATAATGACAACTCCTATGGCTCCTGCCGGTTGTCATACTCATCGACATGCAAGTCGTGATTCCTATTACAATAGCATGAACATCTCATACATCACATATAGATCATTCATCATTCATCACAACTTTGGCCATATCATATCACAAACCACTTGCTGCAAAAACAAGTTAGACGTCCTCTAATTGTTGTTGCAAGTTTTTACGTGGCTGAATTAGGGTTCTAGCAAGAACGTTTTCTTACCTACGTGAAAGCCACAACGTGATTTGTCAACTTCTATTTACCCTTCATAAGGACCCTGTTCATCGAATCCGCTCCAACTAAAGTAGGAGAGACAGACACCCGCCAGCCACCTTATGCAACTAGTGCATGTTAGTCGGTGGAACCGGTCTCACGTAAGCGTACGTGTAAGGTTGGTCCGGGCCGCTTCATCCCACAATACCGCTGAAGCAAGAAAAGACTAGTAGCGGCAAGAGAGTTGACAAATCCACGCCCACAACGAATTGTGTTCTACTCGCGCAAGAAGAACTACGCATAGACCTAGCTCATGATGCCACTGTTGGGGAACGTTGCAGAAAACAAAAAATTTCCTACTCGTTTCACCAAGATCATCTAGGAGTTCATCTAGCAACGAGTCACGAGATGCATCTACATACCTTTGTAGATCGCGAGCGGAAGCGTTCGTTAGAACGAGGTTGAAGTAGTCGTACACGACGTGATCCAAATCACCGATGACCAGCACCGAACGGACGGCACCTCCGCGTTCAACACACGTACGGGACGGGAGACGTCTCCTCCTTCTTGATCCAGCAAGGGGGAAGGAGAGGTTGATGATGATCCAGCAGCACAACAGCGTGGTGGTGGATGCAGGGCGTCACGACAGCAGGGCTTCGCCGTGTACTACGAGAAAGGGAGAAGTAACAGGGGAGAGGGAAGCACCAAAAACGTAGGGATCAAGTCCCTCCTCTCCCCCACTATATATAGGGGTGCCAAGGGGGGGCGCCGGCCCTAGTAGATGGCATCTACTAGGGGGCGGCGGCCAAGGGGTGGGGGGCTTGCCCCCCAAGCAAGGGGGCGCCCCCCTTAGGGTTCCCCCCCCCCACCAACCCTAGGCACATGGGCCTTGGGGGGCTGGCACCCCAGCCCACTATGGGCTGGGTTCCCTCCTATTTCAGCCCATGGGGCCCTCCGGGATAGGTGGCCCCACCCGGTGGACCCCCGGGACCCTTCCGGTGGTCCCGGTACAATACCGGGTACCCCGAAACTTGTCCCGATGGCCGAAACTGCACATCCTATATATAATTCTTTACCTCCGGACCATTCCGGAACTCCTCGTGACGTCCGGGATCTCATCCGGGACCCCGAACAACATTCGGGTTACTGCATATACATATATTCACAACCCTAGCGTCACCGAACCTTAAGTGTGTAGACCCTACGGGTTCGGGAGACATGTAGACATGACCGAGACGACTCTCCGGTCAATAACCAACAGCGGGATCTGGATACCCATGTTGGCTCCCACATGCTCCACGATGATTTCATCAGATGAACCACGATGTCGAGGATTCAATCAACCCCGTATGCAATTCCCTTTGTCAATCGATATATTACTTGCCCGAGATCCGATCGTCGGTATCCCAATACCTCGTTCAATCTCGTTACCGGCAAGTCACTTTACTCGTACCGTAATGCATGATCCCGTGACCAGACACTTGATCACTTTGAGCTCATTATGATGATGCATTACCGAGTGGACCCAGTGATACCTCTCCGTCATACGGAGTGACAAATCCCAGTCTTGATCCGTGTCAACCCAACAGACACTTTCGGAGATACCCGTAGTATACCTTTATAGTCACCCAGTTACGTTGTGACGTTTGGTACACCCAAAGCACTCCTACGGTATCCGGGAGTTACACGATCTCATGGTCTAAGGAAAAGATACTTGACATTGCAAAACTCCGGCAAACGAACTATACGATCTTTATGCTATGTTTAGGATTGGGTCTTGTCCATCACATCATTCTCCTAATGATGTGATCTCATTATCAATGACATCTTATGTCCATAGCTAGGAAACCATGACTATCTGTTGATCAACGAGCTAGTCGACTAGAGGCTTACTAGGGACATGTTGGTGTCTGTTATTCACACATGTATTACGATTTCCGGATAACACAATTATAGCATGAATAAAGACAATTACCATGAACAAGGAAATATAATAATGCTTTTATTATTGCCTCTAGGGCATATTTCCAACAGTTTATATGTGAAAGAGCGTATCATATCACGGGGTTTGGATGCACCGGCAAAGTTTGCGCCAACTCTCAATGTGAGAAAGGGCAATGCACGGTACCGAAGAGGCTAGCAATGATGGAAGGTTGAGAGTGCGTATAATCCATGGACTCAACATTAGTCATAAAGAACTCACATACTTATTGCAAAAATCTGCAAGTCATCAAAAACCTCGGTACTACACGCATGCTCCTTGGGGGATAGATTGGTAGGAAAAGACCGTCGCTCGTCCCCGACCACCACTCATAAGGAAGACAATCAAATAACACCTCATGTTTCAAATTTGTTGCATAACATTTACCATACGTGCATGCTACAGGACTTGCAAACCTCAACACAAGTATTTCTCAATTTCACAACTACTCAACTAGCACGACTTTGATATTATTACCTCCATGTCTCAAAACAATCATCAAGCATGAAACTTCTCTTAGTATTCAACACACTCATAAGAAAGTTTTATTATTAATCTTGCATACCAAGCATACTAGGATTTTAAGCAAATTACCATGCTATTAAGACTCTCAAAATAATCTAAGTGAAGCATGAGAGATCAATAGTTTCTATAAAACAAATCCACCACTGTGCTCTAAAAGATATAAGTGAAGCACTAGCGCAAAATTATATAACTCAAAAGATATAAGCGAAGCACATAGAGTATTCTAACAAATTCCAAATCATGTATGGCTCTCTCAAAAGGTGTGTACAGCAAGTATGATTGTGGTAAACTAATAAGCAAAGACTCAAATCATACAATACGCTCCAAGCAAAACACATATCATGTGGCGAATAAAAATATAACTCCAAGTAAAGTTACCGATAGAAGTAGACGAAAGAGGGGATGCCTTCCGGGGCATCCCCAAGCTTTGGATTTTAGGTGTCCTTAGATTATCTTGGGGGTGCCATGGGCATCCCCAAGCTTAGGCTCTTGCCACTCCTTGTTCCATAATCCATCAAATCTTTACCCAAAACTTGAAAACTTCACAACACAAAACTTAAAGTAGAAAATCTCGTGAGCTCCGTTAGCGAAAGAAAACAAAAGACCACTTCAAGGAACTGTAATGAACTCATTCTTTATTTATATGGGTGGTATACCTACTGTATTCAAACTTCTCTATGGTTTATAAACTATTTTACTAGCCATAGATTCATCAAAATAAGCAAACAACACATGAAAAACAGAATCTGTCAAAAGCAGAACAGTCTGTAGTAATCTGTAGCTAACACAAGATCTGGAACCCCAAAGATTCTAAAATAAATATCTGGACGTGAGGAATTTATCTATTAATCATCTTCAAAAAGAATTAACTAAATAGAACTTTCCAAATAAAAATGACAGCAGTTCTCGTGAGCGCTAAAGTTTCTGTTTTTTACAGCAAGTTCAACAAGACTTTCCCCAAGTCTTCCCAACGGTTCTACTTGGCACAAACACTAATTAAACACAAAAAACACAACCAAAACATAGGCTAAATAATTTATTTATTACTAAGCAGGAGCAAAAAGCAAGGAATAAAAATAAAATTGGGTTGCCTCCCAACAAGCGCTATCGTTTAATGCCCCTAGCTAGGCATAACAAGCAAGAATAGATCTAGGTATTGCCATCTTTGGTAGGCAATCCTTCAATTAGGCATCTACCATCTTTAGGAGTTTCTTTATTTTTATTAATTATCAAACTTTTAGGCACAAGATCAAAAATTTCATTTGTAACAAATGGTTCCTTAATGTAACACCCTCGATGCGGCTATATCTCCCACGTGTCGAAGCACGACTTAAAGGCATAACTGCATTGAAAGCAATGTCGCAAGTGAGGTAATCTTCACACAACCCATGTAATACATAAGGGAAAGAAATACATAGTTGGCTTACAAATGCCACTTCACACAATTACATGAATAAAGCATTACATCATCCAAATACAATCAAGGCCCGACTACGGAGCCAAAATAAAAGAAGACTACCCCAAATGCTACCCAGATCCCCGATCGACCCCAACTGGGCTCCACTACTGATCAACTAGAACGAAACAACATAAAGGACAAGATCTTCCTCGAGCTCCTCCTTGAGCTCGGTTGCGTCATCCGCACGGTTCAACAGCACCTGCAAGCTGGTTTTGGAAGTATCTGTGAGTCACGGGGACTCAGCAATCTCACACCCTCGCGATCAAGACTATTTAAGCTTATAGGAAGGGTAAAAGGTATGATGTGGAGCTGCAGCAAGCGACTAGAATATATGGTGGCTAACATACGCAAATGAGAGCGAGAAGAGAAGGCAAAAGCATGGTCGATAAACTATGATCAAGAAGTGATCCAAGTCTACTTACGTCAAGCATTACTCCAACACCGTGTTCACTTCCCGGACCCCGCCGAGAAGAGACCATCACGGTAACACACGCGGTTGATGTATTTTAATTAAGGTCAACTTCAGGTTTTCTACAACCGGACATTAACAAATTCCCATCTGCCCATAACCGCGGGCACGGCTTTCGAAAGTTCAAATCCTTGCAGGGGTGTCCCAACTTAGCCCATCACAAGCTCTCACGGTCAACGAAGGATATTCCTTCTAGCGGGAAGACCCGATCAGGCTCGGAATCCCGGTTACAAGACATCCTCGACAATGGTAAAACAAGTCCAGCAAGACCACCCGTTGTGCCGACAATCCCGATAGGAGCTGCACATATCTCGTTCTCAGGGCACACCGGATAAGCTAAGCGTACGGGAGGCAACGTAACCCAAGTTGCCAAGGGACGGCCCCGCACGGTGCTCTGGGTTGGGCCAACACTTAGACAAGCACTGGCCCGGGGGTTTAAAATAAAGATGACCCTTGAGCCGGCTGACTCAAGGGAAAGAAAAGGCTAGGTGGCGAATGGTAAAACCAATGTTGGGCCTTGCTGGAGGAGTTTTATTCAAGGCGAACTGTCAAGGGGTTCCCATTATAACCCAACCGCGTAAGGAACGCAAAATCCGGGAACATAACATCGATATGACGGAAACTAGGGCGGCAAGAATGGAACAAAACACCAGGCATAAGGCCGAGCCTTCCACCCTTTACCAAGTATATAGATGCATTAATTAAATAAGAGATATTGTGATATCCCAACAAGTAAACATGTTCCAACAAGGAACAAACTTCAATCTTCACCTGCAACTAACAACGCTATAAGAGGGGCTGAGCAAAGCGGTAACATAGCCAAACAACGGTTTGCTAGGACAAGGTGGGTTAGAGGCTTGGCTTAACAATTTGGGAGGCATGATAAGCAAGTGGTAGGTATCGCAGCATAGGCATAGCAAAAGAGCGAGCAACTAGCAAGCAAAGATAGAAGTGATTTCGAGGGTACGGTCATCTTGCCTGAAATCCCGCAAGGAAGAAGAACGAGTCCATGAAGAAGACAAACAGATGTAGTCAAACGGGTCCTCACAAACGCGACGTTATCGGAACCAACCCGAAGAAGCAACACCGGAAAGAAGCAAACAACATAGTAAACAACCACCACATAGACATGGCACGGTGCGCAAACAAGTATGATGCATGTCCGGTTTAATGAGGCATGGCATGGCAAAAAGCACAAACAACACTACAAATTAAGTGGAGCTCAATATGCAACGAGTTGCATATTGACGAAACACCATGACAAGTTATTTAGTTCGATCTCGTTTATGTACCCATCAATATTAAATGTTTTTAAACATGGCAAGAGGTGAAGCATAACAAAACTACATCATCTAAACAATTTAAATGGGGCCGGACAAAACAAATAACGAATCCATTAAATCCCCATATGCATTAGTAAATTAATGCAAACAACAATTTAAACCATCTTAATGTTGTTAACATGATGCGGATGACATGTTCAAGTTTTATGCAATTTTAAAAAAAATGTTGACAAGAGCATTATGAAGCATTTGTCATCGTGGCGGAAACGAAAATGGGGTGCCATGGCAATGATAACGAAAACGGTGCCATGGCAGCGTTCCGGTTCCGGTAACTCGATTGAGATACCGATGCAAAAGACAAATGTGTGGATGCGTGCAAAAGATGGTGGGGCACTCCCAGATACCGGGTGTCCCATGAGTCGACGATGGTGACAATGCAAAAGAGGGGCAACGTGCACCGACAATTCGAGCACGAAGCAAGCACAAGCATCTCATACATCACACATGCATTCGTTCACGGGCATTCGTCTCGGGGTTATACCTTCGAAGCGTGCGTTGTCGAAATGGACCAAGTTCGGTGCGGTGTAGGGGAAGTAGACGTTATCGGGACGTACGTATTGGAAGTAGTCGTTCTCGCATGCTCTAGGGTCGACGGAAGAGGTTCTCGCAATCTCGGCGACGGTAGTTATACATGTAGGCGGTAGATGAACTTGACGGTTCCGTTACCCGGTTCTTCGGAGATGGAAGTAGTCGTACACGTTTTCATAGAGGTTCGGGGTCAACGACACAAAACTTGACGTCCACGGGGTCTTCGATGGTTGACGGTAGTGGTACTCGGGTCATCGGCGACGGTAGTTGTACTCGGGTCATCGGCAACGGTAGTTGTTCTATGCATCGGGCATCAAGGTACTAGCCGAGGTGCTTGTCGTACTTAGCAGTTCCGAAGACGGCGGTAGACGAACTTGACGCGTCGTCGTGGTACTTGTTGGTCTTGGTCGAGGCGGCAAAACGTAGTCGAACTTGAGGTGGCCTTGACGATCCCAAAAACATTCCTGCTCGAGGAGGTCTCTGTCTTGGTCTTCACTAGGCGTGGTACTTGGCGAAAAGGGATCTCCGAAGGCGGCCTTGCGTCCCTGGATTCCGTGGCCTGTCGAGCTGCGCAGTGGGCACGACCCACGGGACGAAGCAGAGAAGGGCGACCCGTTTATATGAGTTGACCACGTAGTCAACCGATGAGGGCGCTTGCATCTGCGCCGTTGCAGAGGCAGGCAACATGGAGGAAGCCGAGCAGCTGCAGCTTGTAGGAGGCGACGGGCTGGACGTATCCGTGGATGAGGTGGCCCTAGACGACGACGGCGGAGCGGACCTTGCCGGAGAATAGGTCGGGGACGGACGAGGGAAGACGGATCCGTTCGATTCCCGGCTAGAACGAGTGCAGAACGGCGGCAAGGCGGAGCATGGTAGAGCCGGCCATCCATGGCGGGGCAGAGCCGCGAGGAGCGCAGACGGGGGCGACGGGAGCCGGCGGGGCTCCTGTTGGGCGCAGAGGAACGACGGCTGCAGACGCGGGCACTCAAGGAGCTCCTCTCCTCGAGTGCTCGGCGACGGGGACTTCGCGAGGAGGAGGCACGCAAGAGGCAGGAGGTGAGGCATACAGGAGGCAGCGGCCCACTAGTCGGCCACGGCTGGAAGCGGAGGACACCGGGTGCAGGCGCATCGGGCGCGCCCAAGGGAGGCGGCTTGAGGAAGAACGAGAGAGGGGAACGAAGGAGAGGGAGGTTGGCGCTGCTCCAGGGAAAGAGATCGAGGGAGAGAAGGAGGAGCGATGCGGGAGGGAAGACGAGGTGGGAGGCGGCGCTGGATGAGGACGAGAGGGAGAGGAGATGGGCTCTCTCCCTGTGCTAGGGTTAGCTGGGGAGTGGGCCTTGGGAGGCCGGCCCAATGGAGAGGAAAACGGCTAGGGGCTTGCTGGGCTGCTCTCTCTCCTACTCTCTTCCTCATTTCCTTTTATTTGCCAAAATAGCAAATAGCAAAGGCATAAATAGGAGAAAGAAAAGGTTGGAGAAGGAATTTGGGCACTGGGATAATTTTCCCGGACTCACAAAAATGCGCTTATCCCAAGAAAATAGAAGTGAGCATGAATGCAAGATTTAAATTCAAATTCATTTGAATTTAAATCAAATGGTTTGAACAAGGACGAGGATTTCAAAACGCCCAAAAATCTTGAGAATTTAGAAGGAGCCTCGATAAATGGAGAAAGAATTATGGAGAAAGTTTGGAGAACAAACATGAAGCAAAAGGCATGAGAATTGAATTGCAAGTGTGTTATGGTGATTCCAAAGTTAATGGAATATTTTAATATAGCTCTCTAAATATCGAGAGGATATGTTGTAAAGAGAATCACCATGTGAATTCCCTCGGTTTAAATGGACCGAAGATCCATACGGTTTATTTATTTGAGTTGCAAAAGATTTATGAGATGATGACATGATGCAATGCAAAAATAAAAGGGCAGGCACAAATGAAACACACGGCGAAACCCGGAACATATGGAAGGCATCTGAAGCTCCGGTCTTGGGGCGTCACACTTAATGATAGCAAAAAGATTGGGATGAACACTTATAGATTTAATATCCGCATTTTCCTTACTAGATGATTCACCCTTATTTTTAGGAACATACATAAGCTTGGCAACTTTAGGGGAGGAACTTGGAGTATTCTTTACGGAAGAAAAGGCGGTTCCCAAATTGGTAATAATATTCTCAAATTTATCGATCCTAACGGAATCGTGATTTATTTTCTCATTAACTATGGGTTTCTTTTCTTTAATATCTTTCAAAGTAACTCCAACTTTAGATCCATATTGAGAGATTCGGCTGTGAATCTTTTTATCCAAATTTTCAACTAACTCTATGGTAGCAACCTTATTTTCAATAATTTCAAGCCTTTGCATTACATGCTCCAAAGTTAATATATTTCCATTAACCAAAAGAGGGGGGAGCCAAATAAATCTAACATAGCATTATAAGAATCAAAAGTATGGCTACCCAAAAAATTCCCTCCGGTAATAGTATCAAGAACATAACGGTGCCAAGGAGTAATGCCTACATAAAAATTGCGAAGGAGAATGGTAGTAGATTGCTTCCTAGCAGATTTATTTTGAGCATTGCAAATTCTATACCAAGCATCTTTTAGATTTTCACCCTCCCTTTTCTTAAAATTTAGAATTTCATTCTCGGGAGACAACGGAGAAGATAAGGGACTAGCCATAATGACAAGCAAGCAAACTAACACACAAGCAAACAAAAGGCAAGCGGACAAAAAGGGGCAAATAGAGAAAGAGAGGGAGGATAGAGAGAGAGAGGGCGAATAAAATGGCAAGGGTGAATTGGGGGGAGAGGCAAACGAGAGGCAAATGGCAAATAATGTAATGCGGGAGATAAGGGTATGTGATGGGTACTTGGTATGTTGACTTTTGCGTAGACCTCCCCGGCAACGGCGCCAGGATCCCTTCTTGCTACCTCTTTTAGCACTGCGTTGGTTTTCCCCGAAGAGGAAGGGATGATGCAGCAAAGTAGCATAAGTATTTCCCCTCAGTTTTTGAGAAGCAAGGTATCAATCCAGTAGGAGGCTACACGCGAGCCCCTCGTACCTGCACAAAACAAATAAATCCTCGCAACCAACGCAAATAGGGGTTGTCAATCCCTATAGGGCCACTTATGAGAGTGAGATCTGATAGATATGATAAGATAATTTTGTGGTATTTTTATGATAAAGATGCAAGGTAAAATAAAGGCAAAGTAAATAGCAAAGTAAATAACTAAGTAGTAGGAGATTGATATGATAAAGATAGACCCGGGGGCCATAGATTTCACAAGTGGCTTCTCTCGAGAGCAGAAGTATTCTACGGTGGGTGAACAAATTACTATTGAGCAATTGACAGAATTGAGCATAGTTATGAGAATATCTAGGCATGATCATCTATATAGGCATCACATTCGAGACAAGTAGACCGACTCTTGCCTGCATCTACTACTATTACTCCACTCATCGACCGCTATCCAGCATGCATCTAGAGTATTAAGTTAAAAACAGAGTAACGCCTTAAGCAAGATGACATGATGTAGAGGGATAGACTCATGCAATATGAAGAAAACCCCATCTTGTTATCCTCGATGGCAACAATACAATACGTGCCTTTCTGCCCTTACTGTCATCGGGAAAGGACACCGCAAGATTGAACCCAAAGCTAAGCACTTCTCCCATTGCAAGAAAGATCAATCTAGTAGGCCAAACCAAACTTATAATTCGAAGAGACTTGCAAAGATAACCAATCATACATAAAAGAATTCAGAGAAGATTCAAATATTATTCATAGATAGACTTGATCATCAACCCACAATTCATCGGTCTCAACAAACACACCGCAAAAAGAAGATTACATCGAATAGATCTCCACAAGAGAGGGGGAGAACATTGTATTGAGATCCAAAAAGAGAGAAGAAGCCATCTAGCTACTAACTATGGACCCGTAGTGTTGGGGAACGTAGTAATTTCAAAAAAATTCCTACGCACACGCAAGATCATGGTGATGCATAGCAACGAGGGGAGAGTCTGATCTACGTACCCTTGTAGATCGCAACGGAAGCGTTGACACAACATACAGGAAGTAGTCGTACGTCTTCTTCCCGATCCGACTGATCCAAGCACCGTTACTCTGGCACCTCCGAGTTCTTAGCACACGTACAGCTCGATGACGATCCCCGGGCTCCGATCCAGCAAAGCTTCGGGGAGGAGTTCCATCAGCACGACGGCGTGATGACGATCTTGATGTTCTACCGACACAGGGCTTCGCCTAAGCACTACAACGATATGATCGAGGTGGAATATGGTGGCAGGAGGCACCGCACACGGCTAAGGAATGATCTCAATGATCAACTTGTGTGTTTAGAGGTGCCCCCCGCCTCCGTATATAAAGGAGCCAAGGGGGAGGGTGCGGCCGGGCAGGAGGAGTCCTACTCCTACCGGGAGTAGGACTCCCCCCCCAATCCTAGTTGGACTAGGATTCCCCGAGGGGGAAAGAGAGAGAGGGGGGGGGCGGCCACCTCTCCTAGTCCTAATAGGACTAGGGGAGGGGGGAGGCGCGTGGCCACCTTGGGCTGCCCCTTTCTCCTTTCCACTAAAGCCGATTAAGGCCCATATGGCTCCCGGGGGGTTCCGGTTACATCCCGGTACTCCGGTAAAATCCCGATTTCACCCGGAACACTTCCGATATCCAAATATAGGCTTCAAATATATCAATATTTATGTCTCGACCATTTCGAGACTCCTCGTCATGTCCGTGATCACATCCGGGACTCCGAACTAACTTCGGTACATCAAAATGCATAAACTCATAATAACTGTCATCGTAACGTTAAGCGTGCGGACCCTACGGTTCGAGAACAATGTAGACATGACTGAGACACATCTCCGGTCAATAACCAATGGCGGGACCTGGATGCCCATATTGGCTCCTACATATTCTATGAAGATCTTTATCGATCAGACCGCATAAAAACATACGTTGTTCCCTTTGTCATCGGTATGTTACTTGCCCGAGATTTGATCATCGGTATCCAATACCTAGTTCAATCTCGTTATCGGCAAGTCTCTTTACTCGTTTCGTAATGCATCATCTCGCAACTAACTCATTAGTCGCAATGCTTGCAAGGCTTATGTGATGTGCATTACCGAGAGGGCCCAGAGATACCTCTCCGACAATCGGAGTGACAAATCCTAATCTCAAAATACGCCAACCCAACATCTACCCTTGGAGACACTTGTAGAACTCCTTTATAATCACCCAGTTACGTTGTGATGTTTGGTAGCACACAAAGTGTTCCTCCGGTAAGCGGGAGTTGCATAATCTCATAGTCATAGGAACATGTATAAGTTATGAAGAAAGCAATGGCAACATACTAAACGATCGGGTGCTAAGCTAATGAAATGGGTCATGTCAATCAGATCATTCAACTAATGATGTGACCTCGTTAATCAAATAACAACACTTTGTTCATGGTTAGGAAACATAACCATCTTTGATTAACAAGCTAGTCAAGTAGAGGCATACTAGTGACACTAAGTTTGTCTATGTATTCACACATGTATTATGTTTCCGGTTAATACAATTCTAGCATGAATAATAAACATTTATCATGATATAAGGAAATAAATAATAACTTTATTATTGCCTCTAGGGCATATTTCCTTCAGTCTCCCACTTGCACTAGAGTCAATAATCGAGATTACACAGTAATGATTCTAACACCCATGGAGCCTTGGTGCTGATCATGTTTTGCTCATGGAAGAGGCTTAGTCAACGGGTCTGCAACATTCAGATCCGTATGTATCTTGCAAATCTCTATGTCTCCCACCTGGACTAGATCCCGGATGGAATTGAAGCGTCTCTTGATGTGCTTGGTCCTCTTGTGAAATCTGGATTCCTTTGCCAAGGCAATTGCACCAGTATTGTTACAAAAGATTTTCATTGGACCCGATGCACTAGGTATGACACCTAGATCGGATATGAACTCCTTCATCCAGACTCCTTCGTTCGCTGCTTCCGAAGCAGCTATGTACTCCACTTCACATGTAGATCCTGCTACGACACTTTGTTTAGAACTGCACCAACTGACAGCTCCACCGTTTAATGTAAACACGTATCCGGTTTGCGATTTAGAATCGTCCGGATCAGTGTCAAAGCTTGCATCAACGTAAACTTTTACGGTGACCTCTTTGTCACCTCCATATACGAGAAACATATCCATAGTCCTTTTCAGGTATTTCAGGATGTTCTTGACTGCTGTCCAGTGATCCACTCCTGGATTACTTTGGTACCTCCCTGCTAAACTTATAGCAAGGCACACATCAGGTCTGGTACACAGCATTGCATACATGATAGAGCCTATGGCTGAAGCATAGGGAACATCTTTCATTTTCTCTCTATCTTCTGTAGTGGTCGGGCATTGAGTCTGACTCAACTTCACACCTTGTAACACAGGCAAGAACCCTTTCTTTGCTTGATCCATTTTGAACTTCTTCAAAATTTTGTCAAGGTATGTGCTTTGTGAAAGTCCAATTAAGCGTCTCGATCTATCTCTATAGATCTTAATGCCCAATATGTAAGCAGCTTCACCGAGGTCTTTCATTGAAAAACTCTTATTCAAGTATCCCTTTATGCTATCCAGAAATTCTATATCATTTCCAATCAGCAATATGTCATCCACATATAATATCAGAAATGCTACAGAGCTCCCACTCACTTTCTTGTAAATACAGGCTTCTCCAAAAGTCTGTATAAAACCAAATGCTTTGATCACACTATCAAAGCATTTATTCCAACTCCGAGAGGCTTGCACCAGTCCATAAATGGATCGCTGGAGCTTGCACACTTTGTTAGCTCCCTTTGGATCGACAAAACCTTCCGGTTGCATCATATACAACTCTTCTTCCAGAAATCCATTCAGGAATGCAGTTTTGACATCCATCTGCCAAATTTCATAATTATGAAATGCGGCAATTGCTAACATGATTCGGACAGACTTAAGCATCGCTACGGGTGAGAAGGTCTCATCGTAGTCAACCCCTTGAACTTGTCGAAAACCTTTTGCGACAAGTCGAGCTTTATAGACAGTAACATTACCGTCAGCGTCAGCCTTTTTCTTGAAGATCCATTTATTCTCAATTGCTTGCCGATCATCGGGCAAGTCAACCAAAGTCCATACTTTGTTCTCATACATGGATCCCATCTCAGATTTCATGGCTTCAAGCCACTTTGCGGAATCTGGGCTCACCATCGCTTCTTCATAGTTCGTAGGTTCATCATGATCTAGTAGCATGACTTCCAGAACTGGATTACCGTACCACTCTGGCGTGGATCTTACTCTGGTTGATCTACGAGGTTCAGTAGTATCTTGTTCTGAAGTTTCATGATCATTATCATTAACTTCCTCACTTATTGGTATAGGTGTCACAGAAACAGTTTTCTGTGATGTACTACTTTCCAACAAGGGAGCAGGTACAGTTACCTCATCAAGTTCTACTTTCCTCCCACTCACTTCTTTCGAGAGAAACTCCTTCTCAAGAAAGTTTCCAAATTTAGCAACAAAAGTCTTGCCTTCGGATCTGTGATAGAAGGTGTATCCAATAGTTTCCTTTGGATATCCTATAAAGACACATTTCTCCGATTTGGGTTCGAGCTTATCAGGTTGAAGCTTTTTCACATAAGCATCGCAGCCCCAAACATTCAGAAACGACAACTTTGGTTTCTTGCCAAACCATAGTTCATAAGGCGTCGTCTCAATGGATTTTGATGGTGCCCTATTTAACGTGAATGCGGCCGTCTCTAAAGCATAACCCCAAAACGATAGCGGTAAATCAGTAAGAGACATCATAGATTGCACCATATCTAGTAAAGTACGATTACGACGTTCGGACACACCATTACGCTGTGGTGTTCCGGGTGGCGTGAGTTGCGAAACTATTCCACAATTTTTCAAATGTACACCAAACTCGTAACTCAAATATTCTCCTCCACGATCAGATCGTAGAAACTTTATTTTCTTGTTACGATGATTTTCCACTTCACTCTGAAATTCTTTGAACTTTTCAAATGTTTCAGACTTATGTTTCATTAAGTAGATATACCCATATCTGCTTAAATCATCTGTGAAGGTGAGAAAATAACGATATCCGCCACGAGCCTCAATATTCATCAGACCACATACATCTGTATGTATGATTTCCAACAAATCTGTTGCTCTCTCCATAGTACCGGAGAACGGTGTTTTAGTCATCTTGCCCATGAGGCACGGTTCGCAAGTACCAAGTGATTCATAATCAAGTGGTTCCAAAAGTCCATCAGTATGGAGTTTCTTCATGCGCTTTACACCGATATGACCTAAACGGCAGTGCCACAAATAAGTTGCACTATCATTATCAACTCTGCATCTTTTGGCTTCTACATTATGAATATGTGTATCACTACTATCGAGATTTAACAAGAATAGACCACTCTTCAAGGGTGCATGACCATAAAAGATATTACTCATATAAATAGAACAACCATTATTCCCTGATTTAAATGAATAACCATCTCGCATTAAACAAGATCCAGATATAATGTTCATGCTCAACGCTGGCACCAAATAACAATTATTTAGGTCTAATATTAATCCCGAAGGTAGATGTAGAGGTAGCGTGCCGACCGCGATCACATCGACTTTGGAACCGTTTCCCACGCGCATCGTCACCTCGTCCTTAGCCAATCTTCGCTTAATCCGTAGTCCCTGTTTCGAGTTGCAAATATTAGCAACAGAACCAGTATCAAATACCCAGGTGCTATTGCGAGCATTAGTAAGGTACACATCAATAACATGTATATCACATATACCTTTGTCCACCTTGTCATCCTTCTTATCCGCCAAATACTTGGGGCAGTTCCGCTTCCAGTGACCAGTCTGCTTGCAGTAGAAGCACTCAGTTTCAGGCTTAGGTCCAGAATTGGGTTTCTTCTCTTGAGCAGCAACTTGCTTGCCGTTCTTCTTGAAGTTCCCCTTCTTCTTCCCTTTGCCCTTTTTCTTGAAACTAGTGGTTTTGTTAACCATAAACACTTGATGCTCCTTTTTGATTTCTACCTCCGCAGCTTTCAGCATTGCGAAGAGCTCTGGAATAGTCTTGTTCATCCCTTGCATATTATAGTTCATCACGAAGCTCTTGTAGCTTGGTGGTAGTGATTGGAGAATTCTGTCAATGACGCAATCATCTGGAAGATTAACTCCCAATTGAATCAAGTGATTATTATACCCAGACATTTTGAGTATATGCTCACTGACAGAACTGTTCTCTTCCATCTTGCAGCTATAGAACTTATTGGAGACTTCATATCTCTCAATCCAGGCATTTGCTTGAAATATTAACTTCAACTCCTGAAACATCTCATATGCTCCATGACGTTCAAAACGTCGTTGAAGTCCCGATTCTAAGCCGTAAAGCATGGCACACTGAACTATCGAGTAGTCATCAGCTTTGCTCTGCCAGACGTTCATAACATCTGGTGCTGCTCCAGCAGCAGGCCTGGCACCCAGCGGTGCTTCCAGGACGCAATTCTTCTGTGCAGCAATGAGGATAATCCTCAAGTTACGGACCCAGTCCGTGTAATTGCTACCATCATCTTTCAACTTTGCTTTCTCAAGGAACGCATTAAAATTCAACGGAACAACAGCACGAGCCATCTATCTACAATCAACATAAACAAGCAAGATACTATCGGGTACTAAGTTCATGATAAATTTAAGTTCAATTAATCACATTACTTAAGAACTCCCACTTAGATAGACATCCCTCTAATCCTCTAAGTGATCACGTGATCCAAATCAACTAAACCATGTCCGATCATCACGTGAGATGGAGTAGTTTCATCGGTGAACATCATTATGTTGATCATATCTACTATATGATTCATGCTCGACCTTTCGGTCTCCGTGTTCCGAGGCCATATCTGTATATGCTTGGCTCGTCAAGTATAACCTAAGTATTCCGTGTGTGCAACTGTTTTGCACCCGTTGTATTTGAACGTAGAGCCTATCACACCCGATCATCACGTGGTGTCTCAGCACGAAGAACTTTCGCAACGGTGCATACTCAGGGAGAACACTTCTTGATAATTTAGTGAGAGATCATCTTATAATGCTACCGTCAATCAAAGCAAGATAAGATGCATAAAAGATAAACATCACATGCAATCAATATAAGTGATATGATATGGCTATCATCATCTTGTGCTTGTGATCTCCATCTCCGAAGCACCGTCATGATCACCATCGTCACCGGCGCGACGCCTTGATCTCCATCGTAGCATCATTGTCGTCTCGCCAATCTTATGCTTCCACGACTATCGCTACCGCTTAGTGATAAAGTAAAGCATTACATCGCGATTGCATTGCATACAATAAAGCGACAACCATATGGCTCCTGCCAGTTGCCGATAACTCGGTTACAAAACATGATCATCTCATACAATAAAATTTAGCATCATGTCTTGACCATATCACATCACAACATGCCCTGCAAAAACAAGTTAGACGTCCTCTACTTTGTTGTTGCAAGTTTTACGTGGCTGCTACGGGTAAAGCAAGAACCAATCTCACCTACGCATCAAAACCACAACGATAGTTTGTCAAATAGACTCCGTTTTAACCTTTGCAAGGACCGGGCGTAGCCACACTCGGTTCAACTAAAGTTGGAGAGACAGTCGCTCGCAAGCCACCTGTGTGCAAAGCACGTCGGGGGAACCGGTCTCGCGTAAGCGTACGCGTAAGGTTGGTCCGGGTCGTCTCGTCCAGCAATACCGCCGAACCATAGTATGACATGCTGGTAGGCAGTATGACTTATATCGCCCACAACTCACTTGTGTTCTACTCGTGCAAATAACATCAAACCATAAAACCTAGGCTCTGATACCACTGTTGGGGAACGTAGTAATTTCAAAAAAATTCCTACGCACACGCAAGATCATGGTGATGCATAGCAATGAGGGGAGAGTCTGATCTACGTACCCTTGTAGATGGCAACGGAAGCGTTGACACAACATAGAGGAAGTAGTCATACGTCTTCTTCCCGATCTGACCGATCCAAGCACCGTTACTCCGGCACCTCCGAGTTCTTAGCACACGTACAGCTCGATGATGATCCCCGGGCTCCGATCCAGCAAAGCTTCGGGGAGGAGTTCCGTCAGCACGACGGCGTGATGACGATCTTGATGTTCTACCGACGCAGGGCTTCGCCTAAGCACTACAACGATATGATCGAGGTGGAATATGGTGGCAGGGGGCACCGCACACGGCTAAGGAACGATCTCAATGATCAACTTGTGTGTTTAGAGGTGCCCCCTGCCTCCGTATATAAAGAAGCCAAGGGGGAGGGTGCGGCCGGCCAGGAGGAGGGCGCAGGAGGAGTCCTACTCCTACCGGGAGTAGGACTCCCCCCCCCCCCAATCCTAGTTGGACTAGGATTCCCCGAGAGTAGGATTCCCCCGGCCACCTCTCCTAGTCCTAATAGGACTAGGGGAGGGGGGAGGCGCGTGGGCACCTTGGGCTGCCCCTTTCTCCTTTCCACTAAAGCCCATTAAGGCCCATATGGCTCCCGGGGGGTTCCGGAAACCTCCCGGTACTCCGGTAAAATCCCGATTTCACCCGGAACACTTCCGATATCCAAATATAGGCTTCCAATATATCGGTCTTTATGTCTCGACCATTTCGAGACTCCTCGTCATGTCCGTGATCACATCCGGGACTCTGAACTAACTTCGGTACATCAAAATGCATAAACTCATAATAACTGTCATCGTAATGTAAAGCGTGCGGACCCTACGGTTCGAGAACAATGTAGACATGACTGAGACACATCTCCGGTCAATAACCAATAGCGGGACCTGGATGCCCATATTGGCTCCTACATATTCTACGAAGATCTTTATCGGTCAGACCGCATAACAACATACGTTGTTCCCTTTGTCATCGGTATGTTACTTGCCCAAGATTCGATCGTCGGTATCCAATACCTAGTTCAATCTCGTTATCGGCAAGTCTCTTTACTCGTTTCGTAATGCATCATCTCGCAACTAACTCATTAGTCGCAATGCTTGCAAGGCTTATGTGATGTGCATTACCGAGAGGGCCCAGAGATACCTCTCTGACAATCGGAGTGACAAATCCTAATCTCAAAATATGCCAACCCAACATCTACCTTTGGAGACACCTGTAGAACTCCTTTATAATCACCCAGTTACATTGTGACGTTTGGTAGCACACAAAGTGTTCCTCCGGTAAATGGGAGTTGCATAATCTCATAGTCATAGGAACATGTATAAGTTATGAAGAAAGCAATAGCAACATACTAAACGATCGGGTGCTAAGCTAATGAAATGGGTCATGTCAATCAGATCATTCAACTAATGATGTGACCTCGTTAATCAAATAACAACACTTTGTTCATAGTTAGGAAACATAACCATCTTTGATTAACGAGCTAGTCAAGTAGAGGCATACTAGTGACACTAAGTTTGTCTATGTATTCACACATGTATTATGTTTCCGGTTAATACAATTCTAGCATGAATAATAAACATTTATCATGATATAAGGAAATAAATAATGACTTTATTATTGCCTCTAGGGCATATTTCCTTCACGTAGGTCTGAAGTAAACTACTCACACTTCATCAGAGAGGCTATGGTGTTGATGTAAAAGCCCTCCGTGATTGATGCCCCCTCCGGTGGAGCTCCGGAACAGGCCCCAAGATGGGATCTCGTGGATACAGAAAGTTACGGCGGTGGAATTAGGGTTTTGGCTCCTCTTCTAATCATTTGGGGGTACGTGGATATATATAGGAGGAAGAAGTACGTCGGTGGAGCAACAGGGGGCCCACGAGGGTGGAGGGCGCGCCTGGTGGGGCAGGCGTGCCCCCTACCTCGTGTCCTCCTGTTAATTGGCTTGACGTAGGGTCCAAGTCTCCTGAGTTGTATTCGATGAGAAAATCACGTTCCCGAAGGTTTCATTCCGTTTGGACTCCGTTTGATATTCCTTTTCTTCGAAACCCTAAAACAGGCAAAAAAACAGCAATTCTGTGCTGGGCCTCCGGTTAATAGCTTAGTCCGAAAAATAATATTAAAGGGATAATAAAGCCCAATAATGTCCAAAATAGTAGATAATATAGCATGGAGCAATCAAAAATTATAGATACGTTGGATACGTATCAATTGACAACCCCTTATCGCGTTGGTTGCGAGGAGTTATTTGTTTTGTGCAGGTATGAGGGACTCGCGCGTAGCCTCCTACTAGATTGATACCTTGGTTCACAAAAACTGGGGGAAATACTTATGCTACTTTGCTTCATCATCCATTCCTCTTCAACGAAATCCAATGCAATGCTCAAGAGGCAGTAGGTACCCCCCTGCCCCCGTATATAAAGGAGCAAGGGGGGAGGCCGGCTGGCCCTCCTAGGGTGCGCCAGGAGGAGGAGTCCTCCTCCTAGTAGGAGTATGACTCCCCTTTCCTACTCCTTCTAGGAGGAGGAAAGGAAGGTGGAAGGGGAGAAGGAAGGAGAGGGAGGAAAGGAGGAAAGGGGGCCGCCCCCCTAGTCCAATTCAATTTGGGCTAGGGGTCCGCGCGCCCTACCTCCTCTCTTCCACCACTTGGCCCATGAGGCCCAATACTTCTTCCCCGTATTCCCGTAACTCCCCGGTACTCTGAAAAATACCCGAATCACTCGGAACCTTTCCGATGTCCGAATATAGTCATCCAATATATCGATCTTTATGTCTCAGCCATTTCAAGACTCCTCGTCATGTCCCCGATCTCATCCGGGAATCCGAACTACCTTCAGTACATCAAATCACATAAACTCATAATACCGATAATCATCGAACGTTAAGCGTGCGGACCCTACGGGTTCGAGAACTATGTAGACATGACCGAGACACGTCTTCGGTCAATAACCAATAGCGGAACCTAGATGTTCATATTGGCTCCTACATATTCTATGAAGATCTTTATCGGTCAAACCGCATAACAACATACGTTGTTCCCTTTGTCATCGGTATGTTACTTGCCCGAGATTCGATCGTCGGTATCTCAATACCTAGTTCAATCTCGTTACCGGCAAGTCTTTTTACTTGTTCCGTAATGCACTATCCTGCAACTAACTCATTAGTTGCGTTGTTTGCAAGGCTTATAGTGATGTGCATTACTGAGAGGGCCCAAAGATACCTCTCCGACAATCGGAGTGACAAATCCTAATCTCGATTTATGCCAACTAAAGAAGTACCATCAGAGACACCTGTAGAGCACCTTTATAATCACCCAGTTACGTTGTGACATTTGGTAGCACACAAAGTGTTCCTCCGGTATTCGGGAGTTGCACAATCTCATAGTTAGAGGAACATGTATAAGTCATGAAGAAAGCAGTGGCAACAAACTAAACGATCATCGTGCTAAGCTAACGGAATGGGCCAAGTCAATCACATCATTCGCTAATGATGTGATCCCGTTAATCAAATGACAACTCATGTCTATGGCTAGGAAACTTAACCATCTTTGATTCAACGAGCTAGTCAAGTAGAGGCAAACTAGTGACACTCTGTTTGTCTATGTATTCACACATGTACTAAGTTTCCGGTAAATACAATTCTAGCATGAATAATAAACATTTATCATGATATAAGGAAATATAAATAACAACTTTAGTATTACCTCTAGGGCATATTTCCTTCAAAATAAACATTTGTCATGATATAAGGAAATATAAAATAACAACTTTATTATTGCCTCTAGGGCATATTTCCTTCGAGAACATCTCACAATAGTGTATAGAGGTAGTACTAGTCTTTAGTTGAGAGAGAATAAATCAAATTTTATAGTGGTTTCTTATCTTGTGTTGTGACTTATCTTGTTCGCAAAATTGCCTTAGATTATTCAAATTATCATCTTTTTTAGCTTGACACTAGCTTGATATCGACTCGACATTGTTACAAATTGAGTATGAGTCATTTTCTACAGCTCGACTTGAACTTCACTCGGCTTTAGCTCGCTTGAATTTTAGTATAAATTGAGCTGAGCTCTAGTCCAACTTGATCGAACTCGATGTTGGGGAACGTAGCATGCAATTTCAAAAAAATTCTTACGCTCACGCAAGATATATCTAGGAGATGCACAGCAACGAGAGGGGGAGAGTGTGTCCACGTACCCACGTAGACCGAAAGCGGAACCGTTAGTTTAACGCGGTTGATGTATTCGAACGTCTTCTCAATTCAACCGATCAAGTACCGAACGTATGGCACCTCCGAGTTCAGCACACGTTCAACTCGATGACGTCCCTCGAATTCTTGATCCTGCAAAGTGTCGAGGGAGAGTTTCATTAGCACGACGGCGTGGTGACGGTGATGGTAAAGTGATCCACGCAGGGCTTCGCCTAAGCACTACGACAATATGACCGAAGGAGTAAACGGTGGAGGGGGCGCCGCACAGGGCTTGGAACAATTTTTGTGTGTTCTAGTGGTGCCCTCCCCCCCCCCCCCCGCCCACATATATATAGGTGGGTGAGGGAGAGGGGTTGCAGGGGGCGCCCCAAGTAGGATTCCTACTTGGGCGCCTCCTCCAAGTTGGCCTCCCCCCTTCCATATCCATCGAGGGGGAAGGAAAGAGAGGGAGCAGGAGAAGGAAAGCGGGAGGCCGAATCCTCCCCTTTCCTTCTCCCTTCCCTTCCTTTCCTTCTCCTCCTATTTGGCCTATAGGGGTGCACCAGCCCCTTTTGGGGCTGGTCTTTCCAACTCTTGGCCCATTAGGCCCATATAGCTTACCAGGGTTTGTCCGGAACCCCTTCCGGTGACCCGATATGTACCCAGTACCCCCAGAACACTTTCGGTGTCCGAATACTATCGTCCTATATATGAATGTTTACCTCTCGACCATTTTGACACTCCTCGTCATGTCCATGATCTCATCCGGGACTCCGAGTAACATTCGGTCACCAAATCACATAACTCATATATACAAAATCGTCATCGAACGTTAAGAGTGCGGACCCTACGGGTTTGAGAACTATGTAGACATCACCGAGACACCTCTCTGGTCAATAACCAACAACGGAACCTGGATGCTCGCATTGGTTCCCACATATTCTACGAAGATCTTTATCGGACGTACCGTAATGACAACATATGTTATTCCCTTTGTCATCGGTATGTTACTTGCCCGAGATTCGATCGTCGGTATCTTCATACCTAGTTCAATCTCGTTACCGACAGATCTCTTTACTCGTTCCATAATGCATCATCCCGCTACTAACTCATTAGTCACATTGCTTGCAAGGCTTATTATGATGTGCATTACCGAGAGGGCCTAAAGATGCCTCTCCGATACTCGGAGTGACAAATCCTAATCTCGATCTATGCCAACCCAACAAACACCTTCGGAGATACCTGTAGAGCATATTTATAATCACCCAGTTATGTTGTGACTTTTGATAGCACAAGGTATTCCTCCGGTATTCAGAAGTTGCATAATCTCATAGTCAAAGGAATATGTATAAGTCATGAAGAAAGCAATAGCAATAAAACTTAACGATCATTATGCTAAGCTAATGGATGGGTCTTGTCCATAACATCATTCTCCTAATGATGTGATCCCATCCATCAAATGACAACACATGTCTATGGTTAGGAAACTTAACCATCTTTGATTAAAGAGCTAGTCTAGTAGAGGCTTACTAGGGACACTGTGTTTTCTCTATGTATCCACACATGTATCAAGTTTCCGGTTAATAAAATTCTAGCATGAATAATAAACATTCATCATGATATAAGGAAATATAAATAACAACTTTATTATTTCCTCTAGGGCATATTTCCTTCAGTCTCCCACTTGCACTAGAGTCAATAATCTAGTTCACATCGTCATGTGATTTAACACCAATAGTTCACATCTTTATGTGATTAGTTCACATCGCCATGTGACTAACACCCAAAGGGTTTACTTGATTCAATAATCTAGTTCACATCGCTATGTGATTAACACGCAAAGAGTACTAAGGTGTGATCCTATTTTGCTTCTGAGAGAAGTTTAGTCAACGGGTCTGCCACATTCAGAGCCGTATGTATTTTGCAAATTTTCTATGCCTACAATGCTCTGCATGGAGCTACTCTAGCTAATTGCTCCCACTTTCATATGTATCTAGATTGAGACTCAGAGTCATCCGGATCGGTGTAAAAGCTTGCATCGATGTAACTCTTTATGACAAACTCTTTAGCACCTCCATAACCGAGAAATATTTCCTTAGTCGTCTTAGGTAACTAATGATAATGTTGACCATTGTCCAGTGATCCACTCCTAGATCACTATCATACCCCCTTGCAAAACTCATGGAAAGGTACACAATAGGTATGGTACACAACATAGCATACTTTATAGAACCTATGGCTGAGGCATAGGGAATGACTTTCATTCTCTTTCTATTTTCTGCTGTGGTTGGGTTTTTTTGAGTCTTACTCGACTTCACACCTTACACAGACCTCCTTCTTTGGCTGATCCATTTTGAACTTCTTCAAAATCTTGTCAAGGTGTGTGCTTTGTGAAAGTCCTATTAAGCGTCTCAATCTATCCCTATAGATCTTGATGCCCAATATATAAGTAGCTTCACCGAGGTATTTCATTAAAAAACTCTTATTGAAGTATCCTTTTATGCTATCCAGAAATTCTATATCATTTCTAATCAACAATATATCATCCACATATAATATTAGAAATGCCAAAGAGCTCCCACTCACTTTCTTGTAAATACAGGTGTCACCATAAGTCTGTATAAAACCATATGCTTTGATCACCTTATCAAAGCGTATATTCCAACTCTGAAATGTTTGCTCTAGTCCATAGATGGATCGATGGAGTATGCACACTTTGTTAGCGCCTTTAGGATCGACAAAACTTTTTGGTTGCATCATATACAATCCTTCTTTAAGAAATCCATTAAGGAATGCAGTTTTGATATCCAGTTGCCAGATTTCATAAAATGTGGCAATTGCTAACATGATTCGGATAGACTTAAGCATCTCTACGAGTGAGAAAATCTCATCGTAGTCAACACCTTGAACTTTTCGAAAACCTTTTGCGACAAGTCGAGCTTTGTAGATAGTAACACTACCATTAGTGTCCGTCTTCCTCTTGAAGATCCATTCATTCTCAATGGCTTGCTGATCACTGGGCAAGTCCACCAAAGTCCATACTTTGTTCTCATACATGGATCCTATCTCAGATTTCATGGCCTCAAGCCATCTGTCGGAATATGGGCTCATCATAGCTTCTTCATAGTTCATAGGTTCGCCATGCTCTAACAATATGACTTCTAGGACAGGATTACCGTACCACTCTGGTGCGGAACGTGCTCTGTTCGACCTACGAGGTCCAATAGTAACTTGATCCAAAGTTTCATGATCATTATCATTAGCTTCCTCTCTAATTTGTGTATGCATCACGGGAACGGATTTCACCGATGTGCTACTTTCCAATTCGAGAGAAGGTACAATTACCTCATCAAGTTCTACTTTCCTCCCGCTCACTTCTTTCGTGAGAAACTCCTTCTCTAAAAAGCATCCATACTTAGCAACAAAGATCTTGCCTTCGGATCTGTGGTAGAAGTAGTACCCAACCGTTTCTTTTTGGGTATCCTATGAAGACACACTTCCTCGATTTGGGTTCGAGCTTTATCAGGCTGAAACTTTTTCAGATCAGCATCGCAACCCCAAACTTTAAGAAACGACACCTTAGGTTTCTTGCCAAACCACAGTTCATACGGTGTCGTCTCAATGGATTTAGATTGTGCCTATTTAACGTGAATGCAACTGTCTCTAATGCATAACCCCAAAATGATAGTGGTAAATCGGTAAGAGACATCATAGATCGCACCATATCCAATAAAGTATGGTTATGACGTTCAGACACACCATTAAGCTGTGGTGTTCCAGGTGGCGTGAGTTGTGAAACTATTCCACATTGTTTTAAATGAAGGCCAAATTCGTAACTCAAATATTCGCCTCCGCGATCAGATCGTAGAAACTTTATTTTCTTGTTACGATGATTCTCCACTTCACTATGAAGTTCTTTGAACTTTTCAAATGTTTTAGACTTGTGTTTCATTAAGTAGATATACTCATATCTGCTCAAATCATCTATGAAGGTTAGAAAATAAGGATACCCGCTGCGAGCCTCAACACTCACCGGACCGCATACATCGGTATGTATTATTTCCAATAAGTCAGTGGCTCGCTCCATTGTTCCGGAGAACGGAGTCTTAGTCATCTTGGCCATGAGACATGGTTCGCAAGTATCAATTGATTCATAATCAAGTGATTCCAAAAATCGATTCCGCATGGAGTTTCTTCATGCGCTTTACACCAATATGACCTAAACGACCGTGCCACAAATATGTTGCACCATCATTATCAACTTTGCATCTTTTGGCATCAATATTATGAATATGTTTATCACTGCGATCGAGATTCAATAAACCATTCAGCTCAGGTGTATGTGCTAGGGATCATAGCATGCAATTTCAAAAAATTCCCTACGATCACGCAAGATCTATCTAGGAGATGCATAGCAACGAGAGTGGGAGAGTGTGTCCATGTACCCTCATAGACCGAAAGCGGAAGCGTTAGTTTAATACGGTTGATGTAGTCGAACGTCTTGTCGATTCAACCGATCAAGTACCGAATGTACGGCACCTCCGAGTTCAGCACACGTTCAGCTCAATGATGTCCCTCGAACTCTTGATCTAGCAAAGTGTCAAGGGAGAGTTTCGTCAGCACGACGGTGTGGTGATGGTGATGGTGAGGTGATCCGCGCAGGGCTTTGCCTAAGCACTATGACAATATGACCGGAGGAGTAAACGGTGGAGGGGGCACCGCACACGGCTAAGAAACAATTGATGTGCTTTGGGGTGCCCCCTGTCCCCATATATAAAGGAGGAGAGGGGAGGAGGCCGGCCCTAGGGGGCACACCAAGTGGGGGGAAACCCACTAGGACTCCTAGTCCTAGTCGGTCCCCCTTCCTTCTTTCGAAGGGGGAAAGGGGGAAGGAGAGGGAGAGGGAGAAGGAAAGGAGGGCCATGCCCCCTCCCCTTGTCCAATTCGGACTCCCCATGGGGGGCCACCCCTTGTGGGCTGCCCTCTCTCTCTCCCCTATGGCCCATGTAGCCCATTACTTTCCCCGGGGGGTTCCGGTAACCCCTCGGTACTCCGATAAATATCTGAAACACTCCGAAACCATTCCGGTGTCCGAATACTATCATCCAATATATCAATATTTACCTATCGACCATTTCGAGCTCCTCGTCATGTCTGTGATCTCATCCGGACTCCGAACAATCTTCGGTCACCAAAACACATAACTCATAATACAAATCGTCATCGAACGTTAAGCGTGCGGACCCTACGAGTTCGAGAACTATGTAGACATGACCGAGACACATCTCTGATCAATAACCAATAGAGGAACTTGGATGCTCATATTGGTTCCTACATATTCTACGAAGATCTTTATCGGTCAAACCGCGATGACAACATACGTCAATCCCTTTGTCATCGGTATGTTACTTCCCGAGATTTGATCGTCAGTATCTTCATACCTAGTTGAATCTTGTTACCGGCAAGTCTCCTTACTCGTTCCGTGATGCATCATCCTGCAACTAACCCATTAGTCACATTGCTTGCAAGGCTTATCATGTTGTGCATTACCGAGAGGGCCCAGAGATACCTCTCCGATACTCGGAGTGACAAATCCTAATCTCGATCTATGCCAACCCAACAAACACCTTCGGAGATACCTGTAGAGCATCTTTATAATCACCTAGTTACATTGTGACGTTTGATAGCACACAAGGTATTCCTTCGGTATTCAAGAGTTGCATAATATCATAGTCAAAGGAATATGTATAAGTCATGAAGAAAGCAATAGCAATAAAACTTAACGATCATTATGTTAAGCTAACGGATGGGTCTTGTCCATCACATCATTCTCCTAATGATGTGATCCCTTTCATCAAATGACGACACATGTCTATGGTTAGGAAACTTATCCATCTTTGATTAACGAGCTAGTCTAGTAGAGGCATACTAGGGACACTATGTTTTGTCTATGTATTCACACAAGTATCAAGTTTCCGGTTAATACAAGTCTAGCATGAATAATAAACATTTATCATGATAAGGAAATATAAAATAACAACTTTATAATTGCCTCTAGGGCATATTTCCTTCAGTCTCCCACTTGCACTAGAGTCAATAATGTAGTTCACATCGCCATGTGATTTAACACCAATAGTCACATCTTTATGTGATTAACACCCATAGTTCACATCGCCATGTGACCAACACCCAAAGGGTTCACTAGAGTCAATAATCTAGTTCACATCACTATGTGATTAACACCCAAAGAGTACTAGGTGTGATCATGTTTTGCTTGTGAGAGAGGTTTAGTCAACGGGTCTGTCACATTCAGATCCGTATATATTTTGCAAATTTCTATGTCTATAATGCTCTGTGTGGAGCTACTCTAGCTAATTGCTCCCACTTTCAATATGTATCCAGATTGAGACTCAGAGTGTCGGGGGTGACTGATCCCCACGGACACCTATGGGACCACGGCGGACCGGGGCCCCTTTTCGGTTCGGCAGGGGGCGGAGAGTGCACGAAGAGCAGATCGAGGTGAACGCATGAGCGACGCGATCAGTTTACCCAGGTTCGGGCCGCACGGATGCGTAAAACCCTACTCCTGCCTTGGTTTGTATTGTGTTCTTGCTCGGGAGCGATGAATGCTATAGTACACTTGGGTGGCTAGCAAGACCGAGCATGGGAATGGTCGTCCTCCCCCTCCACTGTTGCACATGGGCCTCCTTTTATATGTCAAAGGGGTCACCGACAGGTGGCAACAGAGATGAGGGTAAAAAGGTAAAAGGGGTGGTAGTTGGCGCCATCGCTTTCTACAGTTGTATCATACCTAACCCTGACGGCAGGGGACAAAGGCATTAAATGCCTGTCTGTGCCGCCTAGACGATGCGGAAAGGGACCGTCAGGGGCGCCACCGTTTGCCACGATGGCTACCTTGTTAGCGCCTGCTTGCCACAGCATGCCCCTGGCTGCACAGCCTCCCGCCACGTATGCCAGGAATGGTCCCAGAGCGACACGTTGGTGGGTGAGCTGGAGCGCGGGCTGCGGAGTAGTAGCTTGCCGCGGCAAGCGCCTTGCCGCGGATGTTGTCTTGTCGCGTCCGGGAGCTTGTTGCTCACCGGGTCTTGTCGCGTCCGGGGGCTTGTCACTCACCAGGTCTTGCCGGGACGCGCAGCGCGTCGCAGCAAGCTTCTCGAGATGCCTTGGTTGGTCTTCCCGGCAAGCTCCTCTTGCCGGGGTCTTGTCTCCTTCCCGGCAAGCTCCTCTTGCCGGGGCCTTGGATACTTTGTTCTTGAATGGTTCCAAAGGAACCGCGGAGGGTCTTGGCAGTCGCCCGGCAAGCCTTGCCGCGGGGTGCTGCGACTGCCCGTGCACAAGTTCGGGATACTAAGGTACCCCTACTTTAGTATACCGACAGGAGCCCCCGGGCCTGGGCCATACACGGTACCGAGCGCTGTTGGGCCAGGCCCAAAACAGTGCACGGGCACGCGCAGCCTGGGCTACGCCTTATCTGACTCCGCATCCACCGCGCCCTCTCCGCACAGCACGCGTCAAACGCGGCATCGTGGGAGAGATCGTGGGCGGTTTTCAAGGTGCCCACTCCCCACGATCACGGGGTGGGGAGAGGTCGCCCCATCCGTCGCCTCGGTTCTGCATGCCTGCCACGCGGCTCCCATGCACTTGGGGTTGCAGACGGTGGAGGCGGGAAACGGGGCCGTCGTGGGTCGAGGCAGCGGGTCGGCCCCAGCTCCCTGCCTTCCCGTGTCTTGATTCGCTGAGCGGGGCGGCCGAGCCCCCTCCTTGCTCCTTCATAAAGAGCGGGAAGGGAGGACGGAAGCCTGCATTCTCTCATCTCCTCCTTCCTCTAGCTTCTGCTCCCCTTTCTCTCATTCGCCATGGAGAAAGGGAACCCTGGTCCTTCATCGGTGGCGGCGAGGGTTGCCGCCAGACAGCACATCCCTCCCTCTCCCGCACGCGTGGTGGCGGAGCCAGCCGTAAGGGGAAGAGGGAGGGGGCGAGGTCGTGGACGAGGTCGAGGACGAGGTTGAGGCGCTCGGGGAAGAGGTGGACGGGGCGGCGCGCCGGCTTCGCCTTCGCCGGCGGTTCCTCTTCCCACGGGGGTCCATATTGGGGACGACCCTTGCGAGTTCTTCGTCAGGCTGCACCGGGCGCCTCATCGTCGACTCCGACTCCCAGCTCCGTTCGTGAGCGTGATGGAGTTGGACCCGCCCGAGACACTGAGACTGCACATGAGGGGCTGTGGGATCAGCGGCACGCGAGTCCGCGTTGAAGTCCCAGCCCCCGGTGTGATGTATCTTGGTCGAGGGTGGAAGACGTTCGCCCGTATCCACAGCTTGACGGCGGGGCTCACCCTCCATTTTAAGTTGATGGAGGGCGATCTCCTCTCCATCAAGGTCTTCGGGTGCTTCGGCACTCGGGCAAAGTGCTGCGTGGACAGCTCCTCCCATAGCAAAGACTCCTCCTCGAGCGAGAGTGACGAGGAGGAGAGCGACAGCGACGACGAGGGTAGCGGGCGGCAGGTGGACGGGTCCGACTAGGTGTCGGGCGCCGCTCCGTGTGGCACCGGCGACCCCATCATCCGTGTCGCCGGCTCCTTGAACTCCCCGGGGTCGTCTCCTTGGGCGGCTGGCGTAGGGAGGCTGCGGAAGAGGAAGAGGGCTGGCGGCAAGGCCGTCAAGTTGGAGTATGAGGGCGTGGTGCCCTCGACAGCGTGCTGACGTCCTGCCGCCTCGTCTTCGAGCCCTGCTTCCGGCGCCGCCATCACCGTCCAGCCTTCGAACGGCCCCCGGGATGTTCTCTTGGTGTCTTCTGGCACCCGTAGCTCGCCTAGGTGCCCCTTTTGCCCTTTTCGCCTCCTTGACCTAACTCCTGAAGAGAGGGACAAGAAAGGGATTACGGGCATCTTATCTTTTTAATTTGTAAGCCTTCGGGCCTTAGTTGCATTTAAAATTTGTAATCCTCTCTTTCATGTTTTTCATCCTCTATGGACTGTACCTGAGTGGAATGTTTTTTAATGAAAAGGGGATGCTTGCCGGGTCGTTTGTCTCGCGGGTAGAACCCACGTCAAGGAGCAAATCCTTGGTATCTTTCAGATAGACACTTCTTCCCCAGCAACAGGCCCTGCCGTCTTCCCACGTCGCTCGACCTTTCTCACGCTTTTGACGGAGGCAGGGACGAGGCGGGTGCGCCCCCTCGTTTCATCCCTTTGCTGCCGCGACTACGACCAAACTTGGCCCCAGGAACGAGCCCCAGGGCCTAGATTTAAGGGAGCACGGTAGTTTTTAGGAAGAAACGAGGTTTCGTATTCCCCAATCCATAAGAGAATGCATGAAGAGGGATGAAAGACTTATCTGAGATTGCAGCCCCCGGCAACTCTGGCTTGCCGTGGGTGAATCTTGGTACTTGCAGCCCCCGGCAACACTGGCTTGCCGGGGCCCAGATGCCGGTATGTCCTCCTTCTCCTTTTCGTCCTCAGGCGGTCCGACAAGGATATGCGAGCCCTGCGAACCAAAGGAAACGAAAGAAAGGCAAAGGGACGCACACTGGACCTCTAAGTTAGGGGTTAGCCGCTGTTAAGCACTATCAACCCTAACCAAGGACGAGACTCGACCTAGCATGCATGCTATAACTCTGGGCACCAGCGCTTCATTTACTTGTGCTCAGGGTCTACGCCTGGCTTTGTACAAAGGATTACATGCAACAGCGGCAAGACTTGTACAAAAGGGTGGTTGCCGGACAGGGTCCGACAACCGCGCCTTACGGGTAAAACTTACGAAGATGCTCGATATTCCAGGAGTTGCTCACTGGTACGCCATCTTCGGTCTCCAGGCGGACAGCGCCAGGCCTGGTGACTCGTTTCACCCGGTAAGGGCCTTCCCACTTCGGCGTCAACTTGTTGGAATTCTTGGCGGACTGAACGCGCCGAAGAACAAGGTTGCCTTCCTCGAGACTTCTGGCGTTAACTTTGCGGCTATGATAGCGGCGCAAAGCTTGCTGGTAGCGAGCGGCTCGCACAGTAGCCTGAAGATGATCTTCCTCAAGGAGCAGCGCGTCATCTTGCCGCAGCTGCTCTTGCTCAAGCTCATCATAAGCGAGCACTCGAGGTGACCCGTATACGAGTTTCGTGGGGATAACTGCCTCCGCTCCATAGACTAGAGCGAAGGGTGTCTGGCCAGTGGCTCGATTTGGCGTCGTCCTGATCGACCAAAGAACCACCGACAGCTCCTCGATCCAGTTTCTTCCGCACTTGTGCAGCCTGTTGAAAGTTCTGGTCTTCAGCCCGCGCAGCACTTCAGCATTTGCCCTCTCGGCTTGACCGTTGCTTCTCGGGTGAGCAACAGAAGCGAAGCAGACCTTGGCGCCAAGATCTTGGATGTACTGCATGAAGGTGCGGCTCGTAAATTGTATATCGTTGTCGGTAATTATCCTGTTAGGGATCCCGTAACAGCAAACAATCGACCTGAAGAACTTGACTGCTGACTGTGCCGTCACTTTCCTCACTGGTTCCACTTCCGGCCACTTTGTGAACTTGTCGATTGCAATGTACAAGTACTCAAAGCCCCCGACAGCTCGGGGAAAGGGGCCGAGGATATCGAGCCCCCAGACCGAAAATGGCCAGGATAAAGGGATCATCTGGAGAGCTTGAGCTGGCTGGTGTATCTGCTTGGAATGGAACTGGCACGCTTCACACTTGGTTACTTGTGCAGTTGCATCCTGGAGGGCTGTCGGCCAGAAGAAGCCTTGCCGGAATGCTTTTCCGACAAGAGCTCTTGCGCCAATGTGGTGACCACATATGCCTCCATGTATCTCTGCCAACAGCTTTTGTCCATCTTCCCGGGGAATACACTTCAATTTCACACCGTTGAGTCTTCTTCTGTACAGTGTGTTGTCGATAAACTGGTACATACGAGACTGTCGGGCTACTCTTTCCGCTTCTTCTGGTTCCTCGGGAAGTTCTCCTGTCTGAAGGAAACGGACAATCTGTTGCGCCCATGTTGGAGCCTGTGGCTCGACAACAAGGACTAAAGGCGATTCTGCTGCTGCGGGAACATCTGCTTCCACGGTAAGAACCTGCGGCTCTGTCGGAGCTTGAAGTTCCCCGGCAAGCTTGCTGGAGCAAAACTTGTCGGGAGTGTCTGCTTCAACGGAACAAACCCTGGGGCTTGCCGGAGCAGACTGCTCCTCAGCATTCTTGGTGTTGATCTTGGGGACCTTTTTGGCGGCGGCTTCGGGAAGCTCTGCCGGGAAATAGTCGCCAGAAATCAACTTCCTCTTCTTGCTCTGTCCAGTTGATGGTGTTACAGACGGCTGAGTCAGCTTGAGCACAAAGATCCCTGGTTCCACAGGTAACTTAAGTGCTGCGCACTTTGACAGGCCATCGGCAATGTCGTTCTCAACTCTTGGAACATGTTCCATTTGCAGGCCGTGAAAGCGCTCTTCTAGCTTCCTCACTTCATCAACGTAAGCTTCCATCAACGGACTCTGGTAAACCTTGTTCACTTGGCGGACGACAAGCTGCGAGTCACCCCTGACAATTAACTTCTTAATCCCAAGTTCTGCCGCGATCCTGAGACCGGCAAGCAAGCCTTCATACTCTGCAGTATTGTTTGTCGCTTGCTCTTTGGGAAAGTGCATCTGGACTATGTACTTGAGGTGCTCTCCGGTGGGTGCGACAAGCAGCACACCAGCACCGGCGCCTTGCGGCGAGAAGGCACCATCAAAGTACATGAGCCACTCTTTGTTTGCTTCCTTGGCGGGGATGCTCGTCTCCGAAATTTCTTCGTCTGGAGTTGGCGTCCACTCTGCTATGAACTCTGCCAATGCTCTGCTCTGGATTGTTGATGTACTCTCAAACTTGAGGCCAAAGCTAGACAGTTCCAGTGCCCACTCGACAATCCCGCCTGTTGCTTCTGGATTTTGCAATATCCTCTTTAGCGGAAAGCGAGTGACAACTATGATTTCATGTGCCTGGAAGTAATGGCGCAGCTTTCTCGAGGCCATGAGAAGGCCGAAAAGCAACTTTTGCACACCAGAGTACCTTGACCTAGCCCCCTGCAGAAGGGAACTGACAAAGTAAACTGGGCGCTGCACCATCTTCTTCTGTATCTCCTCTTGCATCTGCGCAGATCCTTGCTTGTCGGGACCAGAGCCTGTCGGGGAAGCCCCCTGCTTGTCGCTGGATGTGCTTGCCGCGGTCGCTGGCTCGTCATCTGCCTCCCTTTCCGCTACTAACACAGCACTAACCACTTGATTGGTTGCCGCTATGTACAGCAGCAACTTCTCTTGTGGTTTAGGTGCGACAAGCGTTGGAGTGGAGGACAGGTATCTCTTCAAGTCTTGCAGTGCAGCCTCCGCTTCCGGAGTCCATTTCATTGGACCTACCTTTTTCAAAATTTTGAAAAACGGCAGGGCGCGCTCGGTAGACCGAGAGATAAACCTGCTGAGAGCAGCCACGCAGCCGGCAAGCTTCCGTACATCCTTGACGCGCTTTGGTGCTTCGATCTACTCAATGGCCTTGATCTTGTCGGGATTGGCTTCGATTCCTCGCTGAGACACAAAGAACACGAGAAGCTTGCCGGAAGGGACTCCAAACACACACTTCTCGGGGTTGAGCTTGAGGTTGATCTTGCGCAGATTTGCAAAAGTCTCTTCTAAATCTTGGATCAGAGTTGCCCTGTCCTTGCTTTTGACCACTATATCATCCATGTAAGCTTCTATATTTCTGTGTATCTGTGGCTTCAAAGCGATATGGACTACTCTGGCAAATGTTGAACCAGCATTCTTTAATCCGAAAGGCATCCGTACGAAACAGTACGTGCCACATGGAGTAATGAATGCGGTTTTCTCCTCATCCTCTTCTGCCATGAAGATCTGATGGTATCCTGAATATGCGTCAAGAAATGAAAGCAACTCACATCCGGCTGTGGAGTCAACAATCTGGTCAATGCGCAGCAAGGGAAATGGATCTTTGGGACAAGATTTATTAACATCAATAAAGTCAATACAAAGCCTCCATTTCCCATTCGCCTTGCGCACTACAATCGGATTGGCCAACCACGTGGGATGGAGCACCCCTCTGACAAGGCCTGCTGCTTCCAATTTCTTGATTTCTTCTGCTATGAATTCTTGGCGCTCCACTGCCTGTTTCCTGACCTTCTGCTTGACGGGCCGCGCATGAGGACAAACAGCAAGATGGTGCTCAATTACTTTCCTGGGAACTCCGGGGATATCAGACGGTTGCCATGCAAACACGTCGACATTCGCCCACAGGAAAGTAACGAGCGTGCTTTCCTATTTAGGGTCAAGCGTGGCACTGATGGTGAAGGTACCACCAGTGCCGTCCTCCTTGGCGGACACCTTCTTGGTATGCGGTGGAGCTGCCATAGCCTTCTTGCACTTGCCGGTGGAGCTCGATGGTGCGTCCTCGACGGCAGCGCAGCACTCCGAGGAGGTGCGCTTGCCGGAGTGGGCATCAGAGCTCTTGCCGGACTTGGTCTTCTTCTTCCCCCCGGGAGCTTCAGCGGCAAGTGCCTTGCGGTCTGTTGCAGCTGCTGCCTCCCGGTAGATCTTGTCGGTGCAGATAAGGGCATCCTTCTTGTCGCCAGGGACAGAGATGACGCTTATCGGGCCTGGCATCTTGAGCAGGTTGTATGCATAGTGAGAGGCTGCCATGAACTTGGCGAGTGCTGGACGGCCAAGTATGCCATTGTAGGGCAATGGGAAATCGGCAACGTCAAAAGTGACCCTCTCCGTTCTGAAATTCAGCTCGCTGCCAAATGTCACCGGCAACGTGACCTTCCCTTTCGGCTTGCTCCTTCCCGGGTTAATTCCTTGGAATGTACCGGTCTCTTCGAGCTCGCTGTCCGGGATCTGGAGTTTCTGGAGCACAGCGGAGGAGATCAGATTTAAGCCGGCCCTGCCGTCAACTAGCATCTTAGTGACTTTCAGGTTGCGGATTGTTGGCGAAACCAACAACGGCAAGCACCCGACCGCAGTTGTGCGATTAGGGTGGTCCTCAATGTCAAAGATGATAGGCGTGCTGGACCATTTCAGAAGCTTGCGTGATTCGACAGGTGGCTCTGCCGCATTAACTTCCCGCAGCCACTGTTTGAGTTGGCGGTGGGAAGTATGCAGAGAAGCACCACCGTCAACACACAAAACTTCTGTAGCTTTCTGAAACTCCTGCTCACTGTTCTCAACATCATCCATGTCTTCATCTTCGTCTTCGTCTTCATCCTTGTCGCGGCCACAGGGAGGTCTATCTCCTTGCCGCTGCTTGGCCTTGCCGCGGCATCCTCCCTGGCCAGCGCGCTTCTTGCCGGCCTCTCCACCGCCTCCTTGGGCTCTCTCCTTGTCGCGCTGCTCGTACTCAGCTTTTTGTTGCTGGACAAGCTGCTCGACCTTCTTGCAGCTCTGGAGATCATGGCCCTTGGTGCGGTGGATCTTGCAGTACTGCTTGTCGGAGCCGTCCCGCTTGTCGGCGGCCGCCACAGCTTGGCAGTTGGTGCATGCGGCAACCTTCTTGCCGGAGCTACCATCTTTGGCTTGCTTGGCGGCGCCGTCATTGCCGGACTACTCAACGACTAGCACCTCTTCGCCCTTCTTCTTCCTGTTGTGCCTCCGGTTTTTCCTTGCCGGGGCGGCATCCTCACTGTCAGATCCCCCTGGTCCAGTATCTTCTCCGGGGAGTTTCCTCCCTTCTTCAGCGCGTGCACACTTGTCGGCCAGGGCGTACAGCTCGCTGACATCTCTGATCCTGCTCATCGCCATCTCCTCCCGCATCCTGCGGTTACGCACGTTCTGATGGAACGCGCTGATAACCGTGGCAGGGTGGATGTCTGGGATGTTGCGATGTACACGGCTGAATCTCTGGATATACTTGCGCAGGGGCTCTCCTTCCTTCTGGGCAAGCAGGTGGAGGTCACTCTCTTGGCCATGTGGTTTGTGGCCGCCCGTAAAGGCGCCGACAAACTGATGGCACAAATCCGCCCCAAGAAGATATGGAGTTGTCCAGCAAGTGCATGAGCCAGGACCTGACTTCGGGCTTGAGCACAAGCGGGAAGTAGTTGGCAAGGACCTTGTCGTCTCGCCCCCCGGCAGCTTGCACCGCAATGGTGTAGATGCTGAGGAACTCAGACGGGTGCGACTTGCCGTCGTACTTCTCCGGTACGTCTGGCTTGAAATGCTTCTGGCTGGGCCACTGGACTTGCCGCAGCTCTCGGGTAAACGCAGGACAACCTACCGCGTACGGCAAGTCGCCTGGCTCCCCGGGCGCATGCATGTCAACAGAGGGCCCAGCGCGCAGGTCTGATTGACGCCGTGCTTCTCTTCGGCGCTCGATGCGTGTTCGAGCGTCTTCTTGCTGTCTCTGATGGAGAACTTGGCGCTGATCGCGACGAGCTCGCGGATCTGACGACGCGGTGGAGTAGCTGTCGAGGTGGATCCGGCGAGTCGGCGATCTTGGCCTTCGAGGCGGAGAGTGCACAGTGGTTGCACCCTCGCCGGTCTTGTCGCCGCCGGCTCGCGTCTGGCTGACTTGCCGCGGCAGCGATGCGCTCGGCTGCCATGGGTTGTCACCGTTGGCGAAGCCGATGAGGCTCTGGATAGTGGCCCTCCAGTCATCGATCTTCTCTGGCGCTGGAGGGTAATCTAGGAGCAGTTGGGCACGTGCCAACGCTTCCGCCGGAGTGGCGGGCGGCGGCAGCGAACGGTGCGAGGAGCGAGATATGCTCGGACTTCTAACTGCGTTAGAAGGAGCAACATCTCGTCCAAGCGACCGCGCCACGCTCGCGCCAACATGTTGGCGTGCATGCTGGTCCTGAACACTCTGGGATCCGCCAGCTTGATCTTGGCCCAGCAGACGTATGGTGCCGTGGGTACCATGACGCTGCTGGTCCCGCGCCTCCTGGGACGGGCGCGGTGCGTGTACGGACGCCGAGGTCTTGGAGTGCGCGCGGTCGTTGTGGGAGCCGACCGCGCCGCCGATGTGCAGCGCAGCCTTGTCCTTGGACCTGGCAGCACCATGAGTCCCCTCGTCGGCGCCCGCTCTTCCGCCGGCGCCTACTCCACCAGCCGTTCGCTCCGGCGATGGTGGGCTCGGCGCAGACAGAGCGGCTACCTCCGAAACCTTCTTCTTCGGCGGCATGTCGACGAAGATTATGAAGATTTGGCTCGTGCGAACACCGGATCAGGTTCACACAGCCTCGACGCACCCCTACCTGGCGCGCCAAAGATGTCGGGGGTGACTGATCCCCACGGACACCTATGGGACCACGGCGGACCGGGGCCCCTTTTCGGTTCGGCAGGGGGCGGAGAGTGCACGAAGAGCAGATCGAGGCGAACGCACGAGCGACGCGATCAGTTTACCCAGATTCGGGCCACACGGATGCGCAAAACCCTACTCCTGCCTTGGTTTGTATTGTGTTCTTGCTCGGGAGCGATGAATGCTACAGTACACTTGGGTGGCTAGCGAGACCGAGCGTGGGAATGGTCGTCCTCCCCCTCCACTGTTGCACATGGGCCTCCTTTTATATGTCAAAGGGGTCACCGACAGGTGGCAACAGAGATGAGGGTAAAAAGGTAAAAGGGATGGTAGTTGGCGCCACCGCTTTCTACAGTTGTATCATACCTAACCCTGACGGCAGGGGACAAAGGCATTAAATGCCTATCTGTGTCGCCTAGACGGTGTGGAAAGGGACCGTCAGGGGCGCCACCGTTTGCCACGATGGCTACCTTGTCAGCGCCTGCTTGCCACCGCATGCCCCTGGCTGCACAGCCTCCCGCCACGTACGCCAGGAACGGTCCCAGAGCGACACGTTGGTGGGTGAGCTGGAGCGCGGGCTGCGGAGTAGTAGCTTGCCGCGGCAAGCGCCTTGCCGCGGATGTTGTCTTGTCGCGTCCGGGAGCTTGTCGCTCACCGGGTCTTGTCGCGTCCGGGGGCTTGTCGCTCACCGGGTCTAGCCGGGACGTGCAGCGCGTCGCAGCAAGCTTCTCGAGATGCCTTGGTTGGTCTTCCCGGCAAGCTCCTCTTGCCGGGGTCTTGTCTCCTTCCCAGCAAGCTCCTCTTGCCGGGGCCTTGGATACTTTGTTCTTGAATGGTTCCAAAGGAACCGCGGAGGGTCTTGGCGGTCGCCCGGCAAGCCTTGCCGCGGGGTGCTGCGACTGCCCGTGCACAAGTTCGGGATACTAAGGTACCCCTACTTTAGTACACCGACACAGAGTCATCTAGATCGGTGTAAAAGCTTGCATCGACGTAACTCTTTATAACGAACTCTTTATCACCTCCATAACCGAGAAATATTTCCTTAGTCCTCTAAGGATAATTTTGACCGCTGTCCTGTGATCTACTCCTAGATCACTGTTGTACGCCCTTGCCAAACTCATGGCAAGGTACACAATAGGTCTGATACACAGCATGGCATATCGTATAGAACCTATGGCTGAGGCATAGGGAATGACTTTCATTCTCTCTCTATCTTCTGCCGTGGTCGGGCCTTGAGTCTTACTCAACTTCACACCTTGTAATAAGTGCAAGAACCCTTTCTTTGACTGATCCATTTTGAACTTAATTCTTCCAAACTTTATCAAGGTATGTGCTTTTTGAAAGTCCAATTAAGCGTCTTGATCTATCTCTATAGATCTTGATGCCTAATATATAAGTAGCTTCACCGAGGTCTTTCATTGAAAAACTTGTGTTCAAGTATCCTTTTATGCTTTCCAGAATTTCTACATCATTTCAAATCAACAATATGTCATCCACATATAATATTAGAAATGCTACAGAGCTCCCACTCACTTTCTTGTAAATGCAGGCTTCTCTGAAAGTCTGTATAACACCATATCCTTTGATCACATTATCAAATCGTATATTCCGACTCCGAGATGCTTGCACCAGTCCATAAATGGATCGCTGAAGCTTGCACACTTTGTTAGCACTTTTGGGATCAACAAAACCTTATGGTTGCATCATATACAACTCTTCTTTAAGAAATACATTAAGGAATGCAATTTTGACATCCATTTGCCAGATTTCATAAAATGCGGCAATTGCTAACATGATTCGGACAAACTTTAAGCATCGATACGAGTGAGAAAATCTCATCATAGTCAACACCTTGAACTTGTCGAAAACCTTTTGCGACAATTTGAGCTTTGTAGATAGTAACACTACTATCAGTGTCCGTCTTCCTCTTGAAGATCCATTTATTCTCAATAGCTCACCGATCATCGGGCAAGTCAATCAAAGTCCATACTTTGTTCTCATACATGCATCCTATCTCAGATTTCATGGCCTCAAGCCATTTATCGGAATCTGGGCTCATCATCGCTTCCTCATAGTTCGTTTGTTCGTCATGGTCTAGTAACATGACTTCTAGAACAGGATTACCGTACCACTCTGGTGCGGAACGTGCTCTGTTCGGTAGTAACTTGATCCGAAGTTTCATGATCATTATCATTAGCTTCCTCACTAGTTGGTGCAGGCATCACGGGAATGGTTTTCTGTGATGAGATACTTTCCAATTCAAGAGAAGGTACAATTACCTCAGGAAGTTCTACTTTCCTCCCACTCAATTTTTTCGAGAACTCCTTCTCTAGAAAGGATCCATTCTTAGCAACAAAGATCTTGCCTTCGGATCTATGATAGAAGGTGTACCCAACTGTTTCTTTTGGGTATCCTATGAAGACACGCTTCTCCGATTTGGGTTCGAGCTTATCAGGCTGAAGCTTTTTCACATAAGCATCGCAACTCCAAACTTTAAGAAATGGTAGCTTAGGTTTCTTGCCAAACCACAGTTCATACAGTGTCATCTCAACGAAATTAGACGGTGCCCTATTTAACGTGAATGCAGATTTCTCTAATGCATAACCCCAAAACGATAGTGGTAAATCGGTAGGAGACATCATAGATCGCACCATATCTAATAAAGTACGGTTACAACATTCGGACACACCATTACGCTGTGGTGTTCTAGGTGGCATGAGTTGTGAAACTATTCCACATTGTTTTAAATGAAGGCCAAGCTCGTAACTCAAATATTTTCCTCCATAATCAAATCACAGAAACTTTATTTTCTTGTTACGATGATTCTCCACTTCACTCTGAAAATCTTTGAACTTTTCAAATGTTTCAGACTTGTGTTTCATCAAGTAGATATACCCATATCTGCTCAAATCATCTGTGAAGGTCAGAAAATAATGATACCCGCCGCGAGCCTCAACACTCATCGAACCGCATACATCGGTATGTATTATTTCCAATAAGTCAGTGGCTCGCTCCATTTTTATGGAGAACGGAGTCTTAGTCATCTTGCCCATGGGGAATGGTTTGCAAGCATCAAGTGATTCCAAAAGTCCATCCGCATGGAGTTTCTTCATGCGCTTTACACCAATCAATATTGCGGATATCGCTTATCGGGAACTTATCGGTCGACCTACGATAAGGGGTAAATCGGCTAGTTTATCGGCATATCGGCAGATTTATCACCATATCGGTTGATTTATCGGCCGATTTATCTTATCGGTCAGACCACGATAAGCGATAAATCGGCCGATTTATCGGAATATCGAAAGATATCTTGAACAGTGACACCAATATGACCTAAACAGAAGTGCCACAAATATGTTGCACTATCGTCATCAACTTTGCATCTTTTGGCATCAATATTATGAATATGTGTATCACTACGATCGAAATTCAATAAACCATTTACATTGGGTGTATGACCATAGAAGGTTTTATTCATATAAACAAAGCAACAATTATTCTCTGACTTAAATGAATAACAGTATTGCAATAAACATGATCTAATCATATTAATGCTCAACGCAAACACCAAATAACTTTTATTTAGGTTCAACACTAATCCCGAAGGCAGAGGGAGTGTGTGATGGTGATTGCATCAACCTTGGAATTACTTCCAACACACGTCGTCACCTTATCCTTAACTAGTCTTTGTTTATTTTGCAACTCCTGTTTCAAGTTACTACTCTTAGCAACTGAACCAGTATCGAATATCGAGGGGTTGCTATAAACACTAGTAAAGTACACATCAATAACATGTATATCAAAATATACCTTTGTACACTTTGCAATCCTTCTTACTCGCCAAGTATCTGGGGCAATTCCACTTCCAGTGACCATTTTCTTTGTAGTAGAAGCACTAAGTTTCAGGCTTGGGTCTAGATTTGGGCTTCTTCACGGAGTGGCAACTTGCTTGCCATTCTTCTTAAAGTTCCATTTCTTTCCCTTGCCCTTTTTCTTGAAACTAGTGGTCTTGTTAACCATAAACACTTGATGCTATTTCTTGATTTCTACCTTCGCCGATTTCAACATCGCGAAGAACTTGGGAATCGTTTTTGTTATCCCTTGCATATTATAGTTTATCACCAAGTTCTAGTAACTTGGTGATAGTGACTAGAGAACTCTGTCAATCACTATCTTATCTGGAAGATTAAATCCCACTTGATTCAAGCGATTGTACTACCCAGACATTCTGAGTACATGCTCACTGGCTGAGCTATTCTCCTCCATCTTGTAGGCAAAGTGCTTGCCAGAAGTCTCATACCTCTTAACATGGGCATGAGTTTGAAATGTCATTTTCAGCTCTTGGAACATCTCATATGCTCCATGGCGTTCAAAACATTTTTGAAGTCCCGGTTCTAAGACTTAAAGCATGGTGCACTAAACTATCAAGTAGTCATCATACCGAGCTTGTCAAACGTTCATAATGTCTGCATCTGCTCTTGCAATAGGTCTGTCACCTAGCGGTGCATCAAGGACATAATTATTCTATGCAGCAATGAGGATAATCCTCAGATCACAGACCCAGTCCGCATCATTGCTACTATCAACTTTCAACATAGTTTCTCTAGGAACATATAAAAAACATAGGGGAGCTACAACACGAGCTATTGATCTACAACATAGATATGCAAATACTATCAGGACTAAGTTCATGATAAATTAAGTTCAATTAATCAAATTACTTAAGAACTCCCACTTAGATAGACATCCCTCGAGTCATCTAAATGATCACGTGATCCAAATCACCTAAACCATGTCCGATCATCACGTGAGATGGAGTAGTCTTCAATGGTGAACATCTCTATGTTGATCATATCTACTATATGATTCACGTTCGACCTTTCAGTCTCCAGTGTTCCAAGGCCATGTCTGTACATGCTAGGCTCATCAAGTTTAACCTGAGTTCCGCATGTGCAAAACTGTCTTGCACCCGTTGTATATGAACGTAGAACTTATCACACCCGATCATCACGTGGTGTCTCAGCACGACGAACTGTCGCAACGGTGCATACTCGGGGAGAACAGTTATACCTTGAAATTTAGTGAGGGGTCATCTTATAATGCTACCGCCGTACTAAGCAAAATAAGATGCATAAAAAATAAACATCACATGCAATCAAAATATGTGACATGATATGGCCATCATCATCTTGTGCCTTTGATCTCCATCTCCAAAGCACCATCATGATTTCCATCGTCACTGGCTTGACACCTTGATCTTCATCGTAGCATCGTTGTCGTCTCGCCAACTATTGCTTCTACAACTATCGCTAACGCATAGTGATAAACTAAAACAATTACGTGGCTATTGCATTTCATACAATAAAGCGACAACCATAAGTGTCGTGGAATTGTCACGGCAGATGTCCTAGTGTGAGGACTTAGTCATGGAGACATAGCGATGAGGTTAGCTTAAAGGGGTTAATTAGGACAAAGGACACGAAGATTTTATACTGGTTCGGCCACTTACGGTGAAGGTAAAAGCCTAATACAGTTGGAGGTGGTATTGCTAGGGTTTCGATGAGCAAGGAGAGAATACGCTTGACCCGGCTATCGATCTGTTGTTTCTTGTCGCCGCTGGGTCGTCCCCTTATATACACGGGTTGACGCCCTGCGGCCTAGAGAGTCCCGGCCGGTTTATACATCGTATCCGGCTCTATGACCTTTCTTACATGCCTTACAATACAAGTCTATATACATGGCGGTTTATATCCGCGGGCCTTAAGCCGCCTTCGGGTTTGGGCCCTCTACTAAGCCTATCTATGAACCACCATTGTTAATATGCTCTTGGCTTCATTGAGGTAAACCGCCATAGGGATGACCCGGCCCCTCCTGGGCGGGTCATACCTAATAGTCATATCCCCAACAATAAGGCTCCTGCCAGTTGCTGGTCTTTTACAAAACATGATCATCTCATACAAAAACGTATATCACATCATTTCTTGACCATATAACATCACAACATGCCCTGCAAAAACAAGTTAGACGTCCTCTACTTTGTTGTTGCAAGTTTTACGTGGCTACTATGGGCTTCTAGCAAGAACCGTTCTTACCTACGCATCAAAACCACAACGGTGATTTATCAAGTTTGTTGTTTTAACCTTCAACAAGGACCGACCGCAGTCAAATTCGATTCAACTAAAGTTGGAGAAACAGACACCCGCCAGCCACATTTATGCAAAACTAGTTGCATGTCTGTCGGTGGAACCGGTCTCATGAACGTGGTCATGTAAGGTTGGTCCGGGCCGCTTCATCCAACAAGACCGCCGAATCAAAATAAGACATTGGTGGTAAGCAGTATGACAATCACCGCCCACAACTCTTTGTGTTCTACTCGTGCATATCATCTACGCATAGACCTGGCTCAGATGCCACTGTTGGGGAACATAGCATGCAATTTCAAAATAAATCCTACGCTCACGCAAGATGTATCTAGGAGATTCATAGCAACGAGAGGGGGGAGTGTGTCCACGTACCCTCGTAGACCGAAAGCGGAAGCGTTAGTTTAACGCGGTTGATGTAGTTGAACGTCTTCTCGGTTCAACCGATCAAGTACCGAACGTACGGCACCTCCGAGTTAAGCACACGTTTAGCTCGATGACATCCCTCGAACTCTTGATCCTGCAAAGTGTCGAGGGAGAGTTTCATCAGCACGACGGCGTGGTGAAGGTGATGGTGAAGTGATCCGCGTAGAGCTTCGCCTAATTAAGCACTACGACAATATGACCGGAGGAGTAAACGGTGGAGGGGGGCGCACAGGGCTTGGAACAATTGTTGTGTGTTCTAGCGGTGCCCCCCACATATATATAGGTGGGAGAGGGAGACGGGCTGCAAGGGGCACCCCAAGTAGGAGTAATCCTACTTGGGCGCCTCCTCCAAGTCGGCCTCCCCCTTCCATATCCATTGGAGGGGGAAGGAAAGAGATGGTGGAGGGGAAGGAATGGGGAAGGTCAAATCCTCCCCTTTCCTTCTCCCTTCCTTCATTTCCCTCTCATCCTATTTGGCCTATAGGGGGCGCACCAACCCCTTATGGGGCTGGTCTGTCCAACTCTTGGCCCATTAGGCCGATATAGCTTGCCGGGGTTTGCCCGGAACCCCTTCCGGTGACCCGATACGTACCCGGTACCCCCAGAACACTTACAGTGTCTGAATACTATCGTCCTATATATGAATATTTACCTGTCGACCATTTCGAGACTCCTCGTCATGTCCGTGATCTCATCCGGGAATCTAAACAACATTCGGTCACCAAATCACATAACTCATATAATACAAAATCGTCGTCGAACATTAAGCGTGCGGACCCTACGGGTTCGAGAACTATGTAGACATGACCGAGACACCTCTCCGGTCAATAACCAATAACGGAACCTGGATGCTCATATTGGTTCCCACATATTCTACGAAGATCTTTATCGGTTGTATCATAATGACAACATACATTATTTCTTTTCGGCATCTTACTTGCCCCAGATTCGATCGTCGGTATCTTCATACCCTAGTTCAATCTCGTTATCGGCAAGTCTCTTTACTCATTCCGTAATGCATCATCCTGGTACTAACACATTAGTCACATTGCTTGCAAGGCTTATTATGATGTGCATTACCGAGAGGACCAGAGATACCTCTCCGATACTCGGAGTGACCAATCATAATTTCGATCTATGCCAACCCAACAAACACCTTCGAAGATACCTGTAGAGCATCTTTATAATCACCCAATTACGTTGTGATGTTTGATAGCACACAAGGTATTCCTCCGGTATTCGGGAGTTGCATAATCCCATAGTCAAAGGAATATGTATAAGTTATGAAGAAAGCAATAGCAATAAAACTTAATGATCATTATGCTAAGCTAACGGATGGGTCTTGTCCATCACATCATTCTTCTAATGATGTGATCCCATTCATCAAATGACAACACATGTCTATGGTTAGGAAACTTAACCATCTTTGACTAACGAGCTAGTCTAGTAGAGGCTTACTAGGGACACTGTGTTTTGTCTATGTATCCACACATGTATCAAGTTTCCGGTTAATAAAATTCTAGCATGAATAATAAACATTTATGATGATATAAGAAAATATAAATAACAACTTTATTATTGCCTCTAGGACATATTTCCTTCACACGACTCGTTTGTAGACGTACTCACCAGTTATGGGAGGTGGGTCCAACGTGATGGATTTGAGAGGTGGCAACCTTTCTTTTTTGCGGGGGAAAAAAGATTGCCACCTCCCAAATCCATCCCGCTGGACCCACCTCCCATAACTGATGGGAGATGGCAACCGACTCATCAGTTCACTTCAAAGACTTGATCTTATTTGTTTTCTGTTTGTGTCTCTCCCTAGTCGTAAAGTAAAAAATGTGTTAGCTCACTCCCATGCTCCAGAGTGAGCTCAGCTGTTGGATCAGAGATCTGACGCTCCTGGTACGCCCGTAGCATGGGCCTGACATATTTCCCACCTTCTGCCAACCATTGCACGCTAGCCGCTGCCTCGCCAGAGCTTCATCACGAGCAAACAATTTTAAGAATTTTCGGACGCGGTTAAACTGAGCTCAAGCTCATTTGATCTCCGGGTGAACAGTAAAATCAATTCTTTTGAATAAAAATTGAGACTATGCAAACATTGACAAATATTTTGATTGATTGCAAAGTTTCAGCTTCGGATGACATCCGTGAAAACCATGGCAAAAAAAAATCGATGCTCCAAAAGTGTTATTTACAAAAGCATTTTGGAGCATTGATTTTGTTTTCTTACCACGTCTTAATGAATGTCATCTCGTGATGAAACTTAGCAAGTCATTAAAACATTCTGCCAATGTTTGGTACAAAAAAATCATTTTTCTTGAATTTTTGAGCTACTGTTCACGCCAGCTCACGTGAGCTCATGCTCAGCAAAGCACTTTCGAGATTTTTCTTGTTTCTTTGAATGTCTTTTTCACCTCTTATTAGTCTGGCCCGACATCTCACCCAATCTTTCTAGCTCTTTCTACTCCTGTCGCTATATATTTTTTGTCTCGAAGAAAAAGTCGCTATCTATTTTTCCCTAGGGTCTATCCGGTGAAACCAGCGAAATGAGTGGGGAGCAACGACTGGGGCCAGGCACAGGTACGCCTGGTCCAGGTTTTTTGGTCCGTCACGCTCGGCCGCCTGCGGTGTAGACGAAAGTTCGCGCACGGCGCAGTCCAATGACAAAAATCTTGTGAGGGGAGACCATATGGCCCGCAACGTTTTTTCTTCAGGCAAATATGGGAAAACCCTATACGACGCACGTGGCGTCAAGTTGCCGAGGATTCCCACAGGATTCCCAAGCGAGCGACGCGATCTGGCCCGGCCCATTAATCTTTTCAGCTATCCTGATTTTGGGAAACTTCTGGAGATTCCCAGGTTTTTCCGGTTTGCGAACCTTCTAGAAGGTTCCTGAACCTGTTTTTTTCCTTCATTTTTTTCTTTTGCTATTTCTTTTTCGATTTTCATCTTTCATTTTTTGATTTTCTCTCCTTTTTTTTCTTTTTTCTTCCTTTTTGGTTTACTTTTTTTCCTTTTCAATCTTTTAAATGTTCATCTTTTTCTTAAATTGTTTGCAAATTTAACAAATGTGCACATTTCCCAAAATTGTCCGCGTTTCCAAATTTGTTCGGGAGTTTGAAAGCAATGTTCAAGTGTGCAAAAAATGTTTTAGTTTCCAAAAAATGTTGCCATTTTCAAAAATTGATCACAAATTTCAATAAATGTTCGTGTTTTCAATTTTATTTGGGAAGTTTCAACACAAATCATGTTTTAAAAAATTGTGCGCTTTTCCGAAAGTTGTTCGCCTTTTTAAATTTTGTTATTAGTTTCATAAAATATTCCCATTTTATAAAAATATTAAAATGTTCTTCTTTTCCGAAAATGTTTGAGTTTTTTCAAAATATGTTCACGTAGTATAAAAATTGTTTTAGTTTTCGTAAAATATTCAATTTTTTTTTAGTTTTTCACAAACATGAACAAAAACATTTATAGTTAAAAAAAATGTTTGCAAAATTCAAAAATTTACTGTGTTTCCAAAAAATTGCTCACATGTTTAAATTTGTTCGCGAGATTTAAAAACTGTTCACTTTTGCCAAAAAAAGGTTCAGTTTTTTTGAAATCTCAAATTTAAATAATGTTCGGGAATTTCAAAATTTGTTCCTGTTAAGACTTATTCATAAATACAAAAAATGTTCCTGTTTTCGAAATTTGTTTGCAAATTTAAAAAATTGTTCACATTTTCAAATTTTGTTAATGAGTGTGAAAAAAGTTCCTATTTTAAAAAATGTTATTCTTTTAAAATACTGTTCACATTTTCAAACCTTGTTCTTAGATTCAACAAAATTCCAATTTTTTCAAAATGTTGAGTTTTGTAAATTTTGTTCACGAATTTGAATAGTGCTCATGTTTCTAAAAAAGTTTCCCTTTTTGAAAAGTGGTCATGTTCAAAATTTAAAAAGTTTCAAAGTTACCGTTGTCTTTAGTTATTAGAGACTCGCGCTGGTACATACTGAAGATCGGTCATTAGCTCCCTTGGCTAGCAACACTTGCACAGGATCATGAGAAGCTGAGACCGAAGCCAAGCGAGCTCATATTCTTTTTTGCGGATTTTAGCAGCTACAGTACCGAAGCTGGTTTACAGTGCCTCGCGGGAGCCTCTATTGCGCCAGCCCATACGCGCTCGCCCCTGTGCTTTGAGGCAAAACGCGTCAAATAGGAGGTCCCACAAATATGGCCCGCGGCTCTCCCGGTGTGTGCACGCGCAAACTGTGTTAAAAGAAACTAGATACACTAACGTCCACCCGTGTGAACGTTTGCATCTCGTTTATATGCATAGATCTGCGCCCGTTTATGGGTGCATGAATCTTGACATGTTTGTGGTGCCATATAAGACTGGGCTGATATGTAAGTATTCATCTGATCGTCCACATGTTCGTTTCATCACATGAAAGGGCCGGTGTGTGGGCGTTTAGCAATTCGTCCACACGCCAGTTTTCACTCACGCACAAGGGCGGGTGTGTGGGTATTTGCCATCTCGCCCACACGCCCGTCTCCTCTACTACACCCAAGTTGTCAGTTGTCATGCGTTTTGCAATGGCAACTGTCCTAGTGTGCTTCTAAGCAAATGGCAACTATTTTTTTTTACTTGAACATGTCAGTTGTCATGTGTTTTGCAGGGTACACGGCAACTGCCCTAGTGTGCTTGTAAGCAGATGGCAACTCTCTCTTTTATCCGAACATGTTGTTTTGCATGTCTCTTTGTAGCGCTATACGGCAACTGCCTAGTGTTAGTAGGTGGCAACTTCTAAGGTTTTCAAATCATGGCAACTGTAGTAAACTAGACCATACATGGCAACTGCTTAGTGTTAGTAGGTGGCAATCTTTAAAGTTTTCAGATCATGGCAACTATAGTAAACTAGACCATACATGGCAACAGCTGCAGTTGTTCAAATGATATCTGGCACTTGACCTGAGATGGCAACTGCAGTTGAGTAACCATGGCAACTGTAGTTGTCCGACATGGCAATTGTAGTTCAGCGACATGAAAACTATAGTTAAACGGACATTGAAGAGGATCCGGACCATGGCAACTACGGGGACACGTGGTGATTGTCACGCGGGACGTGCGGGACCGTGATGTAGGTGACTAAAAAAGGTCGTATGGGTGTTATGCATTTTACCCACACGTAGGCGTGTGAGCGAGACCGTAAGAAAAAAAAGACGTGTGGGCGCTAGTCATTTTGCCCACACATAGGCGTGTGGGCTGGTCCTCTTAGATATCACACAAAATGTATGGACAGACCTCTTAACGCCCACACGTGTGGCAGTTATAGTCGTTCAAAGAAATCCAACCCACAATTTGTGTCCGCGTGTCCGACTCTACTGCTGCGCTAAAAATAAAAACGTAATAGTTGCCTTCCGAGTACATAAGACCATCACGCACAACGAAGTCGGCTCCCGTTAACGTAGGCCTCACCCCTAAAAAAATAAAAATAAAATAACGCAGGCTTCGGATGAAGACGGACAACGAAATCCACGGCGGCGCGAGCGCGCTTGGTGACATCCACGGCGCATTTGACCTTGCCATGGCCCGCCCGCTTTAGCGACCTGCCCACCGAAGCCCGACCAGATCGCGTGCAGCGTCGGCCCCCTTGACAACCTCGGCTGCTCCGCCGTCTGCCGGCTGTGGCGCTGGGCGCTCAAGACCGCGCGCCTCCAAGCTCCAACAATTGGGGCGGCCGAATCTGCTGCATTATGTCTGCGTCACTGCGTGGAGCCTCGCTATAAGTGCTCTCACCGTTTGATGTCAAAATATTTCCTAAGTATTTCTAAAATACTATGTATTTTTATCTTGTTGTAGTATTTTTTACAAAGGGTTGTTTGGCTGCCTCTAGAAACTGTGATTTTAATATTGCAGGTTTTTTTCAAACCACAGTATTTTGCTTGCATAAAAAAAATAACCTCATGCCTCTTTTTTTAAAAACAAAGGTGCTGGAGTGTTTGAACGCAATGGCTAGGCAGCAAATTTACAGCGTTGTATGGCAACAACCAAACAGGTTCTATATATTGTTAATACTTCAAAATACTGTGTTTTGGTAAAACCATGATATCTCGTACTTACAGCCAAAATTATTGCAGTTTTGGATACTTCAGTTTATTTCACCCTTTGCTTTTTTTAGACAATCAGCAAAGCTTTATTGATCCGTCACACAGTTTACATGGACGAAATGAAAATCCCCAGGGTGGACCAACCAAACATGGCGACCAAGCCCCAGTTTAAGTGCATGCTTTGCTAAATTGTGAGCTTTGACGTTCGAGCTCCTAAATTCATGAACAAAATCATCCTTTGCTGTCAAACACAGGGAAACTAGGTTCGGCGAAATGAAAGAGCTCGTGGAACCGCCAGGACCACTGGCGGAGCCACGGCAAGGCCCGTGGCCCGCCCAGCTTTCTGCAGTTTATACACTAACTTTTTTACTTTTGGGCCTTAAAACACCAGCCCACAAGATGTTTTGGTCTGTGTGGCCGGCCCAGCCTGCCCAACAATAAGGCTGAAGCTCCGCCACTGGCCAGGACTGCATCGGGGTTGTCATGGACGGCAACAAGGAGTCCGCCCACCTGACGTGTGTCATAGGCTGCTCGGCGCCCGGCAAGGCGGCCGTTGTTTGCTAGGAGCTGCGCAACTGCGTGGAGCCTTGCTACAAGTGCTCTTGGGGGGAAACCAGGTTCGGCGAAAAGAAAGAGCCCGAGGAACCGCCGGGACTGCATCGGGGTCGTCATGGATGGCAAGGAGTCCGTCCACCCTGGGCAGTACATCTTGATGGCGGTTGAGGTGTTGCGCTACGATGATCACAACGGCGGGTGGATCTCGGAGGTGAACCGAGGAGAGATAACCATCTTGGCTAAGGAAAACAACGCGTTATGCGTCTAGAGGCAAGCTAAGGCGAGCCAGTATTGTCGACGACAACGAGGAATTGGAGCAGGTCCTTCTGTACCGAAATGGCCCTGTTTGAATACTTTAACTTAACTAGAGGTTAGAGTTAGTTTTTAGCTCATGACTAACCCTGAACTAACTCTAGTCAAAGAGGTGTTTGGATGACAAGGTTAGATTGACAATAAATGTACTAGGAGAACTAGCTTCAATTAGCACCTCTTGAATAGGATAGTTTTTTTGGGTAGGTTAGATGCAACTAACTCAAACTAGACCTTATGTTTGAATACTTTAGGGCTATTTGAGCCCAAAGTAGCTCTAACCCATGGATCCAAACAGGACCATTATAAGTCGCAGAAGCATTTGTAGTACAACTTTCGTCACGTTACATGTTTTTCCAACTTTCTAACATTGCCCTCGCTTCGCCACTCCTTACGGGCTTCTTTGATTCAAAGGAATTTTATAGGATTTCTGGAGGATTGAAATCCTTAGGATTTTTTTATGTTGGTCCTTTGATTCATAGGATTGGATCCCATAGGAATTTTTCCTATGGAATCTTCTGTACTACATTTCATAGGAAATTTAACATCCACTCCAACCTCTTTTTACAATTCCTTTGTTTTTTTCGTGGCATCAAACAATCATTGCTAATTTTATAGGATTCAAATAGGCATGTCACTCTAACCCTACACTTTTCCTATTCCTATATTTTCAAAATCCTACGAATCAAAGAGGCCCTACACATTTTTTTCATCGGATTTGCCTGTTTCTGACGGCAGCCTGATTCTGCACGACGGCTGCTGGTTTCTGCCCTATGTTGGACCTGTATTTCCTCACAGATAGATGACCAGTATATGATATCAGTGTAAGTTATTATTGACATTGTATCCAATCAAATCTATGTTTTTAAAGCGTCCTTAAGGCGACGCCTAGGCGTCGAAGCGCTCCCCCTCCGCTTTGGAAAATCGACCGCTTTGGGCGCCTAGGCGTCCAAAGCGCCCGCCTAGGCGTCGCCTAGGCGCCAAAGCGCCCCCCCTCCCTAAGGCGGTAAGGCGTCGCCTTAAAAACTTACACTGATATCATATAATAACTTATTTTCTAAGCTACACAGACCCTTCAGATGAAATTACAAAGGATACAAACTAGCCCGGGCAGCGTGTAACGAAGAACGTTAAAAATGAAACCTGAGAAGCAAGAGCGTCGAGATACTGATTGTCACTAGGAGCTCAGCAAAACCCTAAGAATGCCCATGTGGATCTTACTCCAAGAGATCTCATCATGCATCCTCACCACCAATGAATCCTCATGGCGAATTCAGGAAAACCCGAAGGATGCTCGAGCAGGTCCTACAGCTAAAGATCTCATCCTGCATCATTGCCACCAATGAATTCTCCGGTAGCATCCCAAGGCCTAGCTTCAAAAGATTTCCCGATCATACTCCTCTTCTTGTTTACTGTCCCGTCGTCACGCGCGTACTCGGGGAAATAGTCCAGGAAAGATTTACTTCCAAGTGAATGCACTCCTTCGAACAGGAACTCAGTCACCAAATCCTGAATATCAAAGCAATAAGTAACTCTGCAAATAACATGAATTGGGTGTGTGTAAATAACTAAATATAGTGAATATCGCAGGAAGAGAAACCTTGGCATGGCTTTCACCAATCAACTTCTTCAGAAGTGGAAACCCAGGATCCTACCCATAGACAAGGCACGACATTAGTGGAAGATGCTCTGTGGCAGCTGCTTTAACAAATGATAATATCTAATGGCAGTCCTAACTCCTAATTTGGCGCAAGTAACAGTTTAATGACAAATAGTCAATGAATATAACTTTCTCCGCATGGGTTTTATGAAAAATACAAACCTTTTCAGCCCTCCATGTGAGATATCTATGTTGCGCTTCTCTGTTACGAACAACTTTCGTTGTGTCATTCTCTTCAGTTGCTTGATCCGTTAACTGAAGCCAAACCTGCGTCATCAGAAACATGAGAAAACAGAGCATGATACTTGAAATTGCATGTCTGGCACAACAGTTCAGAAATTTAATAAAGCAATCGTGAATACCTTATAGTAATCCATCAAAGCTGAATATAGAACATTATGGTTGCCTTCAGTAGGCTCAAATATAGTCCAGATCACGATTGGAGAGAAGAATCTCAGAGATTCGCTCGTAATCTTGCCACCCCATGGCAGAAGCTGCATTTTCTCTAAATAAAGATAACACTCTATGTATAAAGCTAATAGAAGAAGACTGGGGTAATATATTTGGGTGAAGGATAAGATCCAAGTACCTCACTATACTTCTGCATAAGGGGCATCAAATTCCTGTAGTATTTATCTTTGTAATCCTTGTCTTCAGTTATATCGTATAGCGGATTGAGGTCTCTGTAAGTAATTCAAATAGTTCTTTCAGGCCATTATTCATATCCTAGTTTAAGAACAGCAATTAAGTGTTGAATGAGATTACGTATCATGACACTTACAAGACAACAATACTCTGTGCAGGAGTAGTAAAAGCGTTGGCGCAAAATATTGGAAGATCATATTCAGGTTCAGAGAAAGCAGCAAAGTCGAGAACCTGCAAGGGCATATGCATTATAAGGCTTGGTGGATGATATGCCTCGATAAATGAAATCCTCAATGGCACTCTCTTGTCCCTTAATTCATAAACTGAGTGATGTTTTAGACACAGATCAGAGATCTCAAAAGAAAAATATCAACACTGATTCAACTGTACGATATTCATAGAACAAATTAAACCTATAATATTATGAAATTTCTGATATAATCAGATAGAAGTTAGAACAAATTGCAGCTGTAATTTTTATTTTTATTTTGCGGATGCAGCTGTAATATTCAGATGTAAAACCTATCTTTCAGTCCATAGCCTTTTGGGATAGTTGTTGCCTTGTTGGAGGGGTTTTGATCAAGGAAACTTTGGGCTTGGAGATGAAGTACCTGAACGGAGTCTTTCTTCTCAACTGTCAAGCTGCGAAGCAGTCTGATCTTGGGGGTACTGAAGGAGAGAGCGTCCAAAACAGCAGCATCGTCGTTGGCTCGTATGAGCCTGAACTTTTCCTGGAAGCATGACACAGGACAAAATCATCTTCTGTGAATGACAAGCATGGCTGGGGTCAGCTGATATCGCAGGAGACCTACACTTTATGATGTTCTAGATGGACAATTGTATTAAAAATGCCTATACCAGAGTCAGAAACTGACCCTCAACGGCTTAACTAGTCAATAATTATAAGTATATCTGAAGAAATAAGGCTCGTGCTTGGGGTCATTGTTTACAGGATTCGTTCAGAGTCCACCCCAGGGCGTCAGACAAAGACCAAGCACCGAAATTCAGCTGGCACTAGTGCGACATCACAACAGTAGAGATTTTGCTTCTTTGTTACAGACTGAATGTTCAGTTAGCAGGCGCATCTGAATTCGTGGACCTAACGGGCTAGCATCCACACCTGTATGAAGTTACAGCTCTGCTAATCACCTCGAGCAGACAGAGCATGCTCGGCACCGCAGCGTGTACCGAGCTAGGACATTGCAAGGTGGCAAGGAAAGAGGAACAGGGAGCTCAGCAAGGCGAGCAAGGGAAGGGAAGCAGTAGGACATGAACCAACCTGTGAGGGGTGGGGTGTGAGGGCGGTGCGGAGGCGGGTCTGCTCCAGCGCGGTGCGGACGAACCTCTGGTACGACGAGCCGGCGCCCAGCACTCCGGCGCCGCCGCCGCCGCTCATCCCCTCTGCTCCTTCCCCTCCCCAGCCCAGTTGCTACAGTCCACTGAGGCATGGATGAGAGGGGAGAGGCGAGGACACGTGGGAGGGATTCCCCATCGATCCATCCATCCAACCAACCAACCCATGCTGCACGCATCTTGATGTAATAATGCAGTTTCTTTTTTCCCAAAGAAGAAAGCAACTTGCAGAAACTTGGCCACTTGGTAGTACTACGTCAGGTTACAAATAACACATAGCCCCGCAGTAGACCCTAATTATAACAGGATCCTTGTTGCAAGAGCATCTTGGCCAAGCCCATTGCCGTTGCAACAGGATCCTTGTTGCAAAAAGCATTGTAAAGTTTGCGGACCTCGCACCATTGATGGTGGGTAGGGAGCTCGCGGCATAAATGAAGGGAGTCAGAAGGAGGAGGGCAAGAGAGGGGGACAAGCTTGATGAGCTCCGGGTATATTTGGGGGTAGCAAAGACCAACTCTTATGCCTATCCCCGGTCTGGATCAGAGGAGGAGAGATTAGGGAAGACACCTGCAACAGTTCATGGCGGTCGACGCTATAAGAGCGGGGTGGTGAATGACAAAGGCTTGCTGCAAAGGGTGTGCTGGGAGAGGAGAGGGATAGCTGGAGGGGAGGGGAAGCTTCACGTCGATGAAATCCATGCTCGATTGGGGCAAGAAGAGATAAAAAGAACAGGAAAAAGCGGTGTGCTTCCCCGAGGGGCACGTGACGCCCGAAGGAGATGGACGTAGTTTTGTTTTCAGACAGGTGATTTGAAACACTGTCGTGTAAATAAACACACATTTAAGCAGGTATAAAATGTAAGACGGTTTTTATTGCCTATGCAAACAAAAAAAAGTCTTACATTTCGATACAAAGGAAGTACAGTAGATCACATGAGGCGGAACCAAATCTTCTTGCCTAGGAGTATTCTGCTTACGGAGAGCGCAGTTCCGCCACCGGCCAGCAGGATGCTGCAACCACTACAACAATGTTATCTGTCCATTTCCAAGGGAATATTCCCTGCTTTCCTCATCACTCGCTAGGCCATGTTCCATCGCTGCTTACACCATTAGTCCATTACCATTACTATAGTATACTAAACTCTGAAGAATTATGCTCTACGATACGATCAGTAAGAATGTCTTGACACTGAAGAATATAATCCGATCGAGTATGTTGGTCACTGGGCAGAAAGATTCAGGTTCTGGATTCTCGCTTTAAACAAGTGCAAGTGCGGCTTCTCCCGTGTTTGACTATGCTCCACTATGCTCGGCAAGCGTACATGGCTCGTTCGAAACTTAAAACCGAAGAACCTTTGTACTGGCATCTATTCCGGAAGGCAAAGCGCATCACAAGTTCAGAAATACCGGACAAGAAAAACGCATCCCAAACGGCACCCTAGACACTGTTGTGTTGTTTTTCTTTAACAGATTTGCCTCGTATATTAATTAAGAGGAGAATAGAGTGTGTGCTACAAGCCCGAAGTTACAATAAGATTCTCTCCCAGCATAATGGTCCCTAAATTTTTTGGTACCCTTGGCGACCCAATGGTGGGCCTCTCCTTTGATATTATTGAGCAAGATTGGCAGCGGAGTGCTTTTGTGGCGAAACATCCGAGCATTTCCCTCGCTCCGTCTGAGCCAACTGATGAGCAATGTGAGGGATGCCATGGCTTGTCATTGGCGGTGTTGTTGTCGGAACGATTTGTCCAGCAATCCTTGATGGAGCTCTCGAGATGCAAAACGGATGTGTCAATGCTGTCAGGATGAAGCCACTCGTTCGCTAGGTTCCAAAGACAGATGGTACAGCGACACTTGAAGAAGAGGTGTGCTCTGGAGTCTTGTACCCGTTTGCAAAGGTGGACAAAGGCCGCAATTTGGCCAACGACGCCTAGCCAATCTATGGGCGGTTCATATTTTATCTTGAGTTGTCAACCAAGCAAAGAACTTAACTTTTGATGGTGCCCAAGCCTTCCATGCCGAGTGCTCCATGGGAGAGTAGCAAGTACCAAAGAATTGTGTCGCATAGGCGGAGGCCGCGGAGACTATTGTGCATGACTGAACTCTGAATACGTCTTCTTGTATTCCTACCAAGTTCGTCTGGAACTGTTATACCAGGGACAAGTTCATCCAATTTTACATCTGCCGATGCAGTATTAGTATATTTCATCAGGAAAGGTGGCAAGTTTCAGGACACTTACAGGACAACAATACTTTGTGTAGTGCGGGAGTAGTAAAAGCGTTGGTGCAAAATATAGGAAGATCGTATTCAGGTTCAGAGAGAGCAGCAAAGTCAAGAACCTCCATGGGCATCAGCAGATATAATTATAGGAGTCCTACACTTTCAGGCATTCTAGATGGACAATTGCATAAAAAATCTCTATACGTAGGAGCATGTTTCTTTGTTCGCCAGACACTTACTTACACGGCGGTGGCCGAGAGTGATGTCTGAACTCTCACTAGTCAATAATATGTCTGTTTATTCGTCTGTCGTTTCAGATGGCAGAATAGCAGCATTCACATTGGAGATGAACCAAACCAAGAATCATAGGCTAAAACTCACGTCACAAACCAACTAACAGCAGCCAATCTGAAGAAATTAGGCTTCTGCTTAATTCGCAAAAACAAAGAAAAAAAAGGCTTGTGCTTGCTAGCTGATGATGTATTGTGTGTTGTTTTCAGAGCCTTTTGTAATGGATGCCATAACTTCCTCTGCTGGCTGTTGGTACTTAGCTTTCATCGCGTGTTTAACACTGATGTGGATTCATTTTCTCCTAAAAATAAGGCCCGTGCTCGGGGTCATTGTTTACAAGAGATTCCTTCAGACTCCAGACACCAGGCACCAAAATTCAGCAGGTAACCAGAATTTTTCTAAAAAAATCAGCAGGTAGCAGCGAGACCTGGCACACTCCGCTCCACCTGATGCTGCTGCCCACAGCGGTGCAAGCAGAGCACATGGATTAGTGAGACGGGCGGAGCGGAGCGAAGCAGCTGCACGTGTAGAGCCGGGCCGGGCCGGGTACAAGGCCCAGTACAAGCAGCACGCATCTCAGCGCAATGCATCTTTTCTTAGTGGTACGTTTTTTGTTTTTTTTCCTGCTTATATGCATAATCCACTCACAGCAGTCTGCAGATTAGAATAAAACTGTGAAGCGCGAGACCAAATCTTGCAGCTTATTCTGCTGCTACTAGCAAGATAAACTACGAGGAATGAGGAATGCTTGGAGAAGTTCCACCACCGGCCCCCCGCTGTGATGCTGCAATCAATCATTGCGGCATTGTTTACCACAGTTTGGTCAGCAGCTGCCCGTTTCCTCGAGAATATTCCCCGGCCTCGCTCCACTGTCAGTGGCTGCGAGCCCATGTTCCAAGCTTGATGCTAACACTACTGACGAAATAATCTCAAAGATATATATATTTCCCAGATCGGTAAGAATGTTTCGACACTGAGCACCAGGTTAGGAGAAGACTATTCGGAGGGTTCAGGTCCTGGAATCTCTCGGTTAAAAAAATGCAAGTGCTGGGTTTACTAGTGCCCCACTATGCTTGGGCTGGCGTGCAGGGCCCGTTTGGAAGCACGGGGAGCAGGGATTCCAAATTGGAGTGGCATCCTGCAAAGGCACTGTAGAAATTTCCACCCTCGAACAAAGTCTATGCGAGTGCAGTCGTGCATTGTACTACGCCTGATGGCGCACGCAGTACATATATTTCAACAGCAAAAAAAAGAGTAGTCTGAACCCACAAGACGAAGACCCTCTTGGACGCAACTGAAAACCCAAACAAAAGACGAGCTGAACCGACGGGCGAAGAATAAGATGGCGCCGCAGTTTCCAGATTATGGGCGTCCATACGTCCAGATTCCCAACAGAAACACAGATCCAGACATCCAAATCATGATTTCTGGTCCTCAGACGTCACCACCCACAGCTCACAAACGCGTGAAAAGAGGTTGAAGCCGAAAGCAGAGATGACAAGAACAATGTGGCAAAAGAGTCGATTGACCGGCAACCTCACCAATTCCATTATATCTCAGATCTTTAGATAATCGCGAGACAATTATTCGCGAGAGATTTCTGGTTATTACGTACAGTACTCGGCACCACCAAGAAGACAAAGAAACAAAGAATCTACTAACGCACGTACGCTCTAATGGCCGCCCTTTAATCCTTGAATTATGTACACTTAATTCCCACTTAATCTGCACCGCACCGCACGCGAGAGGAAGGAGCGAGGAAGGCGTGGACGAAATCAATCTGTCCGCGGACGACGACGGATTGAATCCAAGAAGAGGGAGGACGGATCAGGCCATCTTGGCGGCGAAGCCGGCGGCCATCATGACCTTGAACTCGTCGAAGGAGATGAGGCCGTCGCCGTTCTTGTCGACGCCCTCGATCATGCGCCGGCACTGCTGCACCGTGGCCTTCTCGCCGAGGCCGTGGAGCACGTGCGCCAGCTCCGCGGCCGAGATGTCGCCGCTGCCGTCCGCGTCGAACACCTTGAAGGCGAGCCGCAGGTCCTCCTCGTCGTCGCCGGGCGCCGTGGCGTTGAGCGCCGCGAACTCCTCCAGGCTGATGAAGCCGTCGCCGTCCGCGTCCGCCTCGGCCATCATGCGGGTCAGCTCGTCCTCGGTGGCCGCGTGGCCCAGGCTCTCGAAGAGGGCGGCCAGCTCCGGCCGCGAGATCCGGCCGTCGCCGTTGGCGTCGAACTTGCGGAAGACCCGCTCCATCTCCTCCTCCGCCGACCGCGCCGGGGACCCGACGGCCTGCCGGCTCTCCTCCTGCTGCTCCTCCCGGGGAGGAGTCGTCGGCGGCGACGCGGAGCGCGACTTGGAGGAGGAGCGGCGGCGGAACAGGGCCGGCATCTTCATCTTGCCCATCGCCGTCGACGTCTACTTAGCGGCGCTAGCAACGAGGAAACTCTTCTTGGCTTTGGTTCGCTCGATTCGATTTGATAGCGTGCTCTGCGGTGGTTGCAGGTTGGTTCCAGAGGGAGACGTGGTGTATTTATAGACAGAGGAGGAGGAGCCACCATTGGAGGGAGGAAGGAGCGGAGGAAGGTGTGCGACTAGAATCCGAGTCCAGCTAGCTGTGGATGCGTGGGCCGGGCTGGAAGTTGCGCGTGCGGTCCCTGACAGTGGGCCCCGTCGTGGACAGTGAGAGGGGAGGCCCGGTCCCGCACGCGTCAATTCCATCGCGGATTATCGTATTACGCCAACGGCCGTGAGAGCAACTCCAAAGGGCCGATCCAAACGGACGACGATTTTATTTGATTTTTGTCCGTTTGAATCGGCCGCCCGCCTAGCGTTCGCTCTGTTTTTCATATGGGTCGGCAGCGCGCCCAATGTGCTGACCCATATGTACAGACGTGGCTGGCTGGCCATCCAATTTTGCATTGCATTTAACATATTATGAAATGAAAATTTAACAAACAAAATAGTTCACCCAAATAAATAGTTTAGTTTACAGGTCAAATAAAAATAAAAATATTTGACATAGTTTTGAAAATGAATAAAAAAATACATCTATTAGTTGCCAACATGAGTCCACATATGCTCAACCAAATCATTTTGCAGTTACATGTGAGTTTCCCAATCACGCATGTCTTCATGAAACTAAGTGAACTGCTCAAATGTTGCCGCTACTCCATGCTCAGGCACAACATTCTCACCCTGAAACTGAAAGCCTTGATCGTACAGACGTTTCGGGCGCTCGTCTTCTACGATCATATTGTGCATGATCACACAAGCAGTCATCACCTCCCATAGTTTCTGCGTGCTTCAAGTGTTAGCAGGATACCGAACGATGCCCCATCGAGATTGCAAAACACCAAAGGCACGCTCGACATCCTTTCTAGCACTCTCTTGCTTTTGGGCAAATCTTTTCCTTTTCTCTCCGACAGGGTTGGGTATTGTCTTTACAATAGTGGTCCACTGAGGATAGATACCGTCACCCAAATAGTACCCTTTGTCGTAGTTGTGACCGTTGACAATAAAGTTCACCGGTGGGCTGTTGCCTTCGGCAAGCCTAGCAAACACCAGCGAGCGCTGAAGCACATTGATATCATTGTGTGATCCAGCCATGCCAAAGAAAGAGTGCCAGATCCAGAGATCTTGAGACGCCACGGCCTCTAGTATGACAGTGCAAGCCCAGACATGTCCCTTATACTGCCCTTGCCAAGCAGAAGGGCAGTTCTTCCACTCCCAGTGCATGCAGTCTATGCTGCCAAGCATCCCCGGGAAGCCCCTGCTAGCATTCATCGCCAACAAACTGGTTGTATATTCAGCTGTCGGCTCTCTCAAGTACTCAGGGCCAAACACAGCAATCACAGCCTTGCAAAACTTATACAGGGACTCTAAGCATGTAGACTCGCTCATACGGACGTACTCGTCAATGAGATGACCGGGCACTCCGTATGCAAGCATTCGGATGGTGGCAGTGCATTTCTGATAAGAGGATAAACCAATCTTACCAACGGCAACCTCTTTGCACTCGAAGTAGTCATCATAACCGACCACTCCCTCTCTAATACGGTTAAAAATATGCCTACTCATATGGAACCGGCGGCGGAATTTGTGATGTTTGAACAACGAGTTTGTTGTATCAAAGCAGCCCTTTCCGAGAAGGAAATGCCCGCTCTCCCGGTTACGATTCAACGCCGGAAGGTGGCCCGGAATGGAGCCACGGAACAACGGCCGCTGGTTGTTGAGGTGGTGATGGACCAACACGGCAGCCAATATCTCCTCCTCCTCGTCGGACGACGAATCGTCGGAGTCGCAAAGGAAATTGTGGAAAAAGAACTCGTCGGCGGAGTCTATTTTCGTACCTTGGCAAACTGTCGAACAACTTGCAGGCGTCGAAGAAGAAGACGACCGGTGAGGGGAGACGCGGCGCACACAGACCAGCTAGCTGCCCGGCCGGCGTCCGACGAGTGTGACGGCGTCCGACGAGCGTGTCGGTCGTATGTGGCGGGGGCGGCGAGGCGTCTTCTTGGTCGCGGGCGGCTGAGCGGTGGGGGAAGCGGCGGCGGGAAGCAGCTTGCTCCCCGGCGGCAAAACGGCGGCGACGGGCGACTGAGGGCAGGGGTGGCGTTGCTGGGCGGATGTGAAGGCGGCGGCAGCCGGAAGAGTTGCCGGCAAAATGGGCGGCGGCATCGGTGACGGAGAAGGCGGGGCCGAGGGTTGCTTGTTGGCCGGGGAAAAGGAAGGCCAATGTGCCACAGACGAGCGGGCCCGGGGACAGGAGTAGGCAAACGCGCGCGCATCTGTCGCGTGTCTGCACCGACACAAATTAAGCTTAAAAATAAGTCGAGAATGGATCATCCGTGAACGAACTGATGACCGCAGCCCCTTTGTTTGTTGGCAGCTCGATCGACAGGATTTGACGGTAGCATCATGCACATCGTGGCTTCGTGCGATGTTTCTACCCATCATCCGCTCGAGTCTCCGGCAACCGCCGCCGGCAGAAATTTTCTCCTGCCTCCAAGCAAAGATCAGAAGGGGACTGATCGAGGTTTAGCAGGACTGCATGGCTTCAGGTTAACCATTACTCCTTTGCTTCATCTCTTGATTTTTATTTTGTTAAGATATGCGCGACTCTATATATACCATTAAAAAAGCGACAAGCATTACAAGTTAATTAGGAATTTCTTGATTGTCTAGTTATGTTTGTGTAGATGTGAAGATGAAGAGAACAACAGAAAACGGCGCATTTGCGTCCAACTCTTCGAGCCTTCAATCCCCAATCTATCATATCACCGTCATCCAGCATAAAGAGGATTAGGGAAAGCACCACCAAGTGCGACCTGTGATCTGATGACATACCACATCCCATATGCCTATATGGTAAGTCCACTCTCACAATTAACTTAGTTTCAAATCTCGGATTTGTTGTCGTCTTGTAGTTCTAGTAAAATTAGATTTGGAATCAAGTAGTTCTCGTACCACACACTAAAATTTTCTACATAGCTAATTTTAAAACTATTTTGTCTTGTAAAAATTAAACAATTCAGTAAAAAAATGTATTGTTTACACTAGCGAAAGCATGAGTTTGGCTTATGCCTTTCGCACACTTTCTACTGTTTTTCTACTCGGCCTTCTCATTATTCTGTAAGAGCTTAAGGGTGGAACTTGCCCCCCTATACCAAATTCCTGGCTCCGTTCCTGCCTGTCCACGACTCATCCCCTTCTTGTGTTGCGGAATTCTTTTTGGATCCGCACGAGCACGATCAATGCATAGGGCCAAGGTAGGTCTCTTTCGCCGCGCCGGCAAGTCACTCCCCTCTTCAACTTAACTCCAGCGAAAGTTTCAAAGAGAAAAAAAAACTGTGTCCGGCGAGTGTTGGTCCTCGTCTCGACCCATGACCGGCAAGCATGCTCGGTCCATGGCCGATAGTTTGCCACGCTTCATTTGTGGTTCCGTACATCGGCACATAGCCAATAGTTTTTTTTTAGAAAGACATAGCCAGTAGTTTGCCACGCTTCATTCGTGGCAATCCACAAACTAGAATACTAGATGGATAAATTAGTCAACACAAGTGCCGCAACATTTGAGGAAAATGTGAGGCTAGTATGTCAATAGTATTCCTTAGAAAACAACATGCTAGAGGATCTGCAGCCGCATATGCCAAATCTGACCCCACAAATGTTCGCGGATGCACCCACACGCGCCTGCGGACCGTAACCAGTCAGGCCTCAATTTTTTCGTTTCCACAACCTGGATACCTTAATTATGAATCCTCAGATCCATACAATTCTCTTCTTAATGAACACACATATCTCATGTTGGTTACTTGAGAGAAGAATCTAGACACACTTGCGGAAAAGTTTAGCAACGCGTCTCTAAGAAATGAGCATGTTGTTAGGCTTCTTGCTCGGACATTCCTAGGTACCACATGTCACATTTATTATGGTATGTTAGAGCATCTACAACCACACATCAAAAACTGGGCCTCTGTACCGCTACGAACAATGCCCGATCATCCATCGAATGTCCGCGTCCACATCCATATCCCCCTTATGCACCCCCTGAATTCCATGCAATACATACAATGTGAATAACACAATGTAGATCGACATATACATAGTATTTACATCTAGGACCCGACATAGAAAATTTTAAATTAACAAGTTCTACATATCTACATTAAAAAAAGGATAGCAAACTAAGAGGGGATATCGGGTACCACTGCCTCCTCGCCGGCCCCTTACCCTTAGCGTCTCCGGAGGCGGAGCCATTCCCCTACCGGAGGGGATGCCAGAGAGACGTCGAGCGGCGCAAGCTTGCTCCTTGGCAAGGCGCATGGCTCTCGTCTCATCGGCGGCCTACTTCTGAGTGAACCACTCGGACTCCTCGATGGCTAGCCGCATTGAAGCGACAACTTTGCGGCGGCGAGCGTCCATCTTGACCAAGGTGAAGGATCGGTGGAGTTCTTCGTCGAGGAGCTTCTCCTACGAGTCTGAGGGCACCTAGACGTCCTTGGTCTGGTACGACCCACATCCGGAATGGCTGGATGTGGCCTCCGCCGCTCTCTGTCAGGCGCAGCGAGGCGCCCTTCCCTCCGATTGCTGTGGCGCGGACAACACATGCTGGTAGTGCGGGCACGAGCACCCACTGCCGGCCCGGGGTTGGGGAAGCAGCTTCCGAAGGGGACGACCACGAAGCTCGACAGGTCGGGGCCGAATGAGACGGGTCGACTGCCCATCTTGCCCACTATCGAGGATGGGCAATGTCTAGCCGCGATAGAGGATGGGCAATGCAGAGCACGAGCTCCTCGTCTTCTAGGGCTTCGCTTCCATAGTCCTCGTTCAAGAACCCGTCCCAGTCGATGGAGCCAGAATCACGGTTGCTGCCGAGCATGCTGGAAGGAGGGGAGAAAATGGGCAGTGGAATCGGAGCCACAGATATTCGAGAAGAGTTGACTGCTAGGCATTGGTCCGGGGCGGGGTGGGCTAGGGAGGACGGGATCCGATATGGCTGTCGCATCCCGACTGCCCCGCATATGGGCTAGGTATGTGGGGTACCGGACAGCTCAGACATATAGGGACGGTTTGAGGGGTCCGGTTGAGTGGCCAAATCATGACTCGGTAGTGAACCAAAACATATTCAAACATTATACCAGTGGATTCACATGTGGGATGTGGCATATACTCCCTCTGTCTCATAATGTAAGATATTTTTTTAAACTACGCTAGTGAAAAAAAACGTCTTATATTATACTCCTTTCGTTTGGAATTACTTGTCACGGAAATAGATGTATCTAGACGTATTTTAGTTCTAGATACATCCCTTTCTAAGACAAGTAATTCCGAACGGAGGGAGTATGACAGAGGGAGTAGCTCATATTTTGCTTGCCCAGTTAAGATGTCCTTTAAAATTTCCCGAAAAAAATGTGTTCATTTTTAAGTTTGTACGGACATAGTGTTTTTTAAAAAAAAATGCAGTGGGGCGGTCAGGAGCAGTACTTGCCTCCAATAAAACACCCAGAAATCACACAAACGTCGTGACTTGAACACAAAGTCACGTGCAAGATGCACTTGCTGCTCCTAACAAGATGTGAGGACACGCCTGACATGAAAAAGGCAGTACCCGAACCCGAGAATCATGCTATGCGCATGACTGGATCGACCACGGTGACGGTAGTATCATTCACGCGCGAATGGTCATGTGGGCATGGGTACATGGCAAGAAAAGCATTTCTTGCGGTGGTGGTGCACGTTTAATTCCCCCATAAGTCCATATACCTTTCGTGCTGTACCCTGCGCGCTTTGTTAGGTTGCCGTGGTTACCGTTAGGTCGGTATCGTGCATGGTAGTAGCATGAATATATACGGCACCAAATGTTTGGCACGGAGAGGGAGCGCTCGTGTAGAATTGCTCTTTCGGGCCGCAACGGTTTTGTGGACTCGTCACGACGCGCTTTGCACTTGGTCACGTGCACGCATTCTGCACCGTAGACTCGTGAGAGCTCGGTGCCCTACTTTGTAGTATTAACGTCTTCCATCGGTTTACCAGCGGTACGTACGATCCTACTTATGCTCCACGCAGCAGATTTTCTCCCAGATCACTAATTAACCATGTCTGTGCTTATAGATATCTGTTTGGCTAATGGATTATTGTCGATCTGCGTATGCAGGCTTACTATCTTTCTTCTTGCATAAACAAACACCATTTGAAATGTAGTATTTTTCATTCTAAAGTCAGCGGGGCCATGTTGTGTCTGCTGTCAGTGGAATGAGAGGGACAGCCTGCAATGCATTGCCGCAAAAGCGCGAGTCCAGCTTAATCTCGTCTGTGCAAGCATTTGTTCTAAGCAACCCCCTCCACCAGCACCACCTGCACCACATACTGGATAAGTAGATTAGAAATGGGCAGGCGACGTTTGTTAACCATTGCTCCTATAAATAAAGCCACAGATAGGAATGATCGGCCATGTTCACGGGCCAGTGATACTTTGACTTTCCAGAGAATGAATTGCTTAGCAGCTAAACGAAATGGGCATATCCCAGCAGATCCATTGACGATGCATGGAGTAGGATGCCGGCGAGAGCACGCGCACGTACGGCGTTCGACGGGAGACGCACCGCGCCGTCCGCAGTATAGCTACACCTGGCTTGCGTAACGTAACGGCGACGCGCTGGGGAGTGGGGCGCCGAAGCTGGAAACCGTTAGGGCCCCGGGCCCCACCCTACCTGCGCCGCTCTCCCTCTCCGTGATCGAGGGAAGGAAGCAGAGCCGTTGGAGGAAAGGAGAGGAGGATGAAAGCGCGTGATGGAAAGGCGCGTGCTACTACCTGCCTGCGTAGCTCGCTTGCGTTGGCATCTTCGCTGTCGCGGGCCCGTGATTCACTTTCCTGGTCTATTTTCCCTTGGTGTACGTGCGCGCCCGCCCGTGTGCGGCTCTGCATGCTCCGCTCCGTCGCTGTCGCTCGCTCCGTCGACTGGCAGCGAGGCTGCGGGTGGGCCGCCGTGCATGGCGCACCACACGGTGAGTCTCGACAGCCTATGCATGTGGTGGTACGCTTTACGCTGTGTATGTGTGGGTGGCTGTGGTGAAGCCGAAGCCGAAGCACCAGCCTCGTCCCCGGCGGCGAAGCGCCACCGTGTCCAGGATCTGACGGACGCGAGGGGCCGGCGCGCAGGTCGTCAGCGTCAATGTAGCGAGCAGCTGCTGCGTTACGCATGGCGTCGTTGATGATCATGGGCCCGTCTTGTGTTGGTAGGGTAACGTGAGAGTACTCGCTGTGGGATCCGGCTTGCCTGCTCCCTTTCCATGCTTCCATCCGTGCTTCCACCACATCCAATGGTTGTCTTTATTTCTTTTTTCTTTCTAATCTAATCATCTCCTCCCCTAATTTTAAGGGGTAGGGCCGAGGTTTATTTTATTCCAATCAAATCAAGCCACATATGCGGGAGCACGAATGGGCATACAGGAGAGGAGCAGGCAAGTCTCGTCCCTCGCTGTGTGCCTCTCCCGGCCGGCATCTGCGCACACGCACTGCCCCGGCGGTCCCTCCCTTGCGAGGACCTTTGGGGTGCACAGCAATCAATGGGGAGGAAGCAACCCACCTCTTTAACATGCACTTTTCTCTGCCAGCTGGAGTAAGTATAGTGCAACTCCAACCCCATGCATCAAAACACCCACAAATGTTCGAACGATACTGTCTCAACTTGTTATGTCATCCAACGTTATGCACCAAACTGATATCCAAAATCCCCATAAACCGAAAGCAAAAGTGGAAAAGCTTTGCTGGCGTCCAGACGGCTGCCAGGTAGGCATCCAACCTTCCTCTAAACCTTAAATGATTACCCTACCAACGGTCGGGTGTTGGGTGTCTACATGGCGGTCGGGTGCAGTGCGCCCGACCGCCATGCCGCACCCGACCTCCCTCTAAACCTTAAACGATTTAATCGGCGCTGACCTCCCCGTAACCCCTCTGGTGCACCCAAAACCATCAACCTCGGGCTCTCCTCCGTCGGCCATGTCGCTGGGCTCCTGGCTCGGCCTTGCCTGCCGCCGGCATCCCCATATTTTGTTGCCACCCACCGCGGCGCCCACATCCCGGCCTTGGGCGCTTGGCAAACTTGACTGATCCGAGTTGCATTTCAAGCATAGTTAACAAAACTAATTAGTTTGTCCTACTCGAGGCTAGCAAGCAAGGTTAGCACTGCAGTACTTGCTCTGCAAAGTAATATAAGACCTTTTAAATCACTACTAATGATCTGAAAGATATCATTTTATTTTACAGAGGGAGTATATAGTTTAAACGTACGTGATCACAATTCGCAACCTAGTGCACAACTGCTATATATAGACGTCGTTAATATATGCAGCGTCCGGCACTCCGGCGCGCACGGTTAACACCGCTGCCTGGACATGGCGAGTACGCGGCCGGCCAGGCATGTGCCAAAAGCTAGCTAGTTGGCTCCGGTGCCGGCCGGTGAGCTGGGCTGATTTGTCGGACGGTCCCTTGCAGCTAGCATTGCCCACAGCTGCATCCGATCGATCGAGAACAAAATCGCAACCAATGCATGAACGAACGGAACCGGATCGTATCGAAATCCCCGAGCTGGCTCCATGACCATGCACGCACATCGGCACATGGCCGCAGCTAATCTGCGCCACGAGCTAGCAAATCCCGCCTGACGCGTTCGGCGCCGTCCGTTGCGTGCGTGGTGATCGCTGGCCTTGGCCGGGAGCGCGGCGGAGGACGTAGTAGTATTGTGCGTGCGTCGTTGTCCGGCGATGGTGTGGTCATTCGACGTGCGGCTGTCCAGCTGGGCTAGGTCCAAGAAGTGGCTGAGCTCGCCCATGCTCACGTCGCATCAGGCCAAGTGAGGACCGAGTCGGTGGTCTGGTCTGTCTCTTGGTGGGACGGTGCAGGCAACAGCCAGCCGGGCCGGCCGCGGCATGCTTGGAAAATGGCGCGTGCGGTCGCGCTCGGCCCGGCGGCCACCGGCCGGCGTTAGATTAGATTTCTCTCGGTTCCTCCACGAACTGACGCCTTACGCGACGTTTCTTCCACCGTCTGGAGTAGTGTTATCAGCAGCGGCTGGTTATAGTCCAGAAGACGTACTGCACACACGTACGCCAGCCACCGTGCCATACGGGTCCCTCCCTGCTTGCACTCCTCTTTCTGATTTCTGAATACTCGCACTCCGTGGTTTCCGAAGGTCCCATGCATGCATGCATTATTGATGCACGTACGTACGTACGCAATGAGCCATAGCGCCGAACTATAATAGTATAAGAACGCGCATATGGGCAGGATGCCAGGATACGTACGTCGCACTTCTCTGTTCGGTTCGACCGCAGCCTAAAGTCTATTCTCTCCCTCTCATAATATAAGAACAATTTTACTAAGTCTCAGTCGACTGAGATTTCGTTATGTCTCAATCGGTGCTATATTTCATTGATCTTGCATGGAGATTCGAACAAGTTTTTTTTTTCATTTTTTCTTTTTCTTTCTTATGTATATGTCACTTGACTGAATCTCCGTCGACCGAGTCTCTATCGACTGAGACCTAGCTACACCCATATACAAACGTTTTTCAAGAGTCTTCTGTAAGAAAACCGACGGCTAGACGCGCGCATATGTAATATATACAATTGCAATCGATGGCGAGACGAGTAAGTTACGTACTAGCTCACACATGTCCACGTAGGGACTGCGAAGATTTATGTTGATTAAAGAGTTGAGTCGTACTCGTAAAGCAGAACAGCTAAGCTTATACAAAGTCCGTGTCCATTTTTAAACACGTACGTACGTCGACGCGTGTTGCGAGTCACTTGTGTACATCCGTCAAGAACACTCAAGATGTACATTTTCTGTCTTTGTCTTTGGAGCTTGGACAGAGCGCGAGCAATACTCGAGTCAAGTCGTTCCGCGTTCGCTCGGTAAACTCAGGGTCAAGGTCAAGCTGGACCCACCCACCCGGGCATGTGCGAGCCTATGTTTACTCTCCACCGATCGCAGTACAACTTCGAAGAAAACAGTCTTGTCGGACTATGCACGAGGATTCGATGACATGCAGCAGTAGTCCGTGACTCTGCTAGCTCCTGCAGTTATGGAGTGCCAATAGAGGATCTTCGCAATGAACAACATACTACGTACAAAATCACTGCGTCCCAAATGACCCGGCCGGCCGGCGTCCAGTTGCGCACCCAGCAAACCGAAGCACGGGCTCAAATTCTGCACAAGCTTCAGTCGACGTTGAAGCTCTATAACTGATTCAGACTTGGTAGTGCCAGTGGCGAGCTAGATGTTGACCGCTCGGGCTGGGATGCTCTGGGTGAATTGCCACAAACGTACGTACGTGAGGTGCTTTCAACAGTGTTCACCACCATCCAGAGTCCACATCCCGGCGCCCGTGAAGCGGGCACCAGAACCAACCGCTGCCCGCACGGAGCAGCGGCCAGAGGTGGAGGAGGGCGTCGAGCGGAGGAAGCGGATTGGGTAGGCCGCGTAGATCCGCGCATGGGGCCGGAAGGCCGGCGCCGACTTTGACACTGCGGCTACAGGCGACATAGAAGGCGTCGCACCGGACCCGAAGCTGTCGCCTGCATTGACCCGCGAGCGCGATACGGACGCCAGCTCGTACTCGTCTCCAGAGCTGCCGATGGAGTGTCTGCTGGTGCTTAACATGCTCGCTGGCGCTAGGGATTGGACGGATTTGGAAAAGGAAGCGTCAGGGAGCAGAGCGGAGAGAAGTGAGCTAGGGTTTGTTACGGAGGGGGATTTTGTGTGGTTGGGGTGGGCCAACAGTGGGCTGGGCTGATGTGGCGGGCGCGCCTGGGCCGTCTCATATTCGTCCTATATTTGAGCTAGATATGGGGGGTGCCGATCAGCCCGGCCATTTGTCCGCGGTTTGAGAGCTTCGATCGGGTCGATTTTTTATGACTAGCTAGTGACCGGACGGCGTGCTCGGGCGTTTGATACAAGTTTGAGAGGTCCACCTATGCATCTACAGCTGGACTTTGCAAACCTAGCCCCACAAACGCACACGGCCGGGCGCGTTCGCAAACAGTGACCGGTCATGCCTCAAATTATCCACTCTGTATCCGAGTCTCTCATATTTCAACCCCTAAAGCCATACAAAGCATGTAAAAGAAATCCTACATACAACATACTACGTACTATCTAATTAATCTTCGTCGTCGGAGATGTCCACGACGATGGTGCCGGGAGCCGGATGAATGGACGGGTAGGAGGGATCCGGCTCATCCTCCTCCTGCTCGACCTTATCCATGTAGACGACCATCTCTGCCTCCTCCGCAGCCTCCACCTCCTACCAGCGACGGTGTCCGGCCTCTGCAGCTGACTCCAAGCGGAGCGACAAAGGATGGCATGCTGCTCCGCCCGCAGATCAGCGTCGCTAGCGTCCCCCACATCCTTCTCGTCCTTCTCCTCCTCCTCCTCCTCCTCGTCCTTCTCCTCCGGATCCACTACATCCGGAGGTAGCCCCGCGGCGATCCGGGCTTCGCGCCTTGCCTAGATTGGATCAAGGAGCTCGAGCCGGCGCTTCGGCGTTAGAAATGGGTGGCTCCTCACCCGACGGCGTGGGGGGCATGACTACTAGGTGGACGAGGGGAGTGGAAAGTGGTGGCGATGGACATGCTATGGAAAATGTGGAAGGTAGGATTTCGGTGCCGTCAGTCGACTTAAATAGTTGAGCTAGGCAGTGTGCGGCCCGCCGTAGCGGCGCAACGCGGCAACATCAGTCCGACGCAGGAGACTAGCTTCGGACCGCCGGTTTTCGGGTGTTTCCACGCGGGACCCTGCCGTCAGTCCGACGTGGCAGGCTTGCCCGAGCACGCCCGGGCCCCCATGCAGCTGTCCTATATTTAGACTAGATATGAGGGGTGCCAGTCAGTCCGGGCGTTTGAGACACCCGCCTGGATCGAAATTTTGTGACCAGTCAATGACCAGACTGAGTGCCCATAATTTTGAGAAGGGTTTGGACCGTCCGGCTGTAGATGCTCTAGCAATACCGGAGTCAAGTCATTCCGTGCTTGGTGAGCTGAGGGTCAAGGTCAAGCTGGACCCACACAACTGTCCATGTGGGTGCCTATGTTTACTCTCCACCGAGTAGCAGTACAACTTCGAAGAAAAACAGTGTTGTCGTGCTTCCTGATTTTATTAGGCCAAGTTGGTCAGAGACACCAGGGATTAAATGGCATGCAGTACATGACTGTGCTAACTCCTGCAGTTATCGAGTGCCAATTGCAGATCCTCGCAATGAACCGTTGCCTTTTGTTTAAGGGCCGGCCAGCCACAGTAGACCCAGCCCTGGCTAAAATTCTGCACAAGCTTCAGTCAACATTGAAGCTCTATGACGACATAGTTACCACTACCCACTGGCCACTGCCAGTACTAATTCAGACTTGGTACTGGCAGTGCCGAGCTAGATGTTGACCACTCGGGCTCGGCCGGTCTGGGTGCATGGCCACATCGTACGTACGTGAGGCGCTTTGAGCAGTGTTCACCACCACGACTGCCCACTGGTATGTCAAGGTAGCAGGATCACAGTATATATCACGCAACATACACACGCCACTACATCCCACTGGGACTGAACTTGAGCAAAACCTGCATGCGTGCGGACTAGGACACACCATCGTGTTCGTGTGGCAACCGAGTGCGTCGCGGTGCTAAATTGGCAGAGCACCACATACATAATCTTCGATTGTGAACGGGCAAAAGGTGTGGTGCAGGGTCGCCTTCGCGCATCGTGCCGCACTCGACTCGAGCAAACCGTGGGAAAAGTGCCGTGACTAACGGTACGTGCATGTGTTAATCCCGTTTAC